>JACYFF010019584.1:23105092-23151570 GCA_017589665.1 Selenicereus undatus
TGTGTGTGTGTGTGTGTGTGTGTGTGTATATATATATATATATATATATATATATATATGTATGTATAAATAAGAAATTTCAAATAATTAAATGGTAGACCTTAAAATTTTTACATTTTGCAGTTTCTCTAGTAAAACCTTGTCAACCATGTGTGAATTAGCTTTATAGTCACATGCATTCAAATCCTATAGTAAAAAAGTCCCTTTTATACTAATCATAACATGAATTAATCAAATTCAAATCCAATAAACTAGAAACAATATGATGAGATATACCATGCCGTAAGAAAACAAAGAGTTAAAACTCTATTTTCAACGCATACTTCCTAATCAAGTTAGGATTTCTTTTCAAGACTTTCTCAACCATCTTTACTACTTCATCATAACTCAACAAGCAAGATGTTTAGCTTCACGAGAATTAGAATAGAATAAAAAAAAGGAGTGTGTGCACTAAAGGAAAACAATTGAACTTTCATATGAGTTCCCTCGCCTAAGAGGGGGGTGGGGGGACGTAAAAGAAAGTTTATTCAACCAAGAACTACATGTTACTGGATTCATTACATTTTACTTCTGACGTTTGGCATGTCCTTCCTCTTTGAGCATGGTTGAAGGTGTTATAAGTATGGCATTGACTAGTTATTCATTCTCATGGCGTTCCTATAATAAAGAAAGCAATAAATGGAATTCATAATCATACAAACAACTAACTTATTACTTAGAGAGAAAAATTTTACTATTACAAAATACCTTTTGATTTTCCTATTGGATGACCTTGAGGATGTGCCACCTTGGTATGAACTAGCACCTAAAGGAGGATTTTCATTTCCTTTGTCTTCAAGAACCGATCGAGCACTACCATGATTGAAGGAGCTCTGTTTTACCTGCTTAGAATTTGGTTAAGGACCACCATATATAGATGTAAAGCTGGGTTGTTCACAAGTAGGATGTCCACCACCAAGATTAAGAGATCTAGATTTGATTTGATAATGTGATGGTTCTGGCTGACACTAAAAAATAACTGTTATTAAGTTTTATTGCATAATAAAGATTTTGTTCAAGTATATGTTGTGTACAAAAGTTGATATCTTTGATTGGTTTTTCTTATCCAATTGACACTCTAGAGATATGTTCTGAAGTCGATCCTTTTCGAACCTCATCCACTACAAATGCATACAAGGGAAGTTATGAAATTTCCTCGCTGAGTCCGTCGCTAGATACTTAGCGACTCGTGAAAAACCAATAACCCGTTTCCGTCGCTGAAACCAAAAATCCATCGCTATTTTGCCCTTTTTTGTCGGTAATTCTGTCGTTATGTCAACTTTTTTTTTGTAGTGAGGGTACTTCGAATATAACTATGACCGCATACCCACCTAAAACGTGGAAGACTAAGTGGGCATATCTGGACATGTGTGACTCATGACTTTTGCTCTGATTACATGGTGTATCATTACTTAAATCCTCTAGCGAACCAATTCTCTACACATAACACACATATACATTAGAAAAGAAAAATGCAAAACATGCCAATTAGTACATCAAAAATCATGTTTGTAAAAACAATATTGAGCACTGAGGCTATGTGTGTCTTTCTAAAAACAAACTGTAAGTTTTGATGCATTATATGCAGAACCATTGCCCCTTAAAAAGCTTATATTAGAAAAGAGTATAACCGACACATATTTTCCAAAAAATTCTAGCACACCCTTCAGTTTCATTGCATGGGTCATAGAGTTGTAGGCAATCCTTTAGGTTTTGATGCTAGTGCACTTTAGTTCATTTTATATAGAGCATGAATTACTACAACCTCCTCCCCTCCCCCCCCCCCCCAAAAAGCCTGCACCTATAGTTGCATTGACATGAATTTTGAAATACTATGTACTGATTTATGCAGACTATTTGCAGTTGTGCACCAACTTTATCAGTCAAGACATCAATTTTTCCTAGCACAGTGTATAGAACTTTTACTAACAGCTTAGATTCATTGTGGTGATGCTTAGTATGCAAATCTTTTGCAGACTCTCAACTACCAAATCTTGTAACTTTTCTATGGCTTTCATATGCCATTAGCTTATGACAAACACTTTTCTCCACTTTTAAGGCTGCCTTTGTAAACTTGACTTCAGAAAATTCAGTCATTTCCTTAATCATACCTAGCGTAGAATCCTAACAAACAAAACAAAATAGTAAGATTACATCACATATGTATGCACATAGTTTGCTTGTACCACACCATATTATAAGGTTTTACTTTCTTTCAAATACTCTTCAAAAGTTCTTCTAGAATGAAACATGGTTCACCCCTAACATACAAACCTAGACAAGAAACCCACATATTAGATACTCGAGGTGGTTAAAGAAATCTATAACAGAATACAAGTGTAGACGCTTCAAAATACCCTTTAATTTTATGAAATGCCTTGATGATAAAAATTATCCCCTATCCTATGCATTTGGGGCCAGCAAAATAAATCACAAATTCAGAGTCCCAAAAGAAAAAAGTAGAAAAAGAAAAAAGAGAGCAGAGGCCCAATGGGCTTGACCCGGCTAGGTCTTCTTATAGAAACTCGTTCGGGTTCTTTACACGAGATGCACTTGGGCCCTGCCTCCCCTTAACCCAGTCAAACTCTTTTTGTGGAGTTTGATCTGATTATACCACTTATTCGGATTAAATCTACTAGGAGTTAAAGTGAGAATTCTTTTCCTTAGTTAATTCTATATATTTTGAGCATCGTAAAAGGGGGCTGGCCCCTAGGGTTAAACACAATGGAAAAATCGAAGTAAAGGATCATAAAAATTAGAGAGAAACATGAGTGAAATGATGAATTCTTTTAGGGAGAATTTGAGTGAGAACACCCCAACACTCGACAGGCAGATGTCAGTTAATCCTTAAAGGTGTGTTCTTCTGCTTGGTTCCCATGTGAATCAGCTGGGTCATTCGAAGAGTAAAAATCCAAGCTTCCCCTCACTCTTTCGATCTACTTTCCTTATTTTTAGTTTATTTAATTTCGAGTTAGATAAAGATATAATTTTTAGTTAGTTTTATCCCTGCCCGTTATAATATTTTTAATTGTTTTTTTAAGCTTTGTTTTTTGTTATTTGAATTAATCATTCTAATATGCTACATGTTTGTTCATTTCAGTAGAATTGGATTTGAGTTTCTCATATTGGTTAGTAGAGGTCACTGGTGATGATAGGAGATGTTGTGACGCCTTCCAACATGACATCGTATGGTCGTCAACAAATTCGAATCCACGGTTCACATGCATGGAGTCAGAAGGTCGCTACACCAGGGATTACTTAGGAGCCTTTCAGAAATCTTTTTGAAGGGAGCTTAATGTTTGTTTCGATGTCCTGTCGGTTTAGCGCTCACATGAGCCAATCATCACTTTGTTGTCCCTTCGGTATCTCTTGTTTGAAAAAGTGAATTTGGTTTGGAAGTTTCTCCTAAAATTCACTAGCGACTCTATTAATTAACTTTACAACTTTTATCTTATTTTAATTTTTACTTTTTGGTTTCGGATTGAGGTAGAATAAGAACATGACAGAAGATAGTGCTACTATTTGGACTAGAAATTGGGTCCAAATCTAACCTAGGAACCTGGATCACATTGTTGCCTAGTTCTCTGGATCGAACGACCTTTGTTGTCCAAGACTTGACTAGGAAACTAGACCTGGTTCTAGCTTAGGAGCTCAGCTGGTTCCTGGATTAGGACTTTGATTTAGCTTTCTAGTCCAGGCCATCACTCTGCCATAATTTGATTAAAAAAATTAATTAAAGTTAAAAATATTTTGAATCTGAATACCTAGAAGCGAGTCCAACCATCCATTGGGGAACTAGACCTAGGATAAACCCCAAGATGTGGTCCTCATAGTGGTGACTCCATTGGGGACATTTTAAAAAAAAAATGAAAAAGTGGGCGAGATTTGAAATTCAATATAGGAAATTGTTTTCTAATTAAGCTACACTAGGCATTCTTGCATTACAAGGTGTCGGCGTATCAGATTGACACCACCTCTATGTTAAACCCTGCCAGTGTCCCTTGGGAGTTCAAATGGTTAGTTGGTGGGTCCATTAGACCTTCAACTAAGCATGCAATTAATCCACCCATTCACGACACACTTTCCTAGTCCAGATGGTATAGGGAAGCAACCAAAGCATTCCATTCTTGCCATGCAGCCCATGGATGACATGTAAAGCATTTGGGTCAGAAGAGAATCATACCTAGGTCTCTTGTAAGATAGAGCTCTGGCTTATGCAGATGTGATTTTGTGTAACCCAATTACCACCATCCCTAAACACTATGTATTGATGCTTTCAGTATTATTGCTAAGGTTAGAAAGGGTAAAGTCTAGCAACAAAGGGTTAAGGACTAAAAATGGTCTTCGGACAAATTGAGCTTTAAGGGCTCTTGACTTAAAAGCCAAATAGTTCCATTTCAGTCCGTAACAGTCATAACAATGGTCTTGGTTTGAAAAAGAGATATAATAAGGGGGGGCATGGCTGGGTTTTTTTTTTTTTTAAAAAAGCAATTCACATATTAGCTTGCACTCAAGGGAACGTGCATAATTGTGGTCGATAGGAGCTCGGCCAAGATCAGGGGAGTTTATGCATGAGTCAGTGTCCAGAGGAAGCAAAGCAGTCACCCTAGGGCCCACCCTGTAGGGAGACCAATCGAGATCCAGGCAGGGGTCTAGTTCAATTTGCTTCACCTCTATTCAAGTTTGGTTTGCATTCATGGCATATTGGCACATAGTTAGTTTCTTAGGCCCTCAAGCATTGGGTTTTAGTTCATGAATTGGCACAGTTCATTCGAACAAATTATTTTAAAAAGTACTAAGATGAGCTAGTCCTGAGCACTCTTTGTTAATAACCAAGATAGGGAAGACTAGATGGGTATACAAGCGAAGTCCACAAACTGGGGCACTTTTGTCTCTAGAAGAGTCAAAGAAAACTCCATCGTTCGATCAAAAACCAAATCAAAATCAAAATGAAAATTAAGGTCCAATCCCTCACCAATCATAATGGATGGAAGTAATGAGATCACTCAACTTACAAATTTGATAGAAATAATAAATAATGTACACTAGAATGGAGGAGAGTGAAAAGAAGATGGCGATGATGGTCATCACAGTTCAAAACCTTACCAAGGTATCCCAAGGGGAGAATAGTGAGTAGCCCCACGATGAAGATGATAAAGGTGATTGAAAGGGAGAGCCAACTAACAAGGAAGAAGAAGTGGAAAAGAGCATTCCTTAAACCAGTCCATAAGTAGATCGTATATAACAGCTGCTTAAGAAATCCATATTTAACAACTACTTTAATCACTATGTGGGATTCACTTCAATCCCAAAGGGGAAGTTACCACAAAATTCATGATGCTGGCCATCAAGTTCCATAAAAATGAAAAACCTTACGATCATATAAGGAACTTTGTTAGTGCAATGACTCCAAAGGGGACTGACAAGAGCATCTTCCACATCATATTTCTCTGGACATTTCACAAGGATACGAAGAAGTGGTATGATGTTGTGGAACCACAAAAGTTCACGAACTGGGATGATTTTTACAGGGAGTTCTTATATTGGTATTCATACAGTGCTGACCTCCCAATCACACTCATGGACTTAGAGCCGATCAAGCAAGAAGAAAAGAAAGGGTTTTCTAATGACCTTGGTAGATTAGGGTGAGGACAAGCCACATGGTGGATCGTCCTTAGGAAGTTGATCAAGTGAGGTTATTTATTAAGAACCTCAAACTAGCTTAATGACATAACTTGCGGTTTATGCCATTTGAGAATTTCACTATGCTTAGGAATACGGTATTCTTGTAGAAGACGAATAGGCTAGAGATGCACTTGCAAAGGCTTGCAATAGGTAGACAGAGAACTACCATAATAGGATAAGAAGGCTAGCAGCTTTAAAGTGATAAATCGCTACACTGAGTACACCCTCATAGGGTTCACCTACAATTAGGCTCCCAAACGCTTACTGGACAAAGGAAAGCTTGATCCTCCTGAAGTGAAGCTAAATTCTAAAGCTATTAGGGAGTCCAAATTTTTTGACCCGACTAAATACTACAAAGACCATCAGACTCGGGGGCATGACATCGAGAACTCCTGGACATAAAAAATAGACCAGAAAGGATGTTCATATTAGGATAACTCCTTTTGCCTAAAGCAGCTCAGAAGCCCAATAATGATAGAAATCCACTGGGGGACCATGAAAACATCTTTATTATAACTCACAACCTGGAAAAGGAATGAGACCCATCAATACACAAACAAAGTGTTCATTACCTAAAGTTGGAGGTTTGCATATCCAAATCGTATTTAGAAGACTTTTTTAGGAAAGGAAGACCAATCGAAGGTCTAACACCTTATGACAGCCGAACGACACCGAGCCAAAGAAGGCGTACAATAGCCCTAGAAAAAGAATAGGGGACAACAGCCTAAGAAGAGGATCCTATGCTGAAATAATTAATGAAACTTAAAGCAGAAGTAACTACTTGGCAACTCATAGTGGCTTCTTAAAAGCTTAGGCAACTCCTAATAGATGAACTGAGTAAAATTGGCTTGTCTCCTAAGGCCACACATGAGGAAATGAGAGCTTCAATCACTATAGATTAATGCACTATAGTCTTTAGCAATGAAGATCTTCCACTAGAGGGCTCGCCGTACAGCAATGCCTTATTCCTTATTATGATTTGCCTTCAAAAGTACATAATGCCTACCCTAGTTAAGAACAGGTCAACTGTTAACATTTGCCCTTGGAGAACTGCTAAATGGTTTGGAATTAGGTAGAGTCAACTCCCAATGCCTATTAATGTACACCTCGTTGAAAGGAATGTGGAATTTCAAGTTTCGAACATTCCAGCTACCTTTAACTTGCCTTGGGCAAACTATGGTTTCATGAACACCAGAAAATGATCACAATATTCATCTACCTTGCACAAAAGGGTAAAGATGTTGATAAAAGGACAGGCAATTACTCTTGAAGAGGGCAACTTATGTTCTACCATACTAACAAGGGGCTAGTGTTAGAAATAGAGCATGATCATGATGATAAAGAACTCTATAACTTTGAAATAGTGGCACTCTTAGATAAGGACCAAGTCCCTTTTGACTTAAATCCCCACTCAACCTTAAATGTGGATGCCATCCTTAAAACATGGGGACAGTTTCCAAGGATGGCTATAGGTCGAAGAGCACGAGGCTGACTACTTTCCCTTAACCCAATAGAAGCATTACAAGTTCGGGTTAGGGTACAAGCCATTCAGTCTACTCTTGAAGAAGTGGCTAAAGCTGGATAAAAAGCACAAGCGTAAAAGGTTGCTGCCAGAAAGGGATACCGAAAGTACTACATCGTAAGGCCTTACCTCCTCACTCTTAATGGGCAGTTCCTTCGTGAGGGAAACAATTTTTTTTTTCTATAGCTTTCTTGAACCCGACTACATAAAAGAGAAAGGAAATAGGTACATGGGTTAAAGATATTCAGTGACTACTAACTGCTAGAAAAGGAAGCACTTACTTCCATAGAAAGGGACCAGTGCACCCAAGATTGGACCTATCTAGCAGAAAGTAATATCTTTGAGATTTTGTTTGGGCATGACTACAAGAAACAAGAAGACCCATTATGTCCTTTGCCATGTCCACCAATGCTTTCGACCCTGCAAACGTCATCACCAGAGCTTATGCAAAAGCAAGTGACCCACACACCTGAAGAGCAAGGAAAGGTGTTCACTATTGCCATTAGCGATAGTTTAGGAAAAGTTAGTATAAAGTCTAAAAGTTAGTCATTAGTATCTGTTTCCCAAAGCTTTGCAGTAGATGTACTCATTTTTTATTTCAACAAGGTAAGCCCTTCTGCTCATGACTTATTTCATTCCTCTTCCTTTCAATGCTTTGCCCCTAATAATATTAAAACTAAGGATATGATCCCAAAAGAATTAATCAAAGCAGTGGAAGATCATAAAATCAAACATTCATAGTCAAAGACACAATATTAATTAACTTAGGGACTATTGAAGAACCCCAAAGCTTAAAATAGGAAAGTCACCAACTGCGGAGGAGCAGGATAGCTTTACTTCACTTGTACAAGAATTCACTAATGCCTTTGCATGGATTTATAAAGATATGCCTGGAGCAAACTGAAATATAGCTAAGCATAAGATTGCTCTCTATCCCGACGCCAAACTAATAAACCAAAAACTCTGCATGATGAAACCAAGGTGGGCTTTGAAAATAAAGGAAGAAGTACAGAAACAGTTAGATGCAACGTTCATTAGGGTTATGTGATACTACCCTTATTGTGTAGCAAATGTTGTGCCAGTTCTAGAGATAGATGAAAGGGTGAGAATGAGTGTAGATTTTAGGGATGTTAATAAGGCAAGTTCCAAAGATGATTTTCTCTCCCTTACATAGATATTTTAGTTGATAATACTACTAGAGATGCTCTTTTTTCTTTTATGGATGGGTATGTCAATTACAACAAGGTCAAAATGGCATTATTGGACATAGAAAAGACTAACTTTATTACCCCTAGAGAACCTGTTGCTCCACTGTGATGCCATTCGGGGTTAAACAATATTGGAGCTACTTACCAAATGGCAACTACTACCCTATTACATGACTTCATTCATAAGGAGGTAGAGGTATATGTAGATGATAAGATTATAAAGTCCAATGGAAGGAATAAACATGTTCCAATACTCAAAGAGTTCTTTGCTAGACTTAGAAAATACAATATGTGCTTGGATCAGTAGAAATGCACATTTGGGGTCACCTTTGGGAAGTTGCTAGGACACACAATTAGCTACAGGGGAGTTGATGTGGACCCTTCAAGGATCAAGGCTATACAGCAATTGTACCCTCTCAGACCAAGAAGGAAATATGAGGATTCCTTGGTCACTTGCTATACGTTAACCACTTCATATCAAAGCTAACCATGATATGTGAGCCTGTCTTGTAGAAATTAAGGAAATGAGTGAAACTAGAATAGGATGAGGAGTGTAATAAGGCATTTAATAAGATTAAGGAATATTTGTCCAACCTACCAGTGGTTGTATCTCCATAGCTTGTGTTCCCCTCATTCTTTATCTCACGATAATGGCTACGAGAATAGAGGTTGTGCTTGCCCAGAAGATAGGAGAGGAAATGGTCATCTACTATGTGAGCAAAGAGTCTCTTCACTATGAAACTTGCTACAACCCTTTAAAGAGGTTTGTCTTGAGTTTGGGTAAGGTTGCTACTTGCTATCTGGACCGTAATGTTATTAGAATTCAACCTACACTACATCTTGCAAAAATCTATTTAGGGAAGAGTAGTGTTTGACTTCTTGACAGGTATGCCAATAGAGGATTAAAAGGATGAAACCTTTGATTTTCCGGATGAAGATGTTCTTTAGGTAGAAAAGTTGTCTGGATAGTGTATTTTGATGAGGCTTCAAATCAAAAAGAATTGGAGTAGACATCCTCTTAGTACTCAATCAAGCTGGATTTCCAAGTTACTAATAATGTGATAGAATATGAAGCCTATATCATCAGGCTACAAGTTGCTAAAGAAATAGGAGTAAAGAATGTACAATATTATAGGGACTCCAATTCAATAATTAACTAAATTTCATTGAAGTTGAAGGTGAGAAATGAAGCCTTGGCACTATACTGAGCTCATTTAGTGGGTCTCACTAGGAACTTCACCTATATTACTTATACTTATCTTCCTCGTACAGAAAATGAGTTCACTAATGCATTAGAAAAGCTAACCTCAATGATCAATATTCAAAGTAGCATCCATGCAATGGCATTAGTAATTGAAAAGAGAGATAAGCCAGCTCATTACTATGCCATTGATGTATGCAGTATCAACCTTACTGCTTGGTGTTATGACATTTACTAGTACTTGATCAAGAAAAAGTACTCACTGGGGTCCTCCTCAAAAGCCCAACGGGCATTAAGGTGGTTAGCTTAGCAATAGTTTGAGGATAGAGGGAAGCTATAAAAGAAGATAGATATGGACATAAACTTACTCTGTGTGATGCATGAGAAAGCACGAGAAATCATAAAGGAAGTTCATGGTGGATAGTGTGGGCTGCACATGAACGACCGAACATTAGCAAAAAGAGTTCAGAGGATAGGATATTATTGGTTCACAATGGAAGCATATTGCCATGAATATGCGAAAAGCTGTCATAAATTCCAGATATATGCTAATGTACAACATCAACCTCCCTTTTTTCTCCCAACACTCACCTAGCTATAGCCCTTTCAGTTCAGCAAAATCGATATAATTACAAAGGTTACGTTAAAAGGAGTGGGCATCCATGGATAAGTGCTTATATCAATCAACTACTTCAGAAAATGGGCAGAAGCAGCATCTTATGCAAAAATTACTTCGAAACATATGGCAAAGTTCATCATCAATAATATCATATATAGTTATGGTGTACTACATGAGTTGATAAGTGATCAGGGGAGCTATTTAAGAAAAAAAAAGTAGCAACTGTAGTTGAAAAGTATGAAATCTTGCACCATAAGTCATCCCCTTACTGAGCCCAAACAAATTGAGCAATGGGAGCAGCTAATAAGAATATCCAAAGGATAATCGAAAATGGCTGAGAACTATAAGGATTGGCCTAACAAGCTACCATTTGCTCGGTCAAGGAATAGAACTTCAATTCTTACTTCAACAAAAGCAACACCATATCCCTAGTTTATAGCGTTGAAGTAGCACTTTCGATTAAACTAGCAATACCCCCACTTAGGGTAGTTGTGATAAGTCAAATTCCAAAAGCAGAGTGCGTGAAAGCTTGAAAGCTCGAAATGAAGAGCTACTATTGCGTAATGTCCAATTATACTAAGCTCAGATGTCTAAAGTTTTTAATAAAAAATAAAGTCCAAAGACATATAGGAAGGCGACATAGTCTTAAAAGAGATAAGAGCTGCAATCCAAGACCTAAGGGGACAATTCAGGCCCAGTTGGGTTTGCCCATGTATGATAAAAACCATATTCCCAGGCCTAGCAGTGAAACCTATGGATATGGATAGAAAGGAATATAGTCAGTATATAAATCTTGATCAATTAGAGAAGTATTGTGTCGATCGAACGATCTATGCCAAAGCCCATAACAGGCTTCAAAAAAGGGGGTGAAATTTGTTTTCTCATAGTCAAACCCATAAGAGGTTCACAAGGACCACACTAAGGCAAGACAAAGATTTCATAAACTATGAAGGCCCGATTCCACAATATAGATATGTAGGAAGCCTTAACGGTCTAACCTCGTTAGTTTTTACTAATTCCCATCTCATAAGAAAAAATAAAATAAAATAAAATAATGCCACTATTGCGCTGACCCAGTAGAGAAACCCAACCCCTGCCGCCTATAATCAGGCTGCATTCTCGTTGCTAATCAAGCGAGGTTTCAACTTGAAGGAACCCAGCTCAGCTCAGGACCTTTAGGGGTATGATAGGATGGGTTATGTAGGTTAGATAGTTTGGCAACGAATAAATTTACAATAGAAGCAATATGTTCTCTAGAAGAGCTTTAACACTTTTATTGTCATTGAAAATTCTAAAAGCACAAAAATTATAATAAAACTCCTATTAGCACTGTGCTATGAAAAGTATAACATTTTATTCAAAAAGTAAGAGGCGAATCTAATTCTTAATTTTTCTTTAACTTCTTGCCCTTATTGGCTTTGGATGTTGTCTTCTAAGGGTTAGAATCCTTAGTTCTCTTCTATCTACTATGAGATGAGTCTCCCTTTTTCTTGTTGCTCTCCATCATTCTAGTCTTCAAAGAATCCACATCATTCTCTTTTCCTGAATAGGCTTCCTTAACTCAGTATGACCCATATTCATCTAGTTCACATAGTGTTCTGAAACACATGTAGAGCACAAGACAGATGGGGTCATAATGGTGGAATAATGAAGCTGATAATCGACCCAGGACTTAATACGAGTGGGTCATTCCTATAGTCCCTAAAAGGAGTAAAGTCCAGGGTTGGAATGGCTTGCCTATGCTCAAATTGTCTCATCAACTGCCTGAGAAGAAGTATCTTGCCATGGATAGGCCAATAAGATTAACATAAGCACTATGCCTCCTATTTAGGGATGGTAAAAAGTTGGGGAATACACGTCCCCGTCGGGGCCCCGCCCCAAAGTGGGGAAAAATTCCCGTTCTCAAAGGGGACGGGGACGGAGACGGGGAGGAAAATTAATCCCCGCTCGGGGATGGGGACGGGGACGGGGACATAGTTCAACCCGTCCCCGTCCCCATTTCCCCGTCGGGGATTTTGCCCCGTTCCCATCCCCATCCGCAATTCCCCAATTGGGGAAAAATCCCTGCCTCCGCCCACAATGTTAATTTAAATTACAAAAATAACCTTATTTTCAAAATTTTTAAATGAAACAACTAAGGTTATATATGTAATTTTCTTTGGAAAAATCCTAGGTATATATTGGATTTGGTACTCATGGTCGTGAAGAGTTTAGAAGGTAAGGAAAAAACAGCGGGTAAAAATCCCCGTTGGGGCCCCGACGGGAATTAAATCCCTGCCGGGGATGGGCACTCGGGGAATTTTTTCCCCGCAGCGGGGAACGGGGCGGGGACGGGGGGTGGGGATTCCAGCGGGGACGGAGATGGGGAATATACTCCCCGTCCCCAACCCGCCCCGTTGCCATCCCTACCCCTATTCGTCACAAATCGCCTGAATTTCCCCCCTACGAACCACCCAACTAAGAAGTGGGTTCTTCTCCAAGAAGCTAACCCAATTCTCCATCGATTGATAGTTAAAAAGTCTTTTCCTTTGTTAGAATTGAGCAACAAAGTATGTATCAACTTTTTTGGGAAGCTCAATCAATCGGAGCATTTTAGTAACCAAATCTACAACATAACCAAAACAAGAAAAGTAAAAATCGGGTAGAAATAGCAGGAATTTCGCTAGGTTCTATGGTCCATCCCAAAGCAAAAAAATAAAAAATAAAAATGAAGAAGGCATATGAAAATAGAGGCAGCAGTTGTGAGAGCCTAGTGCAAACCTAAGAAGAACTTGACATAGTTTTGGGCCCATGTGGCAGCCAGGTAAGGCACAAACCGGGGGGAGTATAGCTGAAGACGTAGTGGACTTCCTGAAAAGAACTAATCTGGGTGGTGGTAAAGTTGATCGAAGCATAATATGGTTTCTGGTATGACAAGGGAGATAGGATTTTGATCCTATCGAATCCCTTCAGCTATGTCTAGTAGCAACATAGGACCCCTATTTTTAGAACCACCAATGAATAAGAAGGCTCTTAAGAGGCACATGAGAATTACTCCGCATCTGTGTATACCTTTAAGAGCTCACCCTTTCTCCTTTTGAAAATAAGAAATTAGGGACACAAAATCAACTTCATCCCCAGCAACTACGGTAGAGATGCGCTCCTCACTTATAACTAAGAAATAATGATATTAGGAGCAGATATCTCTTCAATAAGTTGGCACAAAAGGCGGACAATACAGTGAAAAACCTAGGATAACATTAATTCCTCAGTTAAAGTGTACAATTCACATTTTGCGAAGTGAAAGATATGAAGCTCATAATCGTAAAAGGTGGAGGCAACCCTAAGAGACTCCTAGGAGGTTTTGACCCGGCGAAGGCTAAGGAGGCTACTTAAATATTGGCTTTTCAGCTCATACTTATCTCTCGCACCCAGGCAAAGCAACTAAGAGGATATGAAATTTCCAAAAGACATGGTGAATTATGGAAAATTGCTCCTAGGATGGATGAAAATCAAATACTAGGCAACCTTTATTTATAGCTACACAAAACTATTAATTCAAAGTTAGCTAGAACTTAAATTAGCAAGTAAATAAGAACCTGGCCAGGTTCTTATCTTGAAAAAAGAACCAAGCAAATCCAAATAGGATAAGGATGGGGACCCCTCCAAGGAACCCAACCAAGATTTGAATAGGACCTGACAAGGAACCCGACTGGGATTTGGGTTTAGGCCTCCTAATAATTCTATTTTATGTCTTCTGTCCAAAACAATTTATAACTTTGATTAGCTATAATTCGACAATTATTCATAAAATTTATGAATTGTTACTCAAGACCACATGGCTCTTGATACTAAGTGGTGCTCTTTTATTTTTTATTCTTTTTTAGTTTGGGCGGAGTGGGGGTTATATTTGCACAAAGTCATTTTAGAGTAGCTTGCATCAACAAAATTTGGATAAAGTGACATTACATAGCAAGTTGCATAACATCATAATGAAAAGCATCATACACAAGTCTACTAGACCATTTCTATTCATCATCAGGGAACCCACTACTACTTCCACCAAAAAGGTAGTCAATATAACTGGACACAAAGTCAGAAATGACTGATGAGGGATTGGTACAGACATTAGGTCGGGGATTACCTTCCTGAGGCCTAAGAATGATGCGAAGGGTTGCTACGCATCATCCCAGATGACAACTCATTATGTAAAATCTAAGGTGCATAAGGGTCCCCAATGAAGAGGCAAGGCCATAGGAATCCCATGGATCATGAACTTGGAGAGGCTCCAACTCTATTGGCGAATCAGGGGAGGCTCCATTTCTCTAGCATGAGAGGACTCTGAGATATCTTACGTCCTTATCTAATGATGTCTTCTTGAATGAGATCTAGATCTACAGCTACAATGACTTGCTTCAAGTCCCTTTTTAAATCAAAAAGAAAACTCCGAAAAAGTGTACAAATAAATCGAGAAAATGAAGGAGATCGGTGACCTAATCTACATAGGGGTGTCGACAATTAAAAAAGTTCACAAATGCCTTTTCCATAGAATGAAAATTACACAATATTAGACTCTGTTACTCTCGATTGTACCGAAAGAATGAAGAGACAAAAGAGTATACATGTATTTCAAGGAAATGAAGAAAGCAACATACTTGCACCTTAAATAGAGGAGGAATTAGAAGCTCAGGGCATTTAGATTTCGGGATCAAGGGAACATCTATGAGCACTGCCTCCACTTTCTCTATGTCCACTTTAATGCTTGGACTAGATATGCGAGCATTAGCACACAAATCCTGTAAAAGACTCATAAAACATCAGAAGTTTTGAAAATATAATAGATGAAGATGATAACTCATATTTTTATGAGCAATTTTTCACCATTTTGCCTATTTTTGAAGTCCTTTGAGAAGTATTTCATGTAAAAATAATGTATGTTTTATGTTTTTAAAGGTAAAGACCACGATACAAATTCAAGCATGAGCTTTATCAAGTAAAGGTAGAGTGATCCAAAATTTATTTTGAAAAAGCTAGCCTAGTGCATTTTCCCATGAACTAGGAGCAGCTCGTGCTACTAAGTCCAACCTAGCAAAGCAAAGTGAAGTCGTTTATGCCTGGTCTCTTTTAAGGCCCAATTCTCCCAGCTACCCCTCAGCCTAGCTCTCATTCTCTCTTCATCTCACTGCCAGCCCAAAATAGGCCGGATTCTGTCAAGCTAGCGGCCCAGTACAGCAATGTAGTAGCCAACCCCCTATCCCTCTTACCCTCTCACTTGGATTGGGCCAACACTTCCCATCACAACTTGTTGTCCAACAGTCAGCATAGTGCAATCTCTTCTCTCTTCCCTTTTCTGCTAGAGATGGGCATGTTCTATTCTACCTTAACGTGGCCCAGTATCATACCCATCTCCCTCATCTCTCCCACTCCGTACTCCTTTCCACCAATTGGGCCTATTCGGCCTTGGCCTAGCAGCCGAGCCATGTGCTTAGTCCAGCCATACAACAAAAACCCAGCACATTACTCTCTCCCCTCATTTTTCTTGGCCAGTATAGCAAAAGCCTGTCAACTCTCCATCATGATCTCTCTAATTACTAACATTAGCGGATGGACTTGTCTTGCATTGTTCCTTTGCGCCCAACAGCAGCCCAACCACACAATTAGCCTACACCCATCCTTTTTCTTCACTTTTTATGTGGCCCTGAGTGATTTTCATTTTCCCAAGTAAAAGACTGCTATTGGGGTAGTAGCTTTGCCAACAAAAGGGGTCAACTATGCATATTATTTAGCAAGAATTATGGTGATAACTGAATAATCACATAAAAAGTAGAGAAAAAGGGGCTTGAAGTCACTATAAATAAAGAGGCAATGGCATCAATTCAGCATCAATCATTCAATCTATTCTTCATTTTAAACTCTTCTCTTCCTCCCAGTGTAAGTAATTTAGGAGAGATTGTGCTAGGAAAAATTATTTGAGTTGAGAGAATTAGAAGAAAATGAGCTATTTTGGCTATCTTTATTCTTTTCTTTCATTTCATTTGTGACCTATGAGTTGATCTTTGATTGTTTGACTTTTGTGTAACAAAGAATCAAAGTTTGTTCTATGGGGATTGAAATATACTATCAATTGAAATATGGTAGTCTAAGTTCAATGATATTTTCTCTACCTACGATCGGCTAGGTTGTTTATCTAGGATTGAGATAGATCCTTGGCTTAATTTATTGATTTTACTAAGTTCTATTGGGGTTAATGTTATTGTCTCTTCTTATTGCAAAATTTGGAGTTTATTTAATCGCTTCTAATTTATTATGCAAGTCATTTTGATTATTTATACATGTTTTACAGTTGATTAATTTGCTACCTCATGTATTTATATTGGACATTGTTGGCTAATATAATAATTATGCGATTGTGCTTCAAATTTTGGTGGTTAACTCATAAAACAATACTAGAAATTGGAAGAGTTATATGTAACTTGAATAATTCATGATAATCGCTAGTTGAGTTTATTTATTGATGGCTATAATTCACTTTTCTAATCTATTGGCCTCGAGCTTATAGCTTGAGAACTTATAAAGGGACTAATTAAACCCCAATTGAATCTAGTAATTCGATATTAAAGTTCTTAGTGAAATCGAAGTCCTAGTGTTTCTCTGTTATTCTCATTCTTTTGTTTTTCTTATTATTGTTGTTACTTTCCTTATCTGAACTTATTTTGTTAATTAATTGAAAATTAAATTCAAAATTACTATCGTTCTCTGTGGGAAACGACAATCAAATGCTTACATTGTTACAATCATCTTGAGCACTTGCAAGCAAGTCAGGTTTAAAAAACTACTAAAATTCCATCAAGTTTTGGTGGCATTGTCGGGTAATGAATAATGATTTTGAATTTCTTCTTCCTTATAATGTTTTTATTTGTTTTTTTTTTTTGGCTTTCCCCCTATTCCCCTCACAACAAAAAAGTGGTTTTTACCAACATGAATAGTTCTGTTACAATAAGTACATTTGCTGTTGGTGAAACCTTATACCAACAAATATTGGTCTGTTGCTAGACTGTTGGTAAAAAGAGGTGATGGTATTAGTTTTACCAACATATATTTTAATCTGCCGTAATTTCTCCGTAATCCCAACAAAATGAATATGTGGGTGAATGTCATCGTGTTACCAACAGAGACATAATATGTTGGTGATGACAAGTGTTACCAACAGATGCTTCTGTTGGTATTAAATCAACTGGCGACATAAATTATTCACCAACATACTGTATCTGTTGGTAATTCTTTCTTTTTTTCGCCTTTTTAATCTTGTCCAATAAGAAGATATGTTGGTACTACTATATGCCGTCAAAAAAGAATTTTCATCAAGCTGCATTGTATTGGTAATTATGTTCCTTCCCACACCTCATGATCTAAAACATCTATTGCTAATAGTCCATCCATTCAAGTGGGAACTATTTTTTCCAACAAATACATCTACACAAAATCAAGCCTGTAGGTACAATAGTTATCGACAATAGAAGAATCAACCCAAACAAAAGCACAATGTTATTTAAAAGTTTTCAAAAGTGCTATGCATTCACTAAAAGTTCATAACAAATAAGTACATAAGTCCAACAATTGCTTCCATTGAAATTAAAGTCAAACTATAAGTGCAAACTCATAAACATTAGTTGGTCTACCTAAAAGATATGTCAAGACAAAAGTTAACCACATAAGAGAACTCAAACTATGCCTCATCATTTTGTTCTTGATCATCAACTTGTTCAGCATTTTCTTCTTCAAATGCATGACCTTTTTCATTGTCATCATCAATATCTTCATCTTCATCAAATGAAGAAAGAACATCCTCCGATATTCCCTATTAAACAAGCACAAAAGCATAAATCTTAAGAAGAGGTAATGGAGAATATTTATAATCATCTAATGGCGTTCTCTCTTAATAACATGATGTAAAATTTATTATAGAAAAGAGAACTAGAATGAGTTCATCATGGCATCCAGCTCGAAGGCAAAGAAGGAATGACAAAAATACAAGGGCAACGCTCCAAATCCGCAAAAATAAAGTTAGTTTTAGAATGTTAAGACGATCGATGTTCATACCAAAACTACATTCGCACACAATAGCACGTCATCACAAATGCATTCCTAGAAAACTATATGAAGTGTAAGACTCAGGTCGTGACCTAGGGTCGTAGAACCTTGTTCTGATGCCATCTGTGAGACCCCCAACCTTAGGGTTAGAAGTATCAATGATTTCTTCAGTTCATACTTAAATTCTAGGACGAAACGGACAGAGTTTTGCTTGAAAACTAACCATTTTCCAAGCATAAAGCCTTATATTAATTCCCTGCATCGAGTAAAAGTACAAAAGAACATAGAAATAAGCTCAACAGCTACACGCCGGAGTCCATAACTCTACGGGCCACTCGCCCGGAGTATACCAAACATTAAACAATAAGCAAATAGGCTTATTCTATCACAAGAAGAGGACATACGCACATGATGAAGATTGCTCGGTTCAACAATGGAAAAGATAACCAAATAAGGTCACAACAATTTAAACCAAGTAAATGGTGGTGATCCATAAATACACAACAATTCTCATCACAACATGTTCTCACATCTTCTAATTGACAACAGAAGCAATGGTCCTTCACTTGAATAACAAGTCTGGTATTGCTACTCCATAAATGCACAACACAACACCTTACCTTAGAAAGTATAGTGTCCTGATGCAGGTTGTCAGGGACAACACCTTCAGAAAGTGCACCATAATTCATCATGAATGCCTTCTTTATTTTTATTTTTTTTAATAAGCAATAAAGTATTGTTTTAATAAGACACTTTATTCTAAGATTGCATTACATCTGTGTAAAGCTGGATGCACAAAGTACATGCCTTCTTTTGTATATGAGCAATTAAAAATTGCATTACATCTACAAGTTGAATGCCTTCTTTATTCTAAGATCATAAGACTCTTTAACTCTTTGTATGATCCCATCACAAAGAAAGATAAAATTCAAATTCTATAGTGAAGCAATTATAAATCTCACACATGTTAGTCCTTGAGTATAAAGACATTCTCGAAATCCTACAAGGAGATCAAACAATCAACAAGTAGGCTGGATCCATCAATCAATAACGGATAATTTACAGTTTAATACCAATAAAACTAGAATACCCCTTTGTGAAGATTCATAACGTACCTTTCAACTACTTTGTACTCATATATTCACCATAAACACGACATGAAATTAGGAGTAACCTTGATTAAAATGTCTAGCAACAAGCTCAATCTAGTTGCAGCATCAAATTCCTTGAAGTTGAACCCGCCATCTGTGTAAAACCCAATCAAAAAACTAAGCAACTCTAATTATCGCATATCAAAGTTTAGTCTATAACCACTTTTGGTATCTAGCTGAAAGTTTATATTAACCACCACTCCCATAAATTTTACACCTGAAAATAATCTTTCTTTTCCTTCATAATACTCCTCACATCTAATTCGCTTGCCCAAACTTTTCAGCTCAGGCCACTGTTCTATCAGAGAAAATCCCCACTTGCTGGTTACATATAATGCGTTGTCTTCAGGGAGCCATAATTGGAAAGATTGAATAGAGACAAGTATGGTGATATTCACAAGTAACAACAATTTTATAGAGATAGACATGATGTTATGTAAAAGAACAGTAAAGTGTAGAATAGAGAGGTAGAGTGCTAGTCATAGGAGTTGAAAATGGGATCTTCACATTGAATCACAAAACTGGTGATATTCACAAGCAACAACAACTTTATAGAGACAGACGTGATGTGATGCAAAAGAATAGTCATTGTTTACATAGGCAATACAGATACTCAATCTCACTAGGCCTTTATTTAACCACTCTTATGAAAACCCTTAACCTACCATGGATGATGAACCAACATATATGTGGATCCTTTGGTCAAACGTACAACTCTGTTCCAAATATACATACCAACCATTTTGACTGTTTCAACATTCAGCTCCTACCTACAAGTTCAAGGAAATTACTGTCTAATTCAACATTCGCATCCAACACATTTAAGGACATTACAAAATAGTACCTCAAGGGAATTGCAAATTCAAGCCCTAATTTTTCATCTTTGTTGCGTTTTACTTAATTTTCGACACACATACCTGAGCTTTCCGATGAACAGTGCCGGAGAGAGGATGCAAATAGGTGATTGACCGCATATTAGATGCATTGGATTGATTGAGAGTGATGATAGATCGAACACTATAAAAAATTTGATCTAGTAACAAAAAATTCTACTGAGAACGATCACAGAGCACCATACCTGGAAAATTTGATGATTAAGCAACAGCAACAACCCCATAGCAATGGTGTTTGGTTAGATTTTTACTGATTTGGCTCCGAATTTAGAGATAAGAGTAGGTGAATATCAAAATCGATGGCTCTATTGTGTTCTCTAAAGTCTAAACCCAGTTGCCCCTCTCCAGGTTTCATAGAGGACAAATGCGTGCTCCAGACAAGGCAAATCGCAATAGGGTTTTCTATTTGGTTTTTTTTTTTGAAGAATTGTATACAATGTGGTTCGTAATAGTCATTTAGTTTCCCGCAATAGTATATATGCTGATATAACACCAACATAAGTTTTTTTTAAAAATAATTTTGTTGGTAATGTTATCACAATAGCAATAGAAATTTTGATTGTCGCTAATATAGTAGTAATACCAACTAATCAGTTTGTATTTGTTGGAAATATCAGGACCCCTTCTTCCCTCCCTACCAAACACTTTAATACCAACAAGTAAGCAAGTCTACAAATAAGCAAGTCTATTGCAAAATAAAAAATTTACCAACAGAACTTATTTTTTGTTACCAGATGTCTGTTGGTGAAAGCTACTTTTTTTTGTAGTGCCTCTAATCTAACAATTTTATTTCCGTTCTTTTTTTCTGGTCAACGCATATCACGTTATTATTATTTTTTTTTGTTCCATATTTTTGTTTCATTCAATACCACATTTCCTCGTAATCTAACAATTTTATTTTTGTTCTCCTCGTTCCGTCCTGATCCGATCTAGCTATTTTATTTGTGTTATTTTATTTATTTTATTTAATCTGACAATTCCCCTTCCTTTTATTTCAAGTATTGTCTTTTCTTTTCTTTTCTTTTTTATTTCCTTCCCCTTCTTTAGATCTTTGTTTTATTTATTTTTTTTCCATCTTATTTCTTTTGGTGTTTTTGCACTGGTGTTTCATACTATTCTCTTAGTTGCTTGTCGTTTTATATGCTTGGTAGATGCCCTTTGTTTTTGGACCTTGAGTAATACAATCCTGAAAATGAACATACCCTTAGTAAGATAAAAGCAAAGAAATGCCACTCTAAGAAAAAGATGGGTGAAAGAACAAACCTGACTACCTAAGCAACTTAAGGAGTATTTTACTCCCCCACTTATGATTCACCCACAAGTACATGTATGCCCACTATTACAGGGTCATTTGAGATTAAACATTCCCTAGTCCAAATGCTCCTACCCTTTTACGGGCTAGAGTCTGACAATCCTTTTAAGCACGTTGATGCATTTTTGGGGATTTGTTGCACTGTCTTCTTCAATAATGTTTCTAGCAATGCTTTTCGAATGCGGCATTTTACTTTCTCTTTGAAAGATAAACCTAATGCTTGGCTGGATACTAAGTCAAATAGCACCACCTAGGACCAAATGCAAAAGGAATTTTTGAAAAAGTTTCTCAATTGGTAGACTGACTGCTTTAAGATGTGCCATAACCATTTTCTCACAAAATAAAAATAAACAATTGCAAGAAAGTTGGGAAAGATTTAGAGTTGTTGTGGAGTTGCCCTCACCTTGAGGTCTTCTAGTGACAACTCGTTTAGAGTTTCTACTCTAGTTTGGATAAGCACAATAAATTGTTGGTAGACGCATCGTGTGGTGGTAATTTTTTGTATAAGACCCCTCAAAGAAGCATGGGAATTGTTTGAATATTTGAGTGACAATTCACACTTGCATGCCACTTCCTCATATTCTGACCTACCTAGACAATTGGGAACTAAAGGGGGGATTTATGAGGTTTTACATTTGATTGATATTTCTAGTGAAGTTGATGCTTTGTCTAAGAAATTTGATCAATTGTTGTGTACAAACAAAATGGCTAATTACTCTTCTATGCAGGATGTGTGTTCAATTTGTGCTAGTCCCATGCATGCTTCTTTTGATGGCCCTTCTGTTGGTCCATCTCATGTCATGACTAGACAAATGAATGCTGCCCAAGGATTTCATCCAACCAATAAACATTAATCTAACACTTATAATCATGGTTGGAAGAATCATCCTAAATTTTCTTGGAAGTCTCAAAATGTGGAGAACACATAAGCCTAGTCTAGGACACCTACACCTCCTGGTTTTCAGAACCAAAGGTCTGCCCATCTAGCACCTCCACCACCTCCTTCTATGAGCTCAGAATTAGATAAGGTAGTCTCTATAATACCATTATTTTTATTGTCCAAAATGTGAATACTAAGGTCCAATGAATTAAGTCTAAAATGCAAATTGTAGATCCCCACTCACAATCTATAGCCAAGTTAGAAACCTAACTTGGGCAACGAGCCATAGTTATAACTAAAAGAGAAGAAGGAAAACTTCCAAACTACCCCATAGAGAATCCTAAAAGCCAACAATTTAAGCAATTGAAAGCTGGTATGATTCTCAAGGGATGTAAGGAAGTAGACAATTGAGTGAGAAGAAACATGATAAAGAGGAAACACCAAAGAGTAACGAGACTAACTATGAATTTGATAGTGATTCATCCCCTTCCTCTCATGTGTCTGGCCCTATTGGGACATACAAGCCAAGGGTTTCTTACCCTCGAGCTTTCGATGCACCCTTCCTTTCTAGGAAAGACAAACAAAGAGAAGATATGCTAGAGACCTTTAAGTAAGTTAAGGTCAATCTTCACCTTTCAAAGCAATAAAACAAATCTCGGCTTACGCAAAATTCCTTAAAGACATGTGTACTTTTGAAAGAAAAGCTAAAGATAACAAGTGTCAAAAAGTTTTTCTAAGTGAACAAGTGAGCTCTATTTTGAAATTTGACACTCCGCCTAGGTTGAAAGATCATTGTGTTCCTGCTATTTCATGCTTTATTGGTAATCATAAAATTGAAAGAGCACTCTTGGATTTGGGTTTTAGTTTTAATTTGACACCATACTCTACTTACTTATAATTGGGGTTGGGTGAATTGAAGCCTTCTAATTGTACCCTTCAGCTTGCTAACAGGTTAGTGAGGACTCTTAGGGCCACCATTAACTTTAGGTTAGGAGTCATGGATGTCTCGGTTATGAACATGAGGGTTAGACTTAACATTTTTACAACTCCTTCTTAACATGTGCTTGATGTTGAATCTGAATGTTTCTTCATTGATGTGATTGATGAAATGATTAAGGAGGCCTTACCTACTATTTTGAGCAAAGATCCCTTGGGAACATGTCTTTCCTATAGAGATTTAAGGTTATTTGACTTAGAAAGTACAATAGGAGAGTTGGATTCTACACTTGATTACATGCCTCACCTGGAGTGCTCCTGGGGCATCTACTTATGATCCCCTTCCCCCTTTGGCCAGTTCTCCTATGACACCTTTTGTTATGTTCCCAACTAAACTTGAGTTGAAACATCTCCTTGACTCGCTCAAGTATGTGTTTTTTGGCCCCAAAGAGACCATACCTATCATCACCTGTTCCCTTTCATCCTATGATCAAGAAAAAGAGTTGATTCGTGTCTTATCTGAACATAAGGGTGCTATTGGGTGGTCAGTTACTGGTTTGATGGGAGTTAGTCCTACTATGTGTATGTACAAGATTCACTTAGAGGACGACGCTAAACCTCTTAGGCAAATACAATGTAGATTGAACCCCCATATGAAAGGGGTTATCTAGAATAAGATGGTAAAGCTTTTAGATGTAGGTATTATCTACTCTACTTCTGATAGTGTATGGATCAGTGCACTCCAAGTGGTCTCTAAGAAATCTGGCATAACTGCGGTGCAAAATAAGGATGGTGACCTAGTTCCTACTAGACAGACCATAGAGTGGAGAGTTTGTATTGATTACAGAAAACTAAATTCTGTCACCAGAAAAGAGAATTTTCCCCTCCCTTGCATTGATGAAATTTTGGAAAAATTAGCTAGGTAAAGTTTTTACTGTTTCTTAGATGGGTATTCTGATTACAACCAAATACCTTTCTATCCTAAGGACCAAGAGACAAGCAACTTTACATGCTGCCCTTCGGGAACATTCGCGAACAGGAGGATGGCCTTTGGGTTGTGTAATGCACCTTCTATATTCCAAAGATGCACGATGGTAATATTTTCTAATTATATTGATAATTTCATGGAGGTGTTTACGGATGATTTTCCTATTTTTTGTTCTTCATTTGATGAGTTTCTTGCTTATCCATTGTGCTAAAAAGATGTGAAGAAGTGCATCTTGTTTTGAGTTGGGAAAAGATTTACTTATGGTCCAATACGGGATTGCATTAGGTGATAGATTGTCTACCAAGGGAATTAAGCTAATGTGCATGTCCCTGCTTTTGTGAAGCAAGTCGAATCTTTCCTTTGTCATGCTAGATTTTATAGGAGATTTATTAAGGATTTTAGCAAAGTGGCTCGACCTCTTGCTAATCTCCTTTCTAAAGATACTCTTTTTGAGTTTAATGAATCTTGTGTGGAGGCTTTTGAAAAGCTTCGATCTTTGTTGGTGTCAGCCCCTATAGCGCAACCGTCTAATTTTTCTCATCCTTTTGTGATTATCTGCAATGCATCTGATTTTCTTGTTGGGGATGTTTTGGGTCAAAGGGTGAATAAAATTTATGATGTCATTTTTTATGCTAGTAGAACTCTAATTGATGCTTAAAAGAATTATTCAACTGCTGAAAAAGAGTTATCAGCTGTAGTTTTTACACTTGATAAATTTCGTTCATACCTTCTGCGCTCCAAAGTGATTATATTTACTGACCATGTTGCACTGAGACATCTTTTTGCTAACAATGATGCTAAACCTAGACTCATTAGGTGGATTTGGTTGCGACAGGAATTTGACCTTAAGATGAAAGGTAGGAAAGGATCTGAAAATTTGATTGCATACCATTTGTATGGGATCTTCACTAAGTATACTAATGTTTTAGTTGGTTTTTCTAATCATTCTCCTAATGAGCAGATGTTTGCTATGTCACATACCCCTCTCCCATGGTTTGCTAATATTGTGAACTACCTTACTACTAGCAATATTCCTCCCCACTGGTCCAAACAAGAGAACGATAGGTTCTTTTCATAAGACATTACTGTTGGGAAGATCCCTACCTTTTTAAACATTATCTAGACCAAGAGGTTCATAGATGTGTTCTTGAGAGTGAAATTCATAACATATTGACCTTTTGTCACTCTTATGCTTATGGTGGTCAATTTAGAGGTCGTGGGATAGCTGCTAAAGTCCTACAAAGTGGGTTCTTCCGTAGCACTATGTTTAGAGATACTCACCATGTTTGTCTCGCTTGTGACCACTGTCAGCATGTGGGTGCTCTGTCCTATCACGATATGATGCCCCTTTCCCCTATTCTGATTGTTTAGATATTTGATGTGTAGAGCATTGATTTCAAGGGTCCCTTTCCCCCCCTTTTTTGGCTTTGTTTACATGCTTGTTGTTGTCGATTGTGTGTTCAAAGTGGGTGAAGGCTCTAGCTCTGAGGACCACTGATGACCAGGTTGGGGCAAAGTTTGTGGAAGAATACATCTTCTATCATTATGGGCCCCCTAAAGCTCTTGTTAGTGATGGGGGTAGTCATTTTTTCCACCGATCTTTCGAGGCTTTACTTGGAAAATGTTCCGTGACTCATAAAATAGCTGCTCCCCATGACCCTTAGACTAGTGGTCAAGTTGAGGTGTCTAATCATGAGATTAAGTCTGTACCTGATAAAATAGTTCGACACAATGGAAAGGACTTGTCTTTTAGATTGAATGATGATCTGTGGGCCTATCGTACTGCATATAAGACTCTCATAGAGAAGTCTCCCTTCTGACTCCTTTTCAGTAAGCCCTGTCACTTGTCAGTCGAGTTAGAACACCGTGGTTTTTGGGCTATTAAAGCTTTTAATTTTGATATGAAACAAGAGGGTTCTAATCGTAGGCTTCAATTAAATGAATTGGATGAACTGCGTAATAAAGCCTATGAAAATGCTAAGATTTGTAAAGCCAAAACCAAAACATTTCATGATAAAATAATTTCTAGAAAATCTTTTGGACCTAATCAGAAGGTTTGGCTTTTCAATTATAAGCTCAAGCTGTTTCCAGGCAAGTTGAGATCTAAATCAGATGGTTCTTTTGTAGGCCAACAAGTGTTCCTTCTGGGGAGATCAAAATTTTGGACCCTCGAATGGTTGTATTCTTATTGTTAATAGTCAACATCTGAAACGTGCTGTGACTAACAAAACTGAGCTTGGTTTGACTGAATCCATCAATCTAGTAGGCACAATCTACCATGATTAGTTGATGGGACCCTGTATGGCTGAAGACATTAAACTTAGCACTTATTGGGAGATAACCCAATCTTTTTAGGTGAATTTGAGTTATATTATTTATTTTATTTTATTTTTTTCCATTTTGTTCAATGTCCATTTATGTCCTAGATGTGGAACCTCACTTAGCTTTTGTGGTTAGTAATGGTTTCAAAGGCTCATTCGGAGATGACTCATTGGATTTAACTACAAATGCTTTCCTCAAGCTAGCAGGTTGTATTATTCTTTTCTCCATCTCTCTCTTTATTATTGTTTTCTGTATTGAGGGCAATGTAATGTTTACGCTTAGGGGAGTTAAGGCATATATTAAGAATTGAGGAAAATTGGACACTGAAAATTTGAGGTGAACTTGATTTTGAAAAGAGATTAGAAAGGTGATAGTGTGTGTCTTTCTCTTGTTATATTGATGTGATTCATGTGAAAAATGCCAATTTGAGAATTTTTTTAGTTTTAACTTGTTAATGGCAAAAATATTTGTTGTGCTCTTGCTAAGCTGTAGCTAATATTAAGCTTGAAGTGAACCCCATTGGCAATCTCATAATGAGTATATGTAAATGTTGAGTTCCCATTTGACTTTCCAAATTATCGAATGTGATAATGAAATAAATTGAATTAAATCAACTTCTGATTCTAGTACCGATGTTTAGGTTATATTTGTATTCCTGTTTTTAATTGCCTGAATATGTACTAAGTGTTTCTCTTGGTGTCATCCTTACCCCTATCTTTATATACCCAGAAGAAGAAATACATGGAATCAAGTGAGCTTTGTAAAATAAATAAATAAATAAATAAATTGGTTTGGCCTTGGGGACTTAATTTTAAAGATACTCTTGTAATTTTTGCTATATGGGGTGAAGTCTTATGCTTACAGTTTGTTACATGTTTGATTCTGAGTAATTAATTTGCTTTAGTGTTGGCCTATTAACTTGGTTAAAATCGAAAATGTTCGATAATGGGTTTATGGGTTGGAAATGAGTTGATCTCTATGATGTAGTAGACACACATAGTTGGATTCTCTAATTGTCTCCCTTAAAAATGATGGACTGAATAAATATATGCATTTTTTGCTCGAGGACTAGCAAAATTTTGGCGTGGTGGAGTAGGTAGCTCAAATTTTTATGAGTGATTTTTCCCTATTTTACCTATTTTCGAAGTCCTTTGAGATGTAATTCAAGTTTAAAAAAATGCATATTTTATGCTTTTGAAGGTAAAGAGCGAAATACAAATTCAAGCATGAGCTCGGTTAAGTGAAGCTGGAATGACCAGAATTTATTTTGCAAAAGCTAGCCTAGTGCATCTTTCCACAAACTAGACACGGCTTGTGCTGCTAAGTCTAGCCCAATGAAGCAAAATGAAGCCATTTGGGCCTGGTCTCTCTCGCAGCCCAGCTCTCCCACCTAGCCCTCAACCCGACTCTCCTCCTCTCTTCATCTCTTTGCTAGCTTGAAATGGGCCAGATTCTATCAAACCAGTAGCCTAGTACAACAGTGCAGTAGCCAACCCCCTCTTTCTCTTACCCTCTCACTCGGATCGGTCCTGCGCTTCCCATCAGAACTTGCAGTCCAACAGTCAACACAGTGCAACCCCTTCTCTCTTCCCCTTTCTACTAGAGATGTGCCTATTCTATTCTAACTTAACGCCGCGCAGTATCCGTACCCATCTCCCTTATCTCTCCTACACATCATTCTCTCCCCTTATTTTTCTTAGCCAAGTGTAGCAAAAGCTTATCAACTCTCCCTCATTATCTCTCCAATTTACTAACATAAGTGGATAGGCTTGTCTTGCATTGGTCCTTTGTGCCCAATAGTAGCACAACCACAAAATTAACCTACACCCCACCCTTTTTCATCACTTTTTATGTGGCCCTGGCTGATTTTCGTTTTCCCAGGTAAAAGACTGCTATTGGGGTAGCAACTTTGCCAACATAAGAGGGCAACTCTGCAGATTGTTTGGCCATAATTATAGAGATAACTGAATAATCACATAAAAAGTGGAGAAACAAGGGGGTTGAAGTCACTACAAATAGAGAGGCGATGGCATCAATTCAACATCAATCATTCAATCCATTGTTCAATTTTCACTCTTCTCATCCTCGCGTTGTAAGTAAGTAGAGAGAGATTGTGCTACGCGAAATCATTTGAGTTGAGATTATCATAAGAAAATAAGCTATTTGGGCTATCTTTTCTCTTTTCTTTCATTCCTTTGTGGATCTAATTACAGAGTTGACCCTTGATTGTATGAATTTTGTGTGATGAAAGCATCAATGTTTAGTTATAGGAATTGAATTATACATCAATTTAGATATGGTTAGTCTAATTTCAATTGTATTTTCCCTGCCTATGATGCTAAGTTGTTTATCTAGGATTGACATGGATCCCTGACTTACTTTATTGATTTTATTAATTTCTATTGGAGTTAATATTATTGTCTGTTTTTATTGCAAATTTTGGAGTTTATTTAATCGTTTCTAATTCATTATGATAGTTATTTCAATTGTTTATACATGTTGTGTTACAATTGATTAATTTGCTAACTCATTTATTTATGTTGGACCTTGTTGGCTCAAGTAATGATTATGAAATTGTGCTTCAAATTTTGGTGTTAATTCATAAAACAATACTAGAAATTGGATGAGGTATGTCTAGCTCAAACATTTCATGCAAGTCGCTAGTTGAGTTTATTTATTGCTGGCTATAATTCACTTTTCTAATCTATGGGTTTCAAGCTTGTAGGTTGAGAATTTGTGAAGAGACTAATTAAACCCTAATTGAATTTAGTTATTTGATATTAAAGTTTTTGGAGTAACTGATGTCCTAGTGTTTCTCTAAATTAATCTCCCTAACACTACCCCAATTGCACAGGTATTGTAGTTAAAAAGAAAGTATCCTCCACTGAGACCAAAAGCAAAATTTCCAAGTTCTCTCTATTAGAAATGCTAAGCAATAAGTTAATCGAGGATTTGGATTCGGCTATTTCTAATTAACAGTTTCTAAATTCAATCAAGGAAAAACGCCTACAGATTTATTTAGTTAAGAAAGGTGTTAGATCATACGATTAATTTGTGCTTTTCTCCAAATTGGATAATTTTGAGGAATTGTAATCGATTTTGAATTTAGTCTATTCTTTCAAAATCAACCAAATTTCCTAAACTAAACGAAAGTCGTTCTTTCAAACTAATTTGTCTTAATCTAGGTTCAATATTTTTAATTACTCATTCATCCCAACATGCAAATTTCTCTTTCAAGCCATTGCTATTTTAAGTCCTATCAAGCGGTTTAACAATCGAATTTCACCTTTCAGTTCTTCACTTAATTGTCTTCAGGGGTGCAAGAAAATTTGGCCAAGTCCACTCACAACATGATAATTACTTGATAAAATGAAATTAAACCAACATCAAAAGAAAGCACAATTCTATTGAATTAAAATGATCCAACTACACTTTCATTAACAAACAAACCCCTAGACAAGATAAATTACTCACTCATGATTAAAAATTAAACAACTAACCAAATGATTCAGCTAGATATGAGAGGGAAAGGCTTGGTAATAACAGCCTCCAACAAGGTGTTTAAACCACCAACAAAACCAAACTCTACGCTCAAGATTCTCACTTCACACAAAATCAAATTGAAATTCTAACTATAAAAGATAAAAATTAAGAAAGCAAATGACTATCTATGGTGAGGGGTTTTTCCCATTGCTGCCAAGTGAAGTTCTTTTAAGCAAAAATTTGAGCTCTCCTAGCCACATAGGTGAAGCGAGACAAAGAGGCCACGGTTATAAAGGCACCATGGTCAGTGGCAGCCACCATGGTTGTGCCGTGGTCTTGGCTAGAACTCAATTTTTCTGCTTTTCTCTTACTGTACAGGCATAGGGCTTGGGGTACCTCCGTGGCAGGTTAATAAGCACTGAAAATGGGGTCAAATGCTATGTCAAACAATCTAAAACCCTGCAAATATCATCAAACAAATATACCCAAGTGTAAATCGGGAAAAAGGGAGTATAAAATATAATATTAGGCTCTTAAAACTCTGAAAAGTGCCACAAAACTACCGCAAAAATGAAGTAACTGAAGGCACTTATCACACTGCCCTATGCTTGAACTGTTGCTTGTCCCCAAGCAACACTAAGACCAAAAATTATTCAAAACCTCCTCAGGATAGACACTGGTAGCATCTCAATAGCAAAGTCGATCCAAAGTTAGCCCAAAAGGTACAAAAATTCATTTAACAAATAGACTAAAAAATGGAGTTTTCAAAATCACTTGATATACTGTAATGTCAAATTTGCATCAACCCCCCCCCCCAAATCATCAAATACAACCACATGAACATATGAAACAAATGGAGCCAACAATGCCAATAGAACCTCACTATAGTCATATGGCACTTATCACACATAAACATGTGTTTGAAAATGTAAGAAGCTTCCCTTAGTTCTCATTCCATAGACTCAAATCCACCATAAGCTTGATAAGACACTCTAATTCACCATCACTAGAACGCAATACACATTAGACAATCATGAGGACTTTTATAAGGTTGTAACGGGGCCATGAGTAAAGGTAAGAGGAGAACGAATGTTTTGGAAATGTGGAGCTAGAAGCCATAGACTAAGAACTAAACGTTTCCAATGCGCTCATACAACATTCCTTTTGTTTTCTACAAAATACATCCCTGATTAAAGAGATAAAGAATTGAAAGCCATAAATGCTTTTTACAATCCAAACAAGGCTAACTCTCTGTTATTATTCCTCTCTTTTTTTCTCTTTTTTTTTCTTTTTTTTTGTTTTCTTTTTGTTTGTTTTTATTTTATTTTTTTCTTTATTTTTTTTTCAAAAGAGTTAGCCAAGGGAAATCCATATCAAACTTTGAATTTCAATTCTTCTCTAATCTTTGTACAAAAAGACAAGGGATTTCTTATATATATAACACAAGAATATAAATCCCTTTACCAAGCAACCAAATCCACCAAAAAAATCTGAATGCACCTTACTAATTCCCAATTAAAATTGATGCATAAGGATGAAACGCTCCTCTAGTTTTTGCTTAAGGGTTGGATAATTGCTTGGCCAAAGGCTATAGTAGCAGGTTCGAATTAATAAAATGTATATATGCTCAAAGGAGCTAGCAAGGGATATAATGCATAACAAGGGTCATTCATATTGCCTAAATGCATATGCGGAATGTGATCTTGAATGAGAATCAAGGTAAGTTCTCGAGAAATGATGTCAAGGAAGAGTCACTCATAAATTGACAAGAGACTAAATTAATAAATTAGTCTTTAAAAGCTCAAAGCCTCATGGGACATCTACTAAGGTCATAACTAGCCCACTAGTATATGCACATGCAAAAATTCATGTAAAGAGTCATGGAGTAATAAACTCCCACTCAACATATGGTCAAAACATAAAGCTCATCTTCGCAAACTCATTTTCAAATATTTTTATCCATAATTGGGCAAATTGAAGGATCAATCTAAACCAAAGAAGTCTGCCTAGTCTACAAAGATCATCATCGAAGGATTTTTTTTTCCTTCCTTTTTTTTCTTTTTTTTTTCCCAAATATGCATGCTCCTAAGAGCAAGCTCATGAAAACTGCAAAAACTACGAAAAGAAACTATAAAAACCTAAAATGCAACCTAAAATGAAAAGAAAACTAAATGTACTTCTAACATGCTTCTATCTGCATAAGATTACAGCCTACAATGTAACTCTAAATGCAATCATGAATAATATATGCGATAGATACACAAGCACACACAAAACCAAATCAGGTATCAAGCGTCATCAAATACTAACTAACTCCCCCATGCTTGAACAAAACATTGTCCTCAATGTGTGCACACAGTAGAAAAGGAAGGGGGAGTATCAAGAAGGAATCAAAAAGGAGGTGGGGAAGGAGGATGGGGTGGTTGGCCATAAGAGATATGCTGATCTTGCCAGGTCTATAAAAAGCCTTATAATCATGTAAGTATTGAGTCTGGGTAGCAAGCATCCCATAGAGCTCATCATGGCACTCTTGGACAGAGTCACGAAGAGCGGTGTTCTCAAAAGTAACATAGGCTCGAAGGGATACTTGCTCCTCCTGGACGGACCGAAGGTTGGCTTAGAGGTGGTTGGGGGTGGTCGGGAAGAAGAACTACGTCCGGCTTAACTAGTTAATGGGGGTGGAGGAGGTACGGGTTGAACAACCTCGGCATCGCCTGGTACCTAATAAATGTTTGCCCGGTGAAGTAAGGTGGTTCGATCAACATTGGGAAGTGGCAGAAGCTAATCCCTAGGATAAGTCCAGCACAGACGTCCAGCCTCTACTTTGCAAAAGGTCATCAGCTCAAAAGCGGGTTGGTCAAGCTGCTCGGACCCAAATACTCGATCCTTAGGGTTAGACTCAACACCCAAAAATCTAGTAATAGTAGTGATGGTACCACCAATGACTATCCTACCCTTAGTGTCAACAGCAGCACTATATAATTATCTGGGCAAAAACGCCCCAGGGTCAAGTTGAACACCATAAAACATACAAGATAGAAAATATAACTCAGATAATCTCAGGACATTCAAACTAGAAACTAAAAGCAAGGATACATTGAGTTACCAGAATGTAAGGGTTCCGAATATGGTTGTATTTGGAAGATCTAGTACTATATCTAACACTCATTGAAAGCTCTCCTCAAAATGCATTCGGGCTGAATTCTTAGGGGACTTGATGGTTTGGTAAATCCATGCTAGGTGGAAAACCAAATAAAGTTCAACTCAGAAAATTGCCCTTGTAAATAAAACAAAATATACCCCGCTTGACATTGAGGCCTACGAGTGACCTCAACATGTAGAGTACTTAGGAATTCTAAGGTAAGGTCCTGATATGTATGCTCCTTAATCTCAATGAAAATTCCTATACCCCCCTGTGCAAGCAACCACCATATATCATCTAACAATCCTAAACGGCCTAACAATTTCTCATCATAGTACCGAGTTGTCACAACCATTCATTCATTCAAGCAAGTATATCTAGCAACATGGTCGAGGATAGTTAAACCAAGAGGATGAGGAATGTTACCTTGGGCTCATGCATGGGTAGAAGTTCAGGAGGTCAGCTGAGGCCAAGATGGTGCTTGGCTAGATGTTCTTGCTTCCTTGATACTCCTTTGTCTCTTGGTGGGTGCCATGGTTGCAAAATGGAAGAAAAATTGAAACTAAACCTAAAAAATAATATTTAAGAAAGAAAAATGAAGCATTTAAGTGAAAAATAAGAAGCATTACAGAGGGAAGAAGATGGTTATGGAAGATGGGTGAGGGTGAGATGAAGTTCGGAAGAAATGGTGGAAATTGGTGAAATTTGTGGGAGAAAGAGAAAGATTAAGTGAAAAGGGAAGATTTTGAGTTAAAATGGAGTACAAATGAGAAGAAATGAGGGAGAAATCGAAGGTGTAACAATGGTGGGTTTAGAGAGAGAATAGAGAGATAGAGAGTGTGTGTCAATGAAAAAGAAAAAGATGGGGAAATTGGACGGCCACCACAGTCAAAACCCTTGACCGCGGCCTGTAGCACCTCACCACCATCAATGAGGGTTACCACGGTTCGACCGTGGTGTATGCTGGACAATGGTGTTTTTTTGTTTTGCTAGTTGGGCACCCCACGGGCCGTAATGGAGGGATGCGGTCCGTGGTGCCCATCATTTTCTTCTCTCTTTTTTTTGTTTTTTTTGGGTCTTGTGATCCGTTCTTCTTTTTTGTTTTTTTTTAATTTTTTTTCCTCTATTTTATTCCTTCTTTTGTGCTCTTCCTCTCTCCGCTCTATTTTTTTTGCTTACTATGAAAATCTGCTAAAAAAATGAAAATCAAAGCTATGAACGGGGCTTGGGTTGCCTCTCAAGAAGCGCTCTTTTATGGTCAAGAGCTTGACCATTTCTACGTTGAGTCTAGAATGGTGAGTGTATGGATGGTGACCTTATCAATCGGTTGCCCCACAAGATATAGCTTTAGCCACTGTCCATTGACTGTGAACATACTGGTAGACTCACTCCACGCTTTACCCGCTCCACTAGGTTGAACTTTGGTGACTTGAAATGGCCCCGACCACCAGAGTCTTAGCTTGCTCGGAAATAATCTCAATCTCGAGTTGAACAATAGGACCATGTCCCATTTTTCAAACCTCTTCTTCATGATGTGGTTTTCATGCCATCTATTAGTGCGCTATTTGTAGATGCATGAACTCTCATAGGCCTCCAACCTAGTTCATCTAGCACACTCAATTGCAAGAATCGCCTTTCTCCAGTTGCTTTAAGATCAAAATTAGGCATTTTTATAGCCCAATATGCCTTATGTTCCAACTCCGCTGGCAAGTGACAAGAATTTTCAAACACTAACTGGTATGGATAGTGCCTAGAAGAGTCTTATAGGTTGTATGATATACCCCAAGAGCATCATCAAGCTTGAGTGACCAATCTTTGCGGGACCGATCCATCATTTTCTCCAATATACTCTTCAACTCTCGATTCGAGAGCTCTACTTGCCCACTTGTTTACGGATGCTAAGTTGTAGCGTCCTTATGGAACACCCCATATCCTACAATAGTGACTCCAGAGGCTTGGTGCAAAAGTGTGTTCTATTGTCACTTAGAAGAGCTCTCAATGTGCCAAACCTTGTGAAGATATTCTTCTTGAGGAACTTGATGACAGCCTTGGAATCATTGGTCGGGGTGGCAACGACTTTCACCCACTTAGAAACATAGTCAACTGCCACAAGGATGTAAAGGTTATCACGAGAAGGAGGAAAAGGACCCATAAAGTCAATCCTCCATACATCAAACAACTCAACCTCAAGTATGCCACTTTGAGGCATCTCATGACCCTTGGTAATGTTCCCCGTTCTCTAGCATCTATCATAAGTCATGACAAAATTTCTTGCATCAGTGAAAAGCATGAGCCAATGGAAACCTGCTTGGAGTACCTTTGCAATCGTCTTATCCGGTCCAAAGTGTCCACCATATGTTGGAGCATGGCAATGGTGCATGATACTATAAACCTCATCTTCTGGCAAGCATCTTCTATAGACCCCATCTCCACACAACTTGTAAAGAAGAGGCTCCTCCCAGACATAACATTTGGCATCAGAAAGGAATTTCCTCATTTGTTGGTAGAACAATCTTGGACGTAGCACCCCACACACTTTGAAGTTGCCAAATCAGTAAACCATGGGGTGGTTTGGTGGGAAATGGCAAACAGTCGCTTATCGAGGAAGGAGTCATCAATGGGGTGCTCTTCAATAGGAGTAGCCTTAAGGCCTAGGCAGGATAAATGATCAGCAACCATATTTGCCAATCCCAGCCTTGTTTTTGATCCACAAATCAAATTCTTAAAGAAGGAAGACCCATTGGATGAGTCGGGGCTTGGAGTCGGATTTCTTCATTAAGTGCTTCAAAGCAGCATGATCAGTGAAAATAATGACCTTGGAATTGATCAATTAAGATCGAAATTTTTCCAAGGTAAAGACAACCGCTAAGAATTTCTTCTCTGTCGTGGCATAGTTCACTTGAGTCTCATCAAGAGTACGACTTGCATAGTATATGGCATATGGCTTATTATCCTTCCATTGGCCAAGAACGGTGCCCACTGCATAGTTTCTTTCATCACACATCGCCTCAAAAGGTAGCTTCTAATATAGGGCTTTCATCACTGGAGCTGTGATTAATGCCTCCTTTAACTTAAGGAAAGCACTCAAACATTCTTCATTAAACTCAAGAGGCACATTCTTGACAAGCAATTGGGAGAGAGGTTTTGCAATTTTTGAAAAATCCTTTATGAACCGTCGGCTAAAACCGACATGTCCAAGAAAACTCCTCACACCCTTTACAGAAGTTGGTGGTCGCAATTTTTCAATCACCTCCACATTTGCTTTGTCAACTTCAATGCGTTTGTTAGAGACAACATGCCGATGACAACCCCTTCTTGTACCATAAAATGGCACTTCTCCCAATTCAAAACCAAATTCACATCTTCACGTCTTTACAAGACCTTGGACAAATTATTTACGCAATAGTCATAGGTTGTGCCACACACAAAAAATCATCCATAAAGATTTCCATTATGTCCTCAATAAAATTAGAGGAAATAGCCACCATACAATGTTGAAATGTAGTAGGGGCATTGCATAACCCAAATGACATTCTTCTATAAGCATATGTATCATAAGGACAATTAAAAGTAGTCTTTTCTTGGTCACTTAGATAGATAGGGATTTGAAAGAAATCCGAATACTCATCTAAGTAGCCAAAATATGAGTTCTTAGCTAATCTTTCAAGCATTTGGTCAATGAAGGGAAGGGGAAAGTGATCTTTACAAGTGGCTTTATTCAATTTCCAATAATCAATGCACATACGCCATCCCGTGACAGTTCTGGTGGGAATTACCTCACTATTATCATTTTTGACAATAGTCATCCCCCTTTTCTTAGCCACAACATGGATCGGGCTTACCCACGTACCATTGAAGATAGGGTAGATAATGCCAGCCTTAGGCAGTTTTAAAATTTCTCTCTTGAGCACCTCTTGCAAGTTAGGGTTCAACCTTCTTTGATCTTCAATTGAGAGCTTATAGTCATCTTCCATTAAGATTCGATGCATACATATAGAAGGATGAATTCCTTTTAAGTCATCAAGAGTACATCCTATGGCTTTTTAATACTCCCTAAGTACTCAAAGCAAAAATTCAACTTGAGATGCATTCAAACTTGCATTCACAATTACAGGATATGTAGAGTTGGGTCTAAGAAATTCATACCTCAAGGAGGAAGGGAGAGGTTTCAGTTCTACCTTAGGAGCTTACTCCTCATCAGATGAGGGTTTATCTGCAAGCCTTTAATGGTTGCTCCTTAACAAAGGAAGGGTAAATTGGTGGATAGGCTTCCAAAACTTGAACACACATGCTTAATTCGAGATTTTCATCCGTAGCAGTGCTATCATTCAACATCAAGTGCTCAAGAGGATCATTAGAATCAAGGTTAGACGTGGTTTCCCATATCATACCATCCACCATGTCAATCTTATTGCACTCATGAAAAATGGAAGGGAATTTAGAAGCTTTAAACAAGTTAAACTCCACATGATCATCCCCTACATCAAAAGATAGCTTACCGTTTTTCACATGAATACGACACCCAGCGATGGCCGAGAATGACCTCTGAGAATGATAGTGATGCGTGTATCCTCTTCCATTTCTAAAATCACAAAGTCTATTGGCACATACAAATCTCCTACTTTTATTGGAACATCTTCTAAAACACCCACAGGGTATTTCACAAAACGATATGCCAATTGTAAAGAGATAGGAGTCGATCTCGTCTTCTCAAACATCGAAAGGGGCATCAAGCTCACACATAGAAAGGGGCATCAAGCTCACACTTGACCCTAAATGACATGGGGCATGGTTTATAGACACATTCCATATCAGACAAGGAATTGAAAAACTACCGGGATCCTTAAACTTAGCAGGAAGCTTGTTTTAGATTACGACACTGCACTCTTCAGTCAAAGCTACAGTCTCATGCTTTCCTAACATTCTGTTGTTAAACAAAATTCCTTTCAAAAATTTAGCATATGAAGGCATTTGAGACAAAGCATTAGTAAATGGGATGTTTATGAAGAGTTTCTTAAGAACCTCTAAAACTTCCCAATTTGAAAATCAAGTTTTTCCTTAGCCATCCTTTGAGGGAATAGTAAAGGTGTGGTGTAGGGTTTTGTGGAAGTGATCTTGGGGTCCTTAGAAACCTCATTGGACTTATGCACAACATCATCAATAACACCATTAGAGGGTGTAGACACCTCTTTCTTAATATTCTCAACATGCTTATTTTTATCATGCAAAGACGCATCATTGGTAACCCCCTAAGGTCCCTCTAGTTGTTTCCCCCCTCTCAAAATCATAGCATTGCATTGCTCCCTAGGGTTAGGCTCGAGCTTACTAGGAAGTCTACCCCGGGTTGTAGGGGAAGAGATAACTTAGTGGGCAATTTGAGCTTCCAACATCTTATTATGACTTGTAAGCATATAAACATTAGAGGCTAATTGCTTTATATACTCATCTTGCTTTTGTTGCGCCAAAAGCATACTCTCCATCATGGCCTCTAAATTGGACTTTTGAGGAGCTTGGGGAAGGAAATATGGTCTTTGAAAATCGGGCAGTGGCCTGGCATTTACTGGGGTCATATTTGAAGGGTTTGGACTAGACCTATATGAGAAATTCAGATGTTGCCTCCAACCCGAATTGTATATACTGGAGTAAAGCTCATTGGTAGGTCTCAGGTTGAAGTTTTGGATATAATTGACTTCACTAGAGTCTTAGAAAAAAGGCTTCCCAACTTGGCTATTCAAAGTCACATGTTCAATAGAACCATAAGTTTCACATAGGGGAGGGGCATTAGAATTTACGACATTTACATTCATATGTTCCAACCTTTGAATCATAGCATCAACTTCAGCAAAAAGTAAAATAAGTACATCAACTTCAAGCTTCCTCTAACCCTCTTGGGTTGGCCTCGTTTTGTGGACCATTGGAAATTATTTAGTGCCATCTCCTCTATCAAATTGAAGGCTTTATCATCAGACTTGTTCATCAAAGTGCCTCCCGCTGTTGCATCTATGGTGGATTGCACCACTTGAGTAACTCCATTGTAAAAGGTTTGGATCATGATCCACCTTTGGAGTCCATGATGAGGGTATAATCTTAGCAAGTCCTTGAATCTCTCCCAAGCTTCATAGAGCGATTCGTCTTCCCTTTGAGTGAAGGTAGTAATTTGGTTCCTTAGACTTGCCGTCTTCAATGGTGGGAAGAATTTGCCAACAACGGCTTTAGTTAGCTCGTCCCAAGTGGTGATGGAATCCGATGGCAACGAATGTAGTCAAGCACGCGCCTTGTCCTTAAGAGAAAATGGGAATAGGCGAATGCGGATTGCATCGGTGGAGACCCTGTTTAACTTCAATGTATTGCACACCTTCAAAAAGATCAAGAGGTGGAGATGGGGGGTCCTCCATTTGTGACCCTCCAAACGGTGTTTGTTGAACTATTGCGACTAGTGCTGGCCGCAACTCAAAGTTGTTCACCTCCAATATAGGTCTAGCTATGCTAGATGTGATACCTTGGACACCCGAAGTGATGAAATCCTGGAGTGTCCTTCTTTCAGGTTCCCTTCTTAGTGGTTCCATCTTTGGTGAACTTTCTCGAGCCTTGCGCCTTTATCTTTCTACCCTTTGCTCCTTTCTCTTTTGAAGAAAAGTCCTCTCAATTTCAAGATCTCGTTAGTAAACAAATGAACTTTGCATAAAAGGGAGAATCTTCCTGCAAGCTAAATCACCAACACTACCCAAGCAATCAAAAGTGGAAAAAAAAAGAAATAAAAATACTTAGTCACTCTCACAAGATCGACTTGATATTTAGCAATTTTGTCGCCGACAACGGCACCAAAAACTTGGCACTACTGCAAGTGTAAGGGTGTTGTAGTTAAAAAGAAAGAATCGTCCACAGAGACCAAAAGCAAAATTACCAAGTTCTTTCTATTAGAAAATGCTAGGCAATAACTTAATCGAGGATTTTGATTCGGCTATTTCTAATTAACAGTTTCTGAATTTAGTCAGGGAAAAATGCCTAGGGATTTATTTAGTTAGGAAAAGTGTTGGATCATACAATTAAAATGTGCTTTTCTCTAAATTGGATAATTTCGAGGAATTGTAATTGATTTTGAATTTAGTTTATTCTTTCGAAATCGATCAAATTGCCTAAACTAAACCAAAGTCGTTCTTTCATACTTATTTGTCTTAATCTAGGTTAAGTATTTTTTATTACTCATGCATCCTCCCAACGTGCAAATTTTTGTTTCAAGCCATTGCTATGTTAAGTCCTATCAAGCGGTCTAACAATCAAATTTCACCTTTCAGTTCTTCACCCAATTGCATCAAGAGGTGCAAGCAAATTTGGCCAAGTCCACTCACAACATGATAATTACATGATAAAACGAAATCAAACAAACATGAAAACAAAGCACAATTCTATTGAATTAAAATGATCCAACTACACTTGCATTAACAAACAAACCCCTAGATAAGATAAACTACTCGCTCATGATTAAAAATTAAACAATTAGCCAAACAACTCAGCTAGATCTAAGACGGATAGGCTTGGCAATGACAGCCTCCAACAAGGGGCTCAAACCGCTAACAACACTGAACTCCACGCTCAAGATTCTCACTTGCACACAAAATGAAATTAAATTCTAACTATAAAACATAAAACTTAAGAAAGGGAATAACTGATGAGGGGTTTTTCCCATTTGCCAAGGGATGTCCTTTTTAAGCAAAAATTCAAGCTCTCTCAGCCACACAACCGAAGGGAGACGAAGATGCCACAGTTACAAAGGCGCCATGGTCCATGGCAGCCACCGTGGTTGGGCCATGGTCTTGGCTAGAACCAAATTTTTCTCCTCTTCTCTTGCTCCACGGGCATAAGGCTTGGATACCTCCATGGCAAGTCAATAAGCAATCAAAATGGGGGTCAAATGCTGAGTCGAAAGATCTAAAATCCTACAAATATCATCAAATAACCATATCCAAGCGTAAATCTGGAAAAAGAGAGTATAAAATATAATATTAGGCTCTTAAAACCCCAAAAAATGCCACTAAACTACCCCAAAAATGAAGTAACCAAAGGCACTTATCATTCCCTTTACTTATTGATTGATGTTTACTTCTCTGTTAGTCTCATTCTTTTCTTTCACTTATTATCATTGTTACTCTCCTCTTCTAAACTTATTCTGTTAATTAATTGAGAAAAACAAATTCAAAATTATTATCGTTCTCCATGGGACACGACCTCGGAATACTTGCTTTGCTACAATCATCTTGTGCATTTACAAGTAAGTTGAGTTTTGAAAACCACTAAAATGCATATCAGAAGAATAGTATGATAGGTTACCAAATGGGTTATGAAGTGATGAAGATAGGTAGCATAGTCACATTGGTTATCGACATAATCAATGAAGTGATGACCTATTTTAATCTTATCCATGTCCTCAACATATAAGGCCCATGCATAAAATATGGATCGAGGAGGATCCCTAGGGGAAAAAGGAGGCCACTGGTTAGTGTGTTGGGCAATGACTTTGTCATCCATGTATTAAGTAAAACTGAATGGGCCCTCCATAAGGACTCGAAGCTGAGTGTAATACCAAGTCTCCTTCACTCTTGGGGTTGTGACCTGAGTTTCACATATGTGAATTAATAAACTGTACTAACCTAAGGTATTCATCAATGTTATCAAAGTGGAGTACATATCTATGAGCTTGTTTACGACTTAGTTCATCAAGTTCGACCATTTCCATATTCCTTTAGGTCAACCAGCTGTGTCAAATAAATGTAAATCCTCACTTGGGTGGGCATCATCTTTTCTTTATAGTCGAGCAAAACTTGTTTCCACTCTTTCAATGTACCTTGAACAAAAAGTTATGCATTCTTAAGTAATGCGCCCTTCTGCCATTGTGTCCCTAGGTTGTGCCTGATTACGGACTAGTGCTTTCAAGCATGCCAAAACCTATATCAATCATATACACATCCACACATGTGTAATTATGATTTCACATGTAAGTTTGTGAAGGAAATTGTTAATTATTTTAAAATCATTTTTAAATATAGATTTAATATTTAACATAGATTCAAATTCTAAATTCTAACCTTTCTATTATATACATCCACCTATATAAAACTGGACCTCTAAGCTTTGCTTCTTCAATTAAGTGCATCATCAAATGCACAATAATAGTAAAAACGATGGGAGCAAATAATTTCTCCATTTGGCACAATATCACAAGTACATTAGTCCCAGGTTCATCTAGTTTCTTAATGGTATGCTCTTTAGCACATAACTCCTTAAAACTATCAATAGTGCCCACACAACATCGACAAGATCATTGTCCTTTTACGCTATTAATGCAATCGAAAGCAAATCTTGCATAAGAATGTGGCGATTATGATTTTTCAAATTTAATAGCTTACGCTCCTTTAAATTGACATTGCGAGAGATGTTGCTTGCATAGCTATCTAGGACTTATAGGTGCTTTAAAACACTTGGTAAATATGTCTTCTCCTTCGATGACAAAGTGGAAGGGGCATCAAGGACTTAATATTTTCCATTTGGTAGTAGAATGGGATGAAGTTCTAACCTTATTTTCATCAATTGAATATATTTTTGCGCTTTTAAATTATTTTATTTTATGTCGAGATTCAATGCAGTCCCTAATATATTGTCACATATGTTGTTCTCAATATGCATTACATCTAGATTATGACAAAAGTATAATACTCTCAACATGGAAAAGTAAAAAATATTCCTTTTTGTTCCATATAAGTTGCTCATCTTTTTCACTGATCTTTGTATTCTAAGCTTCACCTTTACCATATGTTAATTTACTTCCCTCTAACTCCTTTATAACATCACTTCTATTGGCAAGCTTTGGAGCCTTACCAAACTCCATATTCCATCAAAGGCAACATATCATAATGATAGGGATGATCTTTAGGAAACCATTTTTGTGACCCACGTAACAAACTTTGTCCATTTTCCAGCAACATTGAATGTGTACCTTTTATGCAAGATTGACAACCAAAACGACCTTTTGTATTCCATCCAGATAAATTGACATATGCAAGCAAGTCACTAGTAGTAGAATGAAGAACTCCTCATAATTTAAAACGCCTCCTAGTGCATGCATCAAAAGCATCTACCCCCTTCCCATAGTTGTAGTAATTCTTTTATTAGTGATTGAAGATAGACATCAATATCTATGCCATGTGCCTTTTACCCCGAAATTATCATAGAAATGATTGAGGGTTTCATACAAAGCCATAGAGGCAAATTATAGGGGATTAATAACACAGGCTAAGTGCTATGGGTACTACCTATGACACTAAAAAAAGTAAATCAATCACCTGCGAGTCACAATCTAATGTTATGTAGATCTACTGCAAAATTAGAATGTAGCTTATCTAAATTCTTTCATACCTTTGCATCAGTTGGATGCCTGAGGATGTCATCTTGATCCTACTTTTACAATGCCAAACCATATCCTCAACTAGTTTAGACTATCCGTACATCCTTAGTAGTCTCAGAATAAGGGTTAAATAGCATAACACCTTATACAACAATTTCTTATTCTTGTTTCTCCATTGCAAAGTATGACACTTATTACACTCATGTTGGTTTTCCCTTACATCCCAATATAAAATACAATCATTAGGACAAGTATGAATACTTTCATGATGGAGTCCCAAATCCCTCTTTAACTTCTCACATTTACTCTATGATGCTAAGAATAGATTAATTTGAGGGAATAACGTAACTAAAAGTTGTAGCAACATATAAAAGTATTTAATAGACCACCAGTGCATGAATTTCAAATGAAATAGATGTAAAAGGAAAGACAATTTCGAAAATTTCGATCCCAAAAGTAATTCTTGTTCCACTTGCTCAACTAGCCTTTTATACCCATGAACTTCAATGTGTTCTCCCTTATTAATTACATCATTAGCACTAGCACTAGGTTTATTATCAAGTTCATTGTGCTCCCCAACCATTGGATCCTAGTACAACGTGCATTATAATCATTCTCATTTTGGAGGTATCCTTGGTTATTTATTCCAAGAATATCATTCAACAGTCCCACATTATCATTATGAATGAATAAATTAGGATCGACATTGTTCTCATCATGCCTTCTATGGTGAGGCCCTAAAGATGACGATATGAAAATTCATTCCCTATGATCCATCTAGTCTTTGCACCGTTCCATAGATCCATTGAACATGAGATACTGTGTTACAACATCTCTAGTAAACCAACATTTTCGTCCAACCTTGCATTGATTGCATAAGCAAACTATCATATTACACCCTCAGCATTAGCAAAAACAAAATTGAAAAACGATTCAATTCCATTTATGTATTCTGTAAATCTCCTATCCTTATTAATACAACTTGTGTCCATTTCTACCATTAAAGAAGTTATTGTTTTCATTAGTAATAGTTATTACGTATAGAGAATGAAGCACATGCTATAAAATTATACAATTTATATTGTTACAATTTATATTGTTAAACCTAATATAAACCTTCAAAATTCTATATCTAATAGAAAAAAATATGCAAATTCAAATACTTCAACTCTTACAAAAAAAAACAAACATAAAAAATATTATTCATTTATATATGCATTTATTACGCTACACTAAGATAGTTGAACACCATAGGACAAAAGGCAACCATTCTTAAAATATTGACGTTAAATATTATTCACCTATATGTAATCCATTATAACATTCCATGTAATGCTACTAATCCACACCATCAATACATTGGAAGTCTTCTTCTTTATTTCTTCCTCTTTTTTTTCCCTTAGAAGAGACCAAAAGAAACGGTTGGTGGTAAAGAGTTCACATTTTTCCTCAAAAAATATAACAAAGTACAATAACTAACAGATTCCTTGTCATTTGTAACTCAATGCCCTCCTCTTCCACATATACTTAGTTAATACTTAATGTGATTAACAGGGGGAGATAACGCCAACCTAGTGACACCAGGGCAAAATAATGCTGTAATAATTTTAAGCCATAATCTACCTTACAGATGTCAAAAAAAAAACCCTCTCTTCTCTCCACCCACACTGCTTGTGCATTTCTTCATTTTGATAATCTAGGATCTAAAGAAACAATAAAATCAAAACAAATTTAAGATCAAATCATAAGCTATGGAGAGATCGCGGATGAATCATGAAAGATAACAAATTCGCCCATGAAAGGATGCTATAATTACAATTAAATAGCGAAAGCCTTATAAATTATTAATATTACTATCCATAGATGATATAACAATTCATCAACTATCCAAAGTAAACATATATATTTTTTAATATTAAATTACAAGATGAAATCGGCAATATATGATGTCCAACTTGGTAAAACAACTTCAGTGAAATATATGTTTTAAAATTGACAAAAAGAGTGTGTGTGTGTGTGTGTGTAGAACTAAGGGTCTATGAATGCTAAGAAAGAGAGTATACCTTCCAAAAGCTAGAACTGGAGAAACACAATCATTTCCCCAAAGCTAGTGACTTCAAGTGTCTCTGCAACAAGAAGGTGCCCATGCACCCTTGAAAAGCAACAAGAAACCGCAATATTTTACACACAAACACTAGGATCTAAAAGAGGCCAAACACCATTACAGGTGTAATCAAATACATGTGTTCAAATTTAGAAAAGAGAGAATGTGTCTGTACAGATTCAAGATTTTATGAGGGAGAAGAAAGTATACCTTCTAAGACTAGAGAAATGCGGAGTAATTAAGTCCCCAAAACTAGTGACTTCAAGTGTCTTTGGAACAACTAAGTGCTCACCCTTGAAAAATAACACAAAACCACATCATTCTACATACAAATACTAGGATCTAAAACTATTGGGCTTTATGGCCCAAAATCTCGAGTTTTGGCACGGGGTGACCATGCTACATGGGCACGGGCGTGCTGCGTCGAAGAAGACCGAAGAACGGAGCGGACAGAAAATCGGCACGGGGTGCCCGTGTCAGGGCAAAAAGTCATGCCGCCTTGAGATGGCGGCTAGGGTTCGCGC
>JACYFF010019584.1:23151580-23177523 GCA_017589665.1 Selenicereus undatus
CCGTGCCAGGGCAAAAAGTCATGCCGCCTTGAGATGGCGGCTAGGGTTCGCGCTGGTGTCGGTTTTTGGAAGGTGGCGGCTAGGGTTGTCAAGGGGAAACTCTACCCCACAGACCCTATATATAAGGGGGTCGAGGACCTTGTTTAAAACACAACAAAAAGGAATAACAAAACACATTGAGAGAGTAAGGTTATTTGAGAGAGAATACAATTGAGAGTATTGTAATTCTGCTCTTGATCACTGAAGTGATTGTGGTGTAATACTCTGCTCATAGTGAAATTTGTCGGTGTGCTGTCGCCGTCCGTGGTTTTTTCCCACATTGGGTTTCCGCGTAAAAAATTCTCTGTGTCCTTTATTCTTTTCATTGTTGTGTTGTGTTCTTGGTTGAATTCTGTTTGCGTTGTCACATCTTATTATCCTGATTTAATTCCTAACAAAAATCAAATTAATACTACTCAAGAGACAAAGAATGAGAGGGCGCAGCTACCACTGTAGGTTCAATCAAATACCCATATTCAAATTTAGGAAAGAGAGAGAGCGAGTATGTGTGCATACAGATCCAAGGGTTTATATAGGGAAAGAAAGAGAATATGCCTTCCAATAGCTAGGACTAGAGAAACATGCAACAATTGCAACTCTAAAGCCAGAGACTTCAAGCGTCTCCACTAGAATTAGGTGCCCATGCTTGAAAAGTAACAAAAAACCCCTTAATGTTTTACACACAAAGACTATGATTCAAAACCAAATTCAATACTGCTCAAAAGAGGGAGGGTGAGGGAGGCAAATTACGATTCCAATCAGAACTCAAGACCCTATTTTTAGCAACACAAAATGCCTACGAAAACAAAACATAGTGTTCTCAAAGAGCCAATGAAAGTGGTAAAAAAAAACAGAAGCCATTAATCGATCCCTCAAATTGATATTGCAAAACTTCCTCTTGTACTCTTTCCTGCATACTTCAATTTTTATCCTTTTAATTAGTTATTTGTTGTATATAATTGGGCCCGTTAATAATCCATAATCAATCAAGAGTGAAGCGGTAACGTGTGAGTACAGAATTCTCTGCTTTAAATTTGTTTCTATTGCTCCTTACTTGATTCATCTCATAAACCCCATTTCTCTATCACCTAAAATCAATATCTCTGAAATAATCTTCACTTTGAAACAATGATCAGTTTGCAACCCTTCGGCCTTACTAACCGCCCTAAAATTAGTAAACAGAACGTTAATTAATGATCACTTTGTTCTATTAGTCCCCTGTTCCCAAAATTGAATCTGAAATGATCACTTTGCTAATTTAGACCCATTTTTCCAAAATTATTCTGCTTAACATAAACCTTATCAAGGAGCATACACTCCCTTGAAAACCTAAACCCGTTTTCAGCAACCTTCACCGTTAACTATGCACTAAAGAATGTAATCATCCTAACAAAGGTTGGATTAACAGGAAATATTGCAAATCACCAATTAAAACACACTTGTAGCAAGTTAAAGACCCTTATCAAGCTCAAAGAAGTCCTCAAATCAACATGAAAAACACCCATAAAAACACACAGAAGAGATAACCATAGAAATAGCAAACACAAGTGTGAGAAGTGCAAGTTTTAAATCCAATCAATTGCATCCTAAATTGTTACTCAATCACGGAGAACAGTAATTATTGCAAGAGAAACAAGCAACAATCATAGTTGATAATAAAATAGGGGTTGATGACATGTAACAATTGGTAATTCACCAGGTGGGCTCTTTGCACCGGTAACAGTGACGGTTCATCTGATCTGGGTAAAGAAGTGGATAAGAGGTGAGAGTCCTAAGTTTCTTTTACTCCAAAATGATCTGATTCATATAACTCATAAAGTAATGTGTAAACATGTTCTTTTTTTAAAAAAATTGATCCTGAGTATGGCTGATTTCAGTGAAAGTGAAAATAATAATAAAAAAAAGAAATCCCGCCTCTGTGTGTCTTCATTTTGTTAACATAACATGCTTGTTATTAAAAGTTGTAATTATTTTTAAAAAAAAAGGTCATGACACTTAGTATGCATGGAAGCTAAGTGTCAGTTAAGGAGTTTGAATTCTTACTCTTAATATACATCGGTTCATGCTTTTAAGATACTCCCATCCTTATAAGATTGGTTATATTCTTTTACTCTTATTTTGCGTGAAAACAATTCTGGATATTAATTGCCTATTTTTTTGCCATACTTATATGTAGTTAGATAAGCTAGGGATGTGGCCTTTTTTGAAATAGAAGATCTATAACTAATTGTAATTCATAAAGTTGGTTCAGAGAAGGCTTGTTTGACTTCTTCTAAACGAACAATTGTTTCAAGCAAAATGAGCACATCAAGTTTATGGATTCGTTTAAGGAGATTAATGTCTCATTTCAATGCCTACTTCTTAGCACCTTAAATATGTCATGAGATGATCTTCATATTACACCAATATTAAGAAAGAACCCAAATGCATTCAATGTACATACATTTCCCATCTCTATTAAACCAATAAATACACGCTTTAGGCATAATGATACACTAGTCTATCAAAACTATGACAGTAAACAAAACAAAAGGGCACTCTAAAGAATTTGAGACCAATGAAATACCAAAGAGATTAGGTGCAAAAGAGGTGTACTTAAAAAAAAAAAAAAGATGTGTCTCAGAAATGAAATCCTCATAAACAAAGAAAACAATCCTGCTTTTCCTCATCCCTTCTATCTATCTGCGTCATACATAAAGGGAAAGGTGACTTACAGTGTATAGCTTTTGGTTTTCCTATTTTATCCTTCTTTAAGAGGAAGTTATAGGGCCAAGTTAGCCATTGTCTACACTTTATAAAATTTAAAAAACAAAAAACTAGGATAATAACCCATATAAATTAAATAACAGTCCTTTCTGCTTATATTTCTCTATATTGGGCAGTTTATGTCCCTCTTAAATTTGAAATTACCTATGAACTATACACTAGTTAAATTGACTTTCCTCTATGTGCTTTTCATTGTAATAATTAACAATACCAATAACAAGATTGATCCATTACACACAAAAAAAAAAAAGATCGATCCATAAATCAGTATGAACTGGGGACATCCTACGTGAATTTCCCAAACAAATTCTCAAATTAAGACATTTTCACTAGAGATTTATACTAAATTTAATTTTAAAGACTTCAAATTGGAACTGTCATCATTGAATTTTTGTCACAGGTTCATTGAATAAGTGTGTATAATTTAATAAAGCCATCTTACATTTTATTGCAATCTATATATCTTATTGGTATTCAAGACAAGATGAACAGTTTGTGGAATGCATGGACTTCCATATTAATCAAAAAATGGACCTTGCTTATATTATGTTATTCTATTATTTATCCAACTCTCTAATTTTCTTTAAAGATTTATATTTTCTTTTCTCTCCAGAACTAGGGCTACCATTGCTGCCTAATTTTGTGCGAGTCCTTCACCACCGATGCCATCATGAGGCTCTTGTTGACCGCGATTACCTCCTACTAGGCTCTCCCTATCAACTTGTTTGATCCTTGACCTATTTTGGATCGATATAACCTTCTTCTACCACGCCCGTTCTAGAGTTTGTTGTGGTTTCTTCTACGACACGCTATTTCACGAAGTGATGGCTACAAGATTGCAAGAAGCTTGGAAGTGACTCTCCCTCACGTTTGAGGAAGAGGAGGTTCTAGACAATGATACTGAAACTCACGATGATCAGGATGAGCACTTCGCCCTTTGTTTGTGACACAAGCTTCACACCAACAATTACTTTAGTGCCTTGGCCATGGAAACTATCGTTAAAAACATTTGGAAACCCTCCAAAGGAGTAATAATCAAATACTTTGACAAAAACCTATCCCCCTTCTGATTTTTTGCAGTTGCTAACAGGGCCCACGTGCTCAATGAAGGTCTCTGGCCTTTTGACGGTAGCATTCTTCTGCTCATAGAACATAGGGGCCTCAAGCAACCCTTGGAAGTCGAGTTTACTAAAGCTAGGTTTTGGGTTAGGGCTATGGATGTTCCTCCTTTGAAGCATACGTCCTCCTTTGCCAAAGTCCTAGGGAGACAATCTCGAGGTTTTTATCAATTGAGATGATCTCAATCTTTACTGTGCGGCTGACAAATCTGTGAATTTCCAGGTGGATATGGATGTTACCAAACTTTTACGTAGAGGTATAAGTCTGATGATCCAAGGAAAACCTATATGGATTTCCTTTAAATACGTCAAGCTACCCGAATTCCATTATAGGCGTGGCAAACTGGAACCCCCCTTGAAGAATTACGAAATGGTGGATCCTTCCATCAATGAAGCATTGCTCCAGTACGGCAAATAGCTTAGGGGTACACTCATTAAATCCCTGCAACGTATCGCTAAACAAGAAAGGTCCAAAGAGAAGTGCTCATTTCTAGCCTTTTGCAATAGTAGATCTACACTCAAAGCCTGCACCAAGATGCATTTTGATACTGAATCCTCATCTCTCGATGACGATCCGATAAAAGGTAAGGGCCTTACTCCTGTCTCCTTTGATAATATGGTTCTTGACGATGGCTTAACCATCTCATCGGGTACGGACGCTTTCAAACGGAGGCTACAAGACAGGGGGAAAAGTGCTGTAAATGACAGGAAAGTTCAGCTTGTTGAGAGTAATGATTCTACATTGTCCGACCCTGTCATTTAAATGACGGAGGTTGTGGAGCAACCCTGCCAAGAGCCATGAGTGTCGTATGCTTAAACTGCCAAGGGCTCGGGACCCGAATGCAGTTCTTAATCTTCATAACTTTCTATGGAGACATTCACCGAGCTTAGTCATCCTTTCGGAAACTAAGGGTAGTATGGCTGAGATGGAAGCTATTAGAAAGACGCTGAAAGATTTTGATGTTATAGTGGCTGACCGTATAGGTCGCTCTGGAGGTGTAGCCACGCTATAGCATAAAGGTTTAGCCATTTAACTCCTTTCCATGTCTTGGAACCACATTGATGTGGCTCTAAAGGTGCTTGGGGTATGGGTCTCTATGGCTGGCCAAAAATCGTCATAAAACTTACACTTGCTCATTCGTTATTTACACAGCTGCTCCTATCTATCATGGCTCGTCAGTGGCAATCTATCAAGAAGAAGTGCGACCCAGATAAGCCCCAGCATATTCTTTGCCTATTCCGGGAGACCTTCTCTACACGTGGTCTTCATGATCTTGGTTTCAGTGGCTATGATTTTACATGTTGGAATCATCGACATTGATCAATTTGTGGAAGAGAAACTGGATAGCTACTATTCCACCATCAACTGGTCCCTCTTGTTCCTTGTGGCAAGGAACACTCACACTGACATAAAGCTATCTGATCCCCTCCCAATCATTCTGAAGCTTTAGGGTGAAGACGGTAAGGCACGGCAAGGAAAACGTGGCTTTAAGTTCGAGAATATGTTGGCTCTGGACAAGGATTGTGATAAGGTTATCAAGTCAGCTTGGAACAAGGCGAATGATACGCTTAATGTTGTAGCTGTGGAGAATAAGTTCACTTCTTGTGCCGAGGCCTTGTCTCTATGGAACTCATCCTCCTTCGTTCAAGTCCAAAGCAAAATCAAGTCCCTAGAACTCTCTCTTAAGGGGGTTGATGACATTTCACGAAGGGAAGAAATTCTCCAAGCTATGAGTGAATGGAGGAAGAAGGAGAAGATTCTTTATCTTCAACGATCAAGAATTGACTTTCTCAAGGATGGTGATTCTAACACCACATGATTTCATTCCTAAGCCTTGGCTAATAGGGCAGCAAATACCATTTCAAAATTAGTTGATGTTGAGGGAATTAAACAAACAGAACTTAAGGCAATCGAGCAAGTAGTGGTGATATATTTCCATAACTTGGTCTTTTCATCAGACCCATCCAATTTAGATGCGATCATATAGCACATTCAGCCCCGAATGACCAATGACATGCATTTGACGCTCCTGGCTCCGTACCGTGAGGATAAGGTCCACTAAGCCATTAAGCAGATGCACCCTAACAAGGCCCTGGGTCCGCAAGGGATGAATCCGTTCTTCCATAAGCACTTTTGGGGCATTGCTCGAGAATTGGTGACCAAAGCTATACTTGATGTCCTGAATGGTGCTCCACTCCCTCCCGCTTTCAACCACACCAATGTCACCCTCATCCCTAAGAAGTAAAATCCAGTGCACCTTTTTGATTTCCTTTCGATTAGTCTATGCAATGTCATTTACAAAATAGTCACCAAGGTGATCTCTATTAGATTGAAGACAGCTCTCCTAAGTGTGATCTCATAATGCCAAAGTGCCTTCATTCCTTGGTGTTTAATCATGGACAACTTCCTAGTTGCCTATGAGTTGTTCCATTATATGCATGGTCTTAGTAGCTCTAGGGCGTGATATGGCACTAAAATTGGACATTAACAAAGCCTTTGACAGAGTTGAATGGTTAATCGGAGAGAAAATAATACTAAAATTGGGCTTCCCTGCCATATTCATCAATTTGGTGATGAAATGCATTAGCTTAGCTACCTTCTCCTTCATTATTAATGAGCACCTTCTGGCTTTGTAATCCCCAATCGGCGTCTCCGCTAAGGAGATCCCATTTCGCCATTTTTATTCTTGTTATGCTCTCAGGGGCTTTCATCTCTGATTTCTCATGTTGTAGCTTCCAAATCTTTGCTTGGCCTCAGAATTTGCTCGAGCGTTCCAATTATATCTCACTTTTTATTCGCTGATGATTTCATTTTATTCTGTAAAGCCTCACAGGAGCAAGCTGGAGTTGTGAAATGCATCCTTGGTGTAGGAAATAATTCAGGACTAACCTGGATGCGGCATTGAACTGTCGGTAATAGCTAACGAATAATAAGAATACCAGATCTTAAATCCCAGCGGCTACTAGAGTCGTCTTATAACGTCCACGTCCTAAATCCGATTACTCCGTAGTGATGGAAGAGTAATAGCGAGGAGAGAGAGAGAAATAGTATTTCTGTTCTTATGATTGCGTGCTTAGCTGACCCTCCCAAACCTCCTTATATAGGTATTGGGGAATTAGCAATTAGGGTTTAAGGAGGCCTCTTAGTGGCCGTCGGGCCTCAACTAATGGGCCCGGCCTACAGCTCCCACTCGGCCACAAAAGGCCGTTACAACACATGTTCCCCATGAATCATGCCTCCTCACATTCCATACTGGGAATATGACGTGCGACCGAAGATACCAAATAATGTTATATTAAGTCACCATCCAATTAACATAACACTTTCACGAAATACGATACCCCAAAAATGTCCCAAGACATCACCAGTGGCATCTTCAGTCCCTTATGCCTGATATATCATATGATTATGTTCTCAACATAATCGCCCGGGCTTGATATGGTGATGGTGGATAGATTTTCCTTAAACACTCATGAAATCTCATCTTAACTTAATTGTTTTCCTAACGTGTTCCCGCTGAACCGTATATATCGTGACTCTTGAGAATCACATTAAAGTAGCATCATTAAGTTTCGACTTGATATCATAGCTTTAAGTCAAAGGGTCATCGTCCATAGGGTCACACAGTGATGAGTGAAAGGGAATTCAATCATCACACCACATATGGGTCGTCTTACAAGCACACACAGTATGAGATGTGTGTCACGGCATAGCTCCCACTTAGCTAGGTTCGTCACTCTTTATGCCATGCGAATCGTCAGTCTAGATTTTTACTCAAAAATCTAACCTGAGCCACTAGATCAACATACTGAATGTTGGCCTTGACACTCAAGATTCGGCTTTTAGGGCTTCAATATGAAAACTTATCTCATATTCGACTCATTTGAGTCTCATCTTAGTCTTACTAAGGTGACTATTCCTCATTCATACACCTTCAGTATGAGTTATTGATATTGCACAACTAGTGCCAATATGATTTCGTCTCATCCTGCCCGCTACTCAAGCGTCAGGGTGATTGCCTGTGTGACTAGGCCAATCAGAAGCCTGTGACTTTTCAACATGTCTAACAGATAAATTACAAAACATTTAGAAAAAGAACACTTTAACCTTTATTTCAAAAATGCCTTTTACATGAAGAACGTATCTATCATACATAACAAGATTCCATCCAAAACTAAACCCTACGGAGTCCTAGACTCAACGAATGTGCTTTGAAAGCATCTCTAGGAATTGGCTTAGTTAATGGATCGGCGATCATCTTGTTAGTGGGTATATACTTGATGGAAACTTCCTTCATCTTTACAGCGTCTCGCACGAAGTGATAACGCCTCTTGATGTGCTTGGTCTTCCGATGAAACTTCGGATCCTTGGCGAATTGGATGGCAGTTGTATTGTCACATAACATCTCCACAGGATCATCCATTCCCGGAGTGAGATTAAGATCCTGGAGGAAGCTCCTAAGCCATATTGCCTCCTGCGTGGCTAGGCTGCATGCGACATATTCTGCTTCCATGGTCGACAGAGCTATGCAGTCTTGCTTTTTACTGCACCACGATATGGCCCCCCCACCCAGGGTGAACACATATCCTGAGGTTGACCTGGACTCGTCTGGATCACCACCCCAATTAGCATCTGAGTATCCTCTCAACTTAAGGTCCCCGCCCTGAAAGCATAGGACCAAGTCGGTTGTACCACGAAGGTAACGCATGACTCTTTTAACAGCTTGCCAATGAGCATGTCCAGGATTGCTTTGGTAACGACTTACCAGACCAACCGCAAAGCAAATGTCCGACCGTGTACATAACATGGCGTACATTAGGCTCCCTACGGCACTAGCATAGGGGACATTACTCATAGCATCTTTCTCTTTGTCCGTTTTTGGGCATTGGTCAAGGCTCAAGGTTAAACACTTCTCAACTGGAGTGTCTACGGGTTTGGAATAATGCATGCGGAATCGTTCCAAGACCTTTTTGATATATGCCTCTTGGCTCATACCTAATAGTTTCTTGGGACGATTCCTTACTATTTCCACACCTAGGACATACATGGCTTCACCCATATCCTTCATCTCAAAGACGGAGGATAGCCACCTTTTAGTAGCTTCGATCATCTCCAAATTATTCCCAGCCAATAGTATGTCATCAACATATAAGGTGAGAAACATAATCCCTTCGGTTGATCTTTTGACATACACACAATGGTCCTCTGAAACCATGGATAAGCCAAAAGAGGTTATGGCTTCATGGAATCTTAAGTACCAAGACCTGGAAGACTGCTTAAGACCATATATGGACCTTTTAAGACGACACACTTTGTCCTCTTGCCCCTTTGATACAAAACCAAAGGGTTGGTCCATGTAGATCTCTTCCTCAAGGCTGCCATTGAGGAAAGCAGTTTTTACGTCCATTTGAAACAACTCTAAGTCCAAATGGGCAACCAAGGCTAGGAGTAGGCGAATTGAGGCGAATCTCACCACAGGAGAAAATGTCTCTTCAAAATCTACACCCTCAATTTGTGTAAACCCTTTCGCCACTAAACGGGCTTTGAACTTGTCGATCGATCCATCGGCCCGACGTTTTATCTTGAAAACCCACTTGTTTCCAATAGACTTACGTTGGGGTGGAAGATCAACAAGTTCCCAAACCTTGTTTCTTGCCATCAAGTTCATCTCATCCCTCATGGCATCCATCCACTCTTTGTGGCTTGGTGAGTCAATTGTTTATTGGTAAGAGGTAGGCTCCTCGACTTCCAAGGGAGTACATAGGAATATTTCCCCTTCGATTTGAAAATATCGTCGAGGAATTCTTCCACGTTCACTCCTTCGGAGCCTAGGGCCTTCATTGTTCGTCTGCCCGGTTGAAGTGTCCCTCCCCCTATCTCTAAGGGGTGTGGGACTTTGAACATGTGGAAAGTTACTCCCACTATCCCTCTGGGGCGTGGGATCCTGAACATGCGGACTTACTACATGTTCGACAACTGGAGATTGAGGACGGACCTCACTCGCAAGTTGACTTTCCTCATGTATAGGAGATTGAGGACGAATCTCAATTTCCTGGTCAGGCAGGCCTCCCCCATTCCCTCTGGATAGGGGAGGCATACCATCTTTGGTGACTTGGTTAGAATCCAAATTCTCCCCCTCACCGAATGATGGTTGGATGTCTGGCTGTAGCTCAAATAGTTCGACATCCTTTTTGACTTCACCAATGGTCGGGAACTCATCCTCGAGAAAATCGACGTTGCGGGAGTCTATTTCTATCATGCCACCATTTGGATGTTCCCCGTACATCACATATCCTTTTGATTGTGCGGGGTACCTAATGAACACCATTTTGGTGGCTCTTGGACCAAGTTTCCCATGTTTATGGGTTGGGTTGTGCACATAGCCGGCCGAACCCCATGGGCGTAGATGGTCCAAGGAAGGTTTCTTACCAAACCATAACTCATATGGTGTGGCAGGTACAGTCTTGCTTGGAACACGATTGAGTATATAGGCTGCCGTAAGCAGCGCATCCCCCCAAAAACTAATTGGGAGGCTAGCATGTGCCATCATTGACCTGACCATGTCAAGTAATGTACGATTCCTACGTTCCGCAACACCGTTTTGTTGCGGAGTGCGTGGAATCGTTAACTGCCTTTGTATACCTTTTTCCTCACAGAACTCTTTGAACATATCAGAGAGGTATTCACGACCTCGATCAGTTCGAAGGATCTTAACCCTTCGTTCCAATTGAGTCTCTACTTCGGCTACGAAGCGTTTGAATATACCAAGTGCCTCGTAGCGGTGAGATAACAGGTACACATACCCATATCGTGAATAATCGTCTATGAGGGTAATGAAATAGATAGCCCCATGTCGTGCTTTAACGTTCATGGGTCCGCATATGTCTGAGTGGATTAATTCTAAGGGACTAGATGCTCTCATGGCTTTACCGAAAGGCTTCATAGTTGCCTTTCCAGCTAAACATGACTCACACCTAGGTAACTTAACCCTAGTGAGTCGGTCTAGGAGACCTTCTTTAGCTAGCCTATTTATTCTATCTTAACCTACATGACCAAGTCTAGTATGCCACTTAACAGATTCATAATTGGAGTCAAAATAAGAAACATAAGCAGAGGATATATTATTATAGTTATCATCTAAATCCAAAACAATGAAATCTCCTTTCAAAGTTGCTAGGCCAAACAAATTGTCATTATAGAACAAATCTAAACCGTCTGGACGAAAACCAAAAACAAAACCGAATCTAACTAAAGAAACATAAGAGACTAAGGAGCATCGCACCCCACGTGCATAGAGGGCATCATGAAGAAGCAGCTTGTTTCCTCCACGAAGTTTGAGCTGGTATGTTCCTACTCCAAGGGCATCCTCTTCGCTGCCGTTCCCCAGTACGACCGTCCGTGAACCCATCGGGTAGCGATGGTACTCCACGAATCCTACCCTATCTTGAACTATGTGCTTTGTTGCCCCCGTGTCTACAATCCATTGAGGAAGAGAGTTAGCAACGAATGTATGGGAACAAACATATAATTCAGGATTGTTAGTGGAAGTAGGTACCTTAGCTGGCTCAGGACAATCCCGAGCGAAATGGCCCTTCTTCCCACAGTTATAGCACTTCACACGTGCCATATCCTTAGCTCCGTTGCCCTTGGTCTTGTGCTTCTTAGCAGTACCAGCATTAGAGCGAGAGTTCTGAGGAGGACGAGGGCCTTTCATAGGTTTCTTACCACGATAAGGTTTCCTGTTCTTAGGCCCCAATCCTTTGGCAACGAATGCCATACTGGAAGGCGCATATTGCTTTAAACGCTCTTCCTCCATTTCGAGGTGTTTGGAGATCGCCTCGAAAGTGTTGATATGATCGCTGTGAGCTATGAATATTTTAAAACTCTTCCAATGTCCATTATCATTGGGAAGAGCCCTAATCACATCCAAGACTTGTTCCTGCTCAGAAACCTCTTGCCCCGCAGCCTTAAGGTCTCGAACCATAGCACTCATGGTTCGAAGGTGTTCGGGGATACTACGACTAGAGTCTATAGTATATTGCATCCATCTCAGTTGCAAGGTACGCAACCTTGTAGCAGACGTCTGCCCGAACCTAACCTTAAGCTGTATCCACATGTCCTTAGCAGTGCAGAAACGCTCAAACTCTCCCAGGAGATCGTCCCGCATGCAAGACAGCATGGTGTAGCGTGCGGAACGATCGCGTTTGAACCATGCTTGGTATGTTTTCAGGTTTTCTTTGTACTGCTCAGTTGCAGTAATATCTCTGCCTTGTTCATCTTTTTCAGCCGGAGGAACCATGGAGGCAGTCAAGTGGTCCAGCATATCATCGTTGTTGAGATAAAACTGGACCTTTAGATGCCAAACATCGTAGTTCGTACCATCCAACCTGTCATCAGATTGCATACATCCTATCATGTTTCTAGCTGCCATATCTGAAAGTATATTTTATCTGTTAGACATATTGTTTAATAATTAAATTTCCTAGAAAGCTCCATAATTTACTATGTACGTTCGAAAATTTCGCTAAACTCATATTCATCACGCACAGTTGTGAATTTGGAGTTTCTTTAATTTAATTATTAATTTCACAAAATATTTAGAAGTTTTGTTAAACTTAATTAACATTTTGAATTCAATGAATATCACAAAGATATTCACTTTTTATTACGTAAATATGTATTCAGTTAAGGTTTATGAAACTAATTCATTTAACACAACTTTATTATATATATATGTATAACACAAAGTTATATAATCAACCTCCAAATATATAATCAATGATAATAACATGAAAATAAAACCAGAGATAATATAATTTATCAAAAATAAATATATGACCAACCTATGACCATTTTCTAACATATAAAACAAATTTATACGATTATGGGAGCAGAAATTTAATAATCTAAATTTTGGAACTGAGACAACTAAAATGAAACAGCCAAAATCGAAAACAAACATGAAACGGATTCTTATTCTCCAGGTCAAGTGACGGTTTCTGGGCCTGAATCGTTTAAGTCATTCATGAAAAAAAACGGGCCCTCCACTTATAAAACCCGGCCCAAACCAATAAAAATAAAAATAAAACCAAAATAAAAAAAAAACAAGGGAGACCGGGGGGGTTTAAATGAAACAAACTCTAATTTTCTTACTAACCCCCCCAAACCCCAACCCAACTGGTATCCTTCTGCTCTCTTTTTCTTCCCTCTCGCCGACCTCTCTGCCTATTGGTTTCTTGATGGCGTTACCTGTGCCGTGGCTATGAAAATGGAGCACTAAGCTCCTTCCCCACCCCACGAGCACGGCAACCGCCACCACCATTTTAAAAACCGCCCAAATGATGAAAACACCACCACCGTCAACTCAAAAATTGCCCCTGAGCCTCGATCTATGCTAAACCGAAGAGAACCCCCACCGCCCCTTTGCAGATCGGCCGAAATTCGTACTGGGGAGGGCGTCCATGCGCTTGACGCGCCATGGAGGCGTCGGCGCGTGGCACGTGCATCCAAGAATGGCGTCGTTCCCCGATTTTTTCTGGTGTCTGCGTAGATCTGCGATATATGTGCCTGAGGGGGATGTCCACGCGCCGACCACGCCACTGAGGCGGTGGCGCGTGGTCTCACACACCTCCCAAAAGGGTGTTTTTCGGGTTCTTTTGGTTACCGTTGCGTAGATCGGTGATGAAAGGGGCTATGGGAGGAAGAAGATCGTGAAACAGTCTTCGTCGGCGGCGCGTGACGGTCACGCGCCACCCTTCCCTGGTGGTTCCTGATGGGTATGGTTTGATTTTCGTCCCTGTCTTTTCTCTGTTTTATTTTATCATGGCTGAGGTCGGGGTTTAGGCAGAGGGAGGCTAGGGTTTAGTCGAGTGGCTTGACTGAACATTTCGTTTTTACTTTAAAACAATCACAAAACTTATTTAGGACCCATGGGATTCGTTTTTTTCGTTATGTATGAATATTGTCCAATATTGCAATTTGAATGATTTTTGAGCAGTGTACTATGAACATATCATCAGAAGGTAGGGTGACTTGCATAGAAACGTACTACCCATGAATCTGAGAAAAAAAAATTTAATCTCTAGGGTTGGGTAGACAGAGACAGGCGCATGCTATTTCCTTGCATAATTACAAAAATTTATGCAAGTAATCACATAAACAAGCATGCTGAAACAAATTGGTTTGAACAGATTATCAATCAATTGTGAACAATTCGAAAGATAAAAAAAACTTTGAATAGACTAGTATGCTTTTAACAGTTTGTATTGAACGAATCAAAAAAAAAGAACAAACTTTGATCATGTAAGCATGCTGGTTTGATTTTGGTGTTGCATAATTACAAAAATTAAGCAAATTTGAACGAATAAACAAGCATGCTTTGAATTAGATAAAAATTCAGACTTTAATCGTGAAAAGCATGCAGGCATGATATTAGGGCTGCATAATTACAAAAATTAAGCAAAAAAAAAGACAACATGCTTTTCACAAATTGGTTTCTTTCAGATTTATCAATCTAATTTCTAGGAACTAAACCGAACAGTTTAGGCTCTGATACCACTGTAGGAAATAATTCAGGACTAACCTGGATGCGGAATTGAACTGTCGGTAATAGCTCACGAATAATAAGAATACCAGATCTTAAATCCCAGCGGCTACTAGAGTCGCCTTATAACGTCCACGTCCTAAACCCGATTACTCCGTAGTGATGGAAGAGTAATAGCGAGGAGAGAGAGAGAAATAGTATTTCTGTTCTTATGATTGCGTGCTTAGCTTACCCTCCCAAACCTCCTTATATAGGTACTGGGGAATTAGCAATTAGGGTTTAAGGAGGCCTCTTAGTGGCCGTCGGGCCTCAACTAATGGGCCCGGCCTACACTTGGCTTACATGACATGACTAATGGTATGTTCTCTAAGGTAGTACCTCAGGAATGTCGCAACAGTATTGTGAGTTGCGACCATATCAAAGAGATCTTATCTCACGATAAATACCTAGTGCTCTCGACCTATGTTGGCAGAAAGAAGAAGAAGTCATTCTTGCATCTTAAGGATCGAATCTACAAGCGTTTATCATCATGGATGGACAAGCTGGCTTCTTGGGTGGGTAGGGAAGTGCTAATAAAAGATGTTGCCCAAGCAATTCCCACTTACGTGATGAGTGTTTTTAAATTATCAAAGAACCTATGCTCATCCATTGAGTCCTCTATTAATGGCTTCTAGTGAGGTCACAACAAGAATGGTTGTAAAATTCACTTGGTTAAATCATCTAAGTTGCAGGGTAAGAAGGGCGACGATGGATTGGGCTTTCACGAGCTTGAATTGTTCAATGACACTTTGTTGGCTAAACAGTTCTAACAGCTCATATCTCAGCCCCATTCACTCCTGATGTAAGTGTCAAGGGAAATGAGAACCCAAGCCAACTCATATCAAGGGGAGAGGAAAAGAAAGACTTTTGGTCACGGCAAGGGGGGGCACGGTCGTGCCTAAGGGCACGGGTAGGCCGTGCTTACTTGCTGCCCACAAAATCCGTGAAGTGAAGAAAAGGCACGGTTTGGGCTCCTTTGCGTTGTGGGTCATTTTAGGCAACTTTTGGTGAATGGGAATTGTTGGAAATGGTTATGTAAGATGGTATTTGAGGTAAGAAAGGGAATGGAAGTGGAAGATTAGCAAAGTAAAAGCAATTAAGCACTAATCCATGCTAATCACTTCACTAAGCAAATCATGGAGATGAATCTAGAATAGGATAGAACTAAACTTAAGATTGGATACAGAATCACCACCAACCTTAAAGTTTAGGGCCCTTAAGCTTGATTAAGATACAGAATCACCACTTAATCAAGATTAAGACTCACTTGGACATCACTTAGTTTGGCCTAAACTAAGATAAGCAAGCAAGGTTTGTGTTTGAGAGAAAACAACTCTCTTGGGTTTTACCAAAGGTAGAAATCTGAATTGCCTTTTTACTATGGCCAAAAATGGCCTTTTATACATAACTTTAGCTAGTAAATAACTAAGTAGCTGCATCACTTTCCTTCCTAAGGAGGAAAGGTATTAAAACTAATCTAATTACATGGTTTAACTACTAATGTAACCGGTTAGGATTACAACATGCTTAACTAAAGCTAATACATCAAACCTTGCTTCTAACCCTTGTCTAGCTTGTTTATACAATGCTTAGGATGATGTTTAACACTAATACAAGCTGAAAGAGAATGCAACTTGCACATGGGCAGCCGAAAAGTGCATGGCAAAAAACGGCTAGCCAATGAGAGTGAAGCACACAAGGTGACACCCATCCTTCTCTCATTGCTTGCTTCTTCTCTTGGTCTTCTTCATTCCAAGGCAACTTGAAAAGTGTGCCAAGCTTGGGAAGAGTTCTTTGCAGCATGGAAAAGAGGGTGGCCGGCCAAAAGGGGGAAGGAAAAACCGGTTTGACAAAACCGGGTTCAAAAAGAACCGGTTTGGTCTGGTTTCTTTGTGCTTTTTGTTCTTGGTGCAAAAACGTGCATAGGCTGGTTTTTAAAGGTGGGGGGTAGTTTTAGGATGTGTAGAATCCCCCCCATCAATAAAATCAAGGTTGCAAAGGGGTTTTGTGGGTTAATTAAGTAGTTACTGCAAACCGCGCAAAACCGGGCAAAATTTGGAGTCACTTGGAAAATGACTTGAACTTCAATCCTTTTGAGAGTTGACTTGAAATTCCTTTTCATACCTGCAAAACAACATCAAAAGGATTCCAAAAATGCAAAAATGTTAGCCATAAGCTACAATGTAGCTTAGGAAATCGAATGCACAAAACCGGGCACTTTGAAACTAGTGAACCCGTTTGTGCCAACTCCTCCTTCATTCAACATAAGAGCCATTCTTTTGGTTTGTGATCTTGTTCTTGGACGTGATGGAATACTCTCTTCTTGAACATGATCTGGACTGGGTAGGTTCCCATCAACTCCTTAGCCGATTGCTCAAAGCCAAATACTTTCCAGGTTGCTCCATTTGAGAAGCTGGCTTGGGCCATCAACCCAGTTTCACTTGACGGAGCATCCTAAGCGCCCACGATCTTATTTCTAAAGGCTTCTAGTGGCTGATCAGCGACGGGCAGAATGTTGCAGTATAGCATCATCAATGGCCTCCACGGCTCCATTCTTTTAGTCCAATTAAGCCCCATGGTCTTGTTGACGACTTGTTAAAAGTAGCTGATCTTATTGATACTGATTTGGGTTGTTGGAAAGAAGATACGATCTCACAAACCTTCAATACCTGTGATGTTATGACTATCCTGAACATTCCGCTTTGCTGCTCAGGGCCAGAGGACGTCTTCATCTAGGATTTTACTCCAAATGGCAAATTCTGAGTTAGATATGCTTATTTCCTCACAAGATCCATCAATAAAGCCCATGTGCTCACATCTAGCTCCACAAGTAACCCATGGAGGAAGATTTATGTTGGGTTTGTGGCCCAAAATCTGAGTTATCTGGGCGGCATGGTCACCAGTTGGCGTTGGGTCGAAGAGAGACGCAGATTTCAGAAGGCAGAGATGTGGCACAGTCTGACCGTGCCACATGGCACGACCGTGCCACTTTAGTGAAACCGAGTTTTCTCGGGTTTCGCAATTTAGGTTTTGTAGTAGTTGAGGAAAAACAGAGGTGCGCCGCGGCGAAATATTGCGAGTGGCGATCCTGAGAGTTCCTAATCCTCTTCCCAAACACAATTGGTGAGATTGAGTGCAAATTGAGGGATTGTAAAATCCAGATTGAATCACGTATTGTGATTGCAATCTTTGTACTTCAGATTCTCATAGTGAATTGTTCCTGGCTAGTCGTCGTCCGTGGTTTTTACCCACATTGGGGTTTTCCACGTAATTCATGGTGTGTGATTTGTTCTTGTTATTGTTTTAGAATTTCTGTTTATCTATTCATTCTAATTTCTTCCGCTGTGATATCGCATTGCGATTCGATTCAACCCTAACAAGTGGTATCATAGCGAATTGGGGTTGTCAGGATGTCTTCAATCATGAAGGTTGATATCTAGAAATTCGATGGGGAGATGAGTTTCAATCTCTGGAAAGTACAGATGAGAGTTGTACTAATTCAACATGGGTTGTGGAAGGTCCTGCAGGGGCCTCACACGAAACCTTCAACAATGACTGATGAACAATGGGCTGAACATCAGAAGAAGCGTCGTGGAAAATTAACGGATGAGGATTGGGAGGAATTGGAATTGAAGGCAGTCTCCGCCATACAACTGTGCTTAGCGCCTCATATACTGAGGGAGGTGCTTGATCGCACGACTGCGGTGGAACTGTGGTCGAGGTTGGAAGAGCTCTACATGCAGAAGAGTCTTACCAACAAAATTCGCCTGAAGGAGAAACTGTACACCATTCGAATGGCTGAAGGTACTCCTGTTCAGAGGCACCTGAACGACTTCAATTCAATATTGGTTGATCTTGAGAGCCTGGATGTCAAGATCGAGGATGAGGACAAGGCCATCCTATTAGTTGTGTCTCTACCACCATCGTACAAGCATTTCAAGGAGATAATGTTGTACAGTAACTCGGACACGATATCGTTCGAGGATGTGAAGTCAAATTTACTCTCCAAGGAGAAATTTGACCATGATGCTCATACAGACTCCGCGGAGGGGTTGATAGTTCGTGGTGGACCTGAGAAGAAGGGGAATGACAAGGGGAAAAAGAGTCGCTCTAAATCCCGCAATCCTCACGCAAACAAGACCTGTCGCTATTGTGGCAAGTTGGGCCACAGTCAGGCCAGTTGTTGGAAGCTGAAGAATAAGGAGAAGATGGAAGGATCTGAGAGGCCTGATTCAGCTGAGTGTGTGATCGAGTCGGGGTCCGATGGAGATGTGTTAGTGGCAACCAGCATGTCCTTAGCCACCACCACAGGCAGGAGTTTGGGCGATGAATGGGTGCTTGATTCTGGCTACACCTTTCATATGTGCCCCTATAGGGAGTGGTTTACTTCCTATGAGCTAGTGATCTCTTGAGTGGTTCTCATGGGCAATGACACACGGTGCAACATTGCAGGCAGAGGTACTGTGCAGATACGGACTCATGATGGGATTGTTCGGTCGCTATCCAATGTTCGTCATGTCCCGGATATGACTCGTTGCCTCATATCCCTGGGGACGTTGGAGACGAATGGATGTCGCATCACCATGGAACATGGCGTACTGAAGGTAATGAAAGGTGCCATGGTAGTAATGAAGGGGTTACGCATGGGAAGCCTGTACATCCTGGATGGGACGACAGCTGCAGGGGTGGCTGCAGTTGGTTCAGTGTCACCTGATGCTGATGAGACTCGCTTGTGGCATATGCGTCTGGGGCACATGAGCAAGAAGGGGATGACCTTCCTTAACAAGAAGGGTCGTCTGGGTAGCGTTGGGACCAGCAAGTTAAGCTTCTGTGACCATTGTGTACTAGGGAAGCAGAAAAGGGTGAGCTTCTCTACAGCACAACATCGCACTCAAGGAGTGCTTGACTATATTCACTCGGACCTTTGGGGTCCATCCCGAGTGCCTTCAATGGGAGGCAAACGCTACATGCTTACCTTCGTGGATGACTTTTCATGCAAGGTATGGGTATACTTCTTGAGGCACAAAAATGAAACCTTCACTATGTTCAAGAAGTTCAGGACCCTAGTTGAAAATCAGACTGGGCGAAAGATTAAGAAACTCAGGACGGATAATGGGCTTGAGTTTGTCGAGTCAGAGTTCAATGAGTTTTGTGCCATCAATGGCATAGCACGACACAAGACTCTGGTCGGGAAACCCCAGCAGAATGGGGTTGCAGAGCGTATTAATCAGACACTTCTAGAGAAAGCAAGGTGTATGCTTTCTAATGCGGGGCTTTGGGACCGCAAGGGGTTTTGGGTTGAGACCATCTCCACGGCATGCTACCTGGTGAACCGGTCGCCACACACGTCCCTGGATTTCCAGATTCCAGAGGAGGTGTGGTCGGGTCATCCAGTAGACTACTCCATTTTGAGAGTTTTTGGGTGCCCGGTGTATGCCCATGTGACTAATGGGAAGTTGGCACCTCGAGCAGTCAAGTGTATGTTCCTTGGGTATGCTACAGAGTCCAAGGGATACAGGATGTGGTGTCCTGAATTGAAGAAGGTCATCCAGAGTCGCGATGTGACCTTCAACGAGTCTGCCATGCTGTCACCTACAACAGACTCGGAATTGCCTGGGGTTGGTGCTCGAGACTCGACGGGCATCGACAAGGAGGTGGAGATTGAGGTGGAGCGTGTTTCAGCTCAAGGTGGAGCTGATGATCAGTCAGCCTAGCAGAATGATACTGCTGCGCCTACTGCTGCTAGAGAGGACCGGCCTCAGGTGGAGGAGGTCGATCACTCCATTGCTCGTGATCGTCCTCGGAGGGAGATCCGGAGGCCGGCCCGATACACTGATGAGGAAAGCTTGCTAGCATATGCACTCTCCATTGCTGAGGAGGTGCCTGAAGTGGAAGATCCCTCCACCTATAGAGAAGCTGTCCCGTGTTCTAATTCCCAGCATTGGGAATGTGCTATGCAAGAGGAGATGGATAGTCTCCACAAGAACGGGACCTGGGATCTTTGTCAATTACCTAAAGGTCGGAGGGCCTTAACTGCCAAGTGGATCTACAATAGGAAAGAAGGTATTCCTGGCGTAGAGGCTGCCAGATGGAAAGCGAGGTTGGTTGTTCGAGGATGCAACCAAAAGGAGGGAGTTGACTACAATGAGGTATTTTCTCCTGTGGTAAGACACACATCTATTAGGGTGTTGCTTTCCTTTGTGGCTATGTACGAATTGGAACTTGAGCAGTTGGATGTTAAAACTGCCTTCCTCCATGGGGATTTGGAGGAAGAGATATATATGAAACAACCTGAGGGGTTTGTGGTTTCTGGGAAGGAACACATGGTGTGTCGGTTGAAAAAATCATTATATGGACTAAAACAGGCTCCCAGGCAGTGGTATAAAAGGTTTGACACCTTTATGGTTGGGCATGGGTACACACGTAGCAAATTTGACAATTGTGTGTATTACAAACAGTATGAGAATGGGTCTTGCATATACTTATTACTGTATGTGGATGATATGCTGATTGCCTCCAAGGATCGTTCCTTGATCAGCAAATTGAAATCTCAACTTTGTGAGGAGTTTGAGATGAAAGATCTTGGTGCAGCTAAGAAGATCTTGGGGATGGAGATCCAGAGGGATCAAAAGGGAGGTAGATTGTTTCTATCTCAAGGTCGCTATCTTGAGAAAGTGTTGGATCGTTTCAACATGCAAAACTGTAAGTCAGTCTCTACTCCCTCTGCTGCACATTGGAAATTGTCTGCTGGTTGTTGCCCAACAAGTGAGGAGGACATCGAGAGTATGTCTCATGTACCCTACTCTAGTGCAGTTGGCAGTCTGATGTATGCCATGGTCTGCACTAGACCTGACCTGGCATATGCGGTGAGTGTGGTCAGTAGGTACATGCACAATCCTGGGAAGGATCACTGGGAGGCAGTGAAATGGATCCTTCGATATGTGAAGGGAACTGTTGGTAAGGGATTGGTATTTGACAAGTCCAAAGCTGCTACCTATAATGTGGTAGGCTTTGTGGACTCGGACTATGCTGGGGACCTCGATAGAAGGAGGTCGACTTCTGGGTATATCTTTGCTCTTTGTGCTGGTGCCGTCTCTTGGAGGGCATCCTTGCAGTCGGTCACAGCCTTGTTTACAACTGAGGCTGAGTACATAGCTGCATCAGAAGGAGTGAAGGAGGCCACCTGGTTGAGGGGGCTAGTCATGGAGCTTGGAGTTCATCAGGATACCACGGTGGTGTATTCTGATAGTCAGAGTGCAATACATCTGACTAAGAATGATGCTTATCATTCTAGGACGAAGCATATTAGTGTCAAGTATCATTATGTGAGAGACACAGTGGCAGCAGGGGATATTGTAGTCAAGAAGGTACACACTTCTGAAAATCCTGCTGATATGCTTACCAAATCCCTTCCTGTAGCCAAGTTTGAGCTCTGCTTGAACTTGGTAGGTGTTGGTTCTTACTGATGGCCCTGCGGGGCATTCCCCTCGGTGTGAGGGGGTATGATGGCGGCTTTGCATTAGGTTTGATTGTTGGATGTTTTTGGGTTGTTGGAGATTTTGGCCCAAGGTGGAGATTGTTGGGTTTGTGGTCCAAAATCTGAGTCATCTGGGCGGCATGGGCTGAGGCACGGTCGGGCTGCTGGGTGGCATGGTCACCAGTTGGCGCTGGGTCGAAGAGAGACGCAGATTTCAGAAGGCAGAGATGTGGCACGGTCTGACCGTGCCACATGGCACGGTCTGACCGTGCCACATGGCACGACCGTGCCACTTTAGTGAAACCGAGTTTTCTCGGGTTTCGCGATTTAGGTTTTGTAGTAGTTGAGGAAAAACAGAGGTGCGCCGCGGCGAAATATTGCGAGTGGCGATCCTGAGAGTTCCTAATCCTCTTCCCAAACACAATTGGTGAGATTGAGTGCAAATTGAGGGATTGTAAAATCCAGATTGAATCACGTATTGTGATTGCAATCTTTGTACTTCAGATTCTCATAGTGAATTGTTCCTGGCTAGTCGCCGTCCGTGGTTTTTACCCACATTGGGGTTTTCCACGTAATTCTTGGTGTGTGATTTGTTCTTGTTATTGTTTTAGAATTTCTGTTTATCTATTCATCCTAATTTCTTCCGCTGTGATATCGCATTGCGATTCGATTCAACCCTAACAATTTAGAATCTCGACATCCCTCCTCAGAATCAAACTCTTTGGGTGGAATTTGAGTGTAGGAGCTCTACCCACTTACAATAATCTAGCTAATTACCTGAAGGATTTCAATATGTCGTGCAATATTTGTGGAGCCTAAGAGGATACCACCTCTCATGCCCTTCTTGAATGCCCCCTTACCATTGAAATTTGGTCATCTAGCTTGTTGAAGCCGATCTTTGGTCCTAGCTATTTCCATAAGTTTTTTTTATCGTTTTCTCAATGCCTCTACTAGCGTAGCCAACTACAAATTAGGAGAGTTTCTTGGGATGCTTTGCGAGATTTGGAACTCCACTAATCACTTTATATTCTAGATCGCTCCCTATGGAGGCTTAACAACAGGGTCGTAGCATTTAGCAAAACAATCTATAAAGCCAAGCTTGTATCCTGGTCGCCAACTAGGATGCAGGAAGGACGACGAAGGTGGCTAGATTCGGGATTGTGGAAGCTCAACTTTGATGCCGATAAGTTACAAGATTAGGGACATTGCCTCGGTTTCACTGTGCGGGACTCATTAGGTGACATTGTCTTAGCAAGATCTAAACAAGTGGATGGGTTTCATGGAGTGGATGTGGCAGAGGTTGAGGCTTGCCTCTTCGGTTTACAACATGCTCTACAAGCGGGTTTCTCCAGCATCATCGTTGAGGGCGACAGCCTTTTAGTACTTTCGAAGCTTTGAAATAAGTCCCCTATATATTTTGTCCTAGGCTTTTACATTTTTGAAATTCTTCAAACTGTTGCTAGTTTTTCCTTTATGCCTGGAGTTGTGTTAGAAGGGATGGGAACCAATTAGTCTATGAGGTTGCTCACCTCCAACGTTACAATTCTGTTCCTAGGATCTGGAAGGAGGATGTGCTAGTGTCGATGACGGACTTGGCCTTCGACAATATGTGTACTGATCTCAACGACGATCTTATATAAAAACACCCCCTTTTGCTATCAAAAATAATATATATGTCTATGTATATAGGTTGATGCTTTTGATTTATGAATGTAGTACTGGATCTCTATGTAATCTTGTTTTACCACCTTCCAAATGTTAAATGATGTGTGGCTTTCATATTATATAAGATGCATTTATAGGATAGTGCATTTGTAAGATGCATTTATAAGATGCATTTATGGTGCATTTACATAAGATTGTGCATTAAATAGTAGCAAAATAGGATAGTAGGTTCTTTTTTTTGGAGTTGAAATAGGATATTAGTTTTCTGTTCCTATATTCGTTTCAATTCTTTGGGTGAAAATGTTTTCGGTTCAATTTGAAAGTTTTGTCAAGACTTCTATAAATTTTCATATTATAAGAATTTTTGTTTTTAATTCATTATTTTATGTACGGTTATTATTTTCGTTATTATTTAAATATTTATACTGAATAAACTTATAAATCTTTGAGTAACACTAAATTAATGGTTATTGTGAAGGTTGATGATCATTCGACTTTAGGTGAATAATCTTTTTCGTTTTCTTTATGTTGATATAAAATAAGCTTTCCACCTGTTTTCCCATTAAAATTTCCTTCTTTTCTCTTGGAACAATCATTCTTTCCTCACTATGCATTTCATAGTAGTAAAGACTCTTGATTTTCTTAATTTTAAATTTTATAGCATTGCCTAAGTTTTTTTTTTTTAAAAAAATTATTATACTATAGTAGTGAAAGTAATTGGGTTCGCAACAAGAGAAATCCCTCAACTTTTGTCAAAGTTATGGTAACAAAATTCTTTATGTTCATAGCAAATAAACCAAGTTGTATTGGAGGTTGATGTGAACCATCCAAAAGCCAAGAGCCATCGGTAGTAGGAACACCACCAAAACAGATCATAGCATCAGGAACACCAGTAGGGGAATACCAAAAAATGCCACAGCCCTTAAGATAGGTGAAAGACAATCCCAGTAGAGAGACCTAACGTGGTTATAGTAGAAGACCAAGAGAAGAACAGCAATGGTGTCATGACAGACATGAAAAGAGATGGTGAAAAGGGCACATGAGAGGTAGTAGAAGGTGATGGTAGCGGAAACGAAGCCGTTTCGATATGACAGGCATAAACTTTGCTTGCTGTGATCGGGTTGGTGACGGCGAGACATCACCAGTGGCCATAGTCATAGGCGTAGGAGATGGGGAGGTTGGTGAGGAGTAGGAGTCATCGGACAGGATAAGCTAGGGCACGGTTGAGAAAAGGTCGTGAATTTGCTAGGGTTCCAGCAAGAGTCAGAAATAGTTTGCAGAAGAAGAGCACAAGGATGGGCATCGTGAATGAGAAACAACATGGGGGGAAAAAAAAAACCCCCAGCTTAAATCCCTAGCTCTGATAGCTAGTGAAAGTAATTGGTTGGCTCTTTTGTAATTGGGAGCCCCGGCATTGTATTATATAGCAAGTCTAGAATTGGGATAGACATACAAAAAGGAATACAAGATAAAGTTTTATAATTTTATTCTTAATACTGTTAGATTCCGATTATATCTCTGCTAATAGCATTCAGTTTAAAGATTCCAGACATATTTTACTCAATCCCTTCTATATTTAAAAAGCAGCGAAGATCTTAGGGAGAAAAAACTTACCAATTCTATAAGTTGCAATATTATGAAACTATAGCCTTAGGACTACAATATATCTAACTGCTTGCATGTGTAATGAGAATTTACCTTTTTCTTTCACCCTTTTCTCTTTACCCAATCTAACTTTTCTATTCAATTATAAAATTAAATACCATATATAATATATCCCACATCATATAGTTTAAATTTGACCAAAAAAAAAGAACGCATGATAAAGGCATAATTTTCAACAATATGATATTTCATAATTATTAATTTGTAATAAAAATATGTTATTCGTGTTATAATAAAACATGATGTCTATAATATCAAAGATGTTTCATCATTTTCCAAGGTTTACTTTCCAACTTTGTTTACAGTTTTTACACATCTTATTTTACCAACACTATGTTGTACACCACTTGTTTTGATCAAACAATGTTATTCTTCTAATTAAATACAATATTTTTACCACCATACAAAAACCACAACTTTTTTTTATTATTATTGTTGTTGTTGTTGTCGCTGAAACGTAATTTAAATTTTCTCCCTTCATAGGATTTCTAAAATTCTTATCTGATCCCACGCCTTCCAGTTCGCCTACCAACAAAAGGGGCAAAACTTACCATTCTATGCTTTCATTGGAAAAGTCCTGCCATTCGTTTTGTCAATTTCTAATTTTCCACATATATATATATATATATA
>JACYFF010019584.1:23182523-23233545 GCA_017589665.1 Selenicereus undatus
TATATTCACACACACACACACACAGAGATATATATATATATATATATATATATATATATATATATATATATGTATATATATATATGTTTACACACACGTGTGCACACACACATACACACATATATGTATATATATATGCATATATAAACGTATTCATATATATACATATATATTTATATAGTTATATATGTGTGTGTGTGGTTGTGTGCATTGATAAGTGCTTATTGTATATATCATTTTTGGGTCAATTTTGCTTAATTTTTCGGAGAATTATGTGGTTTAAGTTATCATTTATGCTCTTATTCTCGATTTATGCTTGGGAGTGCCTGTTTGATGTGTTTTACAGAGATTTGGATGATAATGATCTGGAGTTTGGCCTCATTTAAGCATATTTTGACACCCCCCCGGATGACCATGAGATGTTATGCCCATTGAGTAATAAAACAGGAGAATTATGGTTCCAGCCAAGACCAAGGTACAACCGTGGTGCCTGCCACGGGCCGTGGTGAGCTGTGCAACTATGGTTTCTTTGTTTTTCCCTCGACTGTGTGGTTGAAAATCCTTAAGCTTTTCTTTATAAGTTTGTCCCTCTGCAGCAAGAAGGAAGAAGGATAGCATAGATTAGCTCATTTCTTTCTCAATTTTCACTCTTTTTGGCTAGTACTTTCTGTTTGTTTTTGCAAGCGAGAAATCTTGATTGTGGAGATCGGTTTAGTTGGCGGTTGGAAGACTTCGTTAAAAGTTGTCTTTGTCAAGCCCTTCCCTCTCAGATTTCGCTGAATTGTTGGTTAGTTGTTTAATTTTTAATCATGAGTGAGCAGTTCATTTTGTCTAGGGATTTGCTAGTTTATGGAAGTGTAGTTGGATCATGTTCTAATCAATAGAATTGTGCTCTTGTTTCATGATTGGTTTGATTTCATTTTATCAAGTGATTATCATGTTGTCTGTAGATTTTTGGCCAAATTTTACTTGCACACTTGAAACAATTGAATGAAGTACCCCTTTCTTAACAACGTAAATCCCTAGGCGTTTTCTTCCTGATTGAGTTCAGAATTAGTTAATTAGAGAAGCTGTTAAATCAAATCCTCGATTAAGTGGTTGCTTAGCATTTTCTGATAGAAAGGACTCGATGGATTGCTTTGGTCCCTATGGACGATATTTTATCTATACTACGACACCCTGTCACTTGCGGGCAATGGACAAGTTTTTGGCACCGTTGCCAGGGACCAATTTGTTGACTATCGAGTTAGTCTTGCGAAAGTGACTGAGTATTTTATTGTTTTTAGTTTTTTTTATTGTTTTGGTGACAGTGCATGCAAGAATCTTCCCTGTTTATACAAATTCCATTTCTGTGCGAACCTGATCCTGAGATCGAGAGGACTTTTCGCTTAAAGAGGAAGAAGCAAAAGATTGAAGCATAAAGACGCGAGGCAATAAGAACTTTAACAAATATGGCGGGAGGAGATGGTGACCAAGGAAGGACCCTCAGGGATTTTGTTACCCCAGGAGTTTAAGGAATCACCTCAAGTATCGCTCACCCTAACTTTGATGCAAATAATTTCAAGCTCAAACCGGCTCTCATTTTTATGGTGCAACAATCCCAGTTTGCAGGAACTCCTTCAGAAGACTCGAATCTACACCTCTCGGTCTTTTTACCGGTGTATGACACGTTGAAAAACTAAATGGAGTCTCCACCAATGCCATTCGACTGCGATTATTTCCCTACTCACTAAGGGATAAGGCAAGAGCTTGGTTGCATTTTCTGCCTTTGAGATGTATCACTACATGGAATGAGCATGCTAGAGCTTTCCTTACCAAGTTTTTCCCTCCAAGCAAAACAACAAGCTTGAGGAATCAAATCACCAACGTCACTCAAAGGGATGATGAGACGTTCTATGAAGCTTGGGAGCGGTTTAAAGATTTGCTGCGTTTATGTCCCCATTATGGTCTTCAACGATGGATGATTATTCAAGCTTTTTATAATGGTGTGACCCAACCTGTAACGTCCACTATCGATGCGGCGGTAGGAGGAACCTTGATGAATAAAATTAAAGACGAGGCCTATAATTTGATTGAGGAGATGACACTTAACAACTTCCAATGGTACACTAAACGAGGTCAACCCAAACGATTTGGAGGTAAGCTTGATGTTGATGCGCTCACTTTACTTTCTGCTAAAGTTGAAGCTATGACTCAAAAGTTGGACCATATAAATGTTAATGCTGTGAATTCTAGTGCCCGTCCTCCATCTCAAATTTCAAACATGTGACTTTGTATTGTCAAGTTGGGAGTCCTTTTCCCAACACTCTAGTGAAGTTAACTATGTCCAAAATTTCAACCCGAGACCTACCCATGACCCTTACTCTAATACCTACAATCCTTATTAGAGGAATCACACGAATTTCTCATATAGGTCTAATCCAAACCCTCCGAATATGCCCCTAATGAATGCTAGACCACCTCCTGGTTTTCAAAGACCTCATTTCCCTCCACAAGTGCCCCAAAAGTCTAGTTCAGAAGCTATGATGGAAAGTATGCTTATGGGTATATTAAGTAATTAGCCTCTAAGGTTGATGTGCTTACCACTCACAACAAGATGTTGGAAGCCCAGATTGCCCAAGAAGCTAGCTTTTCATCTACGCCGTTAGATAGATTCGCTAGCAAGCCCAAACCCAACCCTCGTGAGCATTGTAATTGTGTCACTTTGAAGGAAGAAGCAGATGACTTTACTGACCCAGAGGACATAATTATAGTTGAGAGTAAAAAAAGGAATGATGGTGGCAAGGCCGCCACATTCAAAGAGAATGAAAATGTAGAGATCCCCATTGTTTTTCCACCTAAGCTTTCTAACCGAGGCAACTTCTCTATCCCCTGTATTATGACAAAGGTGAAAATTGAGAGAGCCCTATGTGATCTAGGTGCAAGTGCCAATCTAATGCCTTACTCTTTGTTCCATATGCTTTAGTTAGGGCCATTCCAAGCCGCACCCTTTTCACTACAGTTAGCAAACTATTCTGAAACCCAACCCATAGGCAAATTGGAAGATGTGCTAGTCAATATAGGAGATATTTAGATATTGGAAGACTTTATCATTGTTCATATGCCCGAGATCGATGATACCCAAATTATTCTACGTCGGCCCTTATTAGCTACCGCAGGTTTCCATATTGATGTAAGAAAGGGGTGTATAACATTTGAAGTGCAAGGGTGCTAAGCCATGTTTTGTCATAGGGAGGAGAAAGTGGTTTCGCCTAATTCTTCTCTATTAGGTGAATTTCCCCCTTCCCCTGAGATTGACATGGAGGATGTCTTCGCTTGTGAAGAACCTCCTAACTTTGATTGGATTTCTACTGTGGACCCCAACAAAAGGTATGTTGAGGTGGAGTTTATTGCTCCTATGCCGCCTGGCATGCCCAAGGTTAAGGTGCATGCTTCTAACGAGTATGCTATGAGCGAACATTGCAGGTTTGCTCAAGTTGTTCTCTCTTTGCCCCTTATGGAAGGATTTGATGTAGATTTTGATTTGGGGTTTGTACAAGGAGAAAGTAGCCAATCTGATGGGCTACGTGAGCGATTTGTCTTATATGCTGATAGTGCATTATGGCATAAATTGATGAAGACGAAGGACCTTTAACCAAAACCTTTAATATGGTACCTTCGATTGAAGCAATTTGATTTGGTGGTAATTGACAAAACTAATGTCCATACACTCACTGATCCGGCCAAACATAGAAGAAGGGTCAAGCTCTTGACCTCAAACGAGTGCTTCTTGGGAGGTAACCCAAGCCCTTTTTCTTTTCTTTGCTTTGCTTTTTATTTTATTTTTTTTAGTTTTTTTAAAGAAAGAAAAAATACCAAAAAAAAAGAGAAAAGAGAGACACGAAAAAAAATAATAGAGAAAAGGATAAGAATAGAAGAAAAAAAAGAACAAAAGAGATGATAAAATATACATATATATATATATATATATATATATATGTGTGTGTGTGTGTGTGTGTGTGTGTGTGTGTGTGTGTGTGTCATGTTTGGTACCATGGCCAGTAACCCAGCACCACGGGCCATGGGATGCCAAACCAAAAATTCAAAAAAGTTTTCAGGTGTCAATAGACACGACGATCAGCCTATGTCGATTACCACGGACTGTGGTGTACTGCTACGGGCCGTGGTCAAGGATTTTTACCGCGGTGACTCCCTATTTTCCCTAAACATCATCTTCTTCCTCAACTCTTTCTCTTTCTACCTCTCTTTTTCTCTATCTAAACCCTTCATTACTAAACCTTCAAATCCTCCCTCATTTCTTCTCATTTTTACTCCATTTTCAGTCACAATCCTTCCTTTTTACTTAATCCTTCTCTTTCTTCCACAAATTTCATCTCTTTCTTCTTCTTTTTCTTCAAACTCATCTCACATTCACCCATCCACCATAACCATCTTTTTTTCTCTCTAATTCTTCTTCTTTTTACTTAGTTCCTTCATTTTTTCCCTTAAATTTCTTATTTAGGATTTAGTTTCAATTTTTTTTCCATTTTGCAACAATGGCACCAACCAAAAGACAAAAGAGTGTCACGAAGGTTGGATCATCAGGTCAAGTACCATCCCAGCCTCAATGAACCTCCTAAACTTGCACTAATGCACGAACGCAAGGTAACATTCCTCACCCTCTTAGTTTAACTAACCCCGATCATGTTGCTAGATATAACTGTTTAAATGAACACATGGTTGTGGCAACCCGATATTATGATGAGGAATCGTTAGCACGTTTAGGAATGTCAAATGACATTAAGTGGTTGTTTACATGGGGTGGTATGGGACACTTCATATAAATAAAAGAGCATACATACTGGGACCTGACCCTAGAATTCCTAAGTACACTCCACGTTGAGATCACTAGAGGGCCTCAATGTCAAGCCGTGTACATTTCATTTTATTTGCAAAGGCAATTATACGAGTTGAACCTAGGTACCTTTAATAGTGTGTTCGATTTTTCACCTATTATGGATTTACCAAACTGACAAGTACCCCACGAATTCAACCTAGATGTATTTTGGGGTGAACTTTCGGGCAGTGTTAGGTACAACACTAGTTTATCCAAGTGCACACATATTAGGAACCCTAGTATTCGGGTAGCTCAGCATATCCTAACTTGTTGTTGCTTTGCTCGGGATGATAGTCTGAATGTCCTGAGATTATTTGAGTTGTATTTCTTGTCCTGTATACTTGACGGTGTCCAGCTTGACGTCGGTTTGTTTTTAGACAGGCGATTGTATAGTGCTGTTGTTAGCACTAAGGGTAGGATAGTCGTAGGTGGTATTGTGTCTACTATTGCTAGATTTTTGGGTATTAAGCCCCACCTCGAGGATCGAGTCTCCGGGTCCGAGCGGCTTGATCAAGCCGCCTTTGAGATCATAAACTTTTGCAAAGTACAAGTTAGGCATTTGTGTTGGATTTACCCTGAGGATTGGCTTTTGCCACTTCCCAATGTCGATTGCACCACCATACTTCATCGGGCAAACCTTTACTGGGCACCTGGTGATGCCGAGGTTATTCAACCAACACCCCACGCTCCACCCCCTCATTCCAGTCAAGCCAGACCTAACTCTTCCTCTCAACCACCACCTACTGACTATGCCGACCTACAAGCAACCCTTAGGTCCATTCAGGAGAAGCAAGTGTCCCTCCAAGCTTATGTTGCTTCTGAGAATGCCGCTCTTCATGACTTTGTCCAAGAGCGCCATGACCAGCTCCGTGGGATGCTTACTATCCAGATCCAATATTTCTAAGACTATAGGACTTGTTTAGAGACCTGGCAGGATTGGCATATCTCTTATGGCCAACCACCTCATCCTCAGCCCCCACCTCCTTTCTGATTGCTTTGTGCTACTCCCCTTCCGTTTTTCTACTTTGTGCCCACATTGAGGGCAATGTGCGATTCAAGCATGAGGGAGTTAGTCAATAAATTTGACGTCTGATGCCTTATTTGGTTTGGTGTGCTTGTGTGTTGTATATATTGGTTAGAAGCATTTTTGAAGTCTATTTAGTTTTTTTTCTTTTTCTTTTCATTTTAGATTGCATTTTTTGGTTTTATTTTAGTTTCTTTTCATTGTTTTTGCATTTTTTTTAGGATTTTAGATTGCATTTTAGAAGCATGCATGAAACAAAAAAAAGAAAAAGAAAAAAAAACAAAAAAAAGAGAAAAAAATCCTCCGATGATGATCTTTATAGACTAGGCAAGCTTCTTCGGTTTAGTTTTATCCTTTGATTCTCCCAATTTTGCATAAAAATGTTTGAGAATGTGTTTGCGAAATGAACTTCATGTTATGACCATATGTTGAGTGGGAATTGATTACCCGATGACTCTTTATATGAGTTTTGGCTTATGTTTACTAATGAGCTAGTTGTGACCTTGATAGATGTCTCGTGAGGCTTTGAGCTTTTAGAGGCTATTTATCAATTTAGTTTCATGTTTCTTTCATGTGTGACTCTTCCCTAACATCAATTCTCTAGAACTTGCTTAGATTCTCATTCAAGATCACATTTCACGTATGCATTTAGGCAATGTGATTGAGGAATTTCTTTGACTTGTTAAACCTAACGGCCAGATAGCCACCTTTGTTGAGTATTATATCGCTTGCTAACCCGTTTGAGCCTACGCCCGCTTTTCTTGATTTGAACCTCCTATTATAGCCTATGGCCAAATGATTATATCACCCTTAAGCCAAGACTAGATGAGCATTTCATTCTTTTGCATCAAGTTTGATTGGGAGCTAGTAAGGTGTATTGAGATCTTTTAGTGGATTTTGGTTGTCTAGTGAAGGGATGTTTGATCTTGATAAATCCCTTGTCTTTTTGTATAAACTTTAGACAAGAGTTGAAATTCAAATTTTTGTATGAATTTCCCTTGGCTACCTCTTCTAAAAAAAAAGAAAAAAAAGGGATTAAAAAATCAAAAAAAAGAAGAAGAAAAAAAAAGAATACGAAGAATGTTAGCCTTGTTGGAATTGTAAATTTTTATGACTTTTAACTCTTTTTTTCTTCAATTGGGGATGTATTTTGTTGAATTGTATGGGTCTAGCAATGATGTTGTGTGATGCATTGGAAACATTTAGCTCTTAGTCTTTGGCTTCTAGCTGCACATTTCCAAAACATTTATTCCCCTCTTACCTTTACCCATGGGCCTATTACAACCTTATGAAAGTCCTCATGATTGTCTAGTGTGTTTACATTTTAGTGGTGGTGAATTACTGAATCTTGTCAAGCTTATGGTAGATTTAAGTCTATGGAATAAGAACTAAGAGAACCTTTATATATTTTCAAACACATGCATAATGAGTGCCACATAACTATAGTGAGGCTCGACCGACATTGCTAGCTCCATTTGTTTCATATGTTGAATGATTGTATTTGATGATCTGGGAGGATTGATTCAAATTTGACATTATGGTCTATCGAGTGGTTTTTGAAAATTTCAGTCCCTAGTCTATTTGCTAAATGATTTTTGCATCCTTTTGGGCTACCTTTGGATCGGCTTTGCCATTAGAGTGTTACCTATATCTATCCTAAGGAGGTTGTGTATATTTTTCTTGGTTTTAGCATTACTTAGGGATAAGCAACAGTTTAACCATGGGGAAGTTTGACAAGTGCCTATCATATATATCATATTAGGGTCAATTTTGCCGCATTTTTAGGAGAATTATGTGCTTTAAGTTATCATTTATACTCATATTCTCGATTTATGTTTGGGTATGGTTGTTTGATGCGTTTTACAGAGATTTGGACCATTTTGACCCAGCATTTGACCCTCATTTGAGCATATTTTGACCCCGCCAAATGACCATGAGGTTTTATGCCCATAGAGCAAAAGAAGTGCAGAATTATGGTTCCAGCCAAGACCACTATCCAACCATGGTGCCTGTCACGGATTGTGGTGAGCTGTGTAACTGTGACCTCTTCATTTTCTCCTCGGCTGTGAGGCTGAAAATCCTCAAGCTTTTCTTTATAAGTCCTTCCCTCAACAGTAACAAAAAAGAAGGATAGCATCGATTAGTTCATTTCTTTCTCAAATTTCACTCTTTTTAGTTAGGATTTTTAGTTTGTTTTTGCAAGTGAGAAATCTTGAGTGCGGAGATCGGTTTCGTTGGCAGTTCGAAGACTTAGTTGAAGGTTGTCTTTGTTAATCCCTTCCCTCTCAAATTTCGCTGAATCGTAGGTTAGTTTAATTTTTAATCAGGAGTGAGTAGTTTATTTTGTCTAGGGATTTGTTAGTTTATAGAAGTGTAGATGCATCATGTTTTAATCAATAGAATTGTGCTTGTGTTTCATGATTGGTTTGATTTCGTTTCACCAAGTGATTATCATGTCGTGAGTAGATTTTTGGCCAAATTTTGCTTGTACACTTAAAACAATTGAATGAAGCACTGAAAGGTGAAATTTGATTGTTAGACTACTTGATAAAACCTAGCGTAGCAATAACTCAAAATAGAGATTTGCATGTTTGGAGGACATAGAGAGTAATCAAAAATATTGAACTTGAAATAAGACAAATTAGTTTGAAAGAATTGCTTTTTCTTAGTTTAGGCAACTAGGTTGATTTCGAAAGAATAGACTAAATTTTGGATATATTACAATTCCTCGAAATTATCCGATTAGAGAAAATTGCATTTTAATTATTTTGATCCAATCACCTTTCTTAAATACATAAATCCATAAGCGTTTTCTTCCTGATTGAGTTTAGAATTAGTTGATTAGAAGTTGTTAAATCAAATCCTCGATTAGGTTGTTGCTTAGCATTTTCTGATAGAAAGGATTCGGTAGATTGCTTTGGTCCCTAAGGATGATATTTTATCTATACTACAACACTCATACGCTTGCGCGCAATGGTTATACATATATGTTTATACATACACGCATACACGTATGTGTGTGTGTGCGGGCGCGCATCTATATATACATACACATGCGCGCACATCTATATATTCTTTATCTAATGTATAATTAATTTTAGTCCCACGTATATTACAAAAAATATCTATTTATGTTGTAAGTAAAGTTACATGAGTCTATCTTTAATTTTTTATTTTTTTTTAATTTTTAATGAAACGATCATTTATAACCTTGCACGCATCCTGTGTAATAACTAGTACACTTCCTCCCATGATTGATCTTTGTGGGTGAAGTGTCGATATTATAAAGGCCTTCATCACATTGTATAGTAATTCGCTATGGGGCCGATGACCTAAAAACGATTTTATATTCTAACCAATATCAGTAAATTTTAAATTCTTCTCTCAGTGGTTCAAATTGATGTGCATATGTTCTCACTACTATTACATGTTGAGTGCTATTAGCTTTTGGCAATTATGGTTTGTAGGATTTCCTAACTATTTTATAATGTAATTATCTTGTAATTACATTTTTATTTAGTCTGCACACGTTGCATGCAAATGGAAAATAGTATATCCTGGAGTGAGTCCCAATACCTACAAAAATAATTTTTGAAAAAACTTGTATTTGGGCATGTAGGACAACATCTTTAAGAAGCACAAGAGAGAAGAAAATCTAGGGGAAAGCAGAAATTGAGGAAAATCCAAAAAAATGAATCTTAGTCATTAAAGTACAATTGTCAGTCAAACACATTAACAACCAGCACCCATAGGGATAAAACAAGCATCGAAAGATCTAGTTCAAGCACACAAAGGTGCTGATCCATGAAAATAAAAACAAGTAGCAGCGCATGAAGCTAGAGTTGAGAGTCGTCTAGAATAGAAACCAACGGCAAAGGTAGATGCAATGACTCCCTTCCCTAATCCCTGCTATCCTAGAGAGAGCACCAATATCTACAAATACAATTTCCAAATAGAAATATTTTTGGACATAATGAACTTCTTCTCCAAGCCCACTTGTACAGAGCAAAATAAGGGGCATGCTATGAAAGGAGAGTTGCCAAGGGAATTGTACCTGAATAATGGGATAAAACAAGCCACTCAAGCCAATAATTGAGCAATAACCACAACAGGGCAAATCAAGCACCCTAAAAGTATGTATGACAATTCCAAATAGCATGAATATAAATTTCCAACCAAGAACCGGCAAACTCATTTTAGTCCATCATTAAATTGATATCGTACAATGAGGCAAATGGAAACCAAAAGTCTTAGCAGCTAAATTGGAATCCAACAAGATATAGATAGTACACGATCTTCAGAAAATACCTTGGAATTTTTTTTTTTTGAAAACTATAATTTTCCTCATTTAGAATGAAGAAAAAGGATTGGAAAAAATAAAGAAGAAAAATTCGAGGAAAGTTAGGAAAGTATGATGTAAAATCCTTTCCTCATAAAATCATGAGGAAAAAGGTGGAAAGTTCCAAAATCATCTGCCCAATAACCCCCACAAACAAAAACCCTCAAGTCTTCGATAACCTCTCGCAGCTCGTCTCCCTCTCTTCGCCTCTATCCTCTCTTTTACTCTCTCTCCTCGCATCCCCCAGCTGCAAGGCTTTCTTCCAATAACCCTTGGCGATGCTTTTCATCTGTCATCTGGTAAATCTCTTTCTCTTTCTCTTTCTCTCTCTCCCTCTCTCTCTATTGTAGCAATCTACGGTTTCATTGAGGGTTTGAAATTGGGTTTTCGTGGGGAAAAACTAATTCAATTGAATTTGGACTGTGATTTTGTGCTTAAATAGGCTTATTGTTCAAGCATGAATGGAATAATTCATTTGACTAACTTATCATCTTCACTCGCATGACTGTGAACCATATAGGTGACAGTTTTCACACATTTTTCTATTTACTATTTATTAAATCTACGTTGCTTTTACTATGACTATTTCAGGGTAGATTTTTTTTGTTGGTATTTTCCCAGAAACTTTAGCCTTTCTAGTAATTAGTTGGGTAATTGTAATTTCTGAAATGAGTATTCCTATTTTCCGTGATGTATCATTGTTACTTTCAGAAGGAAAGGACTTTCAATATTGCACTGGGATTCTTGCCTTCAACTTAGGGAGTTCTATTTGGAAAGCACTTTTGTAAAAAAATGGCTGAATGTAATTGAACATAGAGAATAATCTTTAAAATATGGTTCAAGGTTGTTTGTGAATTTAGAATTGACCAGTGGTTGATAGATTTTTGTGAGAAAAGTAATGAATCAGACTCAGCTAGGAGTAAGTATTTTAGGTGCTTGCCATTACTTCATTTCTAAAATTTTTAAACCTTTTCATATAGAGTAAATTTAAGCGTCAACTGTCCATATCTATGCCAAAGTACCAAGAGTTTGATGAGGATTTTGGGAGTGAAAACAAGTTAAGAGCACAACGAATAGTTCCTTGAAAGCCACTTGAATGTATAATTGTATCGCACTTTTTAGTTTGGTTATTAGGCTTGAATTTTTTCATGGGTATCTTTCCATGTTGGTACTTTGAGGTAATAGACTAAGCTATCCATAGCATTGAACAAGTCAAAGAACACTTCACTACATCATTCCAATCGCCCCAAATTGCCCATTGGCTCCCCACTCAAGTGCTCAGCCTTCGATGAATCATCCACTAGAAGAAATTTGAAGTGTCCACTTGTTGAATTGTCTCAGATTGTGGATGACATCGAAAAGGCAAGATATAATTTTGAAGCTTTGGTGAAGTTTGTCAAATCCATCAGATGATATCAATGAAGAAATTACACTGTCTCAAGCTATGACACTAAAACTTATGGACTTGTTTGACCTTCTTCTTTCATCATGGATGTATTGTAATTAACTAGTTTTTAAGATAATGAAACGATTTGATGATACTACTTCTTTGTGGATCTGCTCTATTTTATATGTATCAGTCTTATAGTTTGCCTTTCCTATGATAAGAATCTATAAGTTACATTCTGTTTTTGGAGCTTTCACTATAAGGTGGCTACCTTCCATACCTGTATGTGATTTGCTCTGTTGTTTGGAATAGCCTTTGTTGGAAAATTCATTATAATTTATGAATTTTGCTTTGCTAAGGAGGCCAAGTTTGGTTCTGAACAGGGGACTCACTTGTTTAATTTAATAAGCTATCATGTAGTAATTAATACAAGTAGTTTTGCTTTTGTTGGTGCCATGTTATTGTTTCTATAAATAGATGAGTGGGAGAAGCTTAGGAAATGGGTTGCAGCTATTGTTTCTATTTACGGTGCATGTGTAGCTAGTCTATTAGCATCCTTTGCATCATGTTGATAGGCCATTTCTGAAGGACAGTAACGGGGATATTTATCATTAATTTCACTTGTGTAGGCTTACACAAAAAGAGCAAGGTTGTTCTGGTCGCATGCGAAAGGAAGTCTTTGCTAGGTTAGTTTGCATATTATGTTATTCAAGGAGACTGAGGGATACTTGTTTTACCACAATTAAGGAACGGGTTGCCAAGTTTCTCAATATTATTGGACATAATAGGAGAAATTATTCAATAAAGTTAGATTATTGGCGATTGAAGGAAACAGTAAGTAGGCACTTTCACAATGTCCTAAAGGCCATCATTTACTTAGAATCAATGTTTTTAAAGCAACCAAATGGTTCTGAATTCCCTTCGGAGAATGCAAATAACCTAAGGTTCTTTCCTTATTTCAAGGAAAACTTCAAAAAAGAGCAATACTCATTCAATTATTGTTATTATTCTAAAATAAGATTCTAATAAATTTAGGACTTTTTCTTTACTTACAATTATGTTGGTGCAATTGATGGTTCACATTTTCATGTAAAAGCCCTAAGTGATGTGGTTAAAAGATATCAAGGATGAAAGCAATACCCCACTCTCAATGTTTTCGCAGCTTGTGGAAATTCACTTACATGTTATCGGTTTAGGAAGGTTCTACTTTTGATTTAAGGGTTCTAAATAGTGCATTAATGAATAGAATTGATTAGCTAGAAGTTCCTAATGAAAAGTACAATCTTGTTAATTTAGAATATCAATTGAGGCATGGGTTCCCGACTCCCTACCAAAAAACTTGTTACCATTTAAAGAATATGGCGTGCTTGCTCCCTAAAATGCAAGAGAAATATTTAATCATAGGCATTCCTCTCTCCAAAATATGATAGAAAGGATTTTGGAGTTCTAAAGAAGAGGTTTGCAATGTTAGGTATTGGGATTGCATCATTCTACTCAGTACACGCACAAGCTCATGTTGTGCTTGTTGCATGCATATTGCATATGATGGGTGCTGATCCAGATAAAGAGCTTATAGAAGAAGTTGATCATGAATTACTTACTTCTAATGAATGGTGTGGTGGTTATCTTTTAAACTTAATGAGTGAGAGTAGAGAAATGGAAGAATTTAAGGGTAAGTTAGCTAATGCTTTGTGGATGGACTATATTAATGGCCAAAATACTAGGTATGTTCATTTTTATGTTCTGCTATGTGTGTTAAAATGATGCTAATGTTGTGGTGGTGCTTATGATACATATAGGTTAGAATTGGGGGCTAATGTTGTAGCTGCCTATGATAATCTATTTTCACTTTTTTGTTGTAGGATGAGTGTGAGCTCAAGAAGGATGGCAGTATTGCAACCAGGAGGAAGAACTTGACTTGGTCTGAGGAGATGCATCTAGTCCTGGTTGATGCATTGTTAGGACAAATCAAGAAAGAGCAAAAAATTAGCAGCAAATTTATTAACATTGCATTTACAAGTTTTGCCTTGTTAGTGGGCTCCAAATTTGGGAAGTTAGTTTTTTCAATTTCAAATGTGAAAAATAGGCTGAAAACATTGGAAAAAAAGGCATACTAATGTGCAAAAATTTCTATCCTAGTGTGCTTTTAGTCACCTAAGAATGTGTGCAAAACTGCCTTACGGTATGGAAATCTTAGGAGTCCTTTCAAGTATCATGCTCTTAATGAAATTGTAATTTTTAATTTTATCGTCCTTGTGCAGGCAAATCCAAATACAAACACATTTTGCTACAAATGTGTGCCAAACTTCTGCAAGTTAGACCTTCTATTTGGGAAGGATAGAGCAACTGTAAGCAATGCAGCTAGGCCAAAAGAAAGGTAGCATCAGTGGACAAGAGAAATGACAAGCTCAAGTGAGGAAACTCCTCGGATTCCACTTTTCTTTGGAAAGACCAAGTGGGCTCCAAGAAATCCAAGAATAAAGGATTAAAGTTCTTGTGTGAGGAGTTAAGATGCCCTAGATTGGGTATGAATGCTGCAGCAATCACTCATAAGAAAGGAAACTTAAGAAATTACACCATCGAACAACTTTATGATGAAATTACAAAGGTAAACAACTACTTTCTATCTCTAGTTGTTCTAGGAATATTTTACAAGTTGGTGGCTTTCAGATTTTTGATGTCACTGATTATATCCATTACTATTACATAGTGTCCTATAAGTTTTGATTGGATTTTTATTTTTTAATCGAAAATCTTTGTGGCATGATAGGTGCATGTGTTTTGGTTCAGGCTATTGAGAATCTAGCTATTTGTAATGGAATTAAACTTACATACATCTTGATGTTGAGAATCCGGCATGTTGAGTAAACCTGCATATATCTTGATGTTGAGAATCTGGCATGTCGAGCAGCAAGATTGTTCCTATGGCTTGGTGACATATTGTCAAATCTTTTAGCAAATAAAATAACTCTACTTGTGTAAATTTTAAATCTTTGGCCCTCAACTGTGTAGTGGGCTTCTTGTTGTGTCTTGACTTGATGATCAAGGGCTTTTATGTTGTATATATCTATGATTAAAAAAATTTATCAATTGTGGTATGTGATTGAAGTGTACTAGTGTTTGTGACTGTCTGTTATGTTTTAGTTAGAATTTGGAATAGGTTTTTCTTTGGCAAATTTTCTTACTGGAGTGTGTGGGATGTGGACATGAATTGGATAACCAATAACTAGGTTAGTATATAAAAAGTGATGTTGCTTGTGCAACTCCTATAGTTTAGGTGTTGGATTTAGTGTAAATTTGATTGACTGGAATTCAATTTTATTTGTGAGCAGTTCTATTTCCCTTCTTCATTTTGAAATTTTCAATTGAGGAGCAATAGAGTTGAGAAACATAAAGGATGGTTTAGCTGCTAATCTAATATTGTTTTGATGGTAATTTTTTGAGCTTGTTTAAAATCAACATTATGTCAAATTATAATGGTTTAGCTGTTAATCTGATATCGGTTTGATGTTATATTTATAGGTTGAAGGTTTGAGTGAGATATCACAAATGAAGGACTATCAAGCTCTTTCGGTAGACCCTAGCTTAGCTAGAGCAGTTCTTGCTTGCCTAGTTGCTCATCATGAGTAATTATTAAAAGTCAAATTTGACAACGAGTTCTTGGAGCAGCTTGGGATTTTTGAATTTTCGAGCACTTAACTCGCTAATTTTATTGGTTCTTGCTTGCCTAGCTGCTCATCATGAGTTGTGGTTGAAAGTCAAATTTGGCAACGAGTTCTTGAAAAAGCTTGGGATTTTTGAATTTTGGAGCCCTTAACTCGCTAATGTTATTGGTTGTGTTTATGTTGTTATTGCTATTTCCAAGTTGAACTCAAATTTTTATGGATAATTTGATTTGAAGTTGTAAATTTCTATCAATTTTTGTAAACATTTGAACTGTGACAAAATTAGGGAGTTTGAAGCAGAAGTTTGCATTGGAATGGGAAAAGTTTGAGAGGTGACCCAATATGTTTCCCATTTTTTATGGTGTTTGTTTTGGGAGTTTGATTGACATTGGCTAGCAAAGAGGGACTTGGTGATCACATTTTGATCTTAACAAGATTTTCTTTGTTTGTTTCATCAATTTTCTCTAGTCCAAACAAAGATAAAAAAAATTTGTTGGAAAGTTATTATTTCTTGTATTTTTTTCTCTGATCCAAACAAGAGAAAAAAAATGGCTTTCCTACTCATTTTTTTGCCTCCTCGTTTTTTTTCCTGTCAAATTTCTTTCTACTTCATTTTCTTAGGTACAAATAGAGCCTAAAAGACAAAGTAAAGCAAGAAAAATCTTATAATAATGATGAGAAAGCCAGTACAACACATACAAGATCGCTATACCAGCAAAAGCTACCCATGCCGAAGTATGAAGTATTCCTAAGTAGTTCATGTAAAAGATAATTAGCAACGTAAAGGAAATGATATGAGCACTAAATACAAACATGGAACACATGAATTGATATATTAACAAAACCAAGTTCCGTCAACAAAGATGCATTAGAGGAGCAAAGAAGCATATATGGACACCCTTCAATAGAAAAGATGTTCTACATTATAGTCTATATAATATCCTTCAATAACAATCCTTGATTTTGTCCGTTATACATTGGGGTTTTCAAATGGATCAACATATCCAACAAATGGAAAATAACAATCCTTTTAATTAGCTAGAACAATTCATGTCATGCTATAGGAGAGGAGACTGCTCAATTTTAGCTTATGTGCCTATAAAAAAAGGCATAAATTGGATAAAGTGCATAAATTTGGTGAGCCTAACATCTATATAAATATTTGCTTTAGATGGCTTACATTTTTGTATGATTCCAAATTTAAAATGGGCCCTGCAAAATTTTAACTTGCATACATGACCCTGTCCAAAATGAATATGACTTAGGTTTTTCTAGAACCTTTTTTGCTTTTTTGTGTGCAAGGTATGCTCCAAACATCTACAAGCTTAAGCTTAAAGTGAATGACATGCATCGCAAATAAACTCATCCTAACACTAGTGAGTTGAGATTTTAACATGCCACAATAGCCTATTGCCTAGATTTATAAGTGTAAAAAGAAATTATTTCATAGAAAATACTATATCACAATATGTAACATGAGTGGAATCTTGGATTTTGATGTTTATACTCCCAATTACTATTCTCAGTGTTGGCTTTTCAATTATTGAGACATTGGTTCCCTTTCTGACTCCAATTACCCTGAACGTAACCAAGCCGAGCCTGAGCTTCAGCCGAACTTGGTAAAATTGAGTTCAAGCTGAGCTTTGATCAAGGAGTTTTCACCAACCCAAGCCTAAGCTTTGACAATGGATTTTTTTAAGTTTATAATTCAATTATTTGCACTACTTAAGTTGAAAATTATTGAAAAACTCTTTACTTTAAAATACAATAACCCCTACACAAAGAAAATTGATGAAGTGTAATATTGAACTATGGACATCTAAAATAACATAAAGTGTATGTATACCAAAAAAACATATGATATTTCCCATCAAAAAAACCTAAATGAGCTTGACCTAGTTGAGCCAAGCTGAACCTAGCTAGGTTTGTGCTTGGCACCATAGGTATTCCAACCCAAGCAAAAATTTTGTCAAACTAAGCTCGAGTAAAGGTTTGATAGAGTCAAGCCTAAGGGCTCCCACAACCTACTTGGTCCTTCTACCATCCTACCCCAAACTATCATGCATCCTATAAAACATATTGAAGGTCGCAAAAGTTAATACTAGATCACCTTAGAGAGGAGTGAATAGGTTGATGTCCTGAAATTTAAGATTTTATAAAAATTACATTGTAATTTGAACCTGCATCACCAATGTCAGAGAAGACAACCTTGAAAGTTAGTCATCAAAGTCTGTGATAAACAAAACTAAAGTGTAAAAGCAAAATGGGACAAAACATAAGATATGTTTATGATGTCCACCTTTCCAAACAGGACTAGTTACTACCAAAGGCACTTTTTTCCTCAAGAGTTAATCACCTCCCCTTCTTATTCACTTAAGAAGCACATACCAATGACCTTGGCATTACACACTGTCTAGCATTCCAAGCTTACTTGACTACGGAAACTCAGCTAGCACACTCACAAAGTATTCACCTCTCAGTACCTAGCTACCCAAGTAAGTTCCCCAACCTATTTGTTACAATTCTCCCTTACAAATATTGAAATGAACAATAAGTATACAAGACACTATTAAGGATGATTTCACTTAAGCTCTTTTCACGATGTAATTCTTTCTAGTGTCTTGCCATATGCTTCAGCTCTGCCTTTTATAGACTTAAAACCTTCTTGACGATTGAACAATTAATTGTCGATACTTCAATGTATTCTATCTAGAATCTAATGTTTCTTATTCGAACCTTGGCGTTTCCAAAATTAGCTCTTAATTATCAAAAAATAATAGGATTGTGGAGAGAATATCTTGATTTGATCTCCAAATATCTCACAGAAATCAATTGAAATAATTTATAAATGAATTTGACATTTATTTAATACAATTTTCCTAAACTGGTTCAAATAAAATCTTTAGAAGAACTTGGATGATAAGCAAGGATATATTGCATTGCAAAAATATAAACCACTCATACGTGAATAAGAGATTATTTCGAAAGTAATATATCTCAAGAATAAAATAAAATAGCATATATATCATTGTTTTCCAAAAATGATTATGCTAATACCAAAGTCAGAGATTCTGACTTTGACATTTGATTCCTGCAGAGACAAGATGATTTAGTATAACATAACTCAACATACTCAAGTTGAGCCTTTGTCTTTCACTCAAAACATCTAATGTCCTTAGGCTGTAACATTCAAACAATAAAATCTCCCTATTTCTGATAAAAGACAAAACTCCAATTTGAAGGTCATATAGGCATATCAAGCATGAACATATTAAATAGTCATAGCATATTTAATAATCATAGCAGCATATCAATGCATGTCCAAGACAAACGGGCACCTTTAGTCACCTAGTTGTGAGCGTTAGTAGCTTTCAAAGCCTTTCGGATAAGCTTTGATCATTCATCATCAATGTCCTTAAGTCCACACCATTTCTTCCCTTTTTTGATTTTCATCAAAAGTAGTGGACTCGTAAAATTTTTGGCAAACTATTGTTTTAAAATAGCTAAATTTTTCAGAATCATTAAAAAAGGAAATAGCTTTCTATGAGTAGAAAGAGGGAAAGAGGGAGAAAGAGAGAGAGAGAGAAAGAGCATCATGCTTGATCAGTGGAGGAAACATCTAGACATATGGCTAGAGCATTTGACTTGGGTTCCTCTGCAAGCTCTAACACGTCTATCGCTTCCTCAATGTTCATCACCTGACCCACCTCACCTAAGGCTGTCTTTAGTGTTGTTTCCAACCTTGCCACATTTGCCCCAAATTCATATTTAATCACCTTCAAGGACGTTTCCTCTACCTTCATATTTGAAACAACACTATTGAGCTTGGATGCACACTAAGCCAAATTCTCACACACCCCTTTGATATCAACTAATGTTTCCTTAATCTCAACTTGACCTGCCTTTAGATTGATGAACTCCCCCTTAATCTCCTTAGGATCTACTTTAAACCATTCTGCCCACGGCTGAGGGATAATCTCAAGATAGGATTGAGGCTTGGGAGTCTCAATGTCATTCGTAGAAATCTCCTCCTCATGTTTCCAATGACTAGAGGAGAAGGATTCGAATTTGAGGCTTGTGAGTGTTTTTTCATTGATGATAGGGATTTGAGTGTCAAGATGCTATTCTACCTCAAGCGACACTTGGAAGGCCTTCAAGATATAAGTTAAGAGATTGAAGTAGGATAAAGGAAAATTCCATGACAGATGGGCCTTTGGTTATATACTCTAGTATCACTTATGTAAAATCAACGGAATATCCCTCCACAATTTAGTAGAGGGTTTCAAGGATGGTTATCATTGGTGGCCTCTTTTGATGATCCTCAAGGGTAGAGTGTCCTAACTAGAATGTCATATATGATCTGAGGGTCTAATTAGAGGGTAGTATAAGATTGGTTGGTTTTCTTGACCTTAATATGGTTGGCATACTTTTGAAGACAAAGCTTGCAGGCTTTGGCCATTGACATTAGGGAAGAAAATTTTGAGGGGTCAGGATTGAAAATAAAGATCCTCTCAGTAGAGGCTGTGGTGAGGGTGAGGGTGGTACCCTCAACCATGGTGGTGCAATAAGTTCTCCCTGCCCTTGAGGTTCAACTCTTTCGAACTGGGCATAAAACAGTTGAACTAACTTAGGGTATGCTTCATATTCAACCTCAAAACAGACCCATGCAACCCAGATTTCCTAATTTTTCAAGAAAGGGATATTGTGCATTTTCAGAAAATCTAGATCTACAAATTCATAGAACACTAACTCCCTCTTTACCACATAGTTGTATGTCTTTATCTCTGAATCCATGAACCACTCAATAAGGAGGTCAGGAAGCCTTACATCTTGTAAGGAATCAAGTTTTCAGTCAATGTTACTAACCACTGCCATAAGCGTACGGGTGTTGTAGTCTAGATATAATAACGTCCTCAGGGACCAAAGTAATATATCGAGTCCTTTCTATTAGAAAATGCTAAGTAATAACTTAATCAAGAATTTGATTTAACAACTTCTAATTAACCAAATGTAAATTCAATCAAGAAGAAACACCTAGGGATTTATGTAGTTAAAAAAGGTGTTGGATCAATATGATTAACATAAATGTTTCGCTAATTGGATAAATTTAAGGAATTGTAATCTATTTAGAATTTAGTCTATTCTTCTGAAATCAACCAAATTGCTTAACCAAATTTTTTGCTCTTCTCTCGCTCCACGGGCATAACACCTCATGGAAATCCGGGGGGGGCCAAATATACTCAAATGATAGTCAAATGCTGGGTTAAAACGGTCTAAATTTTTGTAAATATCATCAAACAACCATACCCAAGCATAAATCGAGAATAAGAGTTTAAACAGTAACGTAAAGCACATAATTATTCTAACAATGTAGCAAAATGACCCTAAAATCATATATATATATATATATATATATATATGTATATATATATATATATATATATGTATATATATATATATATGTATAAATATATATATATCTGTATATATATATATATGTATATATATATATATGTATGTATATGTGTATATATATATATATATATATATATATATATATATATATGATAGCACTTATCAGTTACTAGGATTGGTAGACATTCCAGCCTCAAATTCCAAAATTATAGTTGCTTCACCTAACTTTGATAAGTGATGCCAAGTAGCACCACGGTTTCTTTTGGCAAGAATGGTAAAGGCTTCTGTAGGAGCTCCTCTATGCTTGAAGGCATAGTAGTAGTTGTTTCTTAGACAAGAAAGGGGGAGCGGGGGAGAGAGAGGCGAAAGTTTACATTGGGAGGAGAAAGAAATTTGAGGGCTTGAAGTGGGGAGAGGGAGATATAGGATAAGTGATGAATTGGTTGTGCTCTTGAGGCCAAGGTACATCTTTTTATAAAGAAGATAAGATATAAAATGAGAATAAAAGGTGGCAGTTTTTGAATGGTGTAGAAAATCTTGGAGATAGAATCAAGGATAGTTATTAGGAAGGTGCATCAATACCCTTTAAAAAGCCAAAAAGAGAGAGAGAGCGAGAGAGAGAGAGAGAGAGAATTGGTTTTGAAAAGATTTGAAAATCCATGGTTTTCAAAATATAGTAGCTATTGAAGTATTTAATTGACTCAAATTCCCAACTTCTAGCTGCTTGCCATAATTGACATAAAGGGCAACTTGGTGCACAAGCATCCTGTGTTTACGCAGGGTCTGAGAAAGGGTCCTACCCCAAGGGGTAAATTGTAGACAATCTAACCTAACTTTATCAGTGACTGATTCTAAGACTCAAACCTATGAACTTTTGGTCACACAGATGCAACCTTACCCTTGCTCTAAGGCTCCCCTTCAAATTGATATGTGAGATAGAAATCAAAACTCCGAGAACACAAATTTCATCTAGACTTTGAGATGATGTCTTAATGCATGTTCCAAAGAATTGTTAATGACCTACAACACTTTATCACATTGGACTTTTTGTTAAGGGATCATCCCCCTAAATTCATGTATCCATTTTCAACATGCCAAGTTCACTTCGAATAAAATTAAAATGATCTTCATCAAGTGGTTTCGTGAAAATATTAGCTAGTTGCAAATGTGAAGGAACAAGTTTAAGAATGATATGACCTTTCTTAACATGATCTCATATAAATGATGCCTGACTTTAATGTGTTTGGTTCTTGGGTGCTAGATCGGATTTTTTGTGATGTTTATTGCACTTATATTGCCACAATGAATAGGAACATTTTCAAAGCCAAAACCAATGTCTCGTAGCTATTGCATGATCCAGAGTATTTGAGCTCTATGTGTTCCCGCTACTACATATTCAGTTTCAGTAGTTGATAGTGCTATTGAGCTTTGTTTCTGTGAATGTCATGAGACTAAAAAATGTTCAAGAAATTGGCAATATACTTAGATGATTTTTCTATCTACCTTATAGCCAGTATAATTTGCATATGAGCATCCAATGAGATTGAAATCTCTATCTCTGGGATACCATAAATCAAAGTCCTTATTTTGTACAAGATATCTAAAAATTCTTTTAACATTTATTAGATGAGATTCCTAGGGGTCCTTTAGAACTGAGCACATAGGCCTACACTAAATATAATATCTAGTCTACTTACAGTTAGATAAAGTAATGAACCACTCATACCTCTATAGACCTTTTCTGACATTGACTTTCCACGTAGATTAAGATCTAATTTGGTATTCAATGTCATTAGAGTGCTAGCATGCTTGACCTCTTGTATTTCTTCAAGAGTTCTTTCACATGCTTACCCTCCTTGATAAATATGTCATCTTAGTATTCCTTGATTTGAAACCCTAGGAAGATTATTTCTCCCACCATACTCATCTCAAAGTCCTTACTCATCAAAGTGTAAGGGTCTGGACATAGAATATTGTTAGTAGCACCAAATACGATATCATGTACATAAACCTGAGCGATGAGAAGTCTTCCCCCTTTGTTTTAATGAAAAGGGTTTTTTTCTCAATATTTCTTCGTTGGAAAATATTTTTCAAGAGAAATTTGCTATGACATCATACCAAGCTCTTTAAGCTTGTTTTAAGTCATAAAGTGCTTTGTGAAGTCTTAAAACATGATTTGGAAATTCAAGATTTTCAAAACTAGGGGGTTGCTCAACATAGACTTGTTCATTTAGAAAACCATTTAAGAAAGAACATTTGACATCCATCTGAAGTAGCCTGATGCCTAGTGAGAAGCAAATGCAAGTAATATGCAGATGGCTTCTAATGTAGTCACAGTTGCAAATGTCTCATCAAAGTCTATTCCTATCTCTTGGTTGTACCCATTTATAACCAATCTAGCTTTGCTCCTAAACACATATTTTGTCCCAATCAGTTGGTGGTCCTAAACACATATTTGGGTCTTAATCACTAGATGGTCTTTTGGTCTAGGTGTGAGGGACAAAACTTGGTTCCTGTCAAACTGGTTGAGTTCATCTGTATGGCCAATCTCTAATTTGGGTCTAACAATCCCTCAGCCTAGCGCTTTCGTTCTATAAGAGAAACAAATGAAAAGAATGCACAAAAATTGCTCAATGATGAACAAGTCCTTATACCTATGTTGATGTCAGTAAGTAAGTTGCCTAACTGATGGGCAAACTTCTACCTGAATCCCTTACTTATTTCATTGAAATAGTTTTGAACCTATTCAGGGATGCTTGAGGATAACCCATTATCAACTTGGGGTCTCTGACAAGCATCCTGTGAGGTTTCTAGATAAGGTCCAATGTCATTAGCCTATCTTTGATCACCCAAATTTGGACTATGTCCCTCATTGCTAGGAGCACATTGGTGATTGGTTTTATCTAGGACTCCTTCATGTTCATCACCTATATATTTGCTTTGCTAAAACTCATCAAATTAGGATGAACTAGGAAGCCCATTGTTAGTTTCATCAAAGACAACATAAATAGATTCCTCATTGACCTCGGTATATTTGTTGATAGTAATCTTTCCTAATAGAGGAACAACAAATAAATATACCTTCATCACTCATTAGATCAGCTTTACAAACTTTAACATTGTTGTGAGTGAAGCACTACTTCCAAACGCTTTGAAATATGAAACATTTGGTTTCTTACCGTTGAACAATTCGTATGGTGTCTTTTTGAGGATTGGTTGAATATGACATATGTTAAGCACATAATTTGCAATATTAAAAACCTTAGCTCACAGGGACTTTAGAAGATCATTTTCACCGATCAATGGTAGGTTATGTCTTCCACTGTCCAATTCTTCCGCTCAACAACTTTGTCTTGTTGTGGTGTCCTTGGTGTTAAAAAGTTGTAGAAAATGTTATTCTTCTCACAACAATCAATGAACTTGAGTTGGTCAAATTATCTTTTCTGGCCAGTCCTAATGGCAACCACTGCTAAGTTCTTTGTTATCTATAAGTTTTCACAACTTTACAAACTCTTTGAGAGCTTCTATTTTGTCTTTCAAAAAGATAACCCATGTGAATCTTGAGTAATCATCAACTATAGCAAACACATTGGAACTACCTCCTAAACTTGTAATGCAGATTGGTCCACATAAGTCCATATGCGACGATTTCAAGCACCTTGAGTTAGACACACTTTTCAAAAGTTTAAAAGAAGCATATACTTGCTTACCTCTAACACATGCACTTCACACATGGTCTTTCTTAAAGTTTTCAGGGGTTAAACCTCTTACTAAATCATGCATGACTAATTTATTAAGGGTATGCATACAAGCATATCCTAATCTACAATGCCAAAGCCATGTATGATCAAGGGATTCTTTCAGACAAGAAAAATGCATATGAGTCGTCATGATCAAGTTTATGACATAAACATTATCTAATCTAGAACCATGATGAACAATATCATTAGATGTGGCATTTTCATCAGCACATCCGCAAACCATACATGGTTGCCCTTATTACAAAATCCTAAAATACTTAACAAGTTGCATTTCAAACTATCAACCAAGTATACATTATCAATATTGTTTGTAGAATCCTTACCAATATTATCAATGCCAAGGATGTTACCTCTATCATCGTCTCCAAAGGTCACTTTACCTAATTTCTGTTTTCGAAACTCAATAAACATTGAGTTATCTCCAGTAATATGCCTTAAGCACCGACTGTCTAGGTACCAGAGATTGCACTTTGCTTTTAAGCACACCTTCAAAGACAAAATTAAACAATCCTGCATTCTTCGGTGGCAGGATTTGGCCACAGATAACCAATGCCCATTTTTTAGGACATTGACCCATTGGGAACCCATACTGTATGATTCTTAGGTAAGAGGTTTCTCTGCCACTGAATTTGCTATAGTGCTTGTGGCCTTTACCAAGATCAAAATGACTTGGATACCTATGACCAAAGTAGATATGGTTCCTTTAATAGATAGTGTGACTTCGGTAATTGTGGCCAAGGTTACTGGTTTTGGAACTATATCTACTTTGGGATTCTTTATGTGATATCGCCTTAATGAATAAGAGCTTGTATAACTTTTTCTTATTTTTTGGGTTAAATCTAAGGGTTTCCATCTTAAATGACACACGTTGGGTTCTAAGTAATTTCTCCAAATTCTATTGACCCTTAGCAAGTTTCAAGAGGGACTTGTGACAATCATCACACTGATGCTGCAAAATGGCATTCTTATTTTCAAGGTCATTAATTTTTTGTATGTAGAGTTTCACAAGACCTCTGTAAGTTCTCATTTTCCTTTTTTCAGGAATTTATTTTCCTTTATAAGGGTCTTGATTTCATATACATGATCTTGCTCATATGTAACAAACTTCAATAAACCTTGAGCTAGATACGCTTTTGTAAAAGTAAGGAGATATTCTAACATTACCCCTTCAAATACATCACTTTCTCCAATGTTTCTCTAGCCATATGACAAAGGATGGCTATTTCTTTATATTCACTTTCGCTTTTAGAGCTAATAACTGCCACTCGATGTTGCGACCATATCTCTTTTGCCTGCTTTCTTATACTAGAATTTGGTTTTCTCTCTTCTTTTTTTTTTAACATTCGAACAATTGTTAATCATATGGTTGGAAGTTCACAACTATAACAAGTGTTTTGGTTAGTGTCAACTTTTGAGGCAAATTTACCTTTAGATTTTTGTTCATTCCTTTTTGAGGTTGACCCTTTCCAACTTCCTTTCAATTTTGGATGCTTTTGAAACATTTTTTTGAATCCGTTGGCTATTGTAGCAATTTGTGACTCTGGGATACCCTAGTTCTATAAAAATAATATTTAGGGATCAACTTTTTTAGAATGTATTCTCAAGTACCAACTATTTTGGATAAACTATTAACAGGGGTAGATATTTTAAGAAATAGTTACTAGTCGAAATTTTTCTTTGCAACTTAGTCCCTGAACTTTTTGAATTTGCTATTTTTGCACAAAATGAGGTTTAACACACAAACACCCAACTTTTTGGGACTTTTTAATAAAACTAAACTTATATTTTTGTTTAGACTTCTTATAATGACTTTTTTTGTACTAGTTATCACAATCTACTACTTATATCATAAATATGATATTTTCTATGATCAACAGCCTACCATGCTTAGCAAAATAATGAAAGTTCAATTAGAGAGTTTCGATCACTACCTAAACTTAGTTGGCACTGGACTCCGGCGTTCCTCTAGCTTCCGACTTACAGAGATTGCTCATTTCAACCCTACCTTCCTTAGATCAGGCACAACACATATCAATTTCATTTCCTACCTCGGACCGTAGTCAATAATCAAGTTCTATATATTTTTAAAGGATAGTGAGACTTTAATCAAGAAATTATAATATTTAAGACATAAGGTTCAATTAAATAATGTTCCCTACTGGAAAACTTCTTTTACTGAAAGCTTCAAAGTGAAAATATTACAATGGAAAGCTGGAAGAGGGACTTTAAGCTAAGATCATTAGCGATGCTTGCTCATAGAGAAATGGATAATCCCAACTTCTCTTTTGCTCAAGAATGCTCAAATGACAGTGTCCGTTCTCAGCACTCGACCTCTCCTTTCATAGAGGGAATGGGGGTACATAGGATGCCCTAATGGCTACAGTACATACTGTTTTTACACATGGCTACAGTACATTCATATGGCTACAATAAGCTACCTTATTTTACATACTTGACACTTATCAAAATATTACAATAATGGAGCTACCACTTTTCAAAACTTTTAACGATGACAAGACCAGTCATCATTATTCAGATTCTGCACTCTTTCATCTCCAATTATATTTTTCAAACCATCATTATCTGGATAATCATCAAAATCTTCATCGATTTGAAGATGCTCTGAGTCCCATTTCTCAAATAATTCAAGAAGATATTTCTTTCCTTTTTCTGATAAGAATTTTTCTGCTCCAACATTAGAGAGATAATCAAAGATATCTTCTGACTCTGCCTCCTCCATCTTCATATATTCTTTAAACTCATTGCCATGGGTGAAAGTAGTGTTTTCTTAATGCATTAACGTTTTTCCTGGTTCTGTTAATGCCGAACTTTGATGATAAATACTGTAAAAACCGATGGCTCAGGATTAGTAACTAACTCTCGTCATTCTGGAAACCATTCTTGTCGTTGATCATGGGGATCGTCATAATCAATCATTTGAATAAGATAATGAGCTGGTTTGCCTTTTCCATTTTCATATTTGATTAATGCACAATGTATCTCCAAATATAGGCATATGTTATATGGAATTTTTGTTAGACCATTAGGAGATGTTAGAATCTAATAGATCGTTCTGAACATACATTGCTGAAATTTAGTTAGTCTTAAGAAAAAAACGGGAACTTTAGATATGGGATTTTTATAAAGTAGACTATGATCCCATATTCCCAGGCTTTCACGATGGGGTCATTTGGAGAGATTGAATTTGTTGGGAAACTAACACCATCAACTCCAGATTCATCAGGAAAGTAGATTGCTGTACTCCAAGACTCCCAAATATCATAGGAATAATTATGATAATAGTCGATATCGGCTGTGACACGTGCTTAACGTACACATCATTTTAGGCCAATTTTGCTTCATTTTTATAAGAATTATGTGCTTAATGTTATTATTTATACTCACATTCTCAATTTATGCTTCGGTATGGCTGTTTGATATGTTTTGCAGGATTTTGTGCTGCTTTGCCCAATATTTGACCCTTAATGGATGTATTTTAACCTCCCCTACAGATACCCATGTGATGCTAAGCCCGAGAGCAGAAAACCGATTCTAGGCCAGACCACGGTCGGATCATGGTGTCTGCCATGGTCCATGGTGAGTTGAGAAACTGTCGCCTCTTCGTATTCCTTCGGCTGTGTGGATGAAAACGTCCGAGCTCTCCTATAAAAGGGCTTTATTCAGCAACAAAAGTAAGGGGCATATGCATAGAGATATAGATAGAAAGCAAGCAAGAGTAGCATTGTTTGTCTTCTTTCTCAAATTTTTGTTCCTTTTAGTCTAGATTTTTAGGTTGGTATTTGTATTGGTGAGAAATCTTGAGTGTGAGTGTTTGATCTTGAGGCGGTTTGAAGCCTTTGGTTGAAGGCTACTCTCAGTCAAGCCCTTCCACTCAGATTTTGCAAAACGCTTGTTAGTTGTTTAATCTTTAATCATGAGCGAGTAGTTTTTATTTTGTTTAGAGATTTAATAGTTTATGAAAGTATAAGTAGATCATGTTTTAATCTAAAGAATTGTGCTTATTTTCATAATTGGTTTGGTTTCGTTCTATCAAGTGATTATCATGTTGTGAGTGAATTTTTTGCCAAAATTTGCTTGCGCACTTGAAATAATTGAATGAAAAACTGAAAAGTGACATCTAATTGTTAGACTGTTTGATAAAACCTGATATAACGCCGTCTCAAAAGAGAGATTAGCATGTTCGGAGGACATAGAGTGTAATCAAAGATGTTTAACTGGGATTAAGACAAATTAGTTTGAAAGAACGATTTTTGCTTAGTTTAGGCAAATTTGGTTGAGTTCAAACGAATAGGCTAAATTTTTGGATAAATTGTAAATCCTCGAAATTAACCGGTTTGAGAAAAGCACATGCTTATCATTTTGATCCAATCAACTTTCATAACTACATGAATTCCTAAGCATGTTTCCTTAAATGATTTAAAAATTAGTGAATTAGAAGTTATTCAATCGAACCCTCTTAAATTATAATTTACTTAGCATATTTGGCAGACGAAACTCGACAGATTGCATTGGTCCCTGAGGAGCGATCTTTTTATCTATACTATGACTACCCGTGCGCTTACAACAGTGGTCAAGTTTTTTAGCATCATCCGAGGATCAATTTGTTAACTATTGAGTTAGTCTTATGAAAGTGACTAAGTATTTTGTTGCCTTTTAGTTTATTTTCTTTTTATTTTCTTATTTGATTGCGCCGGTAGTGTTGGTGATAGTACTTATAGAAATTTTTCCTGTTTATACGAAGTCTAATTTTGTACGAACCCAATCCTGAGATTGAAAGGACTTTCCACGTAAGGAGGAAGAAGCAAAGGATTGAAGAACAAAGACACGAGACAAAAAGGAATCCAACAAACATAGCGAGAGAATGAGATGACCAAAGAAGGACACTTTGAGATTTCGTTACCCCTGGAGTCCAAGGGATCACCTCAAGCATCGCTCGCCCTACTATTGGTGCCAACAATTTCGAGCACAAACCATCACTCATTGCGATGGTGCAACAATCCCAATTTGGAGGAACGCATTTGGAATACCCGAATCTACACCTCTTAGTCTTTTCAGAGGTGTTTGATACATTGAAACTTAATGGAGTCTCCACGGATGCGATTCGCCCGCGCTTATTTCCTTTCTCATTGTGGGATAAAGCAAGGGCTTGTTTACACTCTTGACTATATGGATGCATTACCACTTGGAATTAGTTGACGAGAGCCTTCCTTGCTAGGTTTTTCCCTCCGACCAAAGCAACAAGCTTGAGAAATCAGATCACCAACTTCACGCAAAAAGATGAAGAGATACTCTACGAAGCCAAGGAGCGGTTTAAGGATTTGCTGCGCTTATGCCCCCATTATGGTCTTCAGCATTGGATGATTATCCAAGCCTTTTTATAATGGTGTAACCCAACCTATAAGGTCTACTATTGATACAGCAGCAAGAGGAATCTTGATGAACAAAACTGAGGATGAAGCCTATAATCTAATTGAGGAGATGACACTTGATAACTTTCAATGGTCCACCAAACGAGGCCAAGCCAAATGGGTTGGAGGTAAGCTTGAAGTTAATGCGCTTACTTTACTTTCTGCTAACCTAGATGCTATGACCCAAAGACTGGACCGAATGAATGTTAATGTTGTGAATTCTAGTGCCCCTTCCCCTTGAGAAATTTGTGGTTATATTAAGCATATAACTTTGAATTGTCAAGTTGGGAGCCCTTTTTTCCAAGACCCTAGTGAAGTTAACTATGTTCAAAACTTCAACCAGAGACGGGCCAATGACCCTTATTCTAGTACATATAATATGGGTTGGAAGAATCATTCGAATTTCTCCTATAGGTCTAATCCAAACCCATCGAATATGCCCCCTATGAATGCTAGACAACCCTTTGGTTTTCAAAGACCCCTGTTCCATTCTCAAATGCCCTAAAAGTCCAATTTAAAAGCAATGATGGAAAGTATGCTTATGGCGCAACAAAAACAGGATAAGTATATTAAGCAATTAGCTTCAAAGGTTGATATGCTTAGCACTCATAATAGGATGTTGGAAGCCTAGATTGCCCAAAAAGCTAGCTTTTCATCTACGCCCCCAGATAGACTTCCTAGCAAGCCCGAACCTAATCCTCAAGAGCATTGCAACCATGTCACCTTGAAGGAAGAAGTAGAAGACTTAACTGACCATGAGGATATACCAATGGAAGAGGGTAGAGAAACAATCATGGCTGGAAGTAAGGAGAGAAACAATGGTGGCAAGACTACCACATTGGTAGAGAATGATACTATAGAGATTCCCATAGTTTTTCGGCCTAAGCTCCCTAACCCAGGTAATTTTTCTATCCCCTGTATTATGGGAAATGTGGAAATTGAAAGTGCTTTATGTGATCTAGTTGCAAGCATCAGTATAATGCCATATTCTTTGTTTCATAAGCTTCACCTAGGACTATTACTAACCGCACCCTTTTCACTATAGTTATGGCTCTATGACACAACCCATAGGCAGACTAGATAATGTGCCTGTCAATTTAGGAGATAGTTGAGTGTTGGAGGACGTAGTTTATATGCCCGAGAACGATGATGCTCAAATTATCCTACGTCGGCCTATTTTGGCTACATCTGGTTGCCATATTGATGTAAGAAAGGGACGGATTACGTTTTATGTGGAAGGGCGTTGTGCTGTGTTTTGCCATACGAAGGAAGATGTGGTTTCTCCTAGTTCTTCTTTATTCGATGCCTTACGCCTTTCCCCTGAGATTAGCATAGAGGATGCCTTGAATTCTGAAGATCCTCCTAATTCTGACTGGATTTCTTATGAGGACCCCGACCAAAGGTAAGTTAAGGTGGAGTTCGCTACTCCTATGCCACCTAACATGCCCGAGGTTGAGGTCCCTATTCCTAATGAGTCTTCTATGGGCGACTATTGTAGGTTCGCGCAAGTTGTTCTCTCTGTGCCCCCTATGGAAGGATTTGACACAGATTTTGATTTAGGGTTGAACACGTTAATGGTAACCCGCCTGATAGGGCACGAATGCACTTTGTTTTGTACGTAGATAATGCATTACGGCAGCGTGTCATGAAAATGAAGGACCATCAACCAGAACTGTTGAGATTGTACCTTCAAGTGAAGAAGTTTGACTTTGTGGTCCGTGATAAAGCCAATATCCATGCACTCACTGATCCAGACCAGGCATAGAAGAAGGGTCAAGCTCTTGACCTTAAAATGACACTTATTGGGAGGCAACCTAAGCACTTTTTCCGTTTTCTTTCCTTAGTTTTTATTTTTACTATTTTTGTAGGTTGTGAAAAAAAAAAACAGAGAGAAAAAGAAACAGAAAAAAAAATCTATGTATAAAATGTTTGGCACCTGTTAAGTCATAATTCATGCATTATTTTTATAATTATTTTGAGTATATTATATATATTATTTCATTTAATTTGTTTTATTTTATATATTTTTCAGGATTAGTGTTAATTTAGTAAAGAGGAGAAGAGATGACGTAGAAGCTCGGGTTTTACACACTTGGCTCCAAGACGGTCCAAAAATAATAATTATGGAAATTATTATTTTCTGAATTATTATTTTGGGCTAGGGTTTCAAGAATTGGTAAAAAGTTACAAATCTTGAGGAAGAAGAAACCTAAGCAAAGAGGGATAAGAAAAACCCTAAAGAACTAACCCAAGCCTCACCCTATTAATAAACCCATCCTCCTCTTCCTCTCCATATAGAGATCCCACGCAGCCCATCTCCTTCAAGCCACCCCATCTTCTTCACCATCTTCTCATCTCTTCATCATCTCCTCACAGCCCCCTTCTTCCTCCTCTTTACTCACCACCATAAAATATCATCCCACGGCTGCCCTCTCTTCGCCATCACCATCTCACCTCACAAATAACATCTCCATCAAGCTCCTTAATCAGCCACGACACTCTCTCACGCCTCACCTTAAAATATCACGGCTCCTTCATCAATCACCCGACGCTTTCACTATCTCATCAAACCTCACAAGTCCCTTATCCACGGCATCACAACTTCAACCCATCTCCAGTTCACCACCACGCCTATCACCATAATCACGGCAACCTTCACATCCATCATCACCATCTTCTTCACATCATCATCCTCTTCTCAGCATCATAACCACCCTTCCCTTCTTCACATCATCATCCTTGAAGCACCATCATCAGCAGCCTCATCACGCAGACCATCAACGTATAGTTTTATTTTATTTTTTTTATTATTATTATTATTTTGTTATTACCTTGTTTTATTTATTTTTGTGTTAGGTTTATTGTTAAACATGGAATATTTGAATTATAATTGTAATTTTAATTTTAATATGAGTAAGTAATTTTTTTTATGCTTAGTATAATCTTCTTGAAGCCATGTTAAATTTACTATTTTGAAACAAGTCTTATACTTTATTGCCTAGTTGATTCATATTCATGATTCTATAGCGATTAGCGTTTATCGTTTATGATATTCGTTTTAAATTAATTAGAATGCATGCTAGTTAGTTTAATACGATTTCGATTAATAGTTTAGAAGTCTATAATACGTAAAAGTTATAGTCTTTTAGGCCTAGGTATCACCCTAATTAATCATGGATGGCTCAAACCCATCTCTTTTAATTAGGTAATCGCTTTAGATCTTTGTTACATCGATTTGCTGGTAAATTGGTTACAAAGTGTTAAATGATGTTTTTCTAATTCTTAATGCTCTAATTTGGTTAAATTTTTGCGCTGGTGTAAAGGTTATCAAATTAGTAGGGTTTATATTATGGCTGGACCTAAGTAAACTAGAATCTAAGGAAAAACGGGGAAGAACCGCTGGTGGATGTCTTCTACAGTTTAACTCATGAATGAAATTAACTTATGTGTTAATGATAAATATTAATTTTCATGGTGGATTGAGATTATACTAAGCATCCTTCATAAATTTGATAACTTTCTATTATTATTTGCTGCTTAAAATTAATTTGATTAGTTTGTTAATCTTTGTTCTATTTTTAGTCGCTTGAATATAATTTCAATCAACCCCCCCCCCCCAAAATTATAGTATTTTAGGAGTGTCTAGGTAATTTTACATAGGTTAGAGTTTGATTTTTGGAGTGGTTATAATTTTAGATTGAGTTTTAGTATTTAATTACCGGTTTGTTTGAACTTAGACTAAAAATAGTTATTTTTGTTATTTTTCGGTTTTAATTAATTCCTAGGGTTTATAAAGTGTCCTAGTCTGCTCATATTCAATTTCGTGATTTTTGGAATTTATTTGATAATATTTGAGAATTATTTTGTGAAATTGTTATGTGCAGATTTTTTGGTAATTAATTCTGAAATTTTCGATTTTTGATTTTAATTTACGATTATTAAGTATTTTTAGGTTCAGAAATTTGTGTCCTACAATTAGGGTAATTTTCTTAATTATTTTCGTATTTTTATTCATCCAGATTATTTTATTTTTAATTTCAGATTAAATTTTCTGCTTGTTTATTCTGCAGTAAGTTTTTGATTTAATTTTCCTGAAATTAATCTGATAGTATTCTGAAGTTATAAACCTGTCCAGTTTAAGTATAATATTTTAGGTTACTGTTTGATAATTTTAATATTTATTTTTCTGATTATTAGTTGCTGTTTTGTGTTTTATTAAAATTTTAGTTACTATTCTGATTTTATTTTTCTGGATTATTCAGGAAATATTTTTACTGTTTTATTTCTAGAATATGATTCATAATATTTAGGAGCATTATTTGGTTTTTTCTACATTTTTATTCATTAGATTTTAATTATTTTAGAATTATTAAGTTTTGATTTAATAAATTGAATTAGTAAAATCAATTAGAACTAAGCTAGCAATTTAAAGCAATCTTTCCTCGTGGATTGATCCCTACTTTCCTACGCTATAAAAAGTATTTAATAACCGAAGTAGTGGTTAAATTTGTAGCTTTCGACAGGCTTTACAGCACCACGGCCATACCCCCTGAACTACGGCTGTGGGGTGTCAACCTAGTAAAAAAAAGAAAAAAGAAAAAAAGGGAAAAAAAAGAAGAAACTGTGTCAATAGGCACCACGGTTTGACCGTGGTGAATCGCACGGTCCGTGGTATACTGCTACTGCCCGCGGTCTAGGTTTTTTACTGCAGTCACCACTCGTCTCCCACAATTCATCTTTAACCTTGAGTTTCTCTCTCTTTACCTCTATTTTCTGTCTCTAAACCCTCCATAGCTAATACTGTCAATCTTTCCTTATTTCTTCTCCATTTTCACTAATTTTCACCCAAAATCATCCTCTTTCACTCAATCCTTTCTCTTTTCCTATAAATTTCATCTCTTTTCTTCTTCTTCTTCTTCAAACTCATCTCACTTCACTCATCCGCCATACCCATCTTTTTCCCTCTCTATTTCTTCTTTTTACTTACTCTCTTCATTTTCTTCTTCAAATTTTTCTATTTAGTTTTTAGTTTTGGTTTTTGTTTTGGTTTTTTACGACAATGGCACCAACGAAGAGACAAAGGAGCACCAAGGAGGTTGGTTCTTTAAGTCAAGCACCACCTCGACCTCAAAGGACATCATTAACCTCCACCAATGCGCGTGTTAGAGGCAACATTCCTCACCCTCTTGGTTTGACACATCTTGATCATGTTGCCAGATATAACTGCTTGAATGAACACCTGGTTGTAGCAATTAGATATTATGATGAGGAACTGTTAGCTCGGTTAGGAATGTTGCATGATATTCGACGGTTGTTTGCACAAGGTGGTGTGGGACACTTCTTAGAAATCAAACAGCATACATATCGGGACTTGACTGTAGAATTCCTAAGTACACTCCATGTCGAGGTCACTAGAGGACCTCAATGTCAAGCTGGATACATATCGTTTTATTTGCAAGGACAATTATATGAACGGAACTTGGGTACCTTTAATAGTATATTCGGTTTTCCACCTAGTATGGATTTACCGAGCCGCCAAGTCCCCCGCGAATTCAACCCGAATGCATTTTGGGGCGAACCTTCGGGGAGTGTTAGGTACAACAGTAGTTCATCGAAGTACATACATATTAGAAACCCTTACTTTCGAGTAGCTCAGCGTATCTTGGCTTGTTCTCTTTTTGCTCAGGATGATAGTCTGAATGTCCCAAGATTGTTTGAGTTGTACTTCTTATCCTGTATGCTTGATGGTGTCCAGCTTGACCCAGGTTCCTTTTTAGCCAGGCAATTGCATAGTGCTACTATTAGCACTAAAGATAGGATAGTCATTGGTGGTATTATGACTACTATTGCTAGATTTTTGGGTGTTGAACCTAATCCTGAAGATAGATTTTCTGAGTCCGAGCGACTTAATTAAGCTACTTTTGAAATTATGGACTTTTGTAAAGCTAACACTGGACGTTTATGTTGGATTTACCCTTGGGACCTGCTTTTGTTGCTTCCCAATGTCGATCGAACCACCTTACTTCACCGGATTAGCCTTTATTGGGTTCCCGGTGATTACGACGTTGTTCGACCCACACCCCATCATCCAGTGCCTCATTCTAGTCAAGCCAGAGCTAGTACTTCCTCTCAACCACCCCCTCTTGACTATACTAACCTCCAAGACACCCTGAGATCCATTCAAGAGGAGCAAGTTTCCCTTCGAGAATTTGTTGCTTCTGAGAATGTCGTTCTTCGGGACTTTGTTCAAGAGCGCCACGATGAACTTCATGGGATGCTTGCTAACCAGATTCAATATTTCCAGGACTATAGGGCATGTCTAGAGACCTGGCGGGATTGGCATATCTCTTATGGCTAACCACCCCATCCTCCACCACCACCTCGTTTCTGATTGCTCTATGCTACCCCCTTTCCCTTTTTCTATTGTAAGCCCCCATTGAGGGCAATGTGCGATTCAAGCATGGGGGAGTTAGTCATTCTATTTGGCGTCTGATGCATGATTTGGTTGCGTGTACTTGTGCTTTATATATGTTGGTTGTTATAGTTTTTGGAGTTTTTATTTTAGGTTTTAGTTTTGTTTAGCAATATTTCAGTAGAGCATTTAGTTTTTTTTTTCATTCTAGGTTGCATTTTAGTTTTTCTTTTATTAATTTCTTTTGCATTTTGGTTTGTATTGTTGATTAGGATCATTCATAAAAAGAAAAAAAATAATTAAAGAAAAAAATCCTCTGATGATGATCTTTCTAGATTTGGTAGACTTCTTTAGTTTAGTTTTATCCTTTGATTCGCCCAAATTGTGTATAGAAATGTTTGAGAATGAGTTTTCGAAATGATCTCCATGTTTTGACCACATGTTGAGTGCGAGCTGATTACCTCATAAGTATTTACATGAGTTTTGGCATGTGTTTAGTAATGAGCTAGTTATGACCTTGGTAGATGTCCCATGAGGCTTTGAGCTTTTAGAGGATATTTATCAATTTAGTGTCATATTTTTCTTCATGTGTGACTCTTGCTTGACGTTATTTCTCTAAAACTTGCTTTGATTCTCATTCAACATCACAGTTCACATATGTATTTAGGTAATATGATTGAGGCATTTTTCTTTGATTTGATAAACCCAATTGCCAAATAACCACCTTTGTTGTGTTTTGTATCCCTTTCTAGGCCCTTTGAGCCTATATTTGATTTTTTTAATTTGAACCTCCTATTATAACCCATGGCCAAACACTTGTCTTACCCCTTAAGCCAAGACTAGAGGAGTGTTTCATTCTTTTGTATCAAGTTTGATAGGGCACTTGTAAGGTGGATTGTTATCTTTTAGTGAATTTTGGCTGTTTGGTGAAGGGATGTGAGATTTTGATAAATCCCTTGTCTCACTATACAAAGTTTGGAGAAGAGTTGGAATTTAAAGTTCGTTATGGATTTTTGATAAATCCCTTGGCTATCTTTTTTGAAAAAAAAAAGATGAAAACAAAAAAAAGAAAGGAGAAAAAGGGGGAAACAATGGGAAAAAAAGAAGGAAAAAAAAAAGAAAGTGTTAGCCTTGTTGGGATTGTAAGTAATTTGTAATTTTTGACTCTTTCTCTCTTCAGTAGGGGATGTATTTTGTTGATAAATTGCAATGGTCTAAGAACGATGTAGTATGATGCATCATAATTGTTTAGCTCTTAGTCTCTGGCTTCTAACTCTTCATTTCTAAAACATTTGTTCCCCTCTTACCTTTACCCATGGCCCCATTACAACCCTATGGAAGTCTTTATGATTGTCTAGTGTGTTTCATATTAGTGATGGCGAATTTAAAAGTCTTTTCAAGCTTATGATAGAATCGAGTCTAATGAATGAGAATTGAGAGAACCTTCATTATTATTAAACACATGAGTAATGAGTGCCACATAACTCTAATGAGGTTCTACCAGCCTCACTAACCTTACTTGTTTCAAATGTTGAAATGATTGTATTTGATGATTTAGGGAGATTGATTCAAGTTTGACATTGCGGTCTATCAAAAGTTTTTCGCAAAATTTCATTCCCTAATCTGTTTGTTAATTATTTTTTTATCTTTTTGGGCTACCTTTGGATTAGCTTTGCCATTTTGAATGTTACCTACGTCTATTCTAATGAGGTTGTGTATAGTTTTGTTTTGCTTTGCATTGCATGAGGACAAGCAACAGTTTAAGCATAGGAGAGTTTGATAAGTGCTTAACGTATACATCATTTTAGGGCTATTTTGATTTATTTTTAGGAGAATTATGTGCTTAATGTTATTATTTGTACTCCTACTCTCGATTTATGCTTAGGTATGGTTGTTTGATATGTTTTGGAGGATTTTAGGCCTTTTTACCCAACATTTGACGCTTAATGGATGTATTTTGACCTCCCCCGCGAATACCCATGTAATGCTAAGCCCCTGGAGCAAGAAAAGAGCAGAAAACCGGTTCTAACCCAAACAACAGTCAGACTGTGGTGTCTGCCATGGTCCGTGGTGAGTTGAGAAATTGTTGCCTCTTCATCTTCCTTCGGATGTGTAACTGAAAACGTCTGAGCCCTCCTATGAACGGGCTTCGTTCAGCAGCAGAAGGGAGGGGCATATGCATAGAGATATAGATAGAAAGCAAGCAAGAGTAGCATTGTTTATCCTCTTTCTCAAATTTTTGTTCTTTTTAGTTTAGATTTTAAGTTTGGTATTTGTATTGGTAAGAAATCTTGAGTGTGAGTGGTTGATCTTGAGGCTGTTTGAAACCTTTGGTTGAAGGCTATTCTCAGTCAAGCCCTTCCGCTCAGATTTCGCAAAATGTTAATTAGTTATTTAATCGTTAATCATGAATGAGTAGTTTTTATTTTGTCTAGGGATTTAGTAGTTTATGAAAGTATAGTTGGATCATGTTTTAATCTAAAAAATTTGCCTATTTTCATGATTGATTTAATTTCGATCTATCAAGTGATTATCATATTGTGAGTGGATTTTTGGCCAGAATTTACTTGCACACTTGAAATAATTGAGTGCAAAACTAAAAGGTGACATTTGATTGTTAAACTGCTTAATAAAACCTGACATAACGTTGTCTCAAAAGAGAGATTTGCCTGTTAGGAAGACATAGAGTGTAATCGAAGATGTTTAACTTGGATTAAGACAAATTAGTTTGAAAGAACGACTTTTGCTTAGTTTAGAAAATTTTGGTTGAGTTCGAAAGAATAGACTAAATTTTTGGATAAATTGCAAATTCTCGAAGTTAACTGGTTAGAGAAAAGCACATGCTTATCATTTTGATCCAATCAACTTTCATAATTATATGAATTCCTAGGCATGTTTCCTTAATTGATTTAAAAATTAGTGAATTAGAAGTTGTTAAATCAAACCCTCTTGAATTAGAATTTACTTAGCATATTTTGGTAGACAAAACTCGATAGATTACATTGGTCCCTGAGGAGTCAACTTCTTGTCTATACTACGACTACCCCGTGTGCTTGCAGCAATGGTCAGGCTGCATACCACTCATTGAACTATTTTTCTATAACAAGGGAACTTATTTTTTCTTGGATATCATGGGGACATTTAAGGTAACTAACCTGTAACTCTAGAAGGAAAAATTTTTAGGATATTAGGTGGGCAGAAGATAGCAGACCAAAATGTGATCTACTTTTTGTACAGAATTCCAAATTATCAATAAAGACTTTAAGAGAAGAAGAAACCCGTTCTAGTAACATTGGCATTTCATTATGGATTTCCTCCTTTTCTGGCATGAGTTATGCTCTGATGATCACCATTGGCGAGTTCTCGAGTTAAACACTTCGATCCCTATATATGTTCAATAGAGAAGGACAACTGATTAATCCATAATTGCTAATACAGGAGCTGCCATTGCACTTGCGTATTTGATAAATTCTTTTTCACAAAACCAAGTATTACTTTGCAATCGGTTCGAATCAGAAAAGGTTTTGGGGCTGAAAAGATAGAACTTTTTAATTCCCCTTATAACTGCAAGGATTTATTTTTCCATCTTAGGATAGTTGCATTCTACCTTATTAAAACTTCCACTACCATATTTGTAGAGTTTTTCTCCTTTTTTTTGATTTTGAGTGCTGCGCTCCAATGCTCATTGCTAGCATAAGTGCTAAATCATCTCCTTCATTAGACAAATTAAGAATAGGAATATTTTTGCACATCTTTCTGAAATTTTGAACAATCTTTGTGTCATTAGTGGTGCATGTCCTACTTACTCTTTTTTTTTTGAGTTTTTGCTGCAGTGGCTTTCTTAGTTTAGCTAAATCTTTGATGAAATTAAAAGCATAAGTAGGGCATCCAAGAAACCTTTCTAATTGATTTCTAACTTCAATTTTTTTCAGGGAAATTCTCTATTTTTTTCCAGAATATGCTTTTATAGGATTATTTGTCCAAGTTCTATCTCTAAGCCTAAAGACTCAATTTCTTATTCAGCATAAATGCACTTGTTTTTATCAAGTATGATACCATGATCAATGCATCTTTGGGTGGCAGCTAAGATATCATCTTTGTGCAATTCTATGGTTTTGGAAAAGACAAGGATATTGTCGATGTAAACTAAACAACAATGATTAAGAGCTTTGAAGATGTTATCCATTCTTCTCAGGAATATTTGAGGTGCATTTTTAAGACCAAATGGTATTACTATCCATTCATAATGTCCTTGTGGGGCACTAAATGCAGTCAAAGGAATATTTTCTCATCCATTTTTATCTGCCAATAACCGCATTTGCAGTCTATTTTTGAGAACCAAAAGGCGCCTTGAATTATATTGAAAAGAATAATTTTGTTCAGAATGTAATAACCACCAACGATAGTATTATCATTAAGCTTTTTGTAATTGATTACCATTCTTGCTTTTCCTTCTTTTTTTTGTATAATTTCTTATCATGAAAGCAAGACTAGTGTGAGGACTTTTGCTAATCTTGATTAATCCTTTATTCAAAAGTTCTTTGATTTGTTATCAAATTTTGGGATATCCTGGTGTGTATACACCATTCATTTGACTCGAATAATAGTATTGGGATTTAACAAAGTAATATTTGCAAATGTCTTATCTTTATCTTAAAATTTTAGTGGATTATCAGAGTAGAGTTCTTTACATAATTGCTTTTGTTGTTCAGCAATTTGCTCTTTAATAGATAACCCAAGTAGTGAGATTGTTAATGCTATCACACGGTGCGCAAGCGCTACCTTCTCGCCACGCTGGCTGCATGTAAATTCAATTTTTTGATGAGTGTAAGTCTTGCTCAATTTTTTAATAGGAGCCGAGTGACCATTGATTATAAATATTATTTGATTCATAGTCTATGTGCATGTCATGAGAGGGTTGATCAGTAGCCCATAGAACTAGTAAAATGCATTGGACTCCACCTAATTCTACAGATAACCCTTCTATAACTTCATTGTAGCTCATAATACTATTATCAGCTATCCTTACTTATAAAGGATTTTTAACTCTTTTCCACATACACTCCGGAAATAATGATCTTTTTCGAAAGCATACAGAACAACCGCTGTCTATGTGGGCACACAACTCATATTTATTATATCCCTTTAAGCATACGTTTATTGGGATATAGATGCTATTAGCATTTGTGTTGGCAACTTCATAGCCTATCTCCGTAGTTATATTTTTCACTAATTTATCCTCATAAATTGGCTCACTAACAGTTCTGGTTTTGTACCCAATGACCTTTCTTTCTAGACTCATACTTCAATCTACACCGGTTCTTGTAGATTCAAAACTCAATCTACTCATTTTACTAGTCATACTAATTGTATCATCTTCTTTAAGTTCTTCTTTAATTGACGAAGATCCTTCTCTCCATTCTGATCTTGTACTCATGTTTCTTAATAATTGGGGTTTAATGGTTATTTTACCATTCTCATCAATAGAGGCACCTAAATCACTATGCCAGTTTTCTTTAATTCGCCTAGGTTCAGTTTGTCATAAACAAATCTAGACATAACATTAATAGAGGCACCTAAATTAAACATATCTTTATCAAAGTAAAGGTTTCCTATTCTGTAAGGAACAGAAAACACACCAGGGTCTTTACACTTAGGGGGAAGTTTTCTTTGAAAAACAGCAGATACATTTTCCCCTACACTTATCTTCTCATTACCAATGAGCTTCCTCTTGGTAGTGCATAATTCTTTTAAGAACTTCGCATAACGAAGCACTTGTTTAATGACATCAAGGAGAGGTATATTAATTTCTACCTTCCTTAATGTCTTTAAGATCTCTTGGTTAGCCTTATTCACCTTAGAAGTAGGGTTTCTAAATCTACTAGGAAAGGGTGGAATTGGCTTATAAGGTTCTCTTTTTTTCTCTCCTCTTTTCTTAGTAGTTTGATGAGAATCTGTATCTGACTCTGGTTCAGTCCCCTTGCCCTATAACTCAGGTTCTAATTCTCTACTCTTCCTAGGCTCTTGTAATTCTTCCCCCCTCCTAAGTGTTATGGCACTAACATGCTCTTTAGGGTTAGGGTAAGGCTGAGATGGTAACCTATTTTGCATTTGAGCCTGCAAGTTGCTAACTATGACATCACTTGCAATCTGTCTCCCTTGAACCTGCTTAAGAGTTGTCTCCAAAATCTGGAACCTATCATCCACCTTCTTAAGAACTTATTCTAGTAGGAAGTTGGTCCTATCTTGATTAGAAGGTTGATGACACGTTTGGTCAAAACCAGGTGGATTGGTTTGAGGGCAACACCTAAGATTAGGGTGGTATCTCCATCCTTCAGTATAGGTGTTAGAATAGGGATCATACCTCCTTTGACCTTGGTTAGAGTAAAGAGCATTAACATTACCTTCTTGTAGAGTAGGACATGCATTAGTAGGATGCCCCTCTAGACAACAAATACCACATATTACTATTTTTTGAATACCTCCAGTAATAATCTTATTTAACATAGCAGTGATGTGAGATAACTGATTCTCTAGAGATGAATTAGAACTTATCTCATTTACCCTTTTAACTTGTGAGTCCCTAGCACCAAACTGCTGAGTGTTTTGGGCCATTAAATTAAATAGATTTCTAGTATCAGCTAGGATTTTATTAACCAAAGCCCCCCCACTAGCAGCATCAACCATATTACGATCCATAGGAAGCAAACCCTCATAATAATATTGAATCAACAACTGTTTAGTTATTTGATGTTGGGGACAACTAGCACACAATTTATTAAATCTTTCCCAGTACTCACAAAATGTTTCCCCATTCATTTGTTTGATTCCACATATATCCTTCCTAGTAGATCCAATTCGGGATGCTGGAAAAAAAAAATTCTAAAAATAATTTATGCAATGCAGTCCATGTAGAGCAAGATCTAGCAAGCACGTAATACAACCAATCCCTAGCATTACCAAGCACAGAAAAGGGAAAGGCTCTCAATCTAATTTGGTCTTTAGAAATTCCCTCAGGCACCATAGCAGAGCAAGTAATAAGGAATTCAGTAATATGTCGGTATGGGTCCTCTCCAGCTAATCCATGAAACTTAGGTAATAAATTGATGAATCCAGAGTTCAGTTTCAAAGGTTTATCTAATACAACATAAGTAATGGACATGGGTTGGGTTTCTAGGTTAGGGGCAGCAAGTTCCCGAAGAGTGAATATTTTTACCTCTTTAAGCTTAAGACTTACTGGCAATCTGCAAAAATTAAAATAAAAACAAAACAATAAAAGTAGTAAAATTAAATAGAAGTAAACTAGCAATTTAATTTTCTTTCCTCGGTACCGGCGCCAAAATTTGTAAAGTTTGTCGAGAGCTACAAAATTAACCACTATTTTGATTATTAAGTAATTTTTATAGCATAGGAAAATAGGGATCGATCCACGAGGAAAGATTGTTTTAAAAAGGTTAGCTTAATCCTAAATTATTTTACTAATCCAATTTATTAAATCTAATCTTAATAATTCTAAAATAATTAAAATCTAATAAATAAAAAATCTGGAAAAACACCCAATAGTGCTCCTAAATATTTGGGATTAGATTCTAGAAAGAAAACAGTAAAAAGCTTTCCTAAATAAGCTAGAAAAATAAAAACAGAATAGTAATTGATATTCTAATTAAAAATCAAAACAACAAATAATAATTAGAAAATAAATATTAAAAATGTCAAACAGTAACCTAAAATATTATTCTTCAGGTATATAAGTTTATAAGTCCTCAATTGTATCCAAATAATTTCAGAAAAATCAAATCAGAAAATTACCGCAAAATATCAATGCAGAATATTAAATCTGAAATTAGAAATAAGATAATTTGCATAAATATAAATACGAAAATAATCAAGAAAATTACCCTAATTCTAGGACACAATTTTCAATCGTGAATTAACAATTAAAATCGAAATTTTCAGAATTAATAACCTAAAAACCTGCACATATCAATTTCACAAAATAATTCTTGAAAAATTATCAAATAACTTTCACAAATTACGAAATTAAATATGGGCAGACTAGGACACTCTATAAACTCTAGGAACTGATAAAAATCACAAAAGCACAAAAATAACTATTTTTAGTCTAATTTCTAACAAACCGGTAATTAAATACTAAAACTGAATATAAATTGATCCAAAATTATAACCACTCCAAAAATCAAAATCTAAACTGTCTAAAATAACCTAGACACTCCTAAAAGACGATACTTTTGCGGGGGTTGATTGAAATTATATTGAAGCCAATAAAAATGGAACAAAAATTAACAAACTAATCAAATTAACTCTAAGCAACAAATAATGATCAAAAGTTGTCAAATTTATGAAGAATACTTAGTATAATCTCAATCCATCGTGCAAATTAATATTTATCATTAACACACAAGTTAATTTCATTCATGAGCTAAACTGTAGAAGACATCCACCAGCGGTTCTTCCCCGTTTTCCCTTAGATTCTAGTTTAATTAGGTTCAGCCCTAATATAAACTCTACTAATTTGATAACCCTTACACCAACGCAAGAATTTAATCAAACTAGAGCATTACGTATTAGAAAAACATCATCTAACACTTTGTAACCAATTTACAAGTAAATCGATTTAACAAAGATCTATAACGATTACCTAATTAAAAGTGATGGGTTTGAGCCATCTATGATTAATTAGGGTGATACTAATTCTTAAAAGGCTATAACTTTTACGTATTATGGTCTTCTAAACTATCAATCAAAATTGTATTAAACCAACTAGCATGTATTCTAATTGTTTTAACACAATTTCATAAACGATAAACGGTAATTGCTATAGAATCATGAATATGAATCAACTAGGCAATAAGGCATAAGACTTGTTTCAAAATAGTAAATTTAACATGGCTTCAAGAAGATTATACTAAGCACATAAAAATTACTCACTCATATTAAAAATAAAATCACAATTAACCAAAGGATTCATGTTTAATAATTAACTAAACAAAAAAGAAATAAAACAAAATAAAGTAAAGTAAACACAACAAAAATAAAGGAGGTTGGGGTTGTGCCGTGGCTGATGATGTACCGTGAGGGATTAAATGATGCTAATGGCGTGAGGGTGAAGTGGTGGGAGTAGCAGCCATGGTGGCTGGGTTGATGAGAAGAAGGTGAAGGAGATGTCGATGATGATTATGCAAGAGGCGTGTGTTTGAGGAGGTATGGAGATTATGAGAGGGTTGCGTGGATGATGAATAAGGAGAAAGATGATGATGGTGTTGTGCATGAGAGATGATGAGAGGGGCGATGGTGATGAAGATGATGAAGCTTGGTTATGGTGGTGGCTATGATAGGCATGAGGGAGTGGGAATGGTGGTTTTGGCGTGGTGGAGATGGTGATATATATAGGGAGGAAAGGAGGGGTGTGATTAGGGTTAGTAATTAGGGTTTCCTTTTTCCTTTCTTCCTTAAATTTCTTCTCCCTCAAGATTGCTAGCTCTTCTCCAACTCTTGAAACCCTAGCCCAATTAAATAATTATGGAAATAATATCCTCCATAATTATTATTTTTGGACCGTCTTTATAGCGAAGTGTGTAAAACCCGAGCTTTGACGTCCTCTCTTCTCTTCTTTATTAAATTAATACTAACCCTGAAAAATATATAAAATAAAAAAAATTAGACGAAATAATATATATAATAAAATCAAAATAATTATAAAAACAATGCATGATTTTTGGCTTAACAATAATGTCTTACTTCTCCGTATGCCCAGCATTTGCAATTTTTTTTCCTGCAGGACAATAAGCTCCTCGTCTAAAAAAGTTACGTTTTTTCGGACTTGGTTTGTTGTAATATTTTCTTCTATATTTCTCTCCCATTTGCTTATTAAAACCCTTTTTCTTATAAAATTTTATTTTTCTTCTCCTTTCACGTTCTTTTCCCCATTGGTGAGGTGAATACCAACAACTTAGGAATTGCTTCTTAATTTTCTTTTGCTTTTGGAGATCAAGACATTGGTCATTGACCCATTTTCTCAAATAAGAGATTCTTGAACCAAGGATATCAATGACATCTGCTCATTCAAGCCGTGCAATGCATTTTTCATTAATTATGGAATTTATCGGATACGACAATTTGCCATAGAACATACCAAAATTAGTTTCATTATGCCCAATTTTGTAATAATCTAGACTAAATTCAACAATATAATTTTCTAAATACCTCATATCCCATAATTCTATATTATTAATCTTTCTTTGCCACTTTCTTGCCTTTTCTTCAGAATCAAGTTTAGCTCCGATACATTTAGTTTCAATTTCCTTGCATAAATTTTTGAACATAGCAGTTGGAGTTTCCATCATTCTTAACGTATTTTTCCTGTCTCCATTTAATGAATCATACCAGTCAGCAAAAATACCAGAGAAACTATGTACAATGTAGTCTAGGAAATTTACAGTAGTCCAGATAGTATTTAGGTTTGAGATACTATTCACCCCTCTTTCCTAATGTTCAAATATTTCTTCTCTATTTCGAGCTCCACCGATGCTTAAGATATACCCAGTTTGACTAATTCGAGTAAGACCAACTTCTTCAAAGATTGTAATTTTCCTTGGGATAAACCCGAAAGAAAAATTGATTCTACGTTCTGCTGGAACGTATCTAGGTCAAGCATTAATTATAGTTAATTAGATTAATTAATTACAATTAAGCTTAATTACTATTAGCTTAATTGTCTTAATTAGTTTTGGACATGTGGCTCTGATACCAGTTGAAAGAGGGCCTCAAGTAGTACTTAATGCGCAATTTTTGGATTTTCGAAAGTAAGTTTTTAAGAATTTGGGTTAAAATGTAAATATGAAAAGTTTAAGGGTTAAAAAGAAAATGAAAACAGTGAACAGTCCTCTTAAAATAGTTTCCATAGAGTATTGACCCTTTTAAATATATTCTAATAACATGGTCCCCTAGTTATAATTTTCACACAAAGCAGGGTACCTGGTAGTATTTTCCTATTGTAGCCAATGATTCATCTTTATCATTTTTAGATTCCTTGGATTGTGCCTCAGTGTCATTGGACTTAAATGCAAGTCCTTGCTATGGTGCCTGTTCTTTAGTTTCTTCCTGCAAGTGAATTTCATGGGTTAAAAATTTCAAACAACATCATCTAACTTGAGGGTTTTCAAATCTTGTACTTCTTTAATGGCCTTGATTTGGGTCCCCACTTTCTTCTAGGAAGACATTGCAGTACTTTTCTGACCTTTGCCTCATTCGTTTATGTTTTCCCTAAGGATTTAAGGTTGTCGATCATCTTAGCAAAGCGCATATACATTTCCCTGATGGATTCTCCAAGTAGCATCTTGAAGAGCTGATATTGATGGACGTAGAGACTAATTTTAGATTCCCAAACTTAACTAGTCCCTTTATAGGTAGTATCCAATGCGTCCCAAACTTCTTTGGTTGTATCACTAATAGACACATAGTTAAACTTGTTAGAATCCAAACCACAAAATAAAATTTTCAAGGCTTTACAATTTTCGGCCACTTTTTTAGTCTCTTTATGAGTGAATTGGGATTTGTTCTTGGAACAATCTTATCTCCTTCCTTTATAGTAGGCATAAAGTCGTCCTTGAAGACATTCTCACAAAGCTCATATTCATGGTCCTTGATGAAGATCTACATCAGATTTTTCCATCGGTAAAGTCAGAACCACGAAACAAAGGAGGTCTAGTAAAAGAGCATCCTTGATTAATTTCAGCATTTTCCAGAGTCATGATCTTTTCCACAAGATAGCTAAGTTAATGGGAGTGGACCCACTTTCATAAAAATTGAACGTCCACAAAAGTCAATATTAGATCACCCAAGAGGGGTTGAATAGGATGATATCTTAAAATTTAAGATTTTATAAGACTTGCACTATAATTTAAACCTGCACTGCCATTGTCAGAGAACACAGACTTGAAAGTGTTGAGTTTAGTAAAGTCAATTTTTGCCTTGAAACAAAATAGTATGTTACGTTTATAAAAGCGAGGAAAGAGCAAGAAAATATGTTTTCTTTTTTTAGTTGAAATTTTTTTGTATTTCAATAGAGAAATACGAAGCAGCATAAGAGTTTAGAGAGAAAAATATTGTTTTTTTTATTGGTTTTCTAAAGGCTTCTTGACTCTCCTTGTTTTTTAGAGAGTAGTTATAATATCTCTTTCTTAGATTGTTCCTATAATTTCTTGCCATTGTCAATTCTTATTTTCTCAACTTTATTTTAGCAGTGTGAGATATAGATTTCTATAATATTTGGAACCTAACAGTGGTATCAGAGCCAGATTAACTTATACTATTCAACATTATGCCAGCAAAATATGAGATTGAGAAGTTTAATGGGAGTAATTTCTCCCTTTGGTAATTGAAAATGAAGGCAATATTAAGGAAAGACCACTGCAGAACAGCAATTGTGGTCAGACCTGAAGGATTAACTGACGACAAATGGAAAGAGATAGATAACAATGCTATTGCCAATCTGCATCTGGCATTAGCAGTTTCATTCTTATCAAGTGTCGGAGAGAAAACGACTGCGAAGAAAATCTAGGATGCACTCACCAGATTGTATGAGACAAAGTCACTCCATAATAAGATATTCTTAAAAAGAAGGTTTTATACTCTTTAAGTGAGTGAATCCATAACACTAACGGATCACATCAACAATCTAAATACGCTATTTTCAAAACTTGCAACGACGGATTATAACATAAAAGAAAATGAGCGTGCAGAGCTTCTGCTTCAAAGTCTACTTAACTCATCTTATCAACTCATCATCAATTTGATAAACAATATGCTTACAGACTTTCTAGACGTCAATGATGTTGCAACTACTGTCCTACAAGAGGAATCTAGGCACAAAAGTAATGACGATAGATCACTCTCTTCTCCACAAACAGAGGCATTATTGATGATGAGAGTAAGATCAACGGAACGCAACTCTAGTGGGAGTCAAAATCGTGGGAGATCAAAGTCACTAAGCAGGAAAAATGTCAAATGTCACTATTGTGGCAAAAGAGGACATATTAGAAGGGATTGTTGGAATTATAAGAAGAGTATAAAAAAGACTTCCGAAGCAACAACCTCTCAACGATGTGTTGCTAGTACATCAAATGATGGGAAATCTTATGTGCAAATGCATCAATAACTTCTAAAGAAAATTCACTCACTGATGTTTGGGTACTAGATTCATGAGCAACATAGCACATGACACCTCGATGGGATTGGTTTCACTTATATAAACCTATCCCTGAAGGATATGTGTTCATGGGAGATGATCATGCTTTGGAGATTGTTGGTATTGGCACCATCAAATTAATGATGCATGATGGAATTGTGCGTACTATCCAAGAGGTACGACATGTGAAAGGTCTAAAGAAAAATTTATTATCTATTGGGCAATTTGATGATCTTGGGCTTAAGACCCAAATTGCAAAGGGTATTATAAAAATTGTTAAAGGTGCACTCATTGTGATGAAAGCAGAGAAGACCTCTTCCAAACTATTCATGCTCTAAGGACATGCGTTGAAATATGGAGACGCATATGTTGCTTCTACCAATCAAGAAGAATCAACGATAAAATGGCATTATAAACTAGGCCATATGTCAGAATGTGGTTTAAAGGGTTCTCGCGGAACGTAATCTCCTGCCTGGACTCACATCGGTAAACTTACCATTTTGCGAGCATTGTGTTGTGAATAAGCAGAGTAGATTAAAGTTTGGAAGATCTATTGCCAAGAGCAAACACATGCTAGACTTAGTTCATTCTAATGCGTGGGAATCACCAATCATGTCCTTAGGAGGAGCAAAGTATTTTGTGTCATTTATTGATGATTACTCTAGGAGAATATCGATGTACCCAATTAAGAAGAAGTCATATGTGTTTCCAGTATTCAAGGAATTCAAAGCCAGAGTCGAGCTTGAATTTGGAAAAAGAATTAAGTGTTTACGGACATACAATGGAGGAGAATACATAGACGGTGATTTCCTAGCATTTTGCAAACAAGAAGGTATTCAAAGACAATTCACAGTTGTCGACAAACCTTAGCAAAATGGTGTAGCTAAGCGGATGAATAGGACTCTCTTAGAAAGAACAAGAGCTATGTTGAGAGCTACAAAACTGCCCAAATCTTTTTGGGGAGAAGCACTCAAAACTGCCAGTTACGCGATAAATCGATCACCATCAACGGCTATCGATTTAAAGACTCCAATAGAGATGTGAAATGGAAAGCCAGTCGATTATTCTTCTCTACATGTGTTTGGATGTCCTGCATATGTAATGTACAAATCCCGAGAAAGATCAAAACTAGATTCGAAATCCAGAATATGTATATTCTGGGGTTTTGCTGACGGTGTTAAGTTGTATCACCTGTGGGATCCCATTGCCCGTAAGGTTATTGTTAGCAGAGATGTCATATTTGCAGAAGGAGAACTACAAAATAAAGATGACAATACATCTAAAGAGACTACTACAGTACATATAGTTGATGAGTCTAGAAAGGATGATTCTTCTGAAGCAGAGCCAGAACAAGAGGAACAAGAGCCAGAGAGGGTCAATGATACAAAACTTCAACGATCACATCGTCAAACAAGAAAACCTTCATGGCACTTAGATTATGTTATGGCAAGCCATGATGTGTACTGTCTTCTAACTAAAGATGGAGAGCCATCCACTTTTGAAAGGG
>JACYFF010019584.1:23233945-23270677 GCA_017589665.1 Selenicereus undatus
TTCCTTCATTATTAGCCTTAGAAATAACAGACTTAATTTAGACCATTGTGTGTATTACAAGAGGTTTGAAGATAATGATTTCATCATTTTGTTGTTGTATGTGAATGACATGTTGGTTGTAAGCCCCAACAAAGATTGAGTCCAAGAATTAAAGGCACAATTGGCTAGGGAGTTTGATATGAAGGATCTAGGACCAGCAAACAAGATTTTAGGGATACAAATACACAAGATAAAAACGCTATGAAGATATGGCTTTCTAAAAAGAACTATGTGAAGAAAATCTTACAACGCTTCAATATGCAAGATTGTAAGCCAATTTCTACCCCACTTCCTATCAATTATAAATTGTCCTCAAGTATGAGCCCTAGTAGCAAAACTGAAAGGATAGAAATGTCTCAAGTGCCACATGCATCAACAGTGGGAAGCCTAACGTACGCCATGATCTGTACAAGACCAGATATTGCTCAAGTAGTGGGAGTGGTCAATAGATTTATGGAAAATCCCAGTCGAGAGCATTGGAATATTGTGAAAGAAATCCTAAGATATGCTAAAGGAACCTCAGATGCGGCATTATGTTTTGGAGGATCAGAATTTATAGCCAAAGGATGCGTTGACTCTGATTTTGCAAGTGATCTTGATAAAAGGAAATCTATTACAGGCTATGTGTTTACACTTGTAGGTGTAGCGGTAAGTTTGGTGTCAAAGTTGTAAGCTTTTGTAGCCTTATCTACTACAGAAGCTGAATACATGGTAGCTACCGAAGATTGCAAGGAAGCAATTTGGATAAAAAAAATTAATGAAAGAACTTGGACACACACAACAAAAGATTCCTGTGTATTGTCATAGTCAAAGTGCTTTGCACATTGCTAGCAATCCAAGTTCTCATTCGAGGACTAAACACATTGATGTTCAATATCATTTTATTCGAGAAGTAGTAGAGGAAGGAAGTGTGGATATGCAAAAGATTCACGCAAGAGATAATTTGGCAGACATTATAACAAAGCCGGTTAATACTGACAAGTTCATATGGTGCAGATCCTCCTATACCTTATTAGAAACATAAGCAGCATAAAGGCTCGCCAAAAATTGACTTTAAGTGGGACACTGTTAAGTTTAGTAAAGTCAATTTTTGTCTTGAAACAAAATAATGTGTTACGTTTATAGAAGCGAGGAAAGAGAAGGAAAATAAGTTTTCTTTTTTTTAGTTGAAAATTTTTGTATAAATTGCTACGCCTTTTAATTGTAATTGCATCTCATTTTCAAGAGAGTGAAATACAAAGCAGCATAGGAATTTAGAGAGAAAAATATTGTTTCTCCTATTGGTTTTCTAGAGGCTTCTTGATTCTCCTTGTTTTTTAGAGAGTAGTTATAATATCTCTTTCTTAGATTGATCCTATAATTTATTGCCATTGTCAATTCTTATTTTCTCAACTTTATTTTAGCAGTGTAAGGTACATATTTCTGCAATCTTCGGAACCTAACAGAAAGTTAGCCACCAATGCCAATAATAAACAAAATTAAAGTGCAGTAATAAAATGGGACGAAACATAGGATATGTTTATGATGTTTACCTTCCAAAACAGAGCCCGTCACTCCCTGAGGCACTTCTTTCCTTAGCATTTACTTACCTCCATAACTTGTTTATTTAAGAAGTACATACCAATGACCTTAACTTTAGATACTCTCTAGCGCTCCAATGTTACTCAACTAAGGAACCTTGGCCAGCACACTCATTAAGCTTGACCTCTCAACACCTAGCTATCTAAGTAAGTTCCTCAACTTACTTGTTATAATTCGCCCTTAGAAATATTCAAATGAACAATAAGTACACAAGCAAATATTAAGGATGATTTCACTTGAGCACTTTTCACAATGTAATTCTTTCTTGTGTCTTGTCATATGCTTCAGCTATGCCTTTTATAAATTTAAAACCTTTTTGATTGTTGGAGTATTACTTGCTAATTCTTCCATATATTCTGTCCAAAATCCAATATTTCTAATTCGAACCTTGGTGTTTCCAAAACTAGCTCTTGAATTGTTGAAAATAGTGTATCATGATTGCTGAAAGAACAGCTTGATTTGAAATCCAAAGATCTCACCGAAACCGAGCTAAATAATTTACAAAATCAACTCAAGATTGATTTAATACAATTTTTCTAAACTAGATCAAATAAAATCTTTACAAGATCTTGGATGATAACCAAGGACATATTGAAGAATAAAATAAGATAGCATATATATCTTTTTTTCCAAAAATGATTCTGCTAATACCAAAGTCAGATATTCTGACTTTAACATTTGATCCTATAGAGAAAAGATAGATTAGTATAATATAACCCAACATACTCAAATTGAGCTTTTGTCTTTCACTCAAAACATCCAATGTCCTTGAGCTATAACATTCAAACAGTTAATGACCTTGCCACTGACATTGAGGGAGTCTTCACATATTACATCTATGCATCAATTTCATATTGACTTTCAATTCTTAACATGAGATTTGATTATAATCAAACAAAAAACCATATAGTTTTCATCCACATATTTCAAATTAGACACGTATATCCAAATATGTCTATTATTATTATTATCTTCTTTCATTTTCTGCTGTCACAGCTTATAATAATCTTTCGTAAATTAATGAATATGTTGTTTGTGTTCTTGGATACCACCCATTTTCTTCCACATCAATATGTTAACATTTATATTTTAATTTAAGTCAATCACTTCATTGGAGATATGTGACTAAACTTTGCCAACTACTCTAGTGATGATTACATCAAAGGGAGAGCAGTAATGGCGTCTCCTTTTTAAAAAAAAAAAAAAAACGTATATGATTGCATGAGCATTTAACTAAACTGTGATTGTAGACAGACCAAGTCATGGAGAAAGCTTTTTAAAATGTGTCTATTATTTCATCTTTGAGAATACCACATAACATTATAACTAATTTTCAACTCTTCCACCTTTTCATATACAAGAACAAGAGAAAGGCGGCCCCCCCCCCCCCCAAAAAAAAACATTTAAAAAGAATAAGGTAAACATGTAGACATTGTTTGATTATAATTAATAACGTTTTGAATTAATGGTAATGATTAAAGTCCTAAATATACTAGGTCTTATATTTATTCTCTCATGTCCATGTATGTTATGATTATATAACTTATATGCCATATATATCCAAAAATCAAAAAAGAAAAGAAAAAAAGATTGTTTAATTACAATTTTTCTTAATTTAATTAATTATTTCATAAAAAAAATCCCTTTAAATATCAACACCTTAGTTAATTCTATATAAAGGTGAAATAAAGGATTGTGTGCGTGAATGCCGGTCAGATTATACATTTTTTAAATAAAGGATAAGTCCACCTAGAGATCCATATCTCAAGGGAATACCTTAGGTGAGTGAAAGAATGGGAGAGAGAAGGGGGAACAAGGATAAGAAAAATTCACTCATACCTCTAGTGAAATTTAAATCGAGAAGGTAAATCATCTCTCATTACACCACTCCTTTAACAGCAGAGAGTCAGATTTTTACATATAATAGAGTCAAGTTTTACATAAAATTCTTCCATAAAACTGTTTTTAACGGGAAATTTCTGTCAAGTGCATGTAATAATGTGGCAACATTGAACATGAAGAATGAGCACTCTAAATAATTATATATTTTACTGTCATAGTAAAACATTCTCATACACAACGAGTAATGTCGCTTTCTCTAAACTAAATCCAATTTTTTTATTATTCTTCCGTTTAATTGGGGTATCAACATGAATTCATAGAGCTAATCAACTTATGCAATACTGCTCTACTGAAGGAATAATAACAGTTCATGGCAAGTCTGCTTTGGCCTTTTATAATAGTACAGAAAAGTGTAACGCTAAGGGGCTATAAGCCTATAAAATCACAGTAACATGTAAATAAGAGCGGCAAAAAAAAATGTCTTAAGTGAATTTTCCAAATAAAATTCTTACGTATGAACCAATAGGAGTATGGAACATGGTTTTTCATTATAGATGAGAAAAAAAATTAATAAAGAATATACTCAGTTAAGTACAATCAGGAAAAAAAAAAGCAATCTTTTATTATCGATGTCCCTCTTCTTTTTTTTTTTTTTTTCAAGTACTGGTCTTTTTATTTATCCCCTCCAATGCATACCAACGTCTTCTTAAACAAATAAAGAACCTCAAAATAACTTGCATACACTTTGACAAGAAGTAAATACTACTTTAATCAAGATAATGAAGAGGTAGCTTTTGTCGATCAATCACCATAAACATTACCACATAAGAACACAAAATTCTTAAATTCTTACATAACATAGTTTCACTTTTGAATATCTCACAATGAGCCGGTTTCTTCAAAATTCAAATCTTAGGGGGAAAAAATCCAAAGAGATTGATAAGTAAAAAATGAGCCCTGGAAGGAAATCAATAGAGGCAGAAATACGGTTGGCAAATGAAGTGCTCAATGCTATTACAAAGTCGCTGGCTACGTGTGGTTAATAGAGTCATAATTCATGGTTAAATTTATTCGTACCAGTCGTATTCCACATCTATTGTGTGAAGAGCAAGGAAAAACTGACCCGATACAATTGCCTACTTGAAATCGACATGAAGTTAAGCGTGTTTGGGTATCAAGTTTCAACTCGTTTAATTAAATAAGTTGACACGTTCAATCCGTTTAATTAAATGAGTTAGGTTCAAGTTGAGAATCTCGACATGAAAAAGCATCTATCTAACCCGTTTAACTAAATAGGTTAAATAAGTCAACTCATTTTCCCAATTGAAATTTATTCGTTTACCTTTTTATTATATAATTAAGAATACAAGAATTTAAAAATTGTGAATTATAATGAATCGGGGAGTTTTAGAGAGTAATTGTTTAATGCGATATATAAATCTAATTTTTAACACTATGTCATTATGTATTAGTTGAAAATGTTAAATGCATAAATGGGTAATTAGGCGACTGAACTCAACATGTTTATCTTAAACGGGTTAAGCAGGTCAACCCGTTTAAAAACTAAATGGATATAGGTCAAGGTTTTTCAGTCTGTTTAACAAACGGGTTAGGTTCATGTTGAGAAATTCCTAACCCGTTTAACTTCAACACAAATACAAATTTGATCTGACTTGATCTATTACTCTGCTCTAATTGTGTGGTTCATGTATGTATAGCTGTATATATCCGCCGGGCCCCATATCTCGGAGAAAGGGATTTTTTTGTAAGGAAAAAAGGGAACAAAACTAGACCATATGTATTTTTTTTCCCTTTGGAGGGGGTGTCTGTGATGGAGAATTTATGCCTATTTTCTTTTTGGGAAGAATCTTTTAAGTTAAAGGACGTTGACATCAATATTTAATTTTTTAAGAGACAACTCTGACACTTGTTATTGATAGACATGTTTTTGTTTGTTTGTTTGTTTGTTTACTTATTGTCGTAAGTCATGCCATAATGTCAATGGTGGATGTAAAAATTTGGAAGGAAAAAAGTATTTAAAAGCATCCAACTTACAGAAAAAGTGAACAGAAAACATTAACCTTATGTTTGGGCAATATAAATACAACACTGATAATGTGGAATGCTTAATATGATTTAGAACTCCAACTAAGGGTTTGAAGTTCGCTACCCTATAAGTAATAACTTTCACCGTCAGTCAAACGGACCTTATGTGTGAGTGTTACTAAATCAAGACAGTACATAATAATTTGTTCAAAGAAGTTGATTTCTGCTTAAAAACTCAATTTCAAAATAGAGGAATATTAAGTAGGGATAGAAAAGTAGAATAGTTTATCAGAAGCAGAGATGAGCTTATTATTTGAAGTCAAAAGGTTCGATTGAATTCCGCCCTATTTCGGACCCAAATGGATGATGAACATGAATCTTAAGAGGGTGTGAGTATGAATATTATATTATTTTTGAAAATGAGAGTGGGAATAGGTATGAATCTTAAAAATTCAAACCCGATTTACGTACCTGATTTGCTATTGAGGGATGGGAAAAAAAAGGAATTTAAAGCCTAATTCAAATAGTAGGAAAAAAAATTCCTAATGATCTAATCTTATAACCTTTGTTCCATATATTAGATTTTATCCTTGAATTTTGGGTGTCATTTGTTAATTTGGCATAAGACATTCCACATATAAGAAAATTGGCATTCATTATCAAGTTTCACTTATATGGAAATGAACAGTTATACTTTTTGCCTACAATTTTAACTTTTGCGAGCACCATAGCAATTTATTTGTTATTGTCCATTGAAATTGATCATCACCAATAAAATAAACCCAAAAATGGATTGAATATAAGCGAAATTTAGGACTCAGGGCCTGTTCTTTTCGTTGGTAAATTGGGGTTGGTAAAAGGAGTGAGGTTGGTTGACGTTGGTATTTTTTGTTGAAGTAGGTTGAAGTATATTGAAGTGGGTTAAAATAGGTTAAAGTTGGTTGAAGTGAGCTGAAATTGGTATATTTTTTATATTGGTTAAAATAGTGAGACTAAAATTCTACGGTTTGTCATCTCACGCAAATTATTACGTACGTACAACCGCCCACCAACAGCAGTTTTGAGTCTTTCAACTGCTAAGTCCTGACCCATTTTTTTTAAAAAAATTCATGCTCCTCAATTTTTTGAAATCGCGGTTTTCATTCTCCCCATTGTTCGATTACTCTTCGTTGCTTCAATTGCTTTAGTGTTCAGCAATTATTGAATGGCTGAGTTTGATCTTAACGTCACTATTGATGTTGAGTCTTCATCAAACAGAATTGTTCGTCAAGTTTGATAGCGTTTTTTCGATTTCTATTTTTGTTTTCAGGATTGGAAGTTATGTTCGTTAATTTTGCAGTTTGATGAGTTAATTTCGAGATTTTCGAATTGGATTGCATTCATTCCATGTAAATTTTGGTTTGTGACATACGAGAAATGATAGCTCACCATTATGAGTTATGTGCTCACTAAATATAGTCGTTGGCTCACTAAAGAAATACATTTAGCTCACTTGTATTGAACTTGTATTCAACAATCATAAATCAGTTCTCTGCTCACCAAATGTAATCACTATAATTAATCTAATGCCTAACAGGGAAAACAATAGCTTACTATCAGTACATCTCACTATAAAAAATCTATTGTCTTGCACTACATTTTATAACTCACCAAATATCTATCATGGCTCACTAAATAAATGGCATAGCTCACTAAAAAGAATAGTTTAGATAGCCAGCAAATAATATTGTGAAGTTATCGAGTTATGTTACAGCTCAATCATTTTTTACTATGACATATGGGTGTTTGTATTATATTTTGTGAGTATAATAGAAATGTAGTGAATTAATTAAATATAGTCCAACTCATTAAATATATGCCATAGCTCACTAAATATATGTCATAACTCACTAAAAAAATGTAGACAACTAGAATATAGTTTAGTGAGTTTCAGATGAACAATAACATTCTTTTTAGTACAATAGCACATTTAATAAGCTATATAATATTTTTACTAGGTGAAACTTCGGTACATAAGATATATTAGTTTCGGTATATCTGCTCACTAAAAGTACGTATTAGCTCACCAAAATTGTGTCTCAATTCACTAAAATATTTTAGTGAGCTATACATTATTTTTAATGAGCGAAACAGGATACACATCAGCATATTTTAGTGAGCTATATGGTATTTTTAGTGAGCCGAAATCTGACAGTTTTCTTTGTGGGTCCGGTTGTATAATTGCATTTGTACAATTGGGTGGATGATATAACAACTGGGTCATCTCATCATCACCGTTAATTATCACTAACCATTTTATTAAATTTATTTTTCTGTTTAAAAAATAACCAACTTCCTTCCTATCGTCCAAAATGTGGTTATATCAATACTCCATATTTTTCGTTCCAGAACTACTTAGACTTCTCTTCCACGATCAAAACTCATCTTACCCTTTCCTTCTATGTATAATCTGATTCAACACCAATTGTCAATGATCCGCCCTTCCAAAGTTCCCACTACTTTGAGCATGTCTTTCTGCAAATCCAACATCTTTTTTCCTATTGTGTGTGCTCACTTGCACCACAACCTTCCTCCCTGTTGAGTTGCATGATATAGAATTATAGTAAAAAGGGAAGGAACGCCGAACAATAACATGAAGTGCACATGATAGAGCGAGAAGGAGACGGCGACCTCAGGCTTACAAATTATCATCCTCAATTTTTGTTTTTGGGTTGTATCCTGGAGACGATTTTGAAGGATGGCGGTCATCTGAAGAGCTTCAGTTTGACTGCAGGATGATGGAGGGCGGAGAAGTTAAACAAACGCATAATTTAACAATATTTTCATTTTTATCTTATTCTAGATTAGTGTCTTATTTTCTAGGCTAGCATTAAATCAATTAATATCCTCCATCTTCATATTATGAGGAGTTCAATTTTAGTTAGGTAGTTGTTGGACCATCTATTATGAGTTATACACAGAGGTTTTTATCATGTTTAATTTCTATTCATTTTTTATGCGTAAAATAGGTGTCACAAACGTACAAAAATATGAAGAGTTGTATAATTGTTTCAACATATGCAAGTTTCAAATTTATCGTATTTGACCACTTTCTTCATTGCAATTAATTAGGAAATAATCCACTGTATTGAACTTTTTTTTTTATGAACATTATATCCAAGAGTTATAGTCATAGTCATCATCTAAAGTTCAAACTTTGTATAAGATTATCAATAAATATTATTACTATTGTGATCCAATTTGACAAAAGTAGGCACCTTAATCATAGTGATCCACTTTTCTCCAAAATTAGGGAATTTAGTTCTAACTTTTTTTAGTTTAATTTACTTCTAATTTCTAATCAGTTGAAAAGCGTCATATGTTTAAATCTTTAATGTTTCTGTCATTTTCTAACTTTATCCCCTATTTTGCAGCATAAAGGTACTAGCACACTAATTTTTGATATTTACATGCAATTTACTCATATAAGTAAGCAATCATTGTGAGCTTCTTTTTCTTCTTATGCTAATTATTGTGACTGTATAATGTGTTTAAATATCAATTTAGATATACATATTGTAGTTTACTCAGGATTAAAATAAAAATTGGACACATATATGAGTACTGTCTTCAACATAATTTTCATATTTGTCATCCAAGCAACTAACATATGCATATTCCCAATTAAAGTTTGACTACATATATCTGTCGAATTACATAAGAGAAAAATGTTGTTATATAGCCAATTGTTTTGGAAATAATGATAAAAAAAAAGGACAGAACATTTTCATTCAAGTTTTTGAGTTTGTTACATATGTGATGCAACAAAATGTGACATTGGATTTCATTACAATCACTATTGATAAAATTTTGTGATTACAATATTTGATTTTCACACTATTATTTGAATTGAGTAGATGTGTGAATGCATATATACAAATAAATGAACTTCATATTTTATGTTGATATTCCATTTTATTGATGTTTGCCACATCCTGTACACAAACACGAGCACAAACCAATTGGATACTAGGAGCAATAACCCTTTTTTGTTTAAAATTGTTGTTATAAAACTCACTTATTGACAGGGGAAAAAAAATGAACACTTGACATTTTAACACCCAAAGCTACGGCCAGTTGACCATCAAAGAACGTAGTTCACAAAATTATGAAGATATAATCTACAATCTCGAGGAGTTCATGAAGTTACAATTTAGTCCTGTTTTTCACCCCAAAAAAAAAATAAAAATCTAGAACTTATTTTGAACCCTAAAATGGTTTTGCTTTTAAGTGGAATGTAACTCTTTTTTTCCCCAGAATTTCCATGCCTTACGTGACAACATTAACAAAGTGCCAATAATAGTAATAGCACGATTATATTCATTAGAAGATTTCCAAACCTATAATACTAGCATAGTTTCTTAAGAAACTAACAAAAATATATATAATAAAGTTGTAAAAATATCCTATTTTGGTGGGTTAAAGCATAATTTGTAGAATTCTTGTCAAGAAAAGCACTAAAATATTCATTCCTTAGAAATATCAGGCATTAAATTATTATTTTCATAAGCGGCTTGACCACTGTAACAAGTTGTAATGTCTCAGGTTATTAATGTGTCAATTTTCCAAGTTAAAAAATTCTCATTTTCTTAGAAAGACTATGATAACTCATTCATTCCTAATGTACTTCTAATCGTATAAAAATGTATACAAATTTGATAATCTATATGGTCTAAAAAGAGTGTCCCATCTAGAGAATAAAATTTTTAAAGGCACGTCCTTTAATGCATTGTACATGTTTTCAACTGATTTAAAAGAAAGTAAAGACCTTTTAATGCTAATAATACCAACAAGCAAAATGATAAATGCTTGTCACAAGAAAGTGTATTATTTTGACTTAAACTTACATTATTGTATATTGAATTAAAAAAATGGTATGATTGCATAACAAAAGATTGTGACCACTTATAATTGTGTAAAATCGACGTTTTATCCTAATTTTTCACAGCTATAAAACTATGCATGTGGTGTATCTTTGCAGATATAGTTGATTTGATAAATGTGTCATTTAACGTAACCATCGAATATTAAGACTTAACAGTTTATACTTAGTTGCAACTAGTGAAGATTTAGTGATATTAAATTATATAATATTTATTTAAATTAAGATAAGATGTTTAAGAAGTGTCTTACTCTAAAACAACATATCATCACCCCATAAAGGAGTTCATAGCCCAAAATGGCACTCAATTATCGATTTTTTTCCATCCTAGCATCAAATTATATTTTTTTTTATCTCAATTAGCATCAAGTTAAGATTTTTTTTTTTTCTAAAATAACACTTTATGACCTGATGACCTAAAATAGCAGGTAATTTCTCATTTTTGTTTTGATAATGATGATGATGATCATAATAATAGAACAAAAGGAAAAAAATCAACCCACCCAACAACCCCATCTCTTGCTGTCGTTGCCAGCCATTCATTTTCCTTTTCCTTTCTTTTTGTCCCTCCCCTCTCTCTCTCTCTCTCTCTCTCCCTCTGGGTAGTTACCCAGCTAGCTGGCTAGCGCCCATCATGACCAACTCCAAAGCTAAATTAAAGAGGCAGTGATGATTCTGAAATCCATGGAAGTAGTCCAATTTCAGTTCAGTTTTGAGCATTCTTCTGGGTTGGGGTTTTGACTTTTGCCATTGGCTTGGCAGCAACTGATGGGGACTTTGTTGTGATGGTGGTGCTGGTGTTGGTGCTGATGCTGGTGCTGATGCTGATTCTGGCGTTGAATTGTTGAATAAGACGGGGTTGCCTTGATCTCATCCAAGAGATCGAGACTGCTCCGAATTTGGCCCCCTCTCAATCTCTGTTTGTTCTCCCACCATTCAATTACTTGGATTTGCAATCAAATTTTCAGGGGTTGAATAAATTTGATAAAAATTTAGGGGTGGAGACAAAGAAGAAGAATGGAGGTAGTGAAAGGCAATTAATCCCCAAATTCAATGACTTGGAAAGAGTGGGAGGAGTTCGAATTCGAGGTTCAGGGCGTTTTCACTGATTGTTATGATGGGGATTATGGAGTTTGCCGGCGTCGGGTGGTGGTGGCAGAGGTGTTGATGGGCTATGGAGCATGGAGTGGGGGAGAAGATCAATGGAGGACTTGAGTAGGGAGGGGAAAGGGATGACTAGTGGTGGTTGACAAGTAGCGTGGGGCGCCGCTGGCTGACCCCCTATTGCTGGTGGGTGTGGCAGACTGAGCGGTGTTGGGGATGGTGGTCATGGTGGTGGGGTGGGAAGGTAGTGGACAGGGTGGAGGTGGGGGTGGGGGTTTCATTATTATTATTATTATTATTATTATTATTATTATTATTATTATTATTAAAACAAAAATAAAAATTACCTACAATCTTAGGTTACCAAGTCACCAAATGCTAGTTTGGAAAAAAACTCTTAACTTGGTGTTAGTAGGGATAAAAAAAAAATCTAATTTGATGCTAGTATGGAAAAAAATTGATAACTGAGTGTTATTTTGGGCTATGAACTCCCCAAGAAAGAAAAGAGCTTTATTTTGGAATCTCCATAAAAGCTGGAAAAAAGACTACCTTTTTAAAACAGAGAGAATATTATGCGTCATCTGAAAATATGTGCAAGTCTACCAAATGGTAGATGTTGTATATGCTAAAGTCTTAGAGTTGCAACAATTAATTTATACTTAAATCTTGTGTACAAGAACCATGCATCTTTCTTTTACAACTAGCGTGGATCCCGTGCTTCACACGGGTATATGTTGAAAATTTATAGTCTTATATTTTTTTTCTCTAAATGTTTGAATGTTTTTGGACTTTGAAGTTATTAAAACTAGTCTGGACCCGTGCTATGCACGGTGCATATTAAAATAGACATTTCATGACATATACTATGCAAGTAATGAACCAATAGCCATTGTAGACATAGTTAATATTATAATTTAGGAAAGATGATAGAATAATCAATGAAAAATATATGTAGGTAGCAAATTCATATATAACCAATGGGATGAACAACTACAAACCACATGACTTAGGAAGAAGTCTATAATAGTACGATAGAAATAGTAGATAGTAATTACGACAAAAGACGCGCTAAATAACATAATGAGCAACCAATCTATCACGCCAATGACGAAGAATCCACCTCCTTCTTTTATACCTGCAGATGAAATAAAGTTTTAGAAATAATTTGAATGACAATGATGGGGCTAACGTTTATATTTACACGTGATCTACCTGGTGTACCTAACATTGGTCTTTCGTAAGTAATAAACCTCTTCCTCCCAATGAACTGGTGCAATCAAAGCAATAGGAACCTCTACTTCATAGTGACGTGGGGGCTCCATGACAAATACCCATGGTTGACCTATGTAATCATCTATAATCGCATAAAGCGATAGATGACCATATGGCTGTAAAAAATATTAACATAGGATAGTCAATAGTAAAAGAATAAATTGTGTTAACTATGGTACGTAGGGAAAACTGTAATACCTGCGATGCATACACATCCAACTGGGCAGTCGTCATGTGCAAAAGAATTCGAGCATCCTCATGAAGAACAGTAAACTCTCTACAACCTGTATTATCTTGCAAGAGAACTCTGAAGATATACCTATAATTTTAAATAGTACAGGACGGTTATAATAATGCAAACATGTATTTGAAAAAGTAGAACAAAGTACATAACAATAGGTAATCAAGTATGCAAACCTCTTTTGTGTCAAATTTGGAGATTGACATGTGCAGTAAGGTACATTTAGAGCGAATACGTAAGAGTGATCACTTTTTTTGCAATTAGTGCAGGCGTCATAAATCAACGGGTGAATTTCAATTACGTATGCAAAAAGTCGGCAATATCTGACCTGCATATTGTGAATTGTAAAGATTATGTTTTGTTAACAGAATAAATGCAAGCATAAAGTTACATTTGTAACATTAATTTCTAGCTTACATTCCGCGTAGATGCATATTGATGTAATCTAATCCTTCGAGCATCGAACAACTTCTCCAGATTGTACATACGTAATGTTCACTTATGCATAAAATCAAAATGGGTCATCACACCATTAGTGCCAGAAAACCTAATACATGTAAGAAGGGTAACATGTGTGAGATCAAGTATATATAACTTATATGGGAAATGGAAATTAAAACTAATGTTGTTGGTCGTATATACCATCCTTCAAAGTCTTCTGTTGCTTGAATGTCCGGGTTAATCAGCAATCTACTAATTGGTAAAGTAGAAACCGATATTCCTAAAAGTATATTTCATGCAAGACAACATATTAATAAAGTATACCATCATAGTGATGTTAACCAATCTAATGGGGTGAAAGTATATGAATTGGATGTGATGGTATGTTGATATTCCCTAATGTGCACTCTAGAAGCAAGAAGTATATTTTCAGTACCCAAATGTTGCTGAAGGTGGGTGCCCTCAACTTCCGCAAAATCTCCCCATAAAGTTAACCTCAACGGGCGCATGCTACATATAAGAATTAGATGTACTAATATTAGTAGGGAGAGTAATCTATATGAATTAATAGAAAAGGAAAAATCTATACTAATGGAAATACATACTGCATATCAGAAAGTAATAATTCGCGCCTTGCAGTGCCCCTGTTCCTTGTCGTTTCTAACGGCGATATTGCCACTACCATGCCGATGACGTCTGTACAACAAAATGATATGAAAATGTTATAGATAATTGAGAGGAAATACATACAGAAATACAGGTACTTAAGTACACCGTGTTAATTATACGTACCTATAACATTGTCACGTGTTCTTAGACGCCGAGGGACATCAATGAACGACACACAAGGTGGTAGGTGCTGATAAGGAATATCAGGACAATCCTCAACCACGCTAAGGAGTCTCGATCTCGGCGCAAAAACCAACTTCAAATTGTTCTTTACCACATTCCTTTCTCCATCTATCGCAGCATCAACCAAGAGCCCAGAGATGTGGTAAACTTTGCCAGCATCGAGTATAGATCGCCATTGGTTAATTTGAGCATCGCCTTCTATGCTGGCGAATATCTCATCACACTGTAAAACAATCAACTCCATTGATAAGCAATATACTTGTACATGTTGGGAAAATTTTTATCAATTTCAATAAATCAATACCTGATAGTCCATAAATATAACCTTCCACAGTGTGCGTTGCTCATATACTCGAGCCGTCATTGATCTCATGAGTCGAACAATTAGGGTGACGGATCTATTGCCAGGGTTAATGGCACATATAGGCATAGAAGTATGTACTAAACCTGACATATCTGTAAGCATAAATAAAAGAAGAAAACATATTAGTATAATCTAATGTAGTGAACACATCATAATAGCGAATGAAACAATAGTAATGTAAATAAGTTATATGGGTAGAAAGGACTAACCAAGCATCAGGAATGCCATTAAAAATTTCATGGTAGACAATGTTTTTAGTCATATTGTGAGGCACATCCCTTTTGTTGCAAATTAAGAACTTCAGCCCTGAAGGACAGGTAACGCGAGAGATAGCTATATATAGTTGACCCTGGGAGAACACAGGTTTTGGGAGATAAACTCCTACATACTGTAATGTTTGACCTTGACTTTTATTAATTGTCATTGCAAAACCCAGTTTCAAAGGGAACTGTCTCCTCTTTAAGGCAAATGGCGAGTCCTTAGCTGAAGGACTTAAGTCAACCCGTGGAATAGTCACTACTTGCCCAATATTTCTTCCAGTCAAGATTTTGGCTTGGACAACCTTAGTACCAAGTCTTTCAATAATCAAGCGAGTGCCATTGCATAACCCAATTGATGGGTCAAGATTTCTTAGTAGAATAACAGGGACACCAACTTTCAACTGAATTTCATGATTCGGGAATCCTGAAAAGTTCATACCATGAAGCATCTCTGGTGGATTAATGTCATCAATGACAGAATCATTGTTAGTCGGTAAGAATGTGTCAGAGCTCAGGTACGTATGGCTAGAACCGGGAATAATTGATAGAATCTTAGAATTTATTTCATCCACATCAGTGTTTAGGGGAGCCAATATACAACGGTCCTGAAAGTATGACTCGTTTCTGTATCTTTCCACTAAACCTGGATACACAAATTCGATCAAGTTCGTGAGGCCGTTGTTGTCATTCTGAATGAGATGTTCTTCAGGAATCTTTATCCAATCCAATTCACTACCGCCTAAAAATGAGTATCCCTGCACACGACCATTACCAACATTCAAAGTCCATTCTGCAAAACTTCGTAACCGCTCATGTTCATTGTCACTTAAATTTGAATGCATAAGGCGCATGTTGGTTCTAAGATGTTGAATATTGCAGTAAGACCAAAATGTTGCCCTTGATATTGAATATGCAACGATATCTGCTCTACTACCCTTTGTAACAACCGGAAGTATTTGCCTGAAATCACCTCCAAAAATGACCATTTTTCCCCCAAATATTTGGTTCTGATTGCATAGATCTCGTAAAGACCGTTCAACTGCTTCTACCGTGTGGCGATGGGTCATGAGAGCCTCATCCCATATGATAAGTGATGTTTCCCGAATTAGCTGTGCTAATTCAGACTGTTTAGAAATGGAGCATGTGGATGTCTCATCTGCATCAATTGGTATTTTAAACATCGAATGAGCTGTTTTCCCAAAAGGTAGTAATAGAGCAGCTATTCCAGAGGATGCCACGCATAGCACGATCAAGCCTTTTGACCTAAAATGTGTCACGATAGTTTTCCAAAGATATGTTTTTCCAGTTCCCCTACTACCATAAATGAAGAAGCAGCCTCCTCCTCCATGTTCATCTGCTTGTATAACTGATTGAAAAACTCGCATTTGATCTGAATTCAATGTTGGTAGCAACCTTTGTAGGTTATGGCTTTCTTGCTCTTGATCATAATCAAGTTGTTCTCTAGTAAGTCTGTTACCAAGTTGACGCATCAGATTAGGTGACGGCAAAGGCATAGGAGGGTAATCCCTTAATGATCTGCCATTCTTATTTAAAACCATCTCAATTTCATAAAGTCCAAGGTCCTGTCGTTGTTCAATAGTAATCTGTAAACTATGGTCTCTAAGTTCCCTCTCTATTCGTCTTTGTAAATCATCAGTAAGGTCTTCCCAATGTTGCTCCCACAATCGATGGGGGTCAGACACTTCTGAAAACATGAGCATTGAACAGAACGTACTTCGTAGTTCAGCCCCTGTTGCCCATAGTGATGCTTCTGCTAGTGCCTCATGCCACTCATTAGCATCATCAACCAACCCTCGTGCCAAGCAAGCTTCCTTAAAAGTTGAATATAATATACCATTGACAGTTCTTAAATCCTCATACGATGTAGCTCCTTGAACAATGTGCAACAGCATTCGCAGATAATATCTCTCGCCCATGTTTGGGTGAGCATAGGGCAGTCGCCCGATGCATACCCTTTGTTTTCGTTTAGTCCATTTCCTCATCTCTTTATTCCATACATAATAAGAAGGAAATGTCGCATAAGGGTAATGTCTTGCTTCAGGATCTTCGCTATTCACAATGAACCAACCTATGAGCATAGTAATCCTCTGTGCTCCTTCTTCCACAACCCTGTGAAGTCGATCACGATCATCGAATATAACATATTGTTGACCCGGCAAGTGGTATTGCAATAGTTCAACTGATGGATAACGTTGCGTGATCTCAAATTCAAGTATTCTCCAAACAGCATCCACTGGTGACACATAACGACAATCCAAGTATTGCTTAATCTCATTGACGTCTTCATAGTTAGGAGGACCATTCCCCTGTTGAGGATGTTGGACGTTGTCCTCGATCACTATGGTAGCCCTATCAGCCCCCTTATGCATGTATTTGTGGAGGTACTTAATGAACTTCTTTTGTGCACACCGCTCAACATTAATGTGCGCATCATATTTGACACACAGATCACGGTTATAGGGGATTACCCATCTATTGTCCATTCTCTTACCACGAATAGTTACACTTCGACCATCATCCCGACGCCTATATTTCACAAAACCATTTTCTTCAATAATGGTCATATCACAAAAACTCTTAGGGTAATGCTTTGTGCACTTGTTACCCTCAATGCATGGAGCATACGGAATGTCAGTGCCACATGGACCATGTATCATATGTCTTATAACAGTTTCGAATGCGAGGGGGTCAGTCTCTTCATCAGGGAGCTCTGCGCATATAATATGATCGATGTCTTCAGTGCATGTAGGCTTGTCCTCACTTGCAAGGGTTAATAATATATGGGCATGTGGTAATCCCCGTTTCTGGAATTCAATGACATGGATATCTACACATGTAACAGATGAGTATAGGTTCCGATGATTAAAATAAATACCAAAAAATAAAGTACGATAGAGATTTAATAATATGCTAAATACATGACATAGTCAGCTGACAACATTACCTGCAACAACTTTGCCGAAAAGATTTCTCTCCTTGAAGTCTCGTTTTAGCTCTTTTAGCCTTAAGCGAAATACTCGAGCAACAATGTCTGGCCGGTAATTCGCATATTCGCCTGGCTGTTGTGCTAGAGCTTCTTGGATTTCCGGCCAATTAGGATTGCAGGTGAATGTGATAAAAAAATCTGGATAACCCATTTGATTGCAGATGGCCATTGCGTCCAAAAAATGCTGTCTCATATAGCGTGGCCCACCTGTGAATGATGCAGGTAGTATTAACCTTTTTCCCACTGCATGAGCATCATTTTCACCCGCCGTAATAGCATCTTGCAAGCCACTGTATAATTCTGCTCGTAGTGTGCTTTGGTGATTTTTGATATATAGTAACCTCCAAGCCTCAATTGCAGCGTAACAATCCACAATAAATTGAAGGAACAATCTGCCGCATCGAAGTAGAATGTTTCCTTCGTCAAGCCTATACTGTATGAGGAAGGCATAAAATTCTCTCATTGTCACCATTACTCGATTACTGCTTGACCCCCCCACACATTGAATGTAAGCTGACCAACCATCCGTTCCATAAGGAAACAGGAGTGGGTATTGAAGGGGCATATACGATGGTTGCGTTTCATATACTCGCTGTAAATTTCCACCGATTTTTCGAACAATAATATCTCGATGCTCTTCCCCTCCAACATCACCACCAACTATGAGAGCTGCAACTTCATCCACAGTGGGTAGTGTATATTGTCTTCCAGGACGTGCTTTAATGATGCGAATGCTTAAATTAATCACAGCATCTGCCTCGAAGATATCACGTGCATTGCGAAAAACCTTGCCATAAGGGTTCACAGCATCAAGCATATGTTGTAAAGCCTGTAATGTACCCTCATCAACTCCACCCACTCTTTGGTGACCATGTAAAGCCCGACATCTATTTCGCACTTCATCATGTGTGTCATAGATATATAGCTGACCAAATTTTGGTCGCTGTCCTTCTGCAGGGAGTAATGAACCAATTCGGTGGTAATTGTTTCCACTAATTCTGAAGGAGTAACGACCATGTCCATCCATTACAGAGTGGTCGATAGCTCCACCCATTGATGTGAATGATAACATGGAGTTATACATTCTTATATTATCGAGAAAATTAGGTTGATTCAACAATGTGTCTAGCACTGGAGGAGGTGGGGGTAATGACGGCAACATAACACGTCCACTTTGACAACAAAGCATGAATCGAGGTTGTGAAACACTACCTCTTGCGACTCTCTCATCCAACCACATGGCCGCGCGACAGTGTCCACAGGAAACCAAAGTTCCCGTGAAATTCCAACGGCTTACGAACCTTCTTGCAGGTGGAGTGCTGCGTGCAATTGCTAGTTGAATTTCTCTAGATTGTGACTGATGCTGCTCACGTTCTGCGATGAAGTGTGATTGGGTGTGATCTGGATGACGCCGGCTAAATAGCCTCCATCTTGCATTTTGTCGAGCAAGTCTTGCTCGAAGCCTTCTTACAGTGATGTCACCACTTCCAGTTGGGGTTTCCATCACTAATTCAGAAAAATTACGTACATTATTAGGTAAAAGTTCATCATTTTGTTGTTCAGTGAAGTAGATGCAGTTGCATCCATAGCCTATTTAGTAACACATTTTTTCCCTATACAGTATGATTTTGTATAGATTTGTGAATGAATTTTATGAGTGTCACAAAGTTTGATAATGTAAAGGGTAGTTTTAATCTGTTTGGTACGTAAATCTATCTAACTGGTTGTCAAAGTGTGACTCACACAGTATGATTTTGTTTAGAAGTTTCGTCAATTTCATGCTTTTTTAGATTCCATTGTGTTGTACATTATTTATTGTGTGTTTAATATATAGGAATTGAACTATGTAAAATATTGAGAATTTGACGAAAATCGTGTATTTCGGGGTAAAATCAAAGGAAAATTATACTACCTCTTGTATGTTAAAGGACTTATTATTCATTGAAGCAATTTTAGGACTGTCACAAAGTTTGACAATGTAGATGGTGTCTTTAATTACATTGGTATGTAAACTATCCGACTGTTTGTCAAAATATGACTCATATAGTATGATTTTGTATATTAATTTCCTCAATTTCATGCTCTTTTAGGTTCGATTGTGTTATACATTATGATTTTTGTACATGATATTTAGGAAATAAACTATGCTAAATGTTAAGAATACTGCCTCGTATTTCACAAAGGACGTATTATTCATTGAAAGAATTGTAGGAAGGTCACAATGTTTGATAATGTAAATGGTGTTTTTAATTTGCTTGATAGGTAAGTGTACATAATGTAACTAAACAATTTCTAGTAACCAAATATTTAGTATAGTAATTATATACGTATATTATTTACATTAAGTATTGTAATTACTAATTATGTACATATGTAATTTACATCGTACATATTGTGGTAATGTTTGTACGTGGAATTATTATTCTCTTAATGTTGATTTTTAGGTTTTCCAGCTTAACCGAAGGTAAGTATAGTATATATATCAAATGTTGGTTTTAATTCGTGTGGAGATGTACACAATGGGTTATTTGTATTATAGGTGAAAGCTGTAATGTTAATATCGATATCTTTTTTGTAACACATACTATACTTCATATATTCGTGACGAATATGTGTATAATAGTATCCAAAATATTAAAGAATAATATGTGCATATTATTTCCACAAGGAAATTTAAAGTAATGGAATAGAAACAAAGAAGAATACGCGAATATAATGAGTATAGTGTGATAAACTAACCTCAACAAATATCAATATCAAAGGCACGCCTGCGAGAAAAGACTGCAAATGATGAATATGAAAGAAAATTAGATAGCTCGCTTATTCTTTATTGGGATTATACTATAAATTAAGAATAAAAAACGAACGTATTATAGTGGAAAGGAATTTTAGAAGTGTCACAAACTGTGATAGTGTAAAGGGTGTATTTAATTTGATTGGTATGTAAATGTATCTCGTTGTTTGTCAAAATATCACTATTATAGTATGAGTTTGTATAAAACTTTTCTCAATTTCATGATCTTTTAGGTTCCATTGTGTTATACATCATGTTTTGTGTATATAATATCAAGGGCAAGCCTGCAGGAAATGATTGGAATTGAAGAATAGGCAAGAAAATTAGTTGGCTCGCTTACTCTTTACTGGGAGTGGACCATAGATTAAGAATTACAAAGCGAACATCTTATACAGGAAAAGTTTGGGTATGTAATCGATGAGTTACTGCACTGTATGACTTTCCCTTATACAGTAACATAGTTTCATTGCCTTTTTTTTATATTTTATTAGTGTTTTTCTATTTTTTGGAGTTACTTTTTCCTTTTTCCTTTTTTATATTTTCAGATTTTCTATAAGTTGCTTTTTGTAAGTCGTTTTTTGGGGATAAAAAATTTAACAAATTAAAAATATATACAAACAATGAAAGAACAAAAACAAAAAAGAATAAAATCAAAATAAGAAAATATAAAGCAATAAAAAATGAAAAATAAAAAATAAAAAACAACAAAATAAACAAAGGGCAAAACCAAAAATAATGAAATGAAAATCAAAAATAAAATTATAAATTATAAATTATAAAAATAAAATCACAAAATACAAAATAAAAAATAAAAAATAAAAAGGAAAAATAAAAAATAAAAAATAACAAATAAGGAAAAAAGTAAAAAAAATAAAAACTAAAGAAATAAAGAAATTAAAAAATAAAGAAATAAAAATAACAAATTAAAAAAATGGGAACTACAAAATTAAAATTTTAAATTTGAAAAAATAGAAAATAGAAAATAGAAAATAGAAATAAAATAAAAAATGAAAAAAAATCAAACAATAAAAGAACAAAGCCTACTTCAACCCAATTCACTTTATTTTTAAAATACCATCGAATTCATGCAGTACGAAAAATAAATATGGAGAAAATTTAGAGGATTGTTGGATTATTCCCCCACCCCCAAAAGAAACACTAACTAATGTCCATCAAAATGAGTGAGCTTCCTGATCCCATAGATAAATTTGTAATAATTTTTACACAATCCTGTTTGAAGTTGCTTATAATTTATGCTTATATGTAGTATATATGTTTTACGATTGTAATTAGTATAGGGTTGGACCTATTGAATGGAGGTCTCGATATGTACATGCACAGTTGAACAATTACAAAGGTACGCTGTGAGCCTGAGAAGTTGTTTGTTTCGCAATTTTTGCAACAAACTCCTTAGCTACTGAGGGTATGCATCACATTTTCCGGACATTAAATTTTAATATTATAATTAACTGATAGTGAAAGCAGTAAGTCATAATCGACAACAACGTAAACATCATTGGTAAACCTAACAGTGTGCACAGTCATCGCAAGATGGGCTAAATGATGATTAAACTGAATCAGCAGTTTTGTAGCCCCAGCAACCCCCTCCCATAGATTTTCATGAAGTAGACACTAATTAAGAACCAAGAACACACCAAATTGACCAATCTAAAACAGAGAAAATGCTAACAGAAAAGGAAAGTAAAAATTATCAATATCCTGCTATATATAAATGCAGTAGCAATGACTATATAGCACTTTGAAAGTGACTCCCCTTCTGTCTCCCTAAAACATAGATAAAGCAATAAAAAATGAAAAATAAAAAATAAAAAACAACAAAATAAACAAAGGGCAAAACCAAAAATAATGAAATGAAAATCAAAAATAAAATTAAAAATTAAAAATTATAAAAATAAAATCACAAAATAGAAAATAAAAAATAAAAAATAAGAAGGAAAAATAAAAAATCAAAAATCAAAAAATCAAAAAATCAAAAAATCAAAAATAAGGAAATGAAAATCAAAAATAAATTAAAAATTAAAAATTACAAAAAATTAAGATTACGAAATAGAAAATAAAAAATACAATAACATAGTTTTATTGCTTTATTTTTTTTATTAGTTTTTTTTTATTTTTTGGAGTTACTTTTTCATTTTTCATTTTTTATATTTTGAGATTTTCTGTAAGTTGCTTTTTGTAGGTCGTTTTTTGGGAACAAAAAATTTAACAAATTAAAAATATATAGACACAATGAAAGAACAAAAAAAAAGAATAAAATCAAAATAAGAAAATATAAATCAATAAAAAATTTGAAAATGAAAAATAGAAAATTAAAAACAAAAAATTAAAAAAATGGCAAAACCAAAATTAAAGAAATGAAAACCAAAAATAAAATTTTAAAAACTAAAATTATAAAATATAAAATAAAAAGCAAAAAATAAAAAATACAGTAACATAGGTTTATTGCTTTTTTTTTGTTAGTTTTTTTATTTGTTGTAGTTACTTTTTCGTCTTTCATTTTTTATATTTTGAGATTTTCTTTAAGTTGCTTTTTGTTGGTCGTTTTTTGGGAACAAAAAATTTAACAAATTAAAAATATAAACAAACAATGAAAGAACAAAAACAAAAAATAAAATAAAATCAAAATACGAAAATATAAATCAATAAAAAATGTGAAAATGAAAAATAAGAAATAAAAAATAAAAAAATGGCACAACCAAAAATAAGGAAATGAAAATCAAAAATAAATTAAAAATTAAAAACTACAAAACATTAAAATTGCAAAATAGAAAATAAAAAATACAATAACAGCTATATTTTTTTTATTTGGTTTTTTTTATTTTTTGGAGTTACTTTTTCATTTTTCATTTTTTATATTTTGAGATGTTCTGTAAGTTGTTTTTCGTAGGTCGTTTTTTGGGAACAAAGAATTTAACAAATTACAAATATATACAAACAATGAAAGAAAAAAAAGAAAAAAGAATAAAATCAAAATAAAAAACCAATAAAAAATGTGAAAATGAAAAATAGAAAATTAAAAACAAAAAAATTAAAAAAATGGCAAAACCAAAACTAAAGAAATGAAAACCAAAAATAAAATTAAAAAAACTAAAAGTACACAATAGAAAATAAAAAGCAAAAAATAAAAAATATCGTAACATAGTTTTATTGCTTTATTTTTTTATTGGGTTTTTTTTTATTTCTTGGAGTTACTTTTTTATTTTTCATTTTTTATATTTTGAGATCTTCTTTAAGTTGCTTTTTGTAGGTTGTTTTTTGGGAACAAAAAATTTAACAAATTAAACATATATACAAACAATAAAAGAGCAAAAACAAAAAACAATAAAATCAAAATAAGAAAATCTAAATCAATTAAAAATGTGAAAATGAAAAATAGAAAATTAAAAACAAAAACATTAAACAAATGGCAAAACCAAAAATAAAGAAATGAAAACCAAAAATAAGATTAAAAAAACTAAAATTACAAAATAGAAAATAAAAAGCAAAAAATAAAAAATACAATAACATAGTTTTATTGCTTTATTTTTTTATTAGTTTTTTTATTTCTTGGAGTTACTTTTTCATTTTTCATTTTTTATATTTTGAGATTTTCTTTAAGTTGCTTTTTGTAGGTCGTTTTTTGGGAACAAAAAATTTAACAAATTAAAAATATATACAAACAACGAAAGAACAAAAACAAAAAAGAATAAAATCAAAATAAAAAAATATAATTCAATAAAAAATGTGAGAATGAAAAATAAAAAATTAAAAACAAAAAATTAAAAAAATGGCAAAACCAAAATTAAAGAAATGAAAACCAAAAATAAAATTTTAAAAACTAAAATTACAAAATAGAAAATAAAAAATACAGTAACCTAGCTTTATTGCTTTGTTTTTTTATTAGTTTTTTTTTATTTCTTTTTTGATTTTCTGTAAGTGAAAATGAAAGGGATGTGAGAGAATAGGGGATGATAAATTGGTATTGACTGATTGTAGTTAGTAATTAACTTCCTTCTCTCTCCATTTTCAGGTGTGTTTGCAAATCCCTACCCTTGCCCACAAAAATTGCTTTTTTGTTTGCATCCCTCTTTGATTAATTTTTCCCTGGTTTATATGTCTTCCCATATCACAGAGAATCACTTCAATTCATTTGTTTCAAAGAAATAAAATAAAAGAGATAACAAACCAAAACAACTATTATATAATTTTAACATCACACAAATTGAAACCAAATAAAAACACAAACCCAGAACAAAATCCAGTATACTCTTCCCCCAACCCCTGCATCAAGCAGAGTTGAATTTGGGTGACATATTAAGTAGTTATCTATCCTATCAAACATCAAGCATAGACAGCAAAAGGAAAAGATTCAGGACTACTTGGCTTCACTGAAATTTACAATTAACAAACAATAACCAATACAAAACTAATATCAAATTCCTCTTCAGAGTTGTATACATGAATGAAATTTATTACTTAAACTAACAATGACCAATACAAAACTAATTACAAATTCCAGAATTACCCAAATCACATCTATATAATACAAAACCAATCGAACAGAATCTGAAACAAATCACAACGTGAGGATTATGCTTACCTAGGAAGATCAGAATCCTTTGAAATATGTTTAGCAGAATTCACTTGATTAATTGCAAACAATGTATGAGACAGAAGAGGATGCTGTGGGGTAAGAGGTGAGAATGGGGGTATTGACAGTCTGTGAAAGCCAAAAGCACATAGCCGTTTGAGGAGAACTTCAGCAGGGAGCAATGAGCAGTTTTAAATTGTCACTACATTGGAGAGACGTGGGGGGCCAAGTTTGTGAGTGTTTAGGAGTCTGACGGAGCTGGGAAACATATCATAACCGAGTTAGTTTTTTTTTTTTAAAAAAAATACAGTTAAATTAATAGAAAAATTGTGGAACATATCTCGGAATGCCTTCCACAAGCTCCTTTCTCTCTCCTGCTTCGATCTTTTCACCTTCAATTGCAACGACCAATTCAAAATTGAGTAATATTTATTTTGTAAAAAACAAAATCAAAGATGAATTAAAAGAATAATTGTGCAACATAAATTAAACGACCAAGAACACACTCGAATCAACCAAGAGCACAAAAAACCTCTCAGATCTTGCACACAAACAAAAATCTGGAAAGGGTTCTGGAAATGCCAAACGACCGAGAACACAATCGATTCAACCAAGAACACAAAAACCTCTCAGATCTACCCGAAATAGAGCAAAACAGAGCCAAATTATTATGAGGAAAAACCAAAAACATAAACTAAACGACCAAGAACACACTCGAATCAACCAAGAGCACAAAAAACCTCTCAGATCTTGCACAAAAACAAAAATCTGGAAATGGTTCTGGAAATGCCAAACGACCGAGAACACAATCGATTCAACCAAGAACACAAAAACCTCTCAGATCTACCCGAAATAGAGCAAAACAGGGCCAAATTATTATGAGGAACAACCAAAAACAGAGCAAAATTATTATGAGGAACAACCACACCTGATAAGGGCTTCATAGCAGAAAGCAGGTGGCCGAATCGAAGACCTTCCTCCAAGAACACAAAAACCTCTCAGATCTACCCGAAATAGAGCAAAACAGAGCCAAATTATTATGAGGAACAACCAAAAACAGAGCAAAATTATTATGAGGAACAATCACACCTGATAAGGGCTTCATAGAAGAAAGCTCAGACCGATTCGCTTGATAGCACAGGCAGCCAAATCGAAGACCTTCCTCCAAGATTCCACTGCTGGGCTTTGAAACTCGAAGTACCCAGCTTCGATCTCCTCTATTTTCTCTCTGAATGCGGGAAGGAAGAAGAACAATGCTTCTTTTGCTCCTTTCTCTCTTCTCCTCCAATCTCTTCACCTTCAATTGCAAAGATCTGGAAATTTTGGGGGTTTCGGGCCAAAAAACTTGAAGAAAAGCGGAGAGAAGATGGAGGCCAGGCAGTGAGAAGATGTTTCCAGCCAGTGACAGCAGCCATGGGAAGATGACGGGTGAACATGACGGTCACATGAAGACAGTGAGAGAAAGACGGGGAGAGATAAAGACAGAGAGAGAGAGGAGATGATTTCGAGCCTTGAGAAAATTAAAGGGCAGACCACGGTCTGCAACGTGGGGAAGTGAATTAATATGACAGTTGGGATACAGCCAGAAAGAGAAGAAAGAAAACTCTAGATTCAAAGCCACGTTTTGCGTGTGAGATGAGGGCTGAATTTTTATATTTTATTTCTTACCCAATTAATTTAAATCAATGGTTATTAGTAATTCAAGTTAGAGATCGTATGGCTGAAAATTATTAATTCATGAGAATTTAGGAAATGATAGTTATTAAAACTTTGCTTTTATGTATTAGTATAGATATCAATAGAATCTTCTACAAACTTAGTACGGAATTTAAGAATTAAACTCACTTTGATCACTGCATGGATAATTGGACTATAGTTACAAAAGGAAGATGAAAACATATTATTTTTAGAAGAAATAGTAAACAAATTGAATTTGACTTATTATTATTTAAGAAATAGAAATAACTTCAATTCATTGCTCTCAGAAAAAGGAAAAAGTAGTTATACCTTTACATGCATCAATCAATACCATCTTTGTACTAATGACATTTTCAGTCTTCTAATATTTGCTAACAACACTTCACAAATGTAAGTCTCGAATTTAGTTTTTCAAGAAAAAAAAGGGAAGAAAGATTATATAGATGTGTGTAATTTTGATTATGACAGAAATAAGAATGACCCATTTGCATAAAAAAGACAAAATACATAAGTTATTGAATTAAATACAACAAAAAATTATGCTTAATCAAAAAGGGTAAGAGTCAAAAATATCCTTAGATTATTTTCATCTTTTACTTTAAATTTATAACTTCTAAAATTATTTATAATTTTGATACTTAATGACTCCTCAAGTGACATTTAACTAAGAGGAGTTGTCCAAATATATTACTAGAGTCCCTAACTATTAAAAAAAAAATTTAATACTTGGCATATGTTTAATGTCATTTGGCCTATGGGGTAGGGGATGTCTCTTCAAACATATTAATATATTTGGATACTAAATGATGAGAATTGAAATATCAACTCATTTCAACTTATTATGGGTGTCACCATTACCTTGTCATAGTTAAAATTACAGTTTATATTTTTATTCCTACTTTATTTTTTAAATTTGTAACCGTTAAACTAATTGAATAAAGAAGCAATCATTTAATATTGATACCTGAACAGTGGTAATAAAATATAATCATAATTACACTACTAAAAAACTGCTTTTTCTGACGGAAAATGGCAATGGAAAATTAGATCGACAGAAAGACCGACGGACACGCCGACGAAAGGACGGGGAAAGCAAAAAGGGAAGACGGACTGTCCGACGGATCCAATTTCCGTCAGAATTTCCGACGGATTAGTCGTATTATGTCGGAATTCCATCGGAAATTCCGTCGGCCCACCTGATTTTTTCAACTTCTCTCTACCCGAGAAAAGCTGCGAGCTTTTTTTGAAAAAAATGCCCTGTCCGACGGAATATTCCGTCGGATCGACCGGTCCAACAGAACGTCCGACGAAATATTCCGTCGGAAAGGGCATAAAATCGTTCCATTTCAGTTTCGAGCTTCAGTATGCCAGAAGCCAGAGAGAGAGAGAGCGCGAGGTAGCGAGAGAAGGAGGACCACCGAGCACTGCCTGCCCGTCGTCGCTGCCGCCCAACCCTCCACCAGCCATCGCCCAATCTGCTGGCAACCCCATCTCCACCGCCACCACTTTTCTCCTCCAAATTCAAGTAAGTGATATTTATGTAATTTGTAGTGTATTTTTTTATGAATTTGACAAATTTGAGTTAGAATTTAACAATTATGTGAAAATGTGTAGTTGTCGTTGAAATTGTATTGAGTTATTTGTAGATTATGGGTTTTGAACTTAGTTGTGTTGATGTGAATATGAAAGTTTAATATGTAAATGTTGTTTGTTTAGGTTGTAGTAAATATGTTGATGAAATTGAGAAGTTGAAGTGAAAATTAAACAATTATATGCTAATTAAACAATTATATGAAATTGAGAAATTGAAGTGACAATTATATAGTAAATATGTAAATGTTGTTTTTTTAGGTTGTAGTAGATATTTTGTTCAACAATTAATAGATTTTAGATTTTAAATGTGGTTGTGTTGATGTGAATGCAAAAGTAATTATTGAGTTTTATTAGTACGTAATTGGGTGGATGATATACAAATGTAATTGAATGTTATTTTTTGGAACGTATTATTGAGAGTTATGAATTTCTAATTTTAGAGAATTTCATATTGAAAGTGAATGTGAGGAGCTAATTCGTAAAATTTATGATGGTTATAATTTAATGCTGACTATTTAGAGAAATTAGTATGGTAGTGTATAGAAAATGTGGGAGAGTGAATTATTTTGTCATATTATTTGGGTAATATGTGTACACGGTATTTAGTATTGTACAAGTACTTGTACTATATTAATGTCAGAATTTACTTAGATAATAAATGTAATTAGTAGATTATTTCATTTGTTGTACCTAAAATGTAATAAATTAAATGAACAAATCGTGGATAATAATTGCAAGTGAGATGATGAAAATGTGTTATTTTGTAAATGTGTAAATATTATTTATTGTTATGTACGTAGAGTAAATAATAATACGTGTATTATGTGTAACGCAAATATTTGTAGATTTAATTTGTGTGGATGATTAATATGAAGGATATGGGTCATAAGAGAAAACATATTGCGAACGGGAAAAAATACTTTATTGTTGCTATGAATGTCGTTATTGTCAGTGTGAATGTCACAAGTTCGGACTGCAATTTCAGACATTCGAACAGGTTTACTTTCTGACCTAATTGTCGTACTATGTTGTTTTTGTGCATCGCATATTGAACATAGTGCATGACGAAGTAGTACAATCATATGTAAATTATTGTTGTAAAAATGTATGAAGGAAACTGCGTTCATTATGTCCATTAGTATTACAAATAAGTAATTAACGTATACATTTGTAATGCTATACAGTGGATAATATTGATGGACCAGCCCATCGAAGATGGATGTATAAAAGATTTTTACCAAGTAGAAAAGGGTATAGACAAGAATTTTTAGATGGAGTTGAATTGTTTGATCAATTTGTAAGAAGTCGAGTGGAATTCATAAATAATGGACATTATAGATGTTCTTGTGCCAAATTCCAGAATAGAGCGTATAGAGAACCCGATGACGTGAGATTACACTTGTACTACAACGGTTTTGTTAAAGGCTATTGCTACTGGACATCTCATGGGGAAGTGGAACCAACCTCCTATGACAATGTTGCAAGTAGCAACGCACGGAACTTATATGACAACATGGTGTCAAGTCCCATAGACATTGATAATATTGGACCATTTGTGGATAATGTGGAAGCAATGGTGACTGATGTAATGGTTACTAATGAAGTTAGTGACAATGAGCAACCAAATGTAGAAGCTTAGACATTCTATAATATGCTACAAGCTACGCAAAGGCCTTTATGGGAAGGGTGTTGTAACCAAACTGAATTATCAAATGCGGTCAAATTGATGAGTATCAAATCTGATTATAGTATGCCTCAAAATTGTTTGAACGAGGTGATGCAATTAATACATGAGAGTTGTTCGGCAGACAATCGTGTCCCTAGAAATTACACAGAGTTGAAAAAGAAGGTTCGAAGTTTGGGTTTAGACGTACAAACCATTGATTGTTGCCGCAATGGTTGTATGTTGTACTTTAAGGAGGATTCAGCAGTTGAGAAATGTAAGTTCTGTGATGCACCACGGTGGAAGCCAAAAAAGTCAGGTGATAATGGGAGACTAAAACCATATCTGAAAATGTTCTACTTCCTGGTTATACCTAGGTTGCAACGCATTTACGTCTCAAGAAGCACAGTTGAACACATGAGGTGGTATTATGACAATAAGCGTGAGAATGGTGTTCTTTGTCACCCTTTAGATGGTGAAGCATAAAACATTTTGATCGCAAACACTCAGATTTTGCTTCGGAGACCCATAATGTTAAACTTGGTTTGTGTATGGATGGGTTTACCCCATTTGCGCAATTTGCACGGCCTTATTCAATTTGGCCTGTCGTTGTGACACCTTACAACCTTCCCCCAGAGATGTGCATGACAACGCCATATATGTTCTTAACTTGCATTATGCCTGGGCCTACAAATCCGAAGAACAAAATAGATGTGTACTTGCAACCTTTGATTGATGAGTTAAAAATACTATGGGATGGTGTTCAAACTTATGACATTTCAATGAGGCAGAACTTTGTTATGAGAGCTACATTAATGTGGACAGTAAATGACTTCCCAACCCTTGGAATGCTATCTGGATAGAGTACTCATGGTGTTTTAAGTTGCATGTTTGTATGGAGAAGTTGAAAGCAACACAGTTGAAACATGGGGGCAAACCATCCTAGTTTGACTGTCATCGTCGATTCTTGCCTAGACATCATGCATTTCGAAGAAATCGAACTGCATTTCGTAGAGGAAAAGTTGTTAATGATGCTCCTCCGTCCAGGAAAAATGGGGAAGAACTATACGAAGAGGTTTGGAGTCTTCCTAAAGCACCCACTGATGGAGATTTCATAATCTCGGGTTTCAAGGAGAACTCTCATAATTGGACAAAGCAAAGCATCTTTTAGGAGTTACCTTATTGGAGAGACCAACTACTACATCATAATTTGGACGTAATGCACATAGAGAAGAACTTCTGTGATAACATCATCAACACTGTGATGGATGTACCTGGTAAAACAAAAGATGATATGAAGTAAGGCTAGATATGGCGGAGATGTGTGATCGAAGTGAGCTGAACGTCCGACATGGTGTTAATGGCTGAACATTAAAACCGAAGGCCACGTACGCCCTTTCTTTGGACAAACGAAATGGGGTGTGTGAATGCGCGCAATAACTGACAATGCCTGATGGATATTGCTCTAACTTTGCAAACTGCGTTGATATGAAGTCTGCAAAGTTTCAAAACATGAAGAGCCATGATTGTCATGTGTTTATGCAAATGCTTATGCCAATAGCATTTCGTGCCCTTCCAGATGACGTATTAGAAGCAATGGTTGAATTAAGTGAATTTTTCAAAAACCTTTGCTCATCAGTACTAAGGGTTGATAAGTTACAAGAAATGCAGCGCAATATAAGCATAATCCTTTGTAAATTGGAGAGAGTTTTCCCACCGGGATTATTTAATGTCATAGAGCACTTGTCTATACACTTGGCAGAAGAAGCATACCTAGGGCGTCCCGTGCAATATCGATGGATGTATCCATTTGAAATGTAAATTGTTATCCAAACGTCATGGACCACTAAGTTCAGCAGTAGTGTTAAACTGAAATACTTGTACAACTTATAGTATTTTAGGTACTTTGGATGGCTTAAAAAGAAGATAAGAAACAAAACACATCCAGAGGGATCAATGGCTGAAGCATACTTGGTGTTTAAGATATCACAGTTTTCCTCGTACTACTTCGACGACGATGTGCCTTCAATAAGCACAAGACGTCGACGTAACGAGGATGACAATGACGAGCCACAAATGCAACCAACTTTATCAGTTTTCCAAACCCAAGGTACTCTAGTGGGAAGTCGTACACAGAGGTACCTAACTGATAAAGAGTTGCACGCTGCACACCTTCACATTTTGTTGAATTGTAATGAAGTGCAACCTTATATCGAGTAAGTCCAGCATGTGTCATTTTGTATTGTGATGAAGTTAATCGGGAACTCAGTGCTGATGAATGTCATTCTCACAGTTTATTCAAACAACAATAAGTACAAGGAAATCCCACTTTGATGGACGTGGAGATAGATGCCTTGATTGAAGCTCAATTTATTTGGTAGTTCAAAAAAGCAGTAAGAGCGTAAACTTGCCTCTTATGTTATATGTTTATCTCCTTCAGAACATCTTATACAATATGGTTCCCATGTTGATCATGTTTATAAAAATAACTGTAGGCTGAAATTGTACAAATGTTTAATGACGAGCACCAAGTACACATATACCACTTGGCTCAACTGCCTTGAAGGAAAGTTACATCATGTTCTGCATTAAGAGTTAATGAATTTCTATTTCACACACAGAAAAGGTGTGAAGGGAAAAATACTTTCAACTATAGCGTTTGCGTTAAAGGGAGCGGGGAAGGTGGATATGAGGACGATTATTATGAAATCCTCCGAGAAATTATTCGCATTGAATATCTTGGAGAGCCGCTCAAACAATGCATGATGTTCAAATGTGATTGGTTCGATAACACCCCTCGAGGAACACGTTGTCCCAAACTATGCCCATTTGTAGAGTTGAATGCCACTTGGAGATATAGAAAATATGATCCATTCATATTTGCTACTGTTGCAACGTAGGTGGTGTACATGAAATACCCAAATGGAATAAAAGATAAGTCTAACTGGTGGGTTGTTGTACCAAACAAACCCAGGCACAAAGTGCACAACGAATTCACTTTACCAATTGCATTCCAAGAGGATCATGTGTCTCACGTGACACCGGTGAATGACACAATTCCTGCAACTTTGTTGAGTCACAAGAAAGACATTGAAGTTGTTAATGAGGAAAGTGCAAACGAGGAAGGAGCGGAAGCAGAGTGGGATGACGATTATGAATACATTGAAGACGAAGTCGGTGTGGACCATGATTATCTTGACGAGGACAACAAAATCGGGGATGATGACTAATATTTGTTGAATTGGTGTAACTTTTTCGTTGTATTGATGTACACTTGGTCGTCCTATGCATTTAGTGTTTCTTCAATAATTAATGATACAATTGTCATTCTGTGAGTTACTATTAATGTATAATTCTTGCATTTTATATATGTTGTTTGAACACTACGATTTGTGTATTTGTCTCAAAGATCTCAGGTACACAACGGGGACGCGGTGGTGGACGTGGTCGAACTCGGGGAAGAGGTGATAACAACCAAACTGGCCAAGCGGAAGAAGAGTTCTGGGGATGGCAACACTACCAAGACATCCCTTAGACTGCATTTCCTGTTCCCAACAGCGCCCAAAACATGCAATTCACCCAACAGGTACCTCAAAATGCTACGTTCCCTCAGGCCGACATGTGCTTCTTCCAATCACAAAGACCTCCTAACACTCAGATGTAAGGAGCATTTATGGGCAACCAGTTTGGCTCTTACATCCCTGTACCACATGTAATTCCACAACACAATTAACAAAGAAGTAGGGATCACAGTGAATGTGCTTCAAGCCATGGGAGCACGTCCAACAAGGTGCTTAGTAGGCCAGATGCTAAAGAGTAACTGATTACACATTTTCACTTTTGTATATTCAGAACCCGAACATACATATAAATATGTTTGTTGTGAACACAATTTTGTAAATGTTTTTCTTACTTGCAGCTTCTTTCCATATGATGTGGTGCTTGAAATAACGAAGATATTTAAGAGCAAATTTACCGAGCCATGGCCAACATGGGGTAAAGTCCCTAAATCACAACAGGATCCGTGGTTTGGCGAGTTCAAGGTAAGATAAATTTATAAGTTCACTAAATCTATGAATATGTTGTTCACTAACATATTGTTTATATTTTGCTCACTTTGATTTCACAGAAGCGTTTCTATTGGGCTCTAGAGCATGACTTCCATATTAGGAGGAACTTTAAGGAGAAGGAGGCTAGTAGATTGAAGGACACATTTGGGGAGCTAAGGAAAAGGGGCAAGCAGCCTCTGTGGTTGTCTGACAGCACTTGGAAGTCACTTTAAGAGTACTGGGCTTCCGAAAAATTTAAAAAGGTGAGTGCACAAGCGAAGAAGAACCGGAACAGTGACCAAGATGGCTTAGGTGCTTCTTTACATACATGTGGTTCAATCCCATTCAGCGAGCAAAAGAGATATTTGGTACGTACGAAGAACTCTCACATCTTTCAACTTATCGCATTTTGTACTTTGCATGTGTTTTACTTTGCAATGAAACTTATTTGCATATTGTATAGGCTAAGAAGCTTCAAAGGCACCCATCTGCAATAAAGTTATTTAAAGACACTCATCAACACGTGGGGGACAACACATAGGTTGATAAGAAATCTGAAAAAGCATACGTAAGTAACAAGTACTTTTTACGTGTATAAAATTTTCTTACTCTGTCGGCGTAACTACATCTGCAACGTTTAATACATTTGAACTTATTTTGTAGACGAAGCATCAACAAAAATGGGAACATATCAGGAATTCTCAATCCTCGACAGATCCTAGCTCCGAGCCATCTGAAATTCCATCTAAGATGGAGTTGTGGGTGCAAGGTAACGTAAACAAAAAGGGCCGCGTGTATGGATTAGGTTCAGAAGGGGTGAAACTGAAGCACTTGTTCAAGTCCTCAGTAACATCTAGGGGCAGTCAGGAGCCGGATGTACGAGAGACGGTCACCTAATTGAACAATGAGTTAAATTCAATGGCGGAGTTAAATCGCCAAACTGAACAACAGAACCGTCATTTAGAAGAGAAAGTGATGATGTTGGGTGACCAACTTAGTGGGGTGCAAAACACACTGAGTGAGTTCATTAGATCTAAACAAGCATCTAGTTCTGCATCACGTTCACGCCCTTCTTCGCACCCTCGACAGCACTGCCACTCCACTTATGTCGCTCCTCCTCCTCCTCCTCCTCCTCGGCCTCAAAATGATGATGATGATGAATATGATGGTGATGATGATGGTGATGGTGCTGATGATGATGGTGATGGCACTGGTGATGGCAATGGTGATGGTGATGGTAATGACTATGGGTATGATCTGTACTCTACTCATAACTATTTCAACTATTAGAACTATTTTAACATTTGAAAAATTCCATGTTATCTATATTGGGGACAGTTAATGGTTTGGATTTGTGTGTGGTTTGGACTTGTGATGTTCAACGACAGTAACCATGTGTGATGGTTGACTTGAAAGAATGTAACCACGTGTGGTGGTTACCATGTAAGGTTTCAGTTTGTAAGTTGTATGTAAATTGTAAATTTGGGCTGCCTCTAATTGCCCAATGTTTTTTCAAAATGCTGCAGAATTTGCGACAGAAAAAATTATGGGTCGCGGCGGAACTCCGACGGTTTCCGACGGAATTCTGTCAGAGTTCCGACGGCTTTCGCACTCTTTTTGCGGGGGAGTCAGAGTTCCATCAAAATTTGCCCAATCTCGGTCCGAAGGCATGAAATTTCGTCGGTACTATTCCGACGGAATACCTCATTCCTTCAGAACACTATCCGGACTCGCCTTATTCCGATGTCACATTTCTGTTGGCTATTCCGTCGGAAAATCAATTTTCCGAGGGAAAAAACCACTTTTTCGATCGGAATGTCCGTTGGAAAAGTCACCTTTTCAGTAGTGTTAATTAATTTAAGTTAATATTTATTAACCTCATTATGTTAAATTTATAATTGTTAAATTAATTGAATTAAAAAAATCATATAGTATCAATGCGAATGTAAGACAATTAATAGGAGACAACTGCTAAGTCATAATTCATGCATTATTTTTGTAATTATTTTGAGTATATTATATATATTATTTCGTTTAATTTGTTTTGTTTTATATATTTTTCAGGGTTAGTGTTGATTTAATAAAGAGGAGAAGAGAGAACGTAGAAGCTTGAGTTTTACACACTTAGCTACAAGACGGTCCAAAAATAATAATTATGGAAATTATTATTTTCAGAATTATTATTTTGGGCTAGGGTTTCAAATATTGGTAAAAAGTTACAAGTCTTGAGGAAGAAGAAAGATAAGCAAAGAGGGAGAAGAAAACCCCTAAAGAACTAACCCTAGCCTCATCTCCTCCATATAAACACAACCCTCATTCATCAACCAAACACAAGACTCACGCAGCTTCAACACTCCCTCCTTCCCCATCTCTT
>JACYFF010019584.1:23285000-23308160 GCA_017589665.1 Selenicereus undatus
AAAACACCTTACTGGGGGTGCTTCTCACTAAGCAGATGTAAGGTACAGTGAAGATCCTATTATGCCAATGGTTTGAAAACTCAAATTAACACAGCTTGTCACGGTTTTTCTTTGCGAATTGAAGCTCAAGAAATCTTTTCTTACTTTTGAGTAAAAACCGGGTTTTCAGAATTTTTCTCTTTACCACACTGTGTTTTCTCAATATCCGTTCTGTCTTGGAATGGGAGAGAAGAGCTAAGCTTTTAACCAAGAAGATCAACGGTAAAAAAATCAAGGAAGTTGCTGAGAATCTGCCAAGTATGGCATCAAAGGAGATTTCCAAGCAAAGGATTTTCCAAACGGCTAGTGGATAAGAAATTTTCAAAATAAAAGGGATTTGTTTCTAAAAGATAAAAACTTATCCTCTTCGTTTGAAATAGCCGTGGAGAATTTAAAATAAGGAACTAGAAATCTCAACTTTGAAATTTAAATAAATCACTTCCTAAAATATAGGTGATAAAGATCTTTTGGTTTTGGAAAATATTTAGCAAGACAATTTTGGCAAATCTCCCATAATATTTCGTATCTCAAAAAATATCCTATCCTGGGATTTTAAGAAAGTATTTTAGAGCTTTTGGCCAGCCGAAATAAATTTTTCCAAAATAATCGGGCATAGCCGTTTCAGTTCAGAAACACCCTAGGCACCCTTTTTGCAGGGTTGTTCGCAACTAGTGCTCTGAAGCGCTTAACGCAACTGCCGATTCAAGAGGTGTTTAAAATGATGTTTTCAATATTGGCATATTAACAAGAGTCTAAATAAATAAAACCTATATACCCAAGACTTCTTGTTTTGAACCAGTCATCTTGTCCAAGATTTGTAGAGCTGCTGTGAACACCAATGCCACCTTGTTTGCTGGAGTTGTTCTTTGCATTGCTAGAGTTTCAGAATCACATGCTTTACCTCGAGCTGATCTTGCTAGAGTTCAGGAACAACATGCTTTTACAATCGAGGTGTTCTTAATATAGAACCACCAAGTAGAACCTGTTTTAAAGACTTGTTCTCACATGTAGCAAACCAGTTAATACACAAAAGAAAACACCAGTTAGGCCTGTTTGGAGATCGTGCTTGGAGCAACATTACTTGGACAAATTTTTACACTTTGGATTTGTTATCATCAAAACTTAATCAAAATAACTCAACAGAAGGGGTTTCTCTTGTCTTTCTATGTTCTTTATCTACTATTGATGAAGTAAATTGGAGTGAATTACAACTCTAAAGTTGATGTTATTCACACCTTCTCTTTCTCACACACACTATTACCCCTCACAACAAGATGCTAAATATGAACATTTGACATACATAATCTAACATTTGGGAGTATTGGACGAAAATATACCAACCTTTTTCCTTGGAAGCCACTAATATGACTTCTAGAGGTAGTTTTTTCAATAAATCATCATCGGTTTTTAAACACTTTGACTCATTGAAAAGCTTATTTATTAGGTAGTTTACATCACGTGTATAGTAATAGGACTTATTGACTCATTCTTTTTAAATTTTTTTAATAGAAACCTAAAATTAACAAGTATTATCACAATCTAAACTTCAAACTTAACTTTTTTGGCACAAGGTAAGGCATAATATTAGTGATGCTGTTTTGGGTGTCCTTAATGGTGGTACAATATCACATGAAATGAATCATACTACTATCTCCCTGATGCCAAAAACCAAAAATCCATATTCAATGAAGGAGCTTCGGCCCAATAGCCTATACAACGTAACCTACAAACTTATGTCCAAAGCAATAGAAAACAAACTCAAAGTGGTGCTTTTGCGGCCAGTTTACGAGAACCGATCAACATTTGCTCCCATGCAAGTAGGCTCATTTTTGATAATATATTAGTGGCCTATGAAGCTTCTCATTTCATGAAGACAAATAGCAATGGAAAGAAAGAGTCAATGGAGGCCAAGTCAGATATAAGTAAGATGAACGGTTAGGTCAAGTGGAGCTTCTCGAAGCTTATTATGGACAAGATGGGTTTCCCGGCTTCGTGTGTTTCATTGGTGATGAATTGTATCTCAACAGTGGCCTTTTGTTTTCTAGTTAATCAGAAGATTGTGGACTCGATCACACCTAGTAGGGGATTGCGACAAGGTGATCCCTTAACCCCATCCCTCTTCCTCCTTATGTCCGAGGGGTTATACGCTTCTCTCCTTAAGCACCGAAAGAAAGATCAGTGGCTTACGTATATGTAAAGGGGCTCCGAAAATATCACACCTTTTTTTGTTGGATGATAGCTTGATGTTTATGACGACCAATGTTCATGAAGCGAGGCATTTAGAAAGCTCCTGCAAAAGTTTGAGAAGGTCTTGGGACAACAGATAAATCTCAACAAATTGGAGGTATTTTTCAGCGCTAATTTTTAGAAAGATCACAAAACTTTTTTGCTGAATGAGCTAGTGTATGAGGGACATGGAGGAGCACAAAAAGTATTTAGGACTCCTGATTTGCTTGGGACGACCCAAAAATATGATATTTGAGCTGCTTAGACAAAAAATCTAGAGTAGAGCTAACAGGTGGTAAAAATGCTCTTGCAAAAAAGGCATGAGGTGCTTATCAAATTTGTACTTCAAGCTATTAATTCATTTGCAATGAGCGTTTTCAATTTTCCTATGCATTTTGCAAGGGAGTTAGAAGCATCATGAGCAGGTTTTGGTGGAGCTCGAATGTAGATAAAAGAAGCATACACTGGACTAGTTGGGATATCCTGTGTAACTCAAAGATGCAAGGGGGAATTAGTATTTTCCCCTAGCTTAGAGATTGGTTACCCACCCCGATACACTAATAGCTCAACTACTGAGGGCTAGATATTTTCCCAAAGGTGATTTCTATGAATGCAAAACATGGTCTTTTCCCTAACTTTACTTGATGTAGCCTGCTTAAGGGGAGGGATCTCCTAGTTAAGGGGCTTGGCTAGACCATGGAGAGAAACGGTGAAGCTTTGGGGGGATAAGTGGCTTCCTAATGGGGATCCTATTTTTTAGGTGTGGTTCTAGATGGGAAGCGATATTGTTATGTGAATAAATTATTCAAGGAGGGGGTCTTGAATGGGATTCCCATCTTGTAAAGAGCTTTTTTGATACTGGGGTTGAAAAGCAAATCCTACCAGTTTTGTATTAGCCTAGTAAACCCTTGGATGTCCCTCGCCGATTCTACATGAAAACCAGGGAATATATTGTGAGGTCAAGCTACCATTTGGATCAATCATGGCAGTGTCTACAACATCTTCACAATAAACATGCAGCTAGACAAGTGTGTGGAAGGAGATCATGAAGCTCAAGGTATATACACATGTAAAGAACTTCCTTTGGCATTTTTTCCGACAAATCCCCCCCACAAAATATAACCTCTATATTAGACATTGCATTGGAGGTGCTTAGTGTGAGTTGTGTGAGAATGGGGAGAATACTTTATGTCATGTGTTTAAGGAGTGCAGGTGGGTGAAGGATGTATGGGAGGAGTCAGGGATGAGAGATATTTTGCAAGCGCCATGCCTGGATGTAGATATTGGGTGTTAAAGACCTTGTCCTTGAGAGCGGATGTGGATAGGAGGCTCTTTGCTTACGGTTTGTGGATGTGTGGTGGGTGAGAAATGATTTTATCTTTAACAACCATTGCCTAGATGCTTACCTGGTGGAAGCCAGGGCAAGGATCAACCAGGTGTTTTTAGATGGCTGTTAATCTGAGAGGGAGAGGGATTGTGGGAAAGTTAGATGATGGGTAGGTGTTGTTTGGGGGGGGGATCAAAGTGCATTGTGATGCAATCATTAATGGTGAAAAAGCTTTGGTGAATTTGCATTGTGTAGCAAGGCAAGAGGATGGGTCTTTTGTGTGGGCTGCTAGCAAGTCCTATGGTTCGAGATGGCCCCCTGATGTTGCTAAAGTTGAGGCTGTGTCTTTTGCTCTAGATATGGCTAAAACCCAAGGTATGCAAGACTTTGTAGTTGAAACAAACTCCTTGTCCCTAGTGCGTGAGATCAATCACAAGAGGGTTCTTAGAGATCCATACATATTTTAGAAGCAGGGTTTGCTCAAAAAGTAGGATGGAAGCGACACCAAGAGCTTAGTCTGGACAAGAAGAACAAATAATCAAGCTACTCATCAAATTGCTCAATTGATGGAAAGGTCATTGAACTCAACTCACAAAGCAAGGAAGTGTTGAATGAAAGCTAAGTACTTGAAGCACTCAACCTAAGTTCAATGAAACTCGAAACTAAAATGGCGTTTAGGATAGAACTGATCTTGATACTTGGATATAGAAACACCACCAAGCTCGAGGTTAGGGCCCTTAAACTATGATTAAGATACAGAAACACCACTTAATCAAGTTGTTAGGGAAAAAGTTTTAATATTTATAAACCCCAAGTGCAAGGTGTATCGTTGAGTACTTAGGGTGTCGTCCGCAGGGAGTTGGGTTTTCAAGTACCAGAGTTAACTAAAACGTCTCAAGCCAGGCAAAACTGAAGGAATAGAAAATAGAACTAAACTACTAAAATAACTAAAGGACTGCGATTATGATTAAACCTGAGATAAATCAGTTGATCAAGTTAAACCCTCACCTTCCCAAGTTATGCTAGTATTCGAGGTTGATCGGTTGCATCATTGAGGCCACCCAAGCCCTCTCTCAAGGGTTAATAGGCTATTCTAGTTCTTCTAACCACCTATTTTCATGGGAATAGTTTGACTAAACTACTAGGTTGACAACCCTTGACCTAGCTAGCGATAAGACTATTTTCATTTCTCAATCCCTGCCATTCACTCTACCCATATTAGACAATTAACCTCACCTTTTAGCATAAGTCAAGTGCCCAAAAACACGAATGAAAGCTCTTTCAAGCATTTCATCGAACACATGATGGGCGTGAGAGAAAACCTTAAATTCTAGCATGAACAAGAGGGACAAAGGTCTAACAACAATCAATTGGCCCTCACAAGGCTGATTACAATCCAAATTCACAACTATAATCTATAAACATTGCAAAAGCATATAAACTAAAGCATGAACATGAACATACAAAATAAAGAGAGGAAGAGAAGAGAAAACTTAATGGCTAATCCTAACGTAAAAACTCCCAAAAAGTAGCTAAGGAGAGCCCGGGGAGGTCCCGAACAAAAACCCCGAATGAGGCTTAAATAGAAAATCAAACGAGTGGGTGACGGGGGAGGGGCATGACCGTACCAAGTGGCACGACCCCATCGTGCCATTTTTCTTGCACAGTGGTTCAGCCCCCGGTCCTCCCTTTCTTGCCTGCTTTCACTGTTTTTGTGTGTCTTCGCTCCTTTTCGTGGTGCTTGCTCCATTTGAACTTATTTCCTACAAAACGTACATAAAACAAGTAAAAATCCTAAAGATTAAGTTATTATACAAGCTAAAAGTGGGTAAAAGAGGCATGTAAAATATGACAATTTATCGCCTAACACAAGTTTAAGACTTGACTTGATCACCACTCTAATTGACCTAATTAGAGATAAGCAAGTAAAGTGTTTGGTTTTCACAAGGAGCAAAGCTCAATGTAATTTCATTCAAGATGATAAACAAGCTGATTACAAAGTGAGGCTTCTAAAGCCTTTATAAGCATGTACAAGCCGCCTAAGGAGAGATTAGGAGGTTTCTTTAAGGTTAGGAAGCCTCTTATCCTAGCTTAAAAATGGTTAAGCAAAACTGAAATCTAGCTTAACAAAACAGCAAAGTACAAAGCTTGCTTAATCAAACTAATTGCAATCCTTGAGACTAGTTAACCATTAAACTTAAGCTTAAACTTAATATTATGCATGCAATTAAGCAAGGGAGCAGCTGCCCTCATGTGGAAGAAAAGTAGTAAAGTGGCTGGTCCCCTTTTTGCTTTATAGCTGACCAATAGGGATGTTTCTGTCTTTCCTTCCTTGTTCCTTATTGGTTCTTCAATTTGTTTCTCCATGATTGTGTCCAAGACTCCTTTAAATGCCATATCAAGCTACTTGGAGAAGATTGGATGGCTAGAAAGACACCAACCACCAACTGCACCAATTACGTGCAACTGGGCAGAATACTGCAATTTCCAAGTTGTGTTTGGATGCCACATATCCCATGCAAAACGTGGGCATGATTTGGATTGCTACATATGGTTGGAAAGCTTTGGATGTCTCCTAACTCCTTCAAGTGGAATCACATGTTTATGATTTCATTTGATGGTCCAAAACCATAGAAAACTCAGATTGGTCTAAACCAGGTTCTAGCTTGCACGGTTTACAAAAATGACCTGGTTCTTCAACTTCCACTTGACTTAACTTGAAATTATCAATTGAACCAGGTACATAACATCTTGGGGATCTAAGATATGCAAAAATTTCAAACTTAAACCCAAAATAAATCTAAGGAATGCAATACACAAAATCGAATTCATTTTGTCTCAACCGACAGTTTAGACAATTTGGATTTAAAGACTGATTTGGATGGGCAAATGAAGTCCAAATGAGCTGAAACCTGTTTTGTTCGAAAGCCAACTTCTTGAACTTAAAACCCATGGAAACATATTTAACTTAAACCTCAAAGAGGCCTAAGTAATTAGGCTCACAAAAACCACGTATGTTGCTGGCCTAAACCCGGGGCATTCTGTTTCGCGTCCTTTGAAAGTTTGGACAAAAATACTTAATTTAAAACTGATTTAATTGCATAATTAAGTTTATTAGAATGTCAATAAACTCTCTTAGTAAAGAAATCAAAGTTAAATTAAGTTTAAGCTAATGAATCAGCTTAAAACTTACAACGGGGTCAAAAATGGCCTAAACTGAGACAATTTAGTTTAGGGCTTGAAATCTCCATGCTAAACTTAATTTAACTTGAATCTCTTTGAATGGCTTGGTACTTAAGGATGTTGATTGACATCCTAACTGAAAAGAATGGTTCTAAACCTCCTGGGTTTAGGAAAACGACGAAAGAACTAAATTGAGTTTTTAGTGCTTGGAAACAAAACTGTTTAATCAGCCACCTACGCCTTTCATACCTGATCATAGGTTTTGAATCGAGCCATTATCGATTGCTAGGCCTTTTGAAGTTTAAGTAAAACTCCATAACGTGCCATTTATCACAGAATTCAAATGATGGCTCAGATTCATGATCTTGCCTTAGGAGATATCCATCATCAATGGAGTTTAGCTAGTGATAGTTTTTATTTTTAGGATGATGCTCCCCTAGTTTGGTTATGTGATTGTTTGTTTGAGGATGCTACAAATGAGAATTGATGAGTGAAATTCAGGTTTTTTTTTTAGCGCAAAAAAATCAAAATTAACTAGTCCCACCACCAAATACATGTTCAAAATCATACGATATTAGTTTTCTAGTGAGTCAAAGTATTTGAAAATCGATGGTAGTTCATTAAAAAAAAATTACCCCCAAAGATTAGAGTGTTGGCATCCAAGAACAAAGATTGGTATATTTTCGTCTCTACTCCTCAAAAATTGGATTATTTACATCCAATGTTTTTACTGAATAACATATAAGTAACTGCAAGGAGTTGTGAACACTAAGCATCTGTAAGCAGAAACATGATAAGAATACACCCTCAAGAGTATGTCATAACTTGTATGAAGTATATGTGATTCCCGTAATTTACAGTGTGTTTATATTTGAGGGAAGAAAATGGGAATGGAATCTTTGGGGGGGGGGGGGGAAGGTTAGTTTACTTGCATGAGCCTTATTTGATAAAATAAAGCAAGGGAACCAGGGGAATAGTTTGCCTCTATTTTCCTTATTTGATAAAATAAAGCAAGGGAACTAGGGGAATACTTTGCCTCTATGCTCCTTTACTAGTTTTTGCCCATGCTCTTGGAGTCTTGGATGGGTGTCTAAGTGGTAAAAATTAATAAAAATGAATGTCAACTTAAATATAAAGTTCATGTTATATAAGTGCAATGCAATGAAGAAAATAATTTTCTATTCAAATAATAATTTTGACAACCTAACATTCAAAACACTCGTTCAACAAAATACCTAAAGTCATTTTTTCTATTTGAAACATATCCAAAGATTATATATTTTTTTTGATAAAATAGTCGATCTATAGTAGACAACAATTTGCATAAATTATTGGAAGGATATGTGAAAATTAGAGATTAAAAATTGCAAGGAATTTTTGTTTAAATGCTACAACCATCCGTAGAGGTTTTTCATATTTGCTTTTTCTTTCCTCTTACAACACAAAAAATAGTTACAAATACTAAAAGAAGGGTCAAGGGGGGGCCGCCGGCCAACAAAAACCTAGTTGACAGTAATAGAAATTCAAAACAGAATGCAAAAAAGTTTGACAGTCTCATGAAACATGTAAGAATCTGGAATGAACGAATTTTGTTATTTGCTTTTTCTTTCCTCTTAAGTAACTGCATGCCTCATATCCAAATGCAACCACTATGATTCCCAATGTAGCTATTAAATTGTTAGATAGACCTGCTTTTAAAATGACAAAAGATATTAAACCTGAACAACAAAATCATAAACACAAAATAGTTTTAAAACATGAATGTGTTATTTATTTCTTAGGTGAAACAACAACAACAATACCAATAACAATAAAAAATAATGATGATGATTATAATAGTAGCAGTGGTGGTGGTGGTGGTATTAGTAGTAGTAACAATGACGATGATGATGATGATGATGCAAGCAGCTTATAATAGATTAACAAAGTAATATCAATTAGACTACAATTTTATCAAGAATTGTGATTAAAAGACTATCAACAATTATGTTAGAAGGACAAAAAAAAAATTAGAATATTGGTCATACATGGAGACTTACACTATAATATATCTACAATTTTCTTCTATATACCATATAATCAACACCAGAGCATGTGTCTTCAAAAGCTAAAAAATCTCTTAGAATTATTAACAAAATTATCAATCATCGTCATACTTATATAATCGCGAACAATAATCTTAAAACCAAAACTCATTAGTCTATCTAAATTATACACCGCCTAAACTCACTACTGCCTTCATCCTATTCCTATTCCCTATCTCTAAGACATTCTTCAATGGTTCAGGGTATATTTCCAAAACTTGAACCCACTTTTATTTGTTTATCTTGACTACATGTACAACTCTTACAAAAATTTACCCTAAAAATTACAAAAAATAAAAAGGTTCCCCTACCTGTTCTTTCTTTGCGCTGCCACACGGTCCGCAAGCCACCATCTATACCAACTGCCCAGCCCCACCCCCAAAAAATAAAATAATAAAAAAAACCAACTGGCCTCCCTCCCAATTGATATGTAATTTCGTCACCTTTATAATGGGGTTTTGGAGGAGGAGACTCACAAAAGAAAGAAGCGGGCATTAAGACTGAAAATAGGACAAAGTATAGATGATCAGGGTGATGTAAGACACTGGATCAAATAATCGTCCATTGAAGTAGTCGCAGAGGCGACACCTGCTTGGCCCGATCGACTACCATGTTTCCAACATAACTGGCAAAGAGTTCATCCTTGTCGCTTTGAGTCTCAGTCTATCCATGGGGAAGGCATCGTCGCTGAGAACCGCAGGGAATGATTAGTCAGAGAAGAATGGAGGGTGTGAAATGGGAAGCAGGAGGCCAGATGGAAGAGCGACATAAAGAGCACTGAATGCATTATTCAATATAAATCAGCTTAGAGGGGTAAGCAATAAGGGAGAACATGGGACTTGGTGACAGATACGAAAACTGCTGTAAGAATTTTCAAAAGGGATGGGAGACATGATATGGCATCAAAGATTTGGGGGGGGGGGGGGGGGGGGAGGGAGAACCAGTAGGATCTAGTTACAAAAATGACGACTGTTTATCCTTTTCACGGGTTCGCAGTTGCGTGGGTGCTGTAACTGCTTATATATCATTTATCTTTTTTATTTTTTTCAATGATTTACTTGTAGCTGCTAACATTTTGAATTCGGAAAAAGCGACAGAATTAAGCTTTTATGCGGGAGTCCAAATAATTATCAAAATTGGGGTTTGGAGGCCTCTCAACTGCTCATCCATCTTTACACTTACAATATACAGATTACTTCCCTTTCATTCACCATAGAAAATAAATGCCTATTGATTGGAGGAAAACTGTGAATGGGATAACCTCTTCCCATTCCAATCCCATTTTCTAGTAACATAGTCACATACGAGGGGAACACTAATTGCATTCCTTCTCCGTGTCTCCATTGCCTTCTCCTCTACTGACCTCTGTTTCATTCCATCCATATTAAAATTTGTTCTACAAAATTAGTCGTTTGAGTAGCATAGTTGTTTAGTGACTAATATTTATGGTCTATTTTTTCATGATAAGATGCACCTATAAATTATAAGAAAATGTAAGGAGTTGTAATAAGCTCGAAGGAGCTGTAAGAATTGGAAGAAGATATAAGAAGCTGTAAGAAGATATAAGAAGCCACAAGGATAGACATAAGCAGTTGTAGGATTATGAAAAAGTTGTGTACATATTAATTTTTAGGTTTGTATTGGTATTTAATGTATAAATTGTGAAATAAGTTATTTTTTAAAAATAAATTTCTTGTAAAAATAAATTTCTTGTAATATGTCAGTGATATTTATGAAATTAATTTTATACCTGAACTAAATAAATTATTTTTTACCAAGCAGATACAACTAAGTTTTGATTATCTACAACTGTCGTTCTTGCTGAACTAAAATAATATTAAAATAACATAATTTAAGAGAATTAATCTTTAAACAAGTCAATTAAATAATAATTAAATAAATATTTTTACCAAAAACATTTACAGAATCAAATATGTTCCAAACTTGAGATTTTTTTAAACATTAGTTTCATCTCTCTATAAAAAATGAAAAACCATTTAATTAAAATAAACCCTTGAATATAAAATAACAAGTTTTCTCAAAAAAATTGAATAGATTTCCTAAATTAAAAACTACTCAAATTTAACAAATTAAAATTAATATTTTGAAAATAACATTACCAAAAGGATTATAAAAATAAACCCCTCACCATGTTAAGCTAGCATTCATGAAATATAAAAACTTTGAAAATAAATACAGTTATAGGTATTGGAATTTTTTTTTTTTGGCTAGAAAAAAAGATAGATGAAAAAGTATAAATAAATTTGAACGTAATAGATCAACTTAGGGATGAACTAGTTAAAATGGTTTTGTAATCTACAGTTTGACTATTATCATATATGATTTACATAGAAACTCAAACACGAATGAAACATTTGTACTATAATTTCGAATGCATGTTTACTTATTTTTCTCTATACTTGCTTAGCAACAAGATTCAATTCAACATATAGGTTTATTATGCTATATTTATTGAACAACTGTTACGTTTATCATGATAATTTTGAACTCATATGTTTATACAAATATTATGTTCATAAAACTATATACATATTTTTCACAGTAACAATATATAAAAAATTATGTTTTTACAAATATTAAACATATTGAACAAACATGAGAGAAAAAAATGACAACTAGAATATTGTAGGACATTTATCATATTAAATATGTCATAAACAAGCACAAAAATATACATTAACCAATAATTTTTGTAAAAGAAATGTAAGAAGATGTAAGGAAATGTAAAAAGGTGCAAGAAGATGTAAGAATTTTGTTAGAATTGTAAGTAGGTATAAGGAACTGTAAGTAATTGTAAGTTGTAGCTTATAGTTAACCGTCGCTAAAAAGAATATGGCCGTAGTAGTAGAAAACTATTTTGATTTATAGCTGTTAATGTAAACCTGTTTAGCCAAGTGATTGAAGAAAACATATTTGGCAAACTTAGCTTTCAGATTGGATGAAACATTTGTAAATTACTATAAAATGATATGAAAAATTTGCCAAATATGAAAGTAATGAACGGTATTTTTATGGCACTTTCAAAAATTTAGAGTAGACAAGAAGCTAACTTGAACAATTATGAACCCAAAATTGACACGAAACAGGTGGGTTTCAGTATAGATTTTCAACCAATATAGTTGAACATGTTAACACATTTGACTTGTTTGATTACGTGTACGTTTGACTTGTTTGATTAATTGGATTAAGTTAACACTAAGATTCTCAACAAAGAAAAATATACTTTATAATTATGGCACATTTAATTAATGAGGTTAGCTAAATATGTCATTTATCAACTTATCATCTGCCCATTTATCCTAATCTTTGGACATTAGGAATTTTAAAATAAAATACAAGTACAAAAGTGACTTAGTGTAAATCTGGCGAAGTTTTTTGATCGTAATTGCTTGATACAGTCTCTAAATTTGATTTAAAGTGCTTTGTTATTTGATTTAATTGAAAACGTCAAATGAGAAAATAGGTGATATCAACCTAACTCGTTTTTTTTAAATGGATAAATGTGTTAGATTAAAGTCAAATTGATTAAACATTAATTGCTTATAATTCAAGGTTTTCCGATACATTTAACAAACAACTCAAGTGTAGCTTCTTGAGTTATCAACTCATCTAAGTTTGACACAAGCACGAGTCCCATCTGATATGACATGTTTGCCATTTCTAGTTCAGAAATGCTACTTAAGGGCTTGTTTTTTTCGTTAGTAAATTGGGTGCGTAAAAGGATGAAGTGAGTTGAAGTATGTTGCTGTGAGTTGAATTTTTTTTATGTGATAAATTGAACTTGGTTAAAATAGTAAAAGTGGGTTAACGTAAGTTGAAATGGGTTGAAGTAGGTTAAAATTGGTATTTTAAAATTTACTCACGAAAAGAACATACCCTAAAATGCTAAGTACTATCTAACATACTCTTCCAAACATATACTAATCAAATACTCATATTTACCATATGCATGTTTGTTTTAGTGTTGGTAACTAGCATTTACGAGCAATTGAGGGCAGCTAGAAGTTGTTGCTAGTGTTTACGTTTAACGATAAGCTTTTGAGGAAGAGCAGTGAAAACGGTTGGAACGTTTATGAGTGAGTTTTTAGGAACAGTTAGCATTTGAAGGCAATTGTGAAACATTTATAAGCGTTTAAGAACGCTGGGTCAATGCGTGAAACAAATAGTGTTACCGATATGCTATTTCAAACACTGTTGTTTGGATGGTTTTTTAAACAAATAAAAGAAGGAAAAAAAGAGTTTCTAGACGTTCAGGTGATGCACACTGCAGGGCCCGCAGAAGCCAACGCAGGCGGTTAGGAGTTACTTCTGCTACTTTCTTCTTTATATACAATAGACTTTTTGCACCGATTCTATTTGTTCATCCTACTCTTTTTGCTTCAAATCAAAGTTCGCCTGAATCTCCTTTTGAGTTCTCTGAGTCTCTGCTGCTCTGTTTTCCGTTTAAAGCTGCACATCTTTTTCTCTGCCCCTTTGATTCCTTGGCAAATTCGCAAATGGTACTTTCAAAGCGCCGCCACAGATTTTTCAAGTTCAGAACCCCAGTTTTCTCCAACGCTTCAGTTATTGATTTTCACTGAGAAATTGCCCTCTTTTTCTTGAACATTTTGTTTCTGGGAGTGATTTTCGGCTCAATGAGTGCAAGCCCAGAAAACCCTTTTGCTTTTTGACCGACCTGTAGTTTCTGGGGACTAGACGCGGTTTTGTACTCTGTCTATTGGGTTCTTCGAATTTTGCTCATTTGGGTTGGGATTTTCTTCCTTCTTTTGATGTTTAGACCGATGGCTGTAGTTCACATGATCAGTAGAAACTATGAAAACTCACGATCAGTGTCAGAAATGGCTTGGATTTTGCTCAGAACCGATTGCTCGAGGCTTTTCTGGTTGTTTTTTGGTGTTTTCTCCTATGAATATTACGAGGGTAAACCCCGGATTTTCTAGTGGTATTTTCGTTTTCTTCCCCTCTCGTGGTCTCTCTCTCTCTCTCTCCCCCCCCCCCCCCTGTTTTTACAAAATCAAATAAGATTACATTCTAATATTTAGCCTAAAAAAAGTAGACAAAATCAAGTAAGATTCGCATTATCAAGTAGCCATGAGCACCATGAGGGTTAGGAGCCAGAACGTTGGAGCAAATTCTCAGATGGGTTATGCAGAAATGGACCCCTCTGGTCGTTATGCACGTGTAAGTTTTTTTTTTTTTTTCCTTTCTAAAAAATGGATTGATCGATTGATCTTCTATTCATTTTGTTGTTTGATGTGTTAGTATTGCTATGAAAATGTCAGCTATCCCCTCAGTTTGCCTAAAGTCCTTGAATTTGGCAAGGGCTTCAAACTTCTTTTTGTTTGTTTTATGTGTCCTGGTTTGCCCGGGAAATTTACCCTTGATTATGGCTGTGGTACCTAAGCCCTCTTGAATTTACCTATTGGTAGTGTCTTGGCCTTTTAGGCAAGGTCCTCTATTCTAATTTGTGGGTTCTCCTCTCTTGATGTTCCATGGGGTCATGGTTTTGAACCATCATCAAATTGTATAGATCATAATAATTCTAGAAGATAGAAGTTTTGAACCATAAGAGGTTCATCCGGGGAGTGTTATGTGGAAGGGGCACGGCCTGCTAGTTTTGTTTATTTCAATCTGTTCCTGAGAGAAGAGGGTATATGCATTGTTTATTTAAATTTTGGCGAATGGGGTGTAGTTGCCCGTGGGGTCTTCTTTGAAAAGAGTAGCAGGTAGATATCACAATTCGGTTATTTGAGTTTGACTTTTGAATGATGAAATGATGAGAGAATTGCATTTTAGTACAAAATAGTTCAATATTACGTGTTGGGCGGTTCATTTCCTGGATTCCTTTATTTTAAAACGGGTCAATTCCTTGTAATTTAGTGTGACATGATGTCTGAGGCCGTAATAATTGCTCTTAATCTATGCAAGTTGTTGTTTGAGCTGATCTATAGCAGATTTATGAGCATGATATGATGAAACCTTCTTAAGCCAACTACTGTATGTTGACATCAATAACAAAACATTACTTGAATAAAGAGTGGTTGAGTTTCCATGGAGCTAAGTCAGCAAGTTCATATTAGAGGTTGACATGCCTTGCGCATAAGACGCATCCAAAGGAACGTTTGCCCTGATAGTGGCTCTTGTTTCGCATCCTCTGTTTTGCTTAATCTCAAAGCTTTAGCAACTAAGTTAAGCCATCGAAACATTCTGTTCATGTGTTTAAGTTTAGAATTCAGCCAAGTCACTAGTAAATCCATGACTTTTAAGGCAGCATAAACCCTGAAGGAAATGATGCTTCGGTGTGATTTACATGGACCTTTGAATAGTGCTATTGGCTAATGTTACTTGCTATAGTTTTTATATAACCTTCACCTGTTTTTGCCAATTCTCACATATTGTACAGAAGACAGAATTTTACAGGACAAGAGGTGCTGACTTCATGGAACTGGGTAATAGGTTAAGGAAGACAGATTCTATAGTAGTCGTGTATATGTGTTGACAATTCTGTTTTCCATTGCCTTAAGGCTAGGCCAAGCTGAAGAAATCAGCTATCTGCTATGGTAATCTATGATATGAATCACAGAAGACCTCTCCAAACATAATATTGTTCTTTATTTCAGTTATGGTGCTCAAGACCTAGTCTGAGCTTTAAGATTAAATTATCAGGGACATTGTGGGTGTAATAAAAAATTCAGGGTTTTTACTGTTCTTGTTATATTGCCTTGAACTGTGGGTATTTATACTTAGACATCTTAGGAAACAAGTAGCACTTTTGATCCTTTGCTTATGCAATTCCTTTGGTCAAGTTTATTGTAGGGTCTTCATTGTTTGTATAACTCATCAAGTGTCACTATTTAGTCAATTGTTGTACATTTAATAATGATCATTGGTTGTATTCTTTGGTACGTACTTGCTTCTCTTGCTGTGTCGGTGTCTTTCTTCTACTGTTGATGTTTTGATAGTTCTTTTATGCTTAGTGCTAGTTATCAGTTCTGTTGTTTGCTGTTTGCTATCATGGTGTTATTCCTTCCTTTATGGTATTTTTCTTACAAAAGTTTTCCTTTATTTTTTTGGGGGGGGGGGTATCTTTTTGGGAGAAAATATTGCAGATCTCGAGGAATCTGCATATGTGCTTGAAGAGGTTAGGAGGCCTACATTTAGGGGATCCCATACCCCTACTGAGTCAGGATTTAGTGCTGCTATTGTTTTGTTTTGTTTGACCATGTCCACTTGTTAACTACCAATTGAGACATTGTTTAGATCTTGCCATGAAACCAAACCTAGAAAGAGAACCCGGGGGGAGTTGGGGGGGGGGGGAGAACCCTAGGAACAAATCTACTTGAAGGAGTACTGTGTGCATTGCAATTGTGGCACCATGGGGGGGGGGGTGGAGAGTACTTGTACTGCCTAAAACTCGTTTTGGAGTAGACACCCATTATAATTCACTGACGCTAAACGTACTTCAAGGAATTTAAAAGTGACACCCTTGTTTAGGAGCCAATTCTCTGGACGCTTACTCCTGCATTGAGGAGATGTTTTGTTGATATTGTTATGAGAATGAGGAATAGTGTCTTGGTATTGAGCGTGATCAATCTTCTACAGTAGTTGAAGGTTGCGACAGTGTTTGGAATAATCTGTTGCTTGATTTGCTGTGAATATCACTTAGGTATGAATGCTGTTTGGGGACTAAGCTCGCACTGCCTGCCTTCTGTTTAGCTGTTGGCTATTGTTGATAGGTTGTTAAATCTCACTTGATGATAGGTTGTTAAATCTCACTTGATGTACCTATGACAGTTTAAAGAAATTCTGGGGAAAGGTGCCATGAAGACGGTATACAGAGCATTTGATGAGGTTCTCGGAATGGAGGTAGCATGGAATCAAGTGATGCTTAATGATGTCCTTCGTTCTCCGGATGAGCTGCAGCGGCTTTACTCTGAGGTCCATTTGCTGAAGAATCTTAAGCACGAGTCCATCATACGACTCTATTACTCTTGGATAGACATTGACCAGAGAAGTTTCAACTTCATCACAGAAATGTTCACGTCTGGCACATTGAGAGAGTAATCACTAGCTCGTTGTTCTGATAATTTACATAAACTGCTGTAGAATCTGGATCTCATCTTTCTTGAATTTGATTGTCCTGTTCCATGATGAATTCCACAAATAGTTTGTTTTCTAGAATGAAGCCCTATATAAATTGTGTAAGAATCTTCTATGGTTTGATGTCTTCCATGATCTTCGTTCAAAAAAAGAAAATAAAAAAGATATCTTTCATGATCTACCTGCAGTTGTCATCTGATATTCATTACATAATGACACTTGATAACAGATACAGGCAGAAATATAAGCAAATAGATATTCGAGCTGTCAAGAATTGGGCCCGCCAAATCCTTCGTGGGCTTGTTTATCTTCACAGCCGTGATACTCCAGTGATTCACAGGGATCTCAAGTGTGATAACATTTTTGTTAATGGCCATCTCGGACAGGTGAAGATTGGTGATTTGGGCTTGGCAGCTATTCTTCGTGGTTCACAGCACGCCCACAGTGTTATAGGTTTCTATCTAGTGCTTGAACCATTGGCTTCTGTTCTCCTGCAAGTCTTTATATGGACTCTGGAAACAAAATTTCCTGTTAATAACATTATGGGTTCATTTGACAGGGACCCCGGAATTCATGGCACCAGAGTTGTACGAGGAAGAATACAATGAGCTTGTAGATGCGTACTCTTTTGGAATGTGCATGCTAGAGATGCTTACATCTGAGTATCCCTACTCGGAGTGCTCAAATCCGGCCCAAATTTACAAGAAAGTTACTTCGGTGAGTTTCAACGACAGTATGACATTGGATTCCTGTTCTGCTCTTCCCTCATCTGACTCGATTACACTCCCTGAATATTTCAGGGAAAGAAGCCTCAAGCTTTTTACCGTATCCAAGATGCTGAGGCACAGCAGTTTGTTGCAAAATGCTTAGAGACTGCTTCAAAGAGGTTACCAGCTCATCAGCTGCTGTTGGATCCTTTTTTGGCCGCCAATGAGCACCTAGCGCCAGTCCCAAGACCCTCTCTTCAGATATATTCTCCAAAGGGAGCTATTGTTGAGATGCCTTTTCTGCTGGATGGTCATCGGAGGGGGACAAACATGACAATCACTGGAACAGTGAATCCTGAAGATAATACTCTCTTTCTCAAAGTGCAGATGTCTGACAAGGATGGTATGGTCCTACAATCCTTCTTTATACCTAACCTTCAACAGTAAGATAATCATATGTTATGTGTAGTAATGCTTGAAGTAACTGCCTAGACATGCACATTGCTGGTTGTAAGTCTGGTGACAGTTACATAGATTCCCATTTCCTATGCTTCCTGATCTCAATTGTCTAGCTTATTTCATTTTTCCGGGGTCTTTTTCTTTTTTTTCATTTTTTTCTGCTTTTTGGGGCGGCGGGGCGCTAAATGTAAGATTTCTTTTCTGTATCATTTCAAAGATCATGGCCAAGCTAAGAGATTGAAAGGTCAAGTGTGTTGCCTGTAGTTGCATTCCAGTATTTGATATATGTACGTGTCCAAGTGTTGGTCAAATCTTTTCAAGCGTCAGGCATGGGTCCATTTCTAACCATGCAGACTCTGTTTAAAGCCCTGTTCTTTTCAACTTGTTTTTTAGAATCAATTTCATTCAGTTCAGTTTAGAAAAAATTGGTTCTGTTCAGTTAGGCCAGTTCAATTCAACAGAATTAAGTTCAAAATTCCATTAAAATAATTTCCATTCAGTTCAATTCAACAAGATCAGTTTAGTTCAGCAAAATTCAGTTGAAAAGAGCAGGGCCTAATACACGTGAAAAGCCAAGGACAATGACAAAGCTTCGTGTTGAGTTTCCAAACTGGACAGGGAAGTATCTAAGACCAGTTTAAATTGGTTGCATAGGCCTTTGTACCATTGTTCACATTCCCCTGCCCTTAAAAAAGAAGAAGAAAAAAAAAGAGGAACAAGAGATTAAATCTCAAGTAACTGCATCAAAATGCTCATATGTTAAAACAATTCATTAGGTCTTGAGCTACCATGGCACTATGGTAAAGAAATCCCTTTAAAAGCACTCCTGTTGGTGGTAATTATGTGAAAAAGACACCCTTTGTAGTTAGTGCTAGCAGAGAAATTTAGGAATGTCTTTGGAATCAGTGTTAGAATTAAGCTAATGGTTTAAATTATAAGCCCATTAATATTGCTAGTATTAAGGTTCTAGGGAACAGTATAGTAGCACAGTTGCCTGAGCATTAATAGCACAATGACAAATGCAACTTCTCCAATTATGCCACAATTTGGCATTTATTTGACTGCTGTACGTGGTTGCATTGCACAGGTCATGTCCGGAATGTTCATTTTCCATTTGATATCGTTAATGACACTGCTATGGATGTTGCAATGGAGATGGTTAATGAACTGGATATAACTGACTGGGAGCCAGGGGTGATTGCTGAGATGATAGAGGAAGAGATTTCTGCTTTAGTGCCTGGCTGGAAGGATTCAGATTCACGTGAACAGCTGAGACAACATAGTTTTGATTATGATGATGATGATGATGAAAACCACCCTCCCTACTTGTCCTATTCACCTTCTAATGATTCTCGTCGTGGTCGCTCTGACTCAATTGACGCACTATTCTGTCATGATCGTGCATTGGATTTGAACCATGATTGGCTTCAAGGTAAGATTGAAACTGGTGCTCAGATTCAATGTTGGTATACTAATCATACCTCTCACGGCATCTATGTTTTGATTTTACAAAGGCTAAAATGTTTTAATATGCAAACACTCAACAGAATAGATCGATGGGACTCCTTTTTTAAAATTTACTTGGTGTGTCTGCGTTGGACAATCTGCACTGTGCTGGGTACAAGCACTTCAAGTTCATCCTGAAATTTGTTGAAAATAGATGAATCAAAAAATGGGATGTATACCTGCATTGAACACTTGCAACAAAGTCCAAGTAACATGGGACCTATACCTTAGTCAAATACAGGTGGCTAATAGCACTAGCACTGGCACTGGCTGGGCAATGAAATTAAACTAGCCTAACAGGTTTTAGTGGGCATCATGGTTAGGTGGCTTGGCTTAATCTGTCCTCAAATCTCGCCCAGCTTGGACCAGTGTGGATTGGGCCTATCATTTTTAACCCATGAAAAGACCAAAGTCTGGATCATCCGCTAGCCTGATAATTTGGTTGGTGTGGTTCCGTTAAGACGGTCCACCCAGGGCTGGCTCAACAAGTGGGCCTGGTTTATCTTCACCATATTAAGCCTCCATTGCCCCCCTCCCCTCCCCCCCGCCCCGCCCTCGCCAAAAAAAAAGGAAGCAGCAGCTGTCCAGATGTGGAAGCTTTTGGCAGCAATTTTTAGTGTTATTTCCATTTTTAGTGCTCTAATGCTGGTGTCACTGATTCTGAATGATACACCAATTGTTTCACCATTTGGAAAGACTGCTAATGGCTTGAGTGAACAAGCTGTTGGAACACTTATAAAGAGCACTAGCATGGGTAAATTGCCGTGTGCGGATTTGGTTTTTTAACATCTTACAACTGTGCTGGCAGAACATGTTCAAAATATTACCCCAAAAAAAAATGCAAGTAATTTTGCCCAAACCGTTTTACTTGAATATTATCTTTGCAATTCCAATGTTCAACAACCCTTTGGAGCTGGGAATCTTACCGTGTACATAATGTTGATTCCAGGTCATGTTTCAAAAACTGAAGATGCAAGTTCAGAAATATCTTACGGCTCATTCGCATACTCTGATTTGGAGCAGTGTTTTGGAAATAATGGTGGGTATGATTCAAGCCCTGAAGGAGGACCAGGAAACCCAGATTTGAAAACAGATCGACATAATACAACATTGTGTCCCCAGGAAAACCAGATTTTCACAAAGTGGAATGGCTTGGTCGATCCCCTGAATGGTAAGAGCTCTAGTTGTCTGAGGAAGCTTAGCAAGGTACGCTCATTTATGGACATTAGAACCCAGTTGCTACACCAAGCCCTCTTGCAGGGCCTTAATAAACGGCGTGGTGCCAAGACTGTTGGTGCTGTGGAGAACATTGGGTTCCATGATCCCTCGTGAGGTTTTCTGGCTGAGTCATATATGTGTTTATTTGAGCTTGCTCTGTGTCTGTGAAGGTCATCAAATGCACCCGCCAACTATGGGAATAAAACCATCGGGTCTGTGTAAGTCAAGGTGACATATTTGATGTTGTACATAATATGCTGTTCCCTTGTGACCAGCGTGTTTGGAGGAGCTTCCAATCAAGTGCTAAGACTTCATTTTTGAAAACTTCTTAAATGTTAGTAGCAATGTCATTAACTGTTTCAATATCACAGCTTAGGAAGATTGGGTGTTTTGAGTAAAAAATAAAAGCTCAATTTGAGTATACTGAGTTATATTGTACTAACTCATTTTGTCTGTGTGAGAATCCAATGCCAAAGTCAGAAGCGTTTGTATTAGCGTAATTGCTTTTTGGAAAAAAGATATATATGTTATTTTATTTTGAGATATATTGCTATCTTTGGAAGGAATTCCTTATTCATGACTAAATGGATTAGATTTTTATGGTGTAATATGTCCACACGTAACCAATGTCTTGTAAGATTTTATTTGATCCAGTTTAATAAGGTTGTATTAAATCAATCTTGAGTTCATTTGTAAATTCTTTTGATTGGTTTTGATGAGATCTTTGGAGATTAAATGAAGCTCTTTTCTCAGCAGTTATATTATTTTCGTCAATTAAGAACCAGTTTTGGAAACACAAAGGTTCGAATTAGAGTCATTGAATTATGGAGAAAATTCATTGAAGATTTGACAAGTTTTGCTCCAATGGTGAAGAAGGTTTTAAAATCCATAAAAGGCAGAGTTAAAGTATATGCAAGACACAAGGAAGAGTTACATCGTGAAAAGAACTCAAGTGCAAGCAGGTTGGGGAACGAACTCAAAATCGTTAATACTCTCTTGTGTACTTGTTATTTATTTGAATCTTTGTAAGGAGGATTGTAACATGTTAGGGAACTTACTTGGATATCTAGGTATTGAGAGGTCAATAATTATTGTATGCTAGTCAAGGTTCCTTAGTCGAGTAAGCTTGGAACGCTAGACAATGTATGAAGTCAAGGTCATTGGTGTGTACTTCTTAAGTGAACAAGAAGTGGAGGTGATCAAATCCTAAGGGAAGAAGTACTTAGATGGTGACTAGTTTTGTTCAAAAGGGTGGACATCAGAAACATATCCTGTGTTTTGTCTCATTTTAATTCTGCATTTTAGTTTCATTTATGACATTAGTGACTAACCATCACGATTGTCTTCTTTGACATTGACAATACAAGTTCAAAATATATTATAAAAAGGGCAGTCCAGTGCACAAGCATTCCGCATTCACACAGAGTCTTGGGTCAAAATATATTGCAATTTTTTTATAAAATCTTAAATTTTAAGATATAACTGTATTCACCACTTCTCGAGTGATTTAACATGAACTGAAGTGGATATCAGAGATGCATAATGGGAGATCAATGGTATATGCTGCAATACGGCAATGTAATTTAAAAAACTTGCTTTAAGATGATCATAGTAAGAAGAGTTGATTTGGATCAGCAACAAATAACAATGTCAGAAGCGAGAATAGTAAAGATAATGCTAACTAAGGGCATGTTCTTTTCGTGGGTCAATCCGTTTTAACCCACTTCAACCTACTTCAACCTACTTCAACCCATTTCAACCTACTTCAACCCACTTGAAAAAAAAATACCAACTTCAACCCACTTCAACCTATCTCAACCTACTTCAACCCACTTCAACCAACTTCAACCCACTTCAACCCACCCCTTCATAATTTTAATAATTTGTAAAGTATCATGTGAGATTTAGAGCCTGTTGTTTTCGTGGGCAAATTAGGTAGGTAAAAGGGTGAAGTAGGTTGAAATTGGTTGAGGTGGGTTAAGGTAGGTTGAAGTTGGTTTTTTTTTTTTGGAAGTGAGTTGAAATAGGTTGAAGTAGGCTAAAGTGAGTTAATGTTGGTTGAATTTGGTATATTTTTTATGTGGTGGGTTGAAATGGATGAAAATAATGAGAACGTCATTAATGTGTGATAATTTATGAAGTTATCCAAATTTTGTGAAATTTTTGTTTGTTATTTTTTATTTTACATTTTTTTGATTTTTAATTTTTAATTTTTAGTTTTTATTTTTCATTTTTCATTTTTCACTTTTTTTTTATTTTTTATTTTTTATTTTTCATTTTTTTATTTTTT
>JACYFF010019584.1:23324394-23340986 GCA_017589665.1 Selenicereus undatus
AAAAATAAAAAATAAAAAATAAAAAATAAAAAATAAAAAATAAAAAAATTAAATAAAAAAAAAAAAATAATAAATAATATAAAATATAAAATATAAAAAAAATAAAAAAAATAAAAAAAAGAAAAGAAAAAATAAAAAAGTAACAACAAATAAAATGAAAAATGAAAAATGAAAAACAAAGAACTAAAAATAAAAAAAATAAAAAATAAAAAATAACAAACAAAAATTTCACAAAATTTGGATAACTTCATAAATTATCACACATTAATTATATTCTCATTATTTTAACTCGTTTCAACCCACCACATAAAAAATATACCAACTTGAACCAATTTCAACCAATATCAACCCATTTCAACTTATTTCAACCCAGCTAAAAAAAAAATACCAACTTCAACCTATTTCAACCCATTTCAACCAACTTCAACCCACTTCACCCTTTTGACCCACCCAATTTACCCACGAAAGAAACAGGCCCTAAATTAGGATTAATTTAATTTAACCAACAAGGACTCCACAGTTTAAGTCATTCTTTCATAGAGTTTGGAAAGATCCAAATATAATCAACATTACTTCTGCAAACATTTAATCATATTAGGCAATCAACATGCTTTCAATGACACACATAGTACACATAATCAACAATGGAATAGGTTAGAACAAAATTAAGCATATTTTAATGTATGCTAATGCCTACAGAGCAATGCATCTTTTCATTATAACTTACAACTGGCTTGGTTGCTCGTGCAATGCGTGGATAATCATTTAGCATTTATCTAATTTTTAGATGTTAATTATAACTATTTGTTGACGCCTGAAAGGGGCATCTTTCTTTTAATCGCCTAATGACGAAAACAATACCCAAAACTTGTGTACTTTAGAGGGCCCAACAGAGTGGTTAATAAAAATCGAGTTCGAATTAGTGAAATATAAAGCAGTAGAGAGCGCATGCAAGTTGGCTCAATAGGCTTGACTTAAGCATTGAAATTAGTTGGTTCACCAAACAGGAGACTCGGCTAGGCTCCTCCATTTTTGGCACTCCGAGATTAAATATGTGTAAATAGAATTAATGAATCCGAGTTCGAAACTAATTAGTTCACCGCATTTAATTGGTCAGATTCCTAGTTGAAGTAGCACACTAGTTTAGATTAAGCTTAATAAGACTAGGAGTCTCCTTTCGTAAATTAATTTGGACTATTTCCTCAACCACTATAAAAAGGGGGATGCACCCAATGGTTGAGGGCATGAGTTAGCGTCAATTAGTCTCCAAAATTGAAGTTATTGAGAGCATTGAGAAATCCCATAAGACTTTCTAGCATAGAGATACTAGAAATTAGAGTGTGACAAGATCTCGAGTGACCTATTGAGAGCATTGAAGGTGATATCGGATTAGTTGGAAATGTGTCACTTTACTGGATTCTCACTTAAATTAGGGGGGTAACTTGAGGGCGAGATCTCTATCTTTCCCTTACTCTTCTGCTTAATCTCTCCTTTAATATTTTTGATTTCAGATTACCAAAGATGTAATATTTAGATAGTTCCCCACCCACAGTAGTTGTTTACTTTGTTTTGGCTTTTGTTAGGCTAAAAATTATACCTTTTTGCATTATCTAATATGATTCATGCTAACCTGATCCATATCTGTGTGATAGCATAATTAAGATTTTATTTACCACACTGCATAGTAGAGATTTTCAGTGATGACGGGTAGTGATGTTATTCGTCCCATCATATAATCGTCCATCACCCCCAAATATGGATCTCTGGTATGAAACTAAGGAGTCAACACGGTCCCCATAGTGGGGATTACTCGAGGGCCTTTTGAAAACCTTTTTGAAGAGAAATCACTTGTCCCTTTTCGTGTCCCTTCGATTGCTCCTATCGGTTAATGATTCACCTTGGAAAGTAATTTTGGCTTGTAATTTTTTCTTAAAACTCACTGGCGACTCTATTAATGAATTTTATTGCTTTCATCTCTTTACTTTTAATTAATTTTTATTTTATTTTTTGGCAGAAGGGTTCTAATCCGAGACAGTATTAACTATCTAGACCAGGATTTGGGCCCAACCCTGGCCCAAGAACCCGACCGGATTCCTGGATTAGGCTGGCCTACCAGCTCCTAGATTAGGCAATTAGTACTGCTTGGAACTAGAACAAGCTGCTAGCCTTGATTCTGGTCGACGAACCCGGTCGATTAGAATTTTGGTCCGATTTTCTGAACCAATTCCCACTTATTTGCCTAATTCTGATTCCTGGAAAAAAAATTAAATTAACATTCAGTTTTGAAAATAAAAAATATAAATACCCAACAAACAAATTCGACCATGAGGAACCCCTGCCTGAGATAGCTTCTCCGGGGACATGGGTCTTCACAGTGGTGACTCGATTGGGGATGTTTTGCTTAAAAGTGAGTGAGATTTGAAATTCAATATGGGAAATTATTTTAATTACGCTTGCATTAGACATCCTTGCACTGAAAGATGCTGCCTTGATCGGATCAACAACACCTTTATGATTAAGCCCTATTATCACCCCTCAGGGAATCAACTGGTTAACTCTATGAGTCCATTAAACTTTATTGAGCATGCATTGATCCACCCATTCGCGACACACTTTTTGGTCCATATGACTTAAGGAAACAACCGAAATGTTCCAGTCTTGTCATCCACCCACGGATGACGTACGAGGCATTTGCGTCATGAGAGGATTGTTCTCGACCTTACTTGAAACACTTGTAACTTAGAACTCTAGCTTAGGATGGAACTTGTATGTGCTTGGCTACGTTTATGTATGATTCAACTTCCTTAGCCCTAGAGATTATGCATTGATGCTTTAGGTCTTACGAGAGCCCACGCTGGGAAATGCCAAACTTAGTGACTAGGGTTATGAACCAAAGCGACTTCGAGGCCAATTAAGCTCTAAGGGCTCTTGGCCTTGAACCTGACTAGGTTCTAGCTTTAGTTTAGGGAATAGCTGCGCTAAAAGGAGATGTAGCGGAGCTTGAATGAGCCTGGCTGGGGTGCTAAAAAAGGGAAAAGGAGTCTGCATGCTAGTAGAAGCATAAGACTGTTTAGAAAAACCAACTTGGAGTGTCTTCAACCTGGGATAGGAGTCAGTTTCCTAAGCCAATTAGAAACCCGACTAGTACCCTAAGAGAATCTGCCTGAATTTAATTGGCCCTGAACTAAGGAAAAAAAGGGTAAGACTCATGATGATCATTTCAAAGGCCTAACTAGGAACCCAGCCGGCATCCTTGGAGCTTGGTTGTGTTAGATTGAGTCCAACTTTAGGAGGAAAATGTTGAGATCAGGATGTCAGTCTTGGTGTAAGTAGGGAACCCAACCAGCGTCGTACAACTAGGTCTAGTTTGGGTAGCATTTTTTTGGGTCAGCATTCGCAATATACAGTCAGCATGCTGGGCTCTTGGTATTAAAATTTTAGCCCATAAATCAACATGTTTTGAATCTTTAATTCCCAGTGAAAAAGTATTTAGATGAGATAGTCATGAGCACTTTTCATTTTTTATTAAGGCAGGGAAGACTACGAAAGCATACGAGTGGAGTCCATCAACTATGCCACTTCAATCTAAGGAGCAGTCAAAAGAAACTCTACCTGTCGAGTTTAAGATCCAAGTTGAAGTCTAATCCATCACCAATTCCAATAGTTGGGGACAACTACATCACAAAACTTATAAAAATGATAGAAATGACGCAAACCAAGATGTAGGAGAGTGACAAGAAGATGAAGAAGATGACTATTGTACCCTCAAACCTCACCAAAGAACCCAAGTAGAGAATAATAAGCAACCTCATGCCGAGGAGGCAAACGATTAGGGGAAAGGAGAAATAGAGAATATGAAAGAAGGAGACTTGGAGAAGAACACTCCTTAAATCGATCCACGTATAGATTGCATAGAACAATTGCATAAGGAGTCCTCCATGTTCAACAAATACTTTAGTGACTATGCGGGATTCACTTTAATCCTAAAAATGGAAGTTGCCTCGAAAGTTCACTATGCTTGACATCAAGTTTCATGGAATTGAAAATCCTCATCATCACGTGAGTGTTAGCACATGACTTTAAAAGGAATTGATAAAGACATCTTCCACCTCATATTTCCTTGGATGTTTGACAAGGATGTGATAAGATGGTGTAATACCATGGACTCCCGAAAGGTTAGGAATTTGGGTAATCTTTGTAGGGAATTCTTACATTCATATTCATACAATGCTAACCCCCCAATCACACTCAGGGACCTAGAGTTGCTCAAGTAAGAAGAGAAAAAGGGGGACTACATAGCTAGATGAAGGGCGAAGGCTGCTCAAATGATGGATCGACCTTCAGAAGCTGATTAAGTGAGAATGTTTATCAGGAACCTCAAACCCACATAAGTAGCACCTACGGCTCACTCCATTTGAAAATTTCACCCCACTGAGGAATGTAGGCGTGCTGGTAGAGGAAAAGGTATCCAAGGAAGTACCTACTAAGACTGTAGCAACTAGAAAGACAACTGCCAAAGCGCGGACAAAAAGGCTAGCAATTCTAAAGTGCACACGATAAATCGTTTTACCGAGTATACCCCACGGAGACCACCTATAGTCCGACTCTGGAGTCAGTTTTGGCCAAAGGGAAAATCGATCTCCCTCAGGTTAAAGCAAAAACTAAGGCTCTTTGGTAGTCCAAATCTTTTGATCCAACTACCTACTATAAGTATCATTGGTCTGGAGGGCATAACACCGAAAATTGTTGGACCTTTAAGAATAGGTTAGAAAGGATGTTTAAGTAAGGATAATTCCCGTTACATAAAGTTTCTCAGAAGCCCAAAAATTACAAAACCCCATTGGTGGATCAGGAAAGCATCTTTGTTATCAATGACCACAAAGAGAAATGGGATCCTTTGGTGCTCATACAAAGCACTTATGACTCAGAGCTAAAGGTAAGCACTCATGACATATATGAATCCTAGGGAGGTTATCTCATTGGTGAGGCAATAGATAATGATTTATGGCTGAGAATGAAGAAGAAGACTTATCGGAAGAAGAAGACCAAGAAAGGGTCCAAGACCTCACAAAGGCTGGGCGGCACCAAGCCAAAGAGGGCCGATAATAGGCCCCTAAAACAAAAAGGGGATTGTAGTTCTAGAAGAGGATCTGACGCTAAAGTGATTAAAGAAACTTAAAGCTGAAGCAACGATTTAGCAACTCACAGTAGCTTCTCAAAAGCACATGCAGCTCCTCATAGATATGCTAAATAAGATTGAGTCATCACCTGAAGCTACATATGAGGAAATGATAGCTTCACTTACATCTAGTAACCATAACCTTTAGTAGTAAATACCTCCCACCAGGAAGCCCCATGCCCCCTAACGCCTTCTATCTCACTATGATGTTGATGCGGAGCAAACCATGAGGCCTAACCTCCTTATCAACATCAAGGCTTCGATTTAACTTGGGCCCTTAATCACCTATGAGGGTGGTACCTAAGTACTTGGCACTCTGAAGTCCTTGTTGGTTTGGGAGCCTTGAGGGGCCCCAAAGTAAGGTTCGATAAGGTGGCATGGCACTTAGTGGCCTAAATAAGGAGCCTAGCTATTTTATCTCCAAGTCACCCTACTTTATTTTATTTCCTTGTTCTGGGCAGAACATATGACCTAACTTCTAGCTCATTTTTGGTTGGGTAAATGGGATCCATTTTGGCTTAATTTTGCATGGATGGATAGGCCCGAATGTCTATTTTCCAACAAGCCCAAGACTATCATAAATTCCAAGAATTGAGCATGTTATGATGCCTTAACCTAGCCATGGTCAGTGAAGGTTTGGAGGTGCACGTTTTTACTCAAAGATTTATTTGGGTCATTAAATGGGAGAATTAAGGGTCCAAACTTGGTGGGTAGCTGATAAACTCTTCTAAAGGCTCCCATAAAAAGTTTCACCTTAATCTCCTCCATTTGGATAGTTGAATGACATCACCAATGGCAAGGACTGTGCAGCCAATTCTAGCACACCATTATCCATTTGTGGTCCCATTTAATTGTATAATTAGCTTGTATTTCATTAGAAAAAATTCTTGTAATGCTATTGGCTAGTACTAAGTTTGGGGGAGGGGTTATCTTGCTATTTAATTCCTCATCTCTTGTATTACATTCAGCTTTGATGATTATGACTGAATAAAAAGGCTAGAAGCCATTTTCCCTCAAAATATCTTTATCTTTATCTCTCATTAGAGTGGTGATTTAGAGTCATCCCTTTATATTAATCCTTGGTGCTTAGGCTTTAGAGGATTAATTGGTGGGTTTCTTATTTTGTTGTTCTTGCAAGAATGTAAACAGTTTCCTTTGGATTTGGGCGTTCCTCCATTGAAGTGCTCTTGAGGTGTTCATCTTATTGGGTCTACACTTGGATGATTAAGCCTTTATTTGGCCAAATGAATTTCTTCTTATTCTAGATCTGCTTTAGTTGGTATTAGAGCACAAGGATCCTTCAAGGGTAAACATTAAATCCTCATACTTTGTGATTGAAATTTGTTGTTTGAGTTCTTACTTTGTTATTTTGAGATTTGGGTACTCTCTACTCTACCTTATTCCCTTATTCTCCTTAAAGAGTCCAAGCACTCTTCCATGCTTTTTTTTTCAATCTGAAACCCTAAAAACCCACATTTGATTTCTCCATAAAACTCCTCATTTAGTCCACAAAGAACCCCTAAAATAGCCTGAACATAATCCCCAATCAAAACACAACCCCAAAACTCCACAAAAGAGCCAAAACACTCACCCGCGCCAAACTAGAAATTTGGCACAGTCTGACCATGCCCCTTCTTTGTCGAGAAAATTTTTTCCAACTTTTTGGCACGACCACCCTATGTTGCATTAGCATGACCGTGCCCCCCCCCCCAATTTTTGGCCCGTGGTTCCTCTGGCATGATCGCGCAACCTTTTCTTAAACACTTAATCTTCTTCCTTCTCTTATCTACCTTCAACCATGTCAAATGATGTGGAACCTCCTTAGCCTAGGGGCATCTCTCTAGAGTTAGCCCATGAAACGAGGAATGACAAGGCCATGAGCGAGCTTCAAGAACAAGTAAGAAAGCTCACCATGGAGCTAAAGCGAGTTAAGCGATCTGAACGACAAGGTCCCCGACCTAGAGAGCTTGATGTCAACTCCATTGACATTGCCTACTCATCTTCTCATGAGGACAATGAAGATGGAGGTTTTAGGGGTTGAGGTCATTCTAGAGATGATCTTAGTGACCTCAAGGTTGAGGCACCGAAGTTTGATGGAAAACTTAAATCGAAAAACTACATTGATTGGGTGCAAGCTATTGAGAGGATCATTAAGCTCAAGGAGTATAATGATGAAAAGGCCTTCAGGTTGGTCATTCTCAAGTTAAAGGGGTATGCCTCCTTGTGGTATGAGACCTTGAAGAAGAATATAGCAAGGGAAACTAAGTCTCAGATCAAGACTTGGTCCAAGCTCAAGAAACACATGGAAAAGTGGTTCTTACCGCTCTCAAACAAGCAAGAGCTCTATCTCAAGATTACCACCCTTATCCAAGAGAATCTTCTGGTGGAGGAATACATTTGAGAATTTGAGCACCTTCAAATGAGAGTTGGTTTGAATGAAGACAAGGAGCTTACTATTGCTAGGTTCATCAAAGGACTTTCTCCTAGCATAGCTCACAAGGTGGAACTTTAACCCTACTTGTCTTTCAATGACATTTGCTACCTAGCCATCAAGATCGAAAAACAACTTTAGGGTCAAAAGCCCTTCGCAATTCCCTCCCCTCATCGACCCCAAAGCACCCCTAAGAGTTTCACTTCCTATAACAAGGGTGAAACTACACTACACCCATTAAGGCTATTGATAAGGGTATAGGGATTGCTAGTGAACCTCCAAAGAGGTTGGAGGGAAATAAGTGCTTCAAATGCCATGGTTATGGACACTTCCAAGTGGATTATCCAAATCAAAGAACCCTCTCTATTAGAGAGGTGGAAGAGATCCAAGCTCTAGAGGAAGAAATTAGCGAGGAAGAGTTTGAAGAAGAAGATCACACCACAGTCACCCTGAATGTTGGAGAACTATTGGTGATCTGAAGAGCCTTCCATGTCAAAGAGGTTCCCCTTGAACCTACTCAAAGGGAGAAAATCTTCCACACTTGATGTACCATTGGAGGCAAAGTGTGTGAGCTTATTATCGATGGAGGTAATTGCATCAATGTGGCTTCTATGACTCTCATTGATAAGCTACAAATTCCCACCAAGGTGCACCCCAGTCCTTACATTCTTCAATGACTTAAGCAAGGAAGCGAGGTAACTATTTTTAAATAAGCTCTTATCTCATTTTCTGTTGGTCCTTATTATGGTAAGGTCCTTTGTGATGTTCTTACTATAGATGCTTGTCATATATTGCTTGGTTGACCTTGGTTATTTGACAATCATGTGATGCATGATGGGCATGCCAACTGCTATTCCCTTAAATTCAAGGGACGTAACCTCACTTTGACCCCTCTACCACCACCTAAACCCCTTAAAATTAAATAGGGGAAGAAAAGTGAGAAAAGCCTCTGTATAAGTGAGACACGGGTGAAGAGAGCCATTAGTAAGAGAAAGCCTTTATTAGCCTTACTTATGGTTGATTCAAACACAAGTAAGGAAGTGAAGCCCTTACACCCTCTTAGTCAATCACTCCTGAGAGAGTTTGAGGATGTTTTTCCCAATGATCTATCACCGGGACTCCCTCCTATAAGAGGAATTGAGCACCAAATTGATCTCCTATCAGGTGCTCCTTTGCCTAACAAGCTAGCTTATAGGTGTAATTTTAATGAGTTGAAAGAGCTCCAAAGACAAGTCTAAGAGTTGCTTGATCGTGGGTACATTTGGGAGAGTTTGAGTCCTTGCTCGATTCCCGCTCTTTTGGTACCTAAGAAGGATGGTACATGTTGTATATGTGTGGATTCTAGGGTCATCAACAATATTACCATCAAGTACCGGTTTCCTATTCCACGATTGGATGAAATGCTTGATGAGTTATATGAGTCCAAGGTCTTTTCCAAGATTGACCTTCGGAGTGGTTATCATCAAATCCGAATGAAAGAAGGAGATGAGTGGAAAACGGCCTTTAAGACCAAATATGGGTTATATGAATGGCTACTGATGCCCTTTGGTCTTTCTAATACCTCGAGTACCTTCATGAAGGTCATGAATGAAGTCTTGAGGTCATTCATTGGGAAGTTTGTCGTGGTAGACTTTGATGATATCTTGGTGTATAGCTAAGAAAAGGTGTCTCATAAGGAACACCTCACTCAAGTGTTCCAAGTCTTGAGGCAACAAGCTCTTTAAGCTAAACTTGAGAAGCGTGAGCTCTTTACTCCTTAAGTTGTCTTCCTTGGGTATGTTGTCTCCGGTGAAGGAATCCAAGTTGATGAAACCAAGGTTGAGGCTATCAAAAGTTGGCCCATTCCTACAGCCATCACAAAAGTTCGTAGCTTTCACAGATTGGCTTCTTTCTATCATCGGTTCATCAAGGATTTTATCTCCATTATGGCTCCCTTGACCGAATGCATAAAGAAGGGTACCTTTGAGTGGACAAAGGCCACCCAAAGAGCCTTTGAGTCCATCAAGGGGAGGCTTTGTTCGGCCCCTATCTTGGCCCTACCCAATTTTGAGCTCCTTTTTGAAGTTGAATGTGATGCTAGTGGAGTTAGAATTAGTGCGGTTCTCACTCAAGCCAAGCGCCTTCTTGCCTACTTTAGTAAGAAGTTGAATGGCTCAAGAGTCAACTACTCCACTTATGATAAGGAGTTCTATGCCATTGTTAGGGCTTTGGAGGATTAGAATCATTAGCTCAAGCCCAAGCCTTTTGTACTCCATTCGGATCACAAGGCTTCGTCCTTCATGAATGGCCAACACATAATGGCCAACACAAGTTGAATACAAGGCATACTAAGTGGGTTGAATTCCTTCAATCCTTCACTTTCTCTTGCAAGCATAAGAGTGGGAAAGAGAATGTGATTGTCGATGCCTCATCACAGAAGTATGCTCTTCTAACGGTCCTAGAGGCCAAGGTTCTTGGCTACCATTCCATCAAGACCTTGTACATAGAAGATGAAGACTTCAAGATGGTGGTTAAAGATCCCTCTTCCTATGGCACTTATACCTTGCATGAAGGTTTTCTCTCTGAGGAAAATAAGTTATGCATCCCCAAGAGTCCTCTAAGGGACTTGATTGTCAAGGAAGGTCATAGAGGAGCCTTAGCCGGGCATTTTGGTGTCAACAAGACCCTTGAGATCCTTAAGGAGCACTTCTATTGTCCCAAGATGGGTGGGGATGTCCACAAGGTAATCTCAAGGTGTGTCATTTGTCATATGGCCCAAAGTCACTTCCACCAAAGCCTTTACACCCCTCTTCCAGTTCCTTGCAGTCCTTAGGATGACCTTACTATGGACTTCATAGTGGCCCTTCCAGGAACCCTTCGAGGGAACGATGCCATCATGGTAGTTGTTGATCGGTTCTCCAAGATGGCACATTTTGTTGCTTGACACAAATGTGACGATGCTACATATACGGTGGATCTCTTCTTCTAAGAAATTTGGAGGCTTCATGGGATCCCAAGACCATTGTATCAGATAGAGATACCAAGTTCTTGTCACACTTTCAGAGAAGTCTATGGCAGCTAGCGGCGACTAAATTACTCTTTAGTACCACTTGCCACCCCAAACTGATGGACAAACGGAAATGACCAACCGCACACTCACTCTCTTGTTGAGAGGTATGGTGAGCAAGAGCTTAAGAGATTGGGACACCAAGTTTCCCCATGTGGAATTTGCCTACAATCGGACTCCTTCCTACGCTACTTCTCATTCACCCTTTGAGGTATCCCATCGCCTCAACCCTCTCAACCCTTCTTGATCTCATTCCCATTCCTTAAGAGTCCAAAGTGAGCTTTGAATTTGAGGAAAGGGCTAAGACTATGAAGAAGCTACATGAGCAAGTGAGAGCTCAACTTAAGAAGGTAAATGAGCAATATAAGGCCAAGGCCAATAAGAATTAAACTCATCTTGAGTTTAAATCAGGAGATCTTGTATGGCTACATTTGAGAAATGAGAGGTTCCTTTCAAGGAGGAAAATCAAGCTCATGGCAAGGGGAGATGGCCCTGCAAGATCGTGCAAAGAGTGGAAGACAATGCCTATAAGGTAGAGCTTCTTGGTGACATGAACATCTCCGCCACTTTTAATGTTGGAGATCTCACTCCCTACATTAAGGATGAAGATGAGGACATTGGATATTTGAGGGCAAATCCTCTTCAAGGAGGGGAGGTTGATGCGGAGCAAACTATAACCTCCTTATCAACATCAAGGCTTGGATTCAACTTGGGCCATTAATCACCTATGAGAGTGGCACCCAAGTACTTGGCTCTCCAAAGTCCTTGTTGGTTTGGGAGCCTTAAGGGGCCCCAAATTAAGCTTAAGATAGGTGGCATGGCACTTAGTAGCCTAAATAAGGAGCCTAGCTATTTTATCTCCAAGTCACCATATTTTATTTTACTTCTTTATTCTGGGCAGAACACATGGTTTGACTTCTAGCTCATTTTTGGCTAGGTAAATGGCATCTGTTTTGGGTGAAATTCACATGCATGGATAGCCCCAGATGTCTATTTTCCAACAAGCCCAAGTTCATCATCAAATTCTAAGAATCGGGCATGTTATGGTGCCTTAACCTATCCATGGTCAGTGATAGTTTGCTGGTGCACGTTTTTACTCAAGGATTTATTTGGGTCATCAAATGGAAGAATTAAGGGTCCAAACTTGGTGAGTAGCTAATAGACTCTTCTAAAGGCTCCCACAAAAATTCCCACCTTAATCTCCTCGATTTGGATAGGTGAATGACATCACCAATGGCAACGAATGTGCAGCCAATTCTAGCACACCATTATCCCTTTGTGGTCCCAATTTAATTGTATAATTAGCTCGCATTTCATTGGACAAAATCCTTGTAATGCTATTGGCCATTACTAAGTTTGGGGGAGGGGGTATCTTGCTAGTTAATTCCTCATCTCTTGTATTACATTTAGCTTTGATGATTATGAATGAATGAAAAGGCTAGAAGCCATTTTCTCTCAAAATCTCTTTATCTTTATCTTTCATTAGAGTGGTGACCTACAGTAATCCCTTTATATTAATCCTTGGTGCTTAGGCTTAGGCTTTAGGGGATTAATTGGTGGGTTTCTTATCTTGGTGTTCTTGCAAGAATCCAAAGAGTTTCCTTTGGATTTGGGTGTTCCTCCATTGAAGTCTTCTTGAGGTGTTCATCTTATTGGGTCTAAACTTGGATGATTAAGCCTTTATTTGGAAAAAAATGGATTTCTTCTTATTCTAGATCCCCTTTATATGTGCCTTCAGAAGTATATATCCCTCGCTTTTGTTGATAATGGTTCAGCTGTGAATGTTTTCCCTAGGAGAACTGCTAAGAGACTGGGTATCAAGAAAAATCAACTCTGAACACCATTAACTCATTTAAGGGCATATGACAACTCAAAAAGGCAAATGTGGGGGAACTATTCTCCTCTCTATTGATGTAGGTCCTATTGGAAGGAATGTGGAATTCCAAGTTCTGGAAATTCTAGCTACCTTTAACTTGCACCTGGGAAGACCATGGCTTCACGATCACTAGGCAATTTCATCTACCTTGCAGCAGAATGTGAAAATGCTTATGAAAGGGTAGGTGATCATTACAAAAGGCGACAACTTGTGTGCTACAATTATTAATAAGGGATCAGTACCTGAAATAGAGTACGATTATAATAACGAAGAACTCTATAACTTTGAAATAGTAGCAGTCTTAGAGAGAGAACGAGCCCCTTTTGACTTCAATCCCTACTCAAACTTGAATGTGAATGCTATTCTTAAAGGGTAGGGATACTTCATAGGAATGGTTGTAGGACGAAAAGCATAAGAATGGACTCTCTTTCCCTTGACTCAAAGGGAGGATTACAAATTCGGGTTAGGGTATTCACCCACTCCTGAAGAAGTGACTAAGGTTAGGGAAGAAGCCCATGCTAGAAAAGTTGTTGCTCAGAAATGGTACCAAAAGCACTACACTATAAAGTCCTATCCCCACACTTTTAATGGAGATTTCATACATAAGGGAGGTAATTTTCCTTTATATGGCTTCCCTTAGCTTCGCTACATAGAAGAGAAGGGCATGTGAGTGCCTGGGTTAGAAGTATTCAGTGACTATCAGCTGCTGGAGAAGGAAGCACTTACTACCACAAGCGGAGATCCATCCACTCAATGTTGGATTAATGTAGATGAAAGCAACATCTTTAGGATCCTATTCAAGCAAGACGATAGAAGGAAAGACAACATTGCTGCTATTTTTTCCCATGTCATGTCTAATGGTGGTTTTAGCCCTACAAACTTCATCATTGACGATAATGCCGAAGGCTGCAAGCGAGTGACTTGGATAGCTAAAGAGGAAGGAAAGGTGTTGACCATAACTACAGGGGGCAGTATAGGAAAGTCTAGGATAAAGGCTAAGAGTGGGCCTTTAGTTTTTGTTTCCTTAAACTTTGCATTAGATGTACTTGTTTATGATTTCAATAAGTTGAATTCTTTTGCTTATGATTCATCTCCTCCATCTCCTTTTGAGAGCTTTGCCTCTTATAATGAAAATGAAGATATAACTACAAAAGGTCTAATTAAAGCAGTAGAAGAGCATGAAAATTGAACTTCCATAATTGAAGATACAATACTATTGAGGACTCTTGAGGAGCCCCGAGGGCTTAACATAGGAAAAGCACTAACTCTAAAGGAGCAAGAATGCTTCACTTCACTCCTCAGAAATTCATAAGGGTCTTTGCATGGTCCTACAAAGACATGACGTGCATATATTGAGATATCACTGAGCATAAAATTCCTCTCTATCCAGATGCTAAGCTGCTAAAACAAAAACTCTAAAGCATAAAATTAAAATGAACCTCGAAATAAAGAAAGAGGCGCAGTAATAATTTGATGCAAGGTTCATCAGGGTTGCACGCTACCGTCAATGGGTACCAAAGATTGTTCTAATTCCAAAGAAAGATGGAAGAGTAAGAATGTGTGCGAATTTTAGGGATCTTAATGAGGCTAGTCCAAAAGATGATTTCCCATTGCCACATATAGATATTTTGGCTTATGACACCACTGGGCATGCTTTCTTTTTCTTTGTGGATGGGTGCCCTGGGTACATACAACACAAGATGGCAGTGGAGGACATGGAGAAGACCGTTTTCATTACCCCTTGGGGAACTTATTGCTGCGCTATAATGCCATTTGAGTTAAAGAATGCTAGGGGTACATATAAAAGAACGACTACCACCTTGCTACATGATTTAATACATAAGGAAGTAGAAGCATATGGGGATGATACAATTATAAAGTCTAAGCAGAAGGATGAACATTTCTTATTATTTGGAAGTTCTTTACTAGACTCAGAAAATATAATATGCATTTGAACCCATAGAAGTGTGCATTTGGTGTCACCTGGGGAAAGTTGTTAGGATACGTGATCAGCCTTAGGGAAATTAAGGTTAACCTTCAAAAATCATCGCAATATAAGAAATATTGCCACCTAGGTCCAAAAAAGAAATTTGAGGATTTTTGGGGTGCATACAATGCATCAATCACTTTATATTAAAGTTGTGATGGTATATGAGCATGAAATTAAAGAATGGAGTAAAGCCAGAATCAGATCAGGAGTGCCAAGAGGCATTTGACAAGATCAAGGAGTACTATCTGACCCACCAATACTAGTAACCCCATAACCTAGCATTCCCCTCATTCTCTATCTCACAACAACAACCACGACAATAGGGGTAATACTACCCCAAGAGCGAGAAGGGGAGAAAAGGGTAATACTATCTGACCCACCAATACTGTGTGATTAAGAAGTTCCTTGAATATGAAACCTATTACAAACCCTTGGAGAAAACCTCATTGGCCTTTGTTGGACAATTAAGAAGCTTAGACAATACATATTAACCTATGTAGTACACATAGGAGCACTAATGGACCTAATAAGATATTTGCTACAGCAACCAGTGAACATGTTAACCTATGTTCATTGAACTCTTCTTCTTCCTTCTTCTTCTTCTTCTTCTTCTTCACTTTTTTTGTCTCTTTCTTCTTCACTTTCTCTACAGCCGTGTGTGTGTATTGTGTGGAATTGAAATTGGGGAAGAAACCCCCCTTTACGTAAAAAAAAAAAATCAAGGCAAAACCCCTTCTCTTTTTCCCTTTTTTTTGGTGGCCTAAGTAATCCTCTATTCTCTCTTTTTTCCTTTATTTTTTTAACAAGGTTGTAGTAATTGATTAAATATGGCATGCTTCTAATTATTCCCCAAATATGATAATACTAATAGAAACTCAAACACATATACATATTAAAAATAAATAAGCTAAAGTATGCACGTAAAATATACAACACCACATAAGTCAAAGTAAGTACAAAAATTTTGGGGTGTTACAAGATGCTTGTTGAAGGGATATAAAAATTTTGTCTACTTTTAGTCTGCTATCAAGCAAAAGACCTATAGCAACAACACTGTCTTAGTTCAGAATGATAATGGGGTTACTCGGTATGATCCAAAAGGAGATTAAACTTTAGTTGATGTTATATTTTCAAAGTTTGTTAGGAGCAAAAGAAAGGAACTATAAAGCTAAATGGTTTCTCATTGAGAAGGGCAATCACTTAATATAGGATATAAAGGTTGCATTATATTTTCCTTTTCAATATAAAGATGTTAAGGAGCTTGTATGCTCTATGCAGAACCCTAAGAGCCATGGTCCAAATGGTTACATTAGCAAATTCTTCTAGGCTACTTGGGAGGCCATTGGTGATGAGATGAGTGGAGCTACCCTTGAATTTTTCAAAGAGGTGAAGTTACTCCAACAAATTAAAATAACCACTGTTACTTTTATGCCTAAGATTGACTATCCCAAGATAGGTGCTGAGAATAGAACCATCGCATATCATAATGTGCTATATAAGATGATCACAAAAATGTTGTGTATAAGGCTCAAGAAGGTGTTGAATACTATAATTATGATGTAAAATCAATCTATCTTTGTAGAGGGAAGACTCATCCTTCATAGCATTATGGTTGGTTTAGAATTTTTGAAGTATTATAAGAGGAAAAGCATCTCACCCAGACACATTATTAGAATTGATATAAATAGCATATGACATCATATGCTAGGACTTTTTAGATGAGATGATACAGAGGGTGGGTATTATGCCAAATGAGTATTAAATGATGATGCAATGTATTTCATTAGCATAATTTTCTTTTCGAGGTATAATAGGGGTCCTTATGGCCATTTCACAATGGCAGAGGACTGAGACAGGGGGACTCAATTTCACCTCTACTCTATATCCAAGGGGTGGAGCACTTGTATAAGGCCTTAAAGAAAACTTGTATTGGTAAAATATTCACGTTTCATTGTGACTGTGAAGAATTAGAGTTAAATAATTTACTTTTTACAAATGATTTGCTCATTTTTTGTAGGGCTGATGTAACGCCCCCAATTGCTAATATCTGATTATTCTAACATAACCACT
>JACYFF010019584.1:23340996-23385973 GCA_017589665.1 Selenicereus undatus
ATGTGTGTGGGGGTCGACGGCTGAGAGCCCCCCTCCCTTTCCTCTTCCCTCCCGAAATAGGGGCTTCGGCCCCTAAAAAAACATTTGTTGTTTTGTTTTGTTTTTTTTTCCATTACCCCCATATTACATATATATATATATATATATATATATATATATATATTATACCATGGAATATATTAGGCCTAACTTGATTAATTTGGAATTAATGAAATTAGAAAAAGATTAGGTTCGGGCCGTTACAGCTGACCAGCCATTTCTAACTTACATCATGGAAGTTCTAACTTAAAATGTTTTTTAGTAGGGATTTCTATTGTTAAGGAGCAAGAATTATTGCAGATCACTGGGCTTGAAAAAAGCTTGCTACTAATGAGGTATCTTGGGGTACTATCGAAGCGAAGAAAGTTAAACACAACATATTGTGATGTGCTTCTAAAGAATGCCTCTTGGAAAACTAAAAGCTAGTACTAAAAAGGTTAGTTAAGCAGGAAGAATTCAATTTGGTAATGGTGTATTGATGTCATGGATATTTATAGATTGGGGTTCATGTTCATTCTACCTCAGGAAATAATCAAGCAAGTTGAGAAGAAATGCAAAATGTTTCTACGCTATGCATGGTGGCTCAAGAAAGAAAAAGATTGTACCTTTAGCTTGGGATGAAGTCTATTGTCCTAAAAAGGAGGAAGGCCTCCATAAAAGGGACTATAACTTTGGAACCAAGCAAAGACTGGTAAGAATTTTTGGTCTTTACGTGATGAACCTAAAAGTCATTGGGTTAAATGAAATCATCTACTTAAAAAACGCTAATGTATGAACCTACGCTTGTGGATCAAATGCTTGTCGACACTAGAAAAAATCCTGAAACAGAGGTGTCATTTGCAAGCTTGATTAGATGACAACTCAATAAGCTCGAGTCAGGATTGGATGCACCATGTGTGGCTCAGAGATCAGCTCTAGCTCTTTTTTTAAAACTTAAAAAAGTTTCCAAATTCAATACTACTACAATCATAGTTGAATTCTAAATTTTTTCCTTGGATTTAAGAAATAAGGATTGGAGAAATATTTTATTGATCCTAATAGTAATTTCATGATTTCTGGACAAGTGTTTCAGGAAAAAAAAATGACTCAATTAAGGCACTGAGTTAAGCTTTGTTGGGCTTGGGTTGAGCCCAGCTTGACTTGAGCTCAAGCCGAACTTTGATTGAAACAATTTAGGGCTCGTTGAATTTGTTTGATCTCGAAACCACATAAACTAGGCTTAAATTTTTTATCTTAGCCGTACGAGGAATCATGATGACTATTGGGCCACTACCCTTCTGTCAATTGCGCATTAATTATAATCAGCTATGTTCACATAGTAAATAGATTGTCCTAAACAAGGTTGACAATACATGAAATGCTTCATTGACAGGAGCATTTTGTTGTTAAGGAAGACATAATTTAGGTGGAAAGTGTAATATGGGTTTGGCCATCGTTGTTTTTGGAAGCATTTTGAAAGCTGTGTAAGCCCCAAATTGGTATGAGAGAGATTCCATACTAGCCATACAATTGCAACTCCAGTGCATTATCACCTGGTGATTATAACTACCTAATCCGATGAGGGTAAAGTAACATTATACTTGGATTTCTAATGATTGGTCTACAAATAAAATGTGTTCGTGGTGAACGAAAACTTCCTAAAAGGTTTTTAAAGAAACTAAAGGTCTAAAACCCAAAAGTTTTGAAAATAATTGCCAAAAAAAGGCGCTCGGGTCAACACGAAGGCTTGAACCTAAGACCTTGAGTATGAGTGAGCAAGATAGTACTCAGTGGGGTGGCGCATTGCCCTTATGATATGACTCTCATAAACAATACTTCTAAAGTAGACATGGGGATCGACATTATGATCAACACTACAGCTTTGACCTAACGACAAGCTTTTGCCACCTAGCAACTATCGCTAGGTCCCAATGCAGGTTGCTAGTCCCGTGTCTCTTGTCTTGCACTTCCTTCTAAATCGCACGTGATTTTATTGATTGATTGCTACATTCAAGCTAATTTGGGATAATCAATTCAATTTTGATTGAATGGTAATCAATTCAATTCTGCCCCTTCTTACAAAATGTGAAGGACATAAATGATTTGATTGTTACTCTTTTTGAATCCTTTTTTTGCTTAGCCTAGTCACTATGCTACTATCATAAATAGAGGCATGAGGCCCTCATTTTCATAGGGATTTTTCTATCTAGCAAAAGCAATACTCTTTTCTCATGTCAAAAACTCTTTACCTAGAGGAAACTCTACTTTATTCTCTCTTCAAACACATTTCCACCTATCAAAACTCTATCTCATTCTCCCCTCATACGATAACTCTCAAAACTTGATAGTAACAAATCTCTACCTCATTGTAGACTCAGTACTCTTTAAAAACATTTCTGAAAAATGGCTAGCTTCCTCCTAGTCTAACACATTTGGGAGCAAGGAAACTAAGAACATTAAGTGGCCACTCTACTCGGATCGAGGTACCTCCTGAGGGCTATAAGCCAAAGGAAATAATTTATTTATTATTTTCTTTAATTCTCATCTCCTTGATCATGTTTTTGTTTGATCCTCTACGATTATGTGTCTCGTGCTTATTCATTTGTTCATAAAATAGAGTATGATCATATTAAAGTGACCACCAAAATTTATTGCTTTGTTGTACATTTCAATTCTTATAAGATGATTGCTAAAAAGTGGTTAATAAAAATCCCTTTCTTATTAGATGTCTCACTAAATAAGGCTAATTCATAAACAATAGCTTTGCATGGAATTAGAAAATAGAAGTTTTAATACATTCATTTCTAGTAGAAGTCGCTATTGAAAGGGGTGATCTAATGGTGGTTTTCAGCATCCATTAGATTGTATCTTCAATCCCAGTATGTTCTCATGGTTTGTGGCCATTGAGTTATTTCTTTGATCTACACTTGAAACCTGTTGAATTATAATTCTATAGAAAAACCTTTCTTTCTTTTGAAAACAATTGTTGTATCCCTTGGTTGTCCCTTCAGCTCAAAAGAATTGGTAAAACACAAGATTTGGGTATTTTTCTATAGAATTGTAGGTTTGCGCATTTCCTTTAAGAATGTCCTGACAACTTTACAAAATTAAAGTAGCATTCCCTCATACCACATTTAATTGCGAAACCACCACTGTGACAAGGTGGATGTGTTCCACCCCTTAAAAGAGAGCAGGTCGTGGGGGAAAAAGGAAAGCAAGTTGAAGCTTGGGGAGCCACAGAACCTAACCCCACTGGCGGTCTGCTAATCATCAGTCTCTGGGCACTTACAAGCCATCAGCATATTTAAAAACACAAGTGCTTTTATAAAAAAGGATTCCTTTTTATTGATAAATTTGATGTTGATGTTTATATCCAAAAGCATAGAGGGACTAGTATTCTGACGTTGTTGTAAAATTCGCAAGCATACAATTTATCATTGTTGTACTTACGGGTGTCGTTCTCATGGATAGGCTATAAAATTAAAATCACCAAAGTTCACAAATCGTCCAAAGCCATAGGAATCATGAGTTAAATGAGGCCATTGTTAATGATAATGCATCGATTCACTTTGTGGCATTGAAATGAGATGAAAGGAAACATTACCCATTAAGAATTGAAACAATAAGGGTTAAAGAGTAACAAAGATCAGAGACTTATTCGAATTAGTCATTGATAAACAAAAATAATGGGTTCCAGCAGCAGTCAAGAACCCAAATGAAAGAATCCTAGAACTGAGGCAGTTCAACATAAAAAGACAGCAGCTAAATCAAAATAGAGGAGCAAATAAAAAGCACAATATCTGAATATGAATTCAGTAAATCCAACTTAAAAGAAATTGAAAATCTTACTCGAATTGAACTAACTCAGAACTAAATTACATGAATTTCTCGGAATGAAAACTGAACCTAAAACTCAAGAACACAAAGAGATTTTTTTCTAAAAAAAAACCTAATCTACTCTCTGCCACTATCCTATGCTCTATGTTATATGTTGTATATCCCATGCCTTCGAACCTTTATTTCAAGTCCTGCCCAATGTAGCCCTCTCAACCCCTCCTGAATAATATCATTATTCACCTATTAACACTCTTTGTAACCACCTTCATAAGTTCAATTCAATGCGCTCTATGATCATGGTGATGATAAAAGAGTGGAGAGAAAGGAGGAGGAACAGTTATGGGGATAGAGGAAGCGAAAACACCAAGAATTTCGTGCGTCTGAGTTCTGGGCTGTGAGTAGCAACAAGAAAAGGGGACACGTGATCCGCACATTTTGGAGAGTAAGTGAAACAAGAAAGAAGGCAATGTTGGGAATTCTGGGAGGAGCTGGCAACGCTGGGTTTCGGAATCAAAGGCTTAAAGCCACGCTTGGTCTAGGCCCATGAAGGGAGCAAATGGGAAAGATAAAGAGAGAGAGACAGAGAAAAGGACGAGGAAACTGGCAAGTGTGGCTAGGAAAGCGTCGGGCTAGCTCTCTAGCAAATGGGTCACGAGTCGCTGGGCCTGAGATGACTGGTTTGCTTTTGCTAATTCTTGATCCAACAACATTTTCAACCTTCATATTCATTTTATTCACATCTCCATAATATCTACAAAAAATAAATAAAAACATATTAAAATCTAATTAACTAATTTATTATGAGCAAATATTGGGTCATAAAAGGATATAAAATATCATAATTTTGGGTAGAAAAAATACCCCCACACCTAAGTTTTGCTCGTTCTCAAGTAAAACGAAACTAAAAACCTCAGAAAAGAAAATAAAATCCTAACTCACTTTCACAGGAATCACAGTTGCATTTAGTGTGTGCAATGAGCCATTTAAACCTCTAGGTTACCCCTAGTGGACAAGTAAGATCTCGAGAGGGTTTGCAGAAGTTATATGTATAAAATCCTAATTTTTTTTCTTTTCAAAAACTCATATATACAACACCAGGAAAACGTTCCACTCAACCACATCACTTAAGTAACCTAAGCATTAGATCACATATAAACACAATGTACATATCAAGAAACTCTCAGTCTCCACTGATGACATCTATATACTATCTTTCACCCCACTTAGAAATTATGTACAAGTTTGACAGGTAGAACTTCACTTTAGAAAAATATGGAATACTCCCGCTCATGTGTTTAGAATATCACAAGGCTCACTCAACGCATATTCCAATCACAACATACCATAGGCTTGCTAAGATTCTCAATTCTCTACCGCTAAAATGCAATATACAACACGACAATCAGGAGAACTTTTCGTGGTTGTAACAGGGCTAAGGATTCATATGCAACACACAAACCTTCACAAAGACTTTCATTGATATTAAACCCACAAGAAAAAGATTCATATTTCACAGAAAAAATATCATCATCTCATTCCAGATTCGTGGGCTCAACTTCCTCCTCACATGCCTCTTGTAAATAGCTACCATCTAACTCATCTATATCATGATGCTCAACTTCAGAAATGATGCTCATATCTAAATCACTAGGGTTCTCAAGGTCTTCGCCCACCTTAGACTTAAAAAATTGGGTAAAAGGGGCAGGCGGGACGTGGAAACCTTGACATCCTTAGTGATGTCCTATGTGAGCTAGTGTGGGGTGTAAAGTCAGGTAATAGGGATATAAAGAGGTCACTCTTTTGTTCTAGGCTAGGAAAAGGCATAACATCATGCGAATTAGGCCTATATTGATAAGAGAGCTCAAAATTATCATAAAGACTAACTGTGGGTTTAGGAGATCATAAACTAGAGTTAGACTCAGTATAACCCTTCATACTCTAATTAAAATAGTGAGAATATTCAACAATTCTCTCTTTCATAGTCTCTAGAATTTTATCAGTCATGTTATTTATTGTCTTTCTAAGGCTCACACATGTACCATCAACATAATCATGATATGGACACCTATAAGCATCATGAGCAGAAGATTCACAACAATTGCACAAAAGATGAGGTACATATGAGTAAGATGGGTCATATGAGTTCATAAAGTGATCTCGATTGTAAGGATTAGCACGAAAAACATACTTGCCATGCGTGGGATATCCCAAATTCTCGTTAGCTTGTTCAAACTCATAAGTATCCCAAGCTAGTTTTTAAAAGAAACTCGAAACCTCAACTTGAGTTCTAGATAATAATCCTAGCAAACCGCTAGACCACATGGACTCAACATAACCCCTTGATTAAGCATTTAGACCCATAGCAATGGCCTCACAAATTTTTCATTTTTTGAAAACTTTGATTCAACTGAGCACGATAATCATTAAGTCTTGACAAATAGCTCTAGAAAGGTTCATGCGCATATTTGGGAAATTAAAAACCGGTATTCTTGAATCTTGTTTCCATTTTAAGAATTTTTCATTTTTTTAGAATTTTCTTTTTTTTTCCAATTTATTAGGTTTTTTTGTTGAAAGATAAAGTAAAAGAAAAAAAACAATGACTCGAACACAACTAACTATAAACTAAAAACTAAAATTGAGAAACAAGACACTCAAATAATTAAGTTAACAAGACAAAGTGAACAAAAAAAAAACTATATTACCAATATAAAAGAAAGACTGAAAGGGCTCAAACATCAAAAAGGAACGTAATTAAAAAAAATAGAAAATAAGCACAAACACAAAAGAAGAGCATCTTGTCCTTTTTCTGATTTTTTTTCTTAACACACAAATTTTAAAATATCAAAACCTAAAATAAAACAAAAACTAAAAATAAAATAGAAAATCAAACTCTAAAACTTAGAACACTATATACAAAAAATTCAACACAATCACAAAGAACATGAATATATTTATTTTGATTTTTTTCTATCCCTAAACAAAAATTTAAAATAGAAAATTAGTTCTAAAAATCACAAAAAAATTCAGAATACCCTAGAAAACACACAAAAATTTCACCTAGACTCTAAAAATCATAGAGAATCTACAAAAAATATCATCATAGAAAAATTCAGACCAGAACAATTCGAAATATTCAAACATAATCTGAAAATTCAGTAAAAACCTAGATTGCTGTTTTTCTGGTTTTCTATTCCTGCAAAACTGAATCCTATCAATTACACTATTTTATTAGGAGTAAAATAAAAATAAAATCAAAATTACATTGACCCAAAACTAAAAACAAAATCAAGATACTAACTCAAATTAAAAATCAAAAACAAAGAAATCTAAACTAAATTAAAGCTAAATCTAATTAAAAAAATCAAAAATGTGAACACAAAAGTGAAAACGACTCAAAAAACTAAGCTACAACTCGATGCAACCTAATTTCGCAAACTTATCCCCGACAACAGCACTAAAAACTTGTTAAAAAATACGAAAGTGTATGGTTTATCATTGTCATACTTGCGAGTGTCATCCTCAGGGATGAGTTATAAAATTAAGTCACCAAAGTTCACAAATCAACTAAAGTCATAGGAATCATGAATTGAATTAGGCGCATTGATAATGATAATGCATCGATTCACTTTCTGGCATTGAAATGAGATTAAAGGAAACATTGCCCACTACGAATTGAAACAGTAAGGGTTAAAGAGTAACAAAGATCACAACATAAATCGAATTGGTCGCTAATAAGCAGAAATTATGTGGGCCAGCTGCATTTAAGAATCCAAATGAAGGAATCCTAGAACTAAGCAGTTCAACATAGCAAGATGGCCATCGAATCAAAATAAGAACTGAACCTAGAACTAACTAAGAACTGAACGACATGAATTTCTGTGAATGAAAACTGAACCTAAAACTCAAGAACACAGAAATTAAAAAAAAAAACTCCAATCTACTTGCCGCCACTATCCTATGCTCTATGTTGTATGTTGTATATCCCCTACCTTTGAATCTTCATTTCAAGTGCTGCCCAATGTAGCCGTCTCAATCCCTCTTGAATAATTTCATCATTAACCCATTAACCCTCTTTGTAATCACCTTCATAAAGGGTTCAATTCAATGCCCTCTATGATGATAGTGATGATAAAAGAGAGGAGAGAAAGGAGGAGGAAGAGTTATAGGGATGGAGGAAGCCGAACCAGTGAGAATTTCGTGTGTTTGCGTCCTGGGCTGTGAGCAGTAGGAAGAAGAGGGGACACGTGAGCCACAAATTTTGGGGAGTAAGATAAACAAGGAAGCAGGTTGTGTCGGGAATTCAGTAAGGAGCTGGTAGCGTTGGGCCATGGAATCAAAGGGTCGAAGCCACGCTTAGGTTAGGCCCACCAAGGAAGCAAACGGGAAAGACGGAGAGAGAGAAAAAAGGTGGGGGAAACTAGGAAGGGGGGCTAGGAAAGCATCGAGATGGGTCTCCAGACCTAGCAAATGGGTCGTGGTTCGCTAGGCCTGAGCTGATTGGTTTGCTTTTGCTAATTCTTGATCCAACACCATTTTCAAACTCGATATTCATTTTATTCATTTCTCCATAATATCTACAAAAAATAAATAAAAACATATTAAAAATATAATTAAAAAATTTATTAGAAGCAAATATTACGTAATAAAAGGATATAAAATATCATAATTTTGGGTTGAGCAAATGCCCCAACACCTAAGTTTTGCTCGTTCTCGGCTAAAATGAAACTAAAAATCGTAGAAAAGAAAATACAATCCTAACTCACTTTCACAGTAATCACAGTTGCACTTAGTGTGTGCAATAAGCTCTTTAAGCCTCTAGATTACCCCTTCTGGACGAGTAAAGTCTCGTGAGGGTTTGTAGAAGATATACCCACAAAATCCTACATTTTTTTCCTTTTCAAAAACTCATATATACAACACCATAAAAACATATATACATATTCCAATCAACTACATCACTCAAGTAACTTAAGCATTGGATCACACATAAATACAACGTACACATCAAGAAACTCTCATTCCCCACTGATGACATCTATATACTGTCTTTCACCCCACTTAGAAATTATGTACAAGCTCGACTAGTAGAACGTCACTTTAGGAAAATGTGGAGCAATCCCGCTCATGTGTTTAGAACATCACAAGGTTCACTCAACACATATTCCAATCAAACAACCTACCATAGGCTTGCTAAGATTCTCAATTCACCACCACTAAATCGCAATATGCAAAGCGATAATCAAGAGAACTTTTCAAGGTTGTGACGGGGATAAGGGTTAAGGGTTCGGAGACGGACAAACAATTTGGCAAATGAGAAGCTAAAAGCCAAGTGACTTAAGAGCAACCAACACTTATAACAACTATGATAATCACTCTTCCATAACTTATAACCAAATAAGAACATATTCCACCAAATCGGACCATTGGAAATGAGTATATATAATGACACCATTCATGCTAATCACCCTTATTCACAACTCTTCTTCTTCAATTTTTGGGATTTTTAAAATTTTTTTCAATGTTTTTCCTTGCAAAATTTTTATACTCTTTTCTTCATTTTTCTTGCTTTTTTTCTTTTTTTTCCATTAACAAAATGAATGAATAGAATGTACAAAAATAACACAACTCAATTTCCATCATACGACCTAAATCATCCACCAGTCACATAAAATTCTCAAAAGCTACCCAATATATAATGAAGTGTTGCTCCACTAGTGTTGGCTTAGGTGTAGGAAATGTGTTTAAGCCAAGGACTAAAATGAAGGGCTCACAGCAAAAAACAATTAAGGCTCAAAGGGCCTAGTGGAGGATAAAACAGTCAAATTGGGGTGGCAATTTGGCTAAGTGGCTCACAAAACAAACGAATGCCTCTATCACATTATCATAATGAATATTAAATGTGATTTAAAAGGGAACTAAAGTAAGTTCTAGAGATGCAATCATGGAAGAGACACACATGAAAGAAATATATAAGAGTAGAAATGATGAATTAGTCTTTAAGGCAAAAAATCTCATGGAGTATCTGCCAAAGTCTAGCTTGCTTAAAGAATGACAGAGTTAAGACCGTATATAAGCATCACACTTTGGACTAAGTTCTATCAATGCACACCACATCTTTATACCACCTAATACTAAGGGGACAAGAGAACATAACCAATCAGAAGTAGCACATACATTCCCCAAAAACAAAACAAAAATCTTTTTGGATTTTTAAAACTTTCCATCTTTTTTTTTTGCAAAAAAGTTTCCCCAGCTCCACATCAAAATTAGAAAATGTCCTCATTAGAAGTGAAAAGAAATATAAAATACCAAACAAAAACTAAAAAGAAAAACAAATATGGAGAAAGGAAAGAAGACTCAAAAATAAAGAAAAAGACAAGACTCTAAAACCTAAAAAGAAAGCAAAAATTAATATATACAAAATAAAACAAAGCAAAAGGAGAAGATAAATAGGAGCGATTATACCAGGTCAAGTGTTGAATCACATCTAAGCTAAAGCTTCCAAAAATTTGCTTAAATAAAAGCTCATGCAGCATCAAACCACCCCATATTAAAATGAATGTTGCTACTCAAATCAAAACTCATTAGAGCACGGAGGAGCTTATCAAAATGGCAATAACAACGCTCAACAAAATTATGGCAATAAAAATTAAAGAGTTGGCACCAAAAAGATTACATCCGTAACATCAACGTTGCATAGGTAAGGGCCCGTTTCAAGTTGTCAAATTGTGGGGCCCACACATCAAATAGATAGACATACTTAACATTAGCCAGCAAGTGGGTCATTGACCTAGAAATTTGGTCATCATGAATGAGTTGTCTAGGTAAAATTATGGGTTCTAAATCCACAGGTCTCTTAATACTGGCATGCTCAAAAGTCTTATCCAAATCAGTAGTCATAGATATAAAGCTTTCATACTTGACAAAGTCAGACTTGCGAGATTCGAAGAGGAGGTGAGTAATGATGGAGAAAAAGATAAGGATTCATATGCAACTCACAAACCCACACCAAGACTTTCATTGATGTTAAACCCACATGAAAAAGATTCATATCACACAGAAAGAATACCATCATTAAATTCCATATTCATGGGCTTAACTTCCTCCTCACATGACTCTTATAAATAACTACCATCTAACTCATCTATATCATGATGCTCAACTTCAGACATGATGCTCTTATCTAACTCACTAGGGTTTTCAAGGCCTTCACCCATCTTAGACTCAAACGATTGGGAAAAAGGGGCAGGCAGGATGGGGAAAACTTGGACATCCTCAATTATGTCCTTATGTGAGCTAGTGTGGGGTAAAAGTCATGTGATAGGGACGTAGGAAGGTCACTCTCTCATTCTAGGCTAGGAAAAGGCATAAAATCATGCAAATTAGACCTATATTAATAAGAGGGCTTAAAATCATCATAAAGACTAACTGTGGGTTTAGGAGATCCTAAGCTAGAGTCAACTCATTATAACTCTCCTTACTCTAATTAAAATAGTCAGAATATTCAGCAATTCTCTCTTTCATAGTCTTTACCATTTTATCAGTCATGTCATTTATTGTCTTTCAAAGACTTACACATGTAGCATTAACATAATCATGATATGGACACTTACAAGCATTATGATAAGAAGATTCATAGTAATTGCACAAAAGAAGAGGCACATAAGAGTAAGATGGGTCATATGAGTTCATAAAGTGAGACTCACACATGTAGCACCAAGATATGGACACTTACAAGTATCATGATCAGAAGATTCACAATAATTGCACAAAAGAGGAGGCACATAAGAGTAAGATGGGTCATATGAGTTCATAAAGTGATCTTGATCGTAAGGACTAGCTTAAAAAACGTACTTGCCATGAGTGGGATATCTCAAGTTCTCGTTAGCTTATTCAAACTCATAGTATCCCAAGCCAGCTTTTCAAAGAAATTTCAAACCACATCTTGAGTTCTAGATAATAATCCAAATAAACCTCCAAAGCAAATAGACTTAACATGACCCCTAGATTCAGCCTTAAGACTTATAGCAAAAACCTCACAAATTTTCCATTTTTCAAAAATTTGATTCAACTAAGTGCGATAATCATTATGCCTTGACAAATAACTCCAGAAAGGTTCATGTGCATATTGTGGGAAAGTAAAAACCAACATTCTTGAATCTTGTTTCAATTTGAAGAATTTTTCATTTTTTAGAATTTTCATTTTTTTTTCAATTTTTTAGGTCTTTCTGTGCAAAGAAAAGGTAAAAGAAAAAAAACAATAACTCGAAGACAACTAACTATTGACTAGAAACTAAAACTAAGAAACAAGACACTCAAATAATGAAGTTAACAAAACAAAATAAACTAGCAAAAATAAATCTATATTACCAAAATAAAAGAAAGACCGAAAAGACTCAAACTTCCAAAAGGAACCTAATATTAAAAAAATAGAAAATAAGCACAAACATAAAAGAAGAGTATCTTGTCCTTGTTTTGATTTTTTTTTTTCCTTAACATACAAAACTGAAAATATAAAAACCTAAAACAAAACAAAAACTAAAAATAAAATAGAAAATCAAACTCCAAAAATTAGAACACTATATACAAAAAAATTGAACACAATCGCAAGGAAGGTGAATATATTTGTTTCGATTTTGTTCTGTCCCCGAGCAGTGAAAAAAATTCAAAACAGAAAATTTGTTCTAAAAATCACAGAAAATTCCGGAATACCCTAAAGATCACACACAAATTCACCTAGACTCCAAAAATCATGGATAATCTAGGAAAAATATCATCATAGAAAAATTCAAACCAGAAATACTCCAAATAATTCAAACTGGATTTGAAAATTCACTAAAAACCTACATTTCTGTTTTCTGGTTTTCTATTCCTTCAAAGCTGTATCTAATCAATTAGTATTGTTTTTTTAGGAGTAAAATAAACAATAAAATAAAGATTAAATGGACCCAAAACAAAAAATAAAATCAAGATACTAACTCAAATCAAAAATCAAAAACAAAAAAACCTAAACTAAATCAAAACTAAATCTAATTAAAAAAAATCAAAAATGTGAAAACAAAAACGACTCAACGACTTAAAACACTAAACTACAACTCGATGCAACCTAATTTTGCAAACTTATACTTAGCAACAGTGCCAAAAACTTGTTGTAAAATCCGCAAGCGTACGATTTATCGTTGTTGTACTTGCAGGTGGCGTCCTCAGGGATGAGTTACAAAATTAAGTCACCGAAGTTCACAAATCAACTAAAGTCAAAAGAATCATGAGTTGAATGAGGCCATTGATAATTATAATGCATTGATTCACTTTGTGGAATTGAAATGAGATGAAAGGAAACATTACCCACTACGAATTGAAACAGTAAGGGCTAAAGAGTAACAAGGATTAGAACATAAATCGAGTTGGTCGCTAATAAGCAGAAATAATGTTGGCCAGTTGCATTTAAGAACCCAAATGAACGAATCCTAGAACTACACAGTTCAACATAGCAAGATGGCCACTGAATCAAAATAGAGGAGCAAAAAAGCACAATACCTAAATATAAATTTAGCAAATCTAGCTTAAAAGAAATCGAAAATCTCACTCGAGCTGAACTAACCAAGAACTGAATGACATGAATTTCTGGGAATGAAAACTGAACCTAAAACTCAAGAACACAAAGAAATTAAAAAAAAAAAAAAACCTAATCTACTCTCTGCCACTATCCTATGCTTTATGTTGTATGTTGTATATCCCCTGCCTTCGAGCCTTCATTTCAAGTGCTGCCCAACGTAGCCCTCTCAATCCCTCTTGAATAATGTCATTATTCATCCATTAACACTCTTTGTAACCATCTTCATAAAGGGTTCAATTCAATGCCTTCTATGATGATGGTAATGATAAAAGACAACAGAGAAAGGAGGAGGATGAGGAGTTATGGGGAAGGAGGAAGCCCAACCAGTGAGAATTTCATGTGTCTAAGTTATGGGCTATGAGAAGCAAGATGAAGAGGGGACACGTGAGCCATACATTTTAGGGAGTAAATGAAACAAGGAAGCAAGCTGCGTTGGGAATTCAGGAAGAAGCTGGCACGAAGGAAGTAAAGGGCCGAAGCCACGCTTGGGCTAGGCCCACGAAGGAAGCAAACGGGAAGCACGGAGAGAGAGAAACAAAAGAGGGGGAAGCTGGGAAGGGGGGCTAGGAAAGCACCAGGATGGGTCTCCAGACGTAGCAAATGGGTCGCGGTTCGCTAGGCCTGAGCTGACTGGTTTGCTTTTGCTAGTTCTTGATCCAACGCCATTTTCAACCTCTATATTCATTTATTAAAAATCTAACTAGCAAATTCATTATGAACAAATATTAGGTAATAAAAGGATATAAAATACCATAATTTTAGGTTCACGAAATACACCCACACCTAAGTTTTACTCGTTCTCGAGTAGCATGAAACTAAAAATCCTAGAAAAGAAAACAAAATTCTAACTCGTTTTCGTAGTAATCACGGTTGCACCTAGTATGTGCAATAAGCTCTTTAAGCCTCTGGATTAACCCTAGTAGACGAGTGAGGTCTCGTGAGCGATTGTAGAAAATATACGCACAAAATCCTGAGTTTTTTGCTTTTTCAAAATCTCATATATACAACACCAGGAAAACATATATACATATTCCAATCAACTATATCACCCAAGTAACTTACGCATTAGATCACATATACATACAATGTACACATTAAGAAACTCTCAATCCCCACGGATGACATCTATGTACTGTCTTTTACCCCACTTAGAAGTTATGTACAAGCTCGACCAGTAGAACCTCACTTTAACAAAATGTGGAATACTCCCGCTCATGTGTTTAGAATATCACAAGGTTCATCAACGCATATTGCAAGCATACAACCTACCATAGGCATGCTAAGATTCTCAATTCTCTACCTCTAAAACACAATATGCAACGCGATAATCAAGAGGACTTTTCAAAGTTATAACATGGATAAGGGTTAAGGGTTAGGAGAGGGAGAAACCATTTGGGAAATTAGAAGCTAAAAGCAAGGTGACTTAAGAGCAACCAACACTTACACCAACTATGATAATCACCCTTCTATAACTTATAACCAAATAAGAACATATCCCACAAAATCAGATCATTGGAAATAAGTATATACAATGACAACATTCATGCCAATCACTCTTATTCACAACTCTTATTTTTCAATTTTTAGGATTTTTTAATTTTTTTTCAATCTTTTTCCTTGGAAAATTTTTCCATTCTTTTTTTCGTTTTTCTTGCTTTTTTTTTCCTATTTTTTCATTAACAAAATGAATGAATGAGATGTACAAAAATAATACAACTCAATTTCCATCAAATAAGCTAAATCAACCACCAAGCATGTAAAATTCTCGAAAGCTACCCAATATATAATGAAGTGTTGGTCCACTAGTGTTGGCATAGGTATAGAAAATGTGTTTAGGCCAAGGGCTAAAATGAAGGGCTCACAACAAAAACGATCAAGGCTCAAAGGGGTAGCAAAGGATAAAACAGTCAAATTAAGGTGGCAATTTGGCTAAGTGGCTTACAAAACAAACGAATGCCTCTATCATATTATTATAATATATATGTTAAATGTGATTTCAAAGAGAATCAAAGCAAGTTCTAGAGGTGCAATCATGGAAGACACACACATGGAAGAAACATATAAGAATAGAAATGATGAATTAGTCTTTAAGGCACAAAATCTCACAGGGTATCTACCAAAGTCAACCTTACTTAAATAATGGCAAGGGTTAAGGCCGTATATAAACATCACACTTTAGACTAAGTTCTATTAGTGCACACCACACTTACATACAACCTCATACTAAGGGGACAAGAGAACATAATCAATCAAAAATAGCACATATATTCCCTAAAAACAAAAAAAAAAAGTTTTTAGATTTTCAAAACTTTTCAGTTTTTTTTGTTTTTTGTTTTTGGGGAACAAAGTTTCCGAACCCTCACATGAAAATTAGACAATGTCCTCATTAGAAGTGAAAGGAAATATAAAGCACAAAATAAAAACTAAAAAGAAAAAAAATATACAAAAGGGGAAGAAGATTCAAAAATAAAGAAAAAGACAAGACTTTAAAACTCAAAAAGAAAAAAAAATAAAATAAAGAAATAAATATATACAAAATAAAACAAAATAAAGGAGAAGATAAATAGGAATGATTATACCAGGTCAATTGTTGAATCACACCTAAGCTATAGCCTCTGAAAATTTGCATAGATAGAAGCTCGTGGAGCATCAACCACTCCATATGAAAATGAACATCGCTACTCAAATCAAAACTCATTAGAGCACTAAGTAACTTATCAAACTGGCAATAACAACTCTCAATAAAGTTGTGACAAGAAAAATTAAAGAGTTGGTGCCAAAAAGAGTACATCGACAACATCAACGCTGCACAAGTAAGGACCTGTTTCAATTTGTCAAATTGTAGGGCCCACACATCAAACAAATAGACGTGCTTAACATTAGGTAGTGAGTAGGTCATTGACCTAGAAATTTGATCATCATGAATGAGTTCTCTGGGTAAAATTGTGGGTCCTAAATCCACAAGTCGCTTAATATTGGAATGCTTAAAAGTCTAGTCCAAATCAGTAGTCATAGATATAACGTTCTCATACTTGACAAAGTCAGACTTGTGAGATTCAAATGGGAGATCAGTAATGGTGGGGTCAAAAGAGAAGGATTTATATATAACACACAAACCATCAACAAGACTTTCATTGATATTAAACCCACATGAAAAAGATTCACATTACACAGAAAGAATACAATCATTAAATTCTATATTTGTGGGCTCAACTTCCTCCTTACATAACTCCTATAAATAACTACCATCTAACTCATCTATATCATGATGTCCAACTTTGGACATGATGCTCATATCTAACTCACTAGGGTTCTCAAAGCCCTTACCCACCTTAGACCCAAACAACTGGGTAAAAGGGGCAGGTGGGATGGGGAAAACCTGGACATCCTCAGTGATGTCCTTATATTAGCTAGTGTGGGGTGCAAAGTCAGGTAATGGGGACGTAGAAAGGTCACTCTCTTGTTCTAGGCTAGGAAAATGCATAAAATCATGCAAATTAGACCCATATTGATAAAAGGGCTCAAAATCATCATAATGACTAACTGCGGGTTTAGGAGATCCTAAACTAGAGTCAACTCATTATAACTCTCCTTACTCTGATTAAAATAGTGACAATATTATGCAATTCTCTCTTTCATAGTCTCTACCATTTTATCAGTCATGTCATTTATTATCTTTCAAAGACTCACACATGTAGCATCAACATAATCATGATATGGACACTTATAAGCATCGTGATCAAAAGATCGACAGTAATTGCACAAAAGAGGAGGCACATAAGAGTAAGATGGGTCATATGAGTTTACAAAGTGAGACTCACACATGTAGCATCAACGTAATCAAGATATGGACACTTACAAGCATCATGATCAGAAGATTCACAGTAATTGCACAAAAAAGGAGGCACATAAGAGTAAGATGGGTCATTTGAGTTGATAAAGTGATCTCGATCGTAAGGATTAGCTTGAAAAACATACTTGCCATGAGTGGGATATCTCAAATTCTCATTAGCTTGTTCAAACTCATAAGTATCGCAAGCTAGCTTTTCAAAGAAATTCTAAACCTCATCTTGAGTTCTAGATAATAATCCCAGTAAACCTCCAGAGCACATAGACTAAATAACTCACAAATTTTCCATTTTTGAAAAGTTTGATTCAACAAAGCACGATAATCATTAAGTCTTGACAAATAACTCCAGAAATGTTCATGCACATATTGTTGGAAATTAAAAACTGGTATTTTTCAATCTTGTCTCAATTTGAAGAATTTTTCATTTTTTTAGAATTTTCATTTTTTTTCAATTTTTTAGGTTTTTTTGTTGAAATAAAAAGTAAAGAAAAAAAACAATGAGTCGAAAACAACTAACTATAAACTAAAAACTAAAACTAAGAAACAAGACACCCAAATAATTAAACAAGCTATGTTGGGAATTCTGGAAGGAGCTGGCAGCATTGGGCCATGGAATCAAAGGCTCGAAGCCACGCTTCGGCTAGGCCTACGATTGAGGCAGAGAGAGAGAGAGAGAGAGAGAGAGAAGGATGAGGAGGAATTTGGGAAGAGGGGTTAGGAAAGCCCCATTTGAGTCAGACTTACCTTTTTAGATATTTTTTATGTGAAAATTCTATTTCTCAATACTTATGGCGATTTTTTTTCTAATGAGTTTATGATAATTGTCAAAACGTAAGTTCAAATGAGCATAACTTTCACTCATTTTAAAATTTTCCTATCTTTGTTACCTCTCCATCGCTCTTTGTCTATTGCTATCACACTATGGGGTTGTTTGCTTGCAAGATCTTTTTGATAAAAAAAAAAAGTGCTTTCTGGGAGGTTTTAGCTGTTTATCAAAACAGCTAATTTGGTGTTTGGTTTAAGAGCTATTTGGAAAAGTTGTTTGCACCCAAGCAGCTCTTTCTCAAAAGGTTGTTTCCATTAGCCTTTTGGGAATAACTATTTGTGAAAATGACATAACTACCCAAGAGTTTGAAAAAATTACACCATATGCCATTAGCCTTTTGTAGTGACATTTTATGTTGTGTATTATTTAAATTTAATCTATCAAAGACTAAATCATTCGAATATATAAATTCAATTCATAATAGAAAATATGTAGCAAATAACAAAATAATATTTTAAGACATAATTATCGTACAGATAGAAATACACAAGATGAAAAGAGAAAAAGATTAATAAGAATACAAGTTATGTACAACTAGTAACAAAATATGGTTTTGTCAACAAAGTTAATTTTACATATGAAATCAATTTAATTCTTTTTGGAAAGAAAATAAGATAACTAGTGAATGCAAAAAAAAATTAATTAAAAAGTAATTTATAGATAATGGTACAAATGAAATTTTAGTGAATTTCTTTTTTTAAAATAGCTAATTTTACCAAACACTACTTTTATAAACAGCTAATACAAATAACTAATTCAAACAGCTAACAACTAACAATAGTTTGCCAAATAGGACACATATCTGATTTGGTCTTTGGGTTTATTTTAATAACAGTCAAGATACATTTGGCCATTAAAAGTTAGAGCTCTCCTATCATTATTAAATTTTCTGCAATGACAACCAATCAACTAGTTCGCCTTTTAATCAAATCAACTATGAGAGCATGTTAAGTAGTACGTATTGAGCTAAACAAAAAGCATCATGATTAACCATTTCAAGTAAAACAAATTACATATCTGCATCATGAACTTTTTTTTTTATCAGAAATTGGATGTCTCCTAATAATTATTAACACATATACACATTACACATGCACATATACATATACATGCATATAGTAATCAATTACTAATTAAGAGATTTCATACGTACGTCAATTGAAGATTATACAGCAGGTCGTATGATATACCAATATGGTGTGAACATTTAGTCAAGGTTGGAACATGTGTCATAACTCGAGTTCTTTTGGATTGGCTGAACTAGTGCTGGCTTTAATACGCTTTAGTTGGTCCCCTAGAAAAAGAAATTTGGGGTTAGTTATAAAGATTAAATCCTATTGAGCAGTCCAACGGCTCTCCTTAAGGAACATACACTTGGTTGCTTTCCCACATACATCTATCATAACTTCACATACTTACGTTATCATTCCTTACGAATACTCAAATTTATTGACATCAATTAGTTTAATATGTATAATTTTTAATTAGTTTTGGCAGACCTTCGTGTTTATATCCATGTATCTATGTACATAAACAACATGTAGCAATGAATTTATGCTCAGAAGAACACATATTCAAATTTTAACCTTGTTGACTTGGTTATATTATATATATTTTGATGAAAGCTAAAAAGGTTATTATGTACGTACTTGAATGACTTGATATGTTCAAACTATGTTTCATATGTGGTTGATATATGTGGATATTTTTTATGTTGTTAATATACAAGCTATTACCTCTCAATGTATTTGCCCATATAAAAGATATCTTGTTTTGTTCGACCCACTTTGAAAAGTGTAATTATCTAAGTCAGTTAACCTGAATTTGGTAAAATGTCTTATGATTAGAGCTTACTTGTTGCAAAAATAGGATCTATATTTTGTTTAGCATATGCTTGCTTAAAAGTATCATGATTTTAAGTTTATATGGACTTTGACGTAATTCTATCAAAGTCATACATCCAAAGTCCTACGTATGTTCAAAGTCCTATGAATGATTCATTGATCATTTTGAGTGAAAGCAAAATTGCAACTTGAATGTCCAGCTATGTAAGTGCACACATGTATGTAAAGTACCATTGCCACAAATTCATATCTACCATATAAGCTTTAGTCTATTCTGGTCAAAGTCTCTTGAATTGACTTTGGGATGCTCATTTGTTGAATTTCATAATCTTTATGAGTGTTTTACGCATATCTAACATACCAAGATATTATCCTAATATGTATGATATTTCTTATTTAAATATTGATGTTGATATAATTAACAAATCCCTTCCCACAACATGTCTATTTGAAAAGGATTTTTATACTATCTTATGATTGGTTACAATTAATATCTTAGAAATATTATGAATTTGATTGATGATGATTATTGGCATACTTTTAAAAGTTCATGTGCTATTTAAGCTGATTAAAGTATCTATGTTATATCTCCAAAAGGCATCTTCGATATTTCTCTAAAATATATTATGGAATTGTTTTGATTGATTTTCCTAGGATTTATAACATTCAAAGCAAGATTTTTTTGCTCAAATAAGATCTTATAATGGTCACATCAATACCACATCTGAGAACTAAGTATGAAGGTTCAAAGTTGGAGCCAATGACATTGAAATCTTGATAGCATTAGATCTTGCTACAATAGAGACTTACCAAGTTTATTCCAATGGTCATATGAAGATTAGAAGGCCATACAAAAAAAGGCGAGTTAAAACAAGTAACAAGGCGTGATACTTGAACATCTTGTGATAAAGCATTTAATTGTACTCTTGATATACTCTCCTTACACTTTCTTGTGACGATTTGATCTTTGGGAGGAACTTGTAACAACTAAGTTAGGAACTTAATTGGGTTGATAAGCATTCAATAAGCAATACTTAGTGAGTAGCTCAACCTAAGGTAATTAATTTAGCGGTAGACCTAGGAAAGCGCCTCCAGATTGAGTGGACGACCTCAGAAGAACTCATGGGAGCTACTATAGAGTCGATGACTCAACATTATAACTTTCTAAGTGAATAAGATGTGGAGTAGTTTAATTCCCAAGGAAAGAATAGCTTTGAGTGGTGACAAGCCCTGTTTGAAATAGCTAACACCATAAAAACATCATGTGTTTTGTGCATATTCTGTTTTTACTTCTATGTTCCTATCAAAGTCTTCTAACCTGAACTTTGAATTTATCAATCAAAGTTGTTTTGTGCTAGTGGTGCAGATCTATTTCAAGTATCTTTGATGTTCCTTTATGTTTTAATTTTTTGTCAATCACGCTATTTACCCCCTCTAGGGTAATATCTCTTTAGCTTTAGGACCATAAATTGGTATCAGAGCAGGTCCTCTTACTTTGACTAAGTTGTCTTATGGAAAACATCATGGCTTCCATTGAAATCACTAACATTACAAAAACTTATGCAGATCTTCATGAAAGACCATGACTATGATCTTTAGGAAATAATCTCCAATAGATACCTCATTATGCATATCTTCATGAAAGACCATGACTATGATCTTTAGGGAATGATATCCAATGGAGACCTTATTCCTACCTTGAAGAAAGGCGATAAAGTTGAAGCCAAAATCTTATTACAGTTAAACATTATTGCAAGTGTAACCAACGAGTACGGGTCATATCTACAAGGAGTTGTGTTTTCAAACACCAAAGCTAGCTCAAGTATATCAATCTAGACAAATAAAAAAGGTGATAGGAAAAGGAACTAAAGTACTAAGGCAAACAAAAAGGACTTTGATTATAATTAACGTAATATTAACCAACTAATTAAGTCAAACCCTAACCTTTCCAAGTTATGCTAGCACTAGAGATGATCGATTGCAGCATCAAAGCTCACCGAAGGGCTCTTTCAAGGGTTGAAGGCTAGTTTAATTGCTCTAGCTGCTTATTTTCATGGGGCTAGCCCAAGTAAACAACAAGAGTAGCAACCTTAGACCTAATTAGGATTTGGACTATTTTCATGTTCAAGCATTATCTATCCTCCCTACCCACACTAAACAATCGATCTCATTTTTCAATGCATGTTGATTGCCCCAGAATATGAATGAAAATACTTTCAACCATTTCATCAAACACTTGGTAGGCGTGAGAAAAAAACTCTACATCCTAGCATAAACAAGGTAGATTAAAGCATAAACAAGATCAATTACCCATCTCAATGGCTAACCATAACCAAAGAACCAACTTTAATTCCAAATAATGAACATAAAAACACAAGCATAACAATGAACCATTAAACTAGCAAACAAACTAAAAAGCATGAAATTAAAGAGAGAAACAGAAGAGGAACTTAGTTTTTACTATTAAATCCACAATCTTGTACATGGTATACACTAATCTAGCCTAAGTTATTCACCCGCTAATGGGGTTTGGAAGTGGCTGATATGAACCCTGGTCAAGCAGCCAAAAGTCCACTCAATTAATTTCGCAATTTGCTTAAATATCGTGAAAAACAAAAAAAACGCACGTTCGTGCACTTTCGAAAATTGCAAAACAACATGATCGTGCAGTTCTAGACTGCTGCCCATGTGCAACTTTGGGAAGCATGGTTAAATCTTGCAGGTTTCTGTACAGTTGTGCCTTTAGTACATGGTCAACCAAGCACTTTCTTGGGTTCTTCTATCTTATTCTTTTGGCCCTCAAAACTTCATCGAACCACTTTTCTTCCTTAAAAATCTTCCTCATGGCTTTCCTTTGCATCAACACTTGTGAATTTCTCATTATCTTTTTGTGTTTACGAACAGAACATAAATATATACAACGGAGAAAACTATACAAGTTTTAACCAACCAAATCACCCCTTTAACAATGATATTATCCTGCATAAATAGAATGCTCATGTCAAGACTTCTAATCCCCATGGATGACATCAAAGTACCAACTTCTCATACCATAGTACATCAAAACATTGAATCCATTCCAGTGCTTGGTGAATAAGTGCATCATTATCCTAGGAGTTAGGCTTACCAAAATCCGACTCAATCCCACTTCACTAACACAAACTATATTATTGACTTACCAACTTATAAGGTTAGCTTTCCCAGTAGCAATATTACACCACAAGATAGCACCTATTAGTGCATGCCCCAAAGGGATACTAATCATTTCCGACTCTTAACATTATTTTTTAACTCCTTTTTTTATTTTTTGATATTTATTTTTTTGAATGCAAAATGAAAGCAAAAATTAAAGTAATTATGCACAAAGATAAGTGGGAAAGCCAACATAAGAGACTAAAACCCTAAGATAATGATGATGTATACATAAGGACCGCATTGCACAACTATAATGGACTGTTAGGGTTAGAATTAGGGGTGAGAATGACACATTTAGGACAAAGATCTATTATGCATATCATACTTACATAAAAGCTCATAGCAACTAAAAAGATAAAATCTTTTTAGTTTTTTTCGAGAAAATTCTCTCTTTTTTTTTTCTTTTTCAAAAGCTTGAAGCATGGCTTCCCCTTCTCCACACCTAGATCTCACAATTTTCTCATTAGGAGTTAAGGAGTCACCACACCAACAAATCACATGGGTACATAAAACAAACCCATAATAATAAATGTACATAAATAAGAGATAAACTAGAAGAAAGAAAAAGATTTATACAAAATAAAAATAAAGAAAGAGAAAAGAAGGGCAAATATACTAGGTTAGGTGTTGGTTGCACCTAACTATTACCTTCGTAAGACGATGCTACAGAAGGTTGGAGGAGCGTCAGCCACTACTCCTCATCTCAAGATCTAAACTGCCAATTCACATGTTTTCAAAGCTCACAGGAGCTTACCGAACACTCGATCATGCAATTCAGATAAATGTAAATAAGAGTACACAAACATGAATCTAGGAATGATAGTAAGTGCTCCTCTAAACTTATCAAATGCCTTGTAAACATTAGTAGAATAATGAATGCAATAGCCAATATAATTTTTCCAAGTATGTCCTGTAGGTGTAGACCATAAGGATCAAGGGACGGGTCATACCCTCTAAAGATACATAGGGAGTCAGAACAGTCAACCTCATTCCCCTCAAGCACAACATAAGAATCGAAAGGTGGCAAATCGCAACATTTGGGGGAAGGGGAAGGAGTGTGCATGAAGGAAAAGCATGGAAAGTATCAAGGGGATTAGGGGATACATGGTCAAGAAGATTAGGACTAGGTGAAATCATAACCACAACATCCACACATGACCTCCCTACGAGAGTCTTATCGAGATCATGCACCATAATAAAAACATCACTTGAGTCATAACATGTATTGCCCTCATCAACACCAGCATCGACATCAAATGTCCCACCAACCTTGAACTTCATCGATTGAGCTGAAAGGAAAGGTGGATTAGGAAAGATCATGATAAACACAGTGTTGTCCCCAATGGTGCCAGGTAGGGATGGAGTAACAAAGGGGGAAAGTAGTCAAGGGAGGGTCAAGTACTTCCTTTGGTCTAGACTCTAGAGTAAGAAAAGATGCATCATCATCACACAAATTAACATTAAGTTTATGGGAGCTAAACCTAAGATTGATCTCATGTGATAGGTCATACTACCGCATATGATTAGCAAACTCAATGACAAATCTCACACACAAGAGGGATACAATTAGGGATATAGGGGGATAGGGTGTAAGAATTAGAACAACTAGTCTCAAATCATAAGTATCCTAAGCCAACCACTCAAGCAAATCCCAAGCTTCATTAACGTTTCTAGTGTAAAACTCTCAATGCACCAAAAGAGCATAGGTCACAATTCATATCGTCATAGACTATATTCCAAACTTCCCACTTTTCTATGGAATAATCACAATGAGCAAGAAAAACCTGTAATCTATCATAATAACTTCAAAATAATTCATGCTCATATTGAGGAATGTCAAAATTTGGCATTTTTTTCAAATTATTATTTTTTAAATTTTTTTGATTTTTTTTCCAAATAAAAGTATAATCTCGAATACTCAAGTGAGCTCTGATATTAAAAAGCATCAACTCCCGAGCAATAGCGTCAAAATCTCATTACAGTTAAATATTACTGCAAACGCACAACGTAACTTTAGCTAACAACCGACGAGCACAGGTTATGTCCTCGAGGAGTTGTATTTTCAAGCACCAAAGCTAACTCAAGCATATCAATCTAGATAAATAAAATAGGTGATAAGAAACGGAATTGAACTACTAAGGCAAACAAAAAGGACTTTGATTATAATTAAACCTAAGATTAACCAACTAATCAAGTCAAACCTTAAACTTTCTAAGGTACGCTAGAATTCACCATTAAAGTTTACCCAAGCCTTATTTCAAGGGTCGAAGGCTAGTTTAATTGTTCTAACCGCATATTTTCATGGAGTTGCCCAATTAAACTATAAGAGTAGCAACTTTAGACTTAGTTAGGATTCAGACTATTTTCATGTCCAAATGCTAGCTGTGCTCCCTGCCCACACTAATTGGTAGCTGGTTAAATGAAATGAAGATTACCCTATGCACACAAAATGGGTAGCTGGTTAAATGAAATGAAGAACCTTAGTACCATCAAGAAGCCTCAGATGGTGCACAAAATGGTGAAGGTGACATTGAACATTTCAATTGCTACAACTAGGCTAGTTACTGCTTGAACATCTACAAGGAGGATAATTTATTTATTTAAAAAGGGTCAGCCCATCATGAGGAAAACTTTTAACAAGTTCTAAGAAAAGATAAGCAAAAAGACATAGGTTAAATAAAATCAAACACTCATCCCTCCTTCCTCATCTCTGTATGTAGATTCCATGAGGCTAAGATCTTGTAAGTCCCATAGTTTCCCCAATCCCTTTCAAACCCTTCAACTTTGAATGAATTTACATTTCTTATAGCCTTTTCCTCTAATTCCTCACTCGTTTCTTCTTCCATTTCTCTCATATGTGATAAACTTGGCAACAGTTTCATTCAGTATAGCCTTAAAGAGTTGGATAAAAACTAAAATAGTATGGAGAGAGAAGAAGATCGGTAGTAATGTTAGATGAGCAATCGTTAGAACATGGCAATTTTGGGGGGGGGGGGGCTAAAAGACTTCAATTAAGTGACTGAAGCTAACCTGCATTATAAAAATGCAATAAGAAAAAAATAATTTTAGGCCCTATTCTTAATAGGAATCAAATTATTGTATCAAAGATTTTGTTATATATTTGTTTCCTATTTCAATTGTAACTCCTCTCTCCTAGGTTCACTAGGACTAAAACTCTTCTTATATATAATCCCATGTAATTAGCTTAGAAAGCAATTAAGAGAAAAAGAGAATTGAGAAGGTCGCATGGCCTAAGCAAGCCAATGAGATTTGTTCAAAATATTTGTTCCAAACTTTCTACACGGTATCAGAGCCATGACTGGGGCAAGAAAATTTCTAATTGAGCCTCAGTCTCCTTACTATCTACATCCGTTTGAAGGGCCAGGAGTTGCTATAATTTCGGTCATATTCAATGGGAAAAATTACAAACTATGGAGAAAAGTGGTAAGAACTACGCTAAAACGAAAAAGTAAACTAGGGTTCATTGAAGGAACCCTAGTCAAGCCAACCAGGAAAGGAGAAGATGATAATGAGCTTTAGCGTGGGAGATGGTTAACCTCATAATTTGTTCATGGATTATGAATGTCAACAATCCCTAGCTTCACGCCAGCGTGGCTTACGCTGACACAGCCCAAGCAATGTGGGGAAAACCTGAGTAAACGGTATGCTATTGCTAACTCACTCGTAAAGTTCACCAACTAAAAACTAATCTTGCTTCATGTAAGCAAAAAGGTTTAGAAGTTGTCGAATTTTATAGCAAATTAATGGGATTGTGGAGTGAATTAGACAATTATACCAAGATCCTGTATTGTACTTGTGGTAAGTGCGAAGGTAAGATTGGAGAAAGGATTATGAAGATGCTGGATGAAGGGAAAACTCATCAATTTTTGATGGGTCTAAACGATGAGTCATTTTCAACTGTGCGTAGCCAAATTATCGCACCTAATCCTTTGCCACCACTAGACGAAATCTTCAACACGATACAAGAAGAAGAGAATCACAAATAGGTAACGATGGAGCTCACCGCGCTGAGCATCCAGTAGCGTTCATGGCAAAAGAACAATCCACCGTTGGCGAGAAACGGACGTGCAAGCATTATGGAAAATATGGGCATAAAGAGGCAAATTGCTATGAACTTGTGGGCTATCCGTCGAGTTGGGGCAGCTGTGGACGAGGTTGTGGTAGCCACGGATGAGGTCGAGGTGGCAGAACCTAAGCCGGCAGAGGCCGAGTTGCTAGGCGTGAAGCGGCTCACGAAGCCATGGCCCTGGTTGAACCAGCCACAAGCAACAGTACCATGACACCCGAGCAACAGTCGCAAAAAACAATTCCAGGCCTGACTCCAGAGCAAACTCAGCGTCTTTTAGGCCTAATAGAAGTGCCCAAGGCTGGCTATGATAGTCACCCAGGTAAAACATTATGGACGTTTAACAGTTTTGCATCCTACCATATGACGTGAAACGACGAAGAGCTCCAGGGAACCGAGAACATACTACTTATCTCAATTGGTAAACCCAATGGGACTAATACTATGGCTTCACATCAAGGGGTCGTGAATTTATGTAACACCCCCCAACCCCTAGGGTTAGGAACGATTTCATAAATTACACTTAAATTCTGTGGCAAAACGGACAAAATTTCACTTGAAAGCTGACCATTTTTCATGCTTAAAGTCTTACATTAAATCCCTCCATTGAGTAAAAGTATAAAAGAATACCGAAATAAGCTGAACAACTACACGCTGGATTTTATAACTTGGGCCACTCGCCTGGAGTATGCCAAACAATAAAGTTCATAATAAAGAATGAAATCAAATAGACAACTCGATGAATCACACACCAGGAGGATTGGGGTTTACATCCCAAAATACAAATAACTTTAGCTAAAAAACAATTGGTTAATCAAATGGTTGGCTCACATGACCATACAGAGCGACTTCTAAACAATATCCATACATGAACTATAGTATTTTGTTTACGTACATTTACAACCCTAGGAATACCTTATATTATATCGTTTAGCTCGTAAATTGACTTTGTATGTGCACACGTGACACCTTTTCAAAGCAAGGGGATATTCCAACTTGGCAAACATAAATCGACTCCTACCTGTCACGTCGAAAACCTGGGAAAAGGGGACACAGAGATGGGATGGGCTACCATACGCTTAGTGAGTATTTCTCAACTCCTTAAAAACCAAAACCATTTTGTAGGAAATAATGAAAAGTAGCAGTCAAACAACATTTGTATATTACTATCATATTAGGTAATCATTGTCCTCAAAGAAGAATCATCACCCATACACTTCATACTAGCCACTCAAGCTCGTTTCTAGGACCTTAATAACCAAACTTCCTTAATAAACAAGCATTTAGGCACATAAGCAAGTAAGCAACAAGGATAGAGTAAAATGCTTTCAAATAGTCAAGTTGAAAACGCAGTGTCTCATGTTACATTCAAAGAATAGTTTACAAATCACAATAGCCTCTTCAAGGCTCCTATTCTTTCTAAAGGTTCCTGAAATACCCACATTGGTAATAATTCAAATCATTTTTCTCAGTTATCAGGAAAATATCTTCTCTTTTTAGGTATAAGATCTCATAACGTGCTAATTAAAGGAGATCATCACTCATCCTATGAGAGGGCCATCACTCACGTATCAATTATCCCCGGGGTATAAGATATTTTGGACCTTTACTCTTATAAAAGTCTTCTAGGGTTCCCACTTTTGCGTCTATCTCCCTAGGCATTAGGGTTCCTACAAATTGGGTCTAACCCCTAATTATTTGTCCACTCAAGAACCAATCTTAGCCATTAAAATCATATAAACCCACATAGGTTATCAAAAGAAGCCATTGTCACACAGTAAGTTTCACCTTCAAGTGAATCACGAATAATTTCTCAGTAATAGTTGCTTACTTTATTAAAATCATGCTTGTCTAGCAAAGGAGCCAACAACCCTACTAATGGTTTATGGTTGTTTTCATTTTCAACATAAAAATTTTCTTAAAATCATAATGAGTTTACTAATTCGCAATTCAAAACTCAAAGTAATTGGCTACTATATAATTCAAACCAAGTTTCGTAATTAACACCTTTAGTAGCCCATATTCGGTTTGTTTAAATCCTTTTTAAACTCAAAGAAGGAGACATAATCAAACCAAGGCCTTAAAATGTTTTTGAACTCGCTACTAGTTAGCTTTTTAACTTCTTAAACCTATCGACTATTCAATTGGGTCATTCACTGAGTAGTTTGACGATTTAAGATCCTTGTTAGGCTACAACATCTTAACAAACTAATAAGTAACTGCTGAACATTTAGAAACATTCCCAATTATGAAAGCAAGCTTTTAATGACCCTTTTTAAAGATTTCCAAGTTCACAAATCAATCACATGGCATCAATTAGCAATTTCAAGAAGGAAGGGGTTCAGAAGTAACACATTCGTAACACTTCGCAGGAACAGTTTCAGCAGAATCAATCTACTATTCCACATACATCGCAATCCACACGATTGCGGTCAATATCAAACCCAGACATCCTCCTCACATAACACCGACCACAAGAACCTTGAATCGCTTAATAGCTTCACCTCAAGCCATCCAACTACCACGCTCAGTTCAATATTGCCATGATTCAATCAATAGTTCGTGAAATCAATATACTCAAGCGCAGCATCATGCTAATTACCATAAACAAAATTTAGGCATAACCAATCTGATTTAGTAATAACTAGACCTGGCAAATGGGTAATTCGGTTCGAGTACGGGTCGGTTTAAGTTCAGGTCGAGTCATGTTCGGGTTAAGTGACATTTCGGGTCATTTCGGTTTGGGTCGGGTATGGTTCGGGTCGGGTCGATTTCGTGTCAGCCAATTTTTAGTGAAATACGCTTGTCATGCCAAAACAAGCAACTTTGTTGAAAATTTCGGGTCGGGTATGGTTCGGGTCGGGTCAATTCGGGTTTCGGGTCAACTTTCGGGTGAGCGTACTTCGGGTGTTGGGTCGGGTATAGGTCCGGGTCATTCGGTTCGAGTTTCAGGTCTCAGGTCAGTTTTGCTAGGTCTAGTAATAACCTCCCATACCAGAATTTTAGGCCTAATTTAACCATTATAACAGCAATTTAATGCATAATTCTATTTGTTCCACAGTCCTCCAATTGACCGGTAGTAAAGTCGCATAATAACTCACATGCAAGACTCCCAAACTAGCATTATCACCATATTTACCCAAATTCAACTCTAATTTCTCCAATTACTAATTACTAACTCAAATTCAAACATAAACTATCTTCAGTAAAATTCGTTGGAAATTAGTAGTAGTTAGGAGAAGAGAAACCCAACCGTAATTCTAATCTAGAGGCTCGTGCAAAGGGCTTTTGGGACCGACTTGGATGCTCAAGAGCCCGAAATTCGTCCCTCTTTGTTGCTACTCTCATACCCGAAGCAACCTGACCCAGACCGGGTTTTCTACCCCGTTCACTGCTATCATCGTTGTTGCTATTGTTGCTGCTATCTGGCTCGAATTTATAGTGCTTTGAAGGTGGTTAAGGACTGACATGCATTGCTGAGCTCTGGCACTTGTTTAACGCTTCAGATTTGCATAGAGATGACCACAAACGATGTGAATTAAGCCAGAAATTTTCATGGATGTCAGGGGGAATTGAGTTGGTGTGGCTTTGGGGAGGTTGAACGCGACAATGGAAGCTGGGCAAGAGCGGAGCGAGCGTCAGGCTTTTCTGGGGAAGGAGATGAAGTTCTCTACTGTTTGTCTTTTTGGGGAGGAAGAAGAAAAGAGAGAGAGAGATGAATGGCGGCTCGGGGTCGCGTTTGGGAGGAAGAGGAAGATATGCCTGGCATGTTTTGACAAAAATACCCCTCTCGTCCCCCGTTTATTTTTGGTTTCGAGCTGGCTCCACAATTAACACCGCTCGTCTAATTTCATACCTCATATTCTAAACCCAAATCGATAATATAATCTTTCGTCAATTACTCGTTCTCAAATATATCAAGGTTTGATTCAGTAATTAATGAAACCAATTCTAAAGTTGACAATCTAATCGTATTCGGGGTTCTACTCGATTTAGTACCTGATAATAATCCTTATTAACGCTAGTTAAAAATCATCGAAAAATTTTCAAAACTAATAATAATAATAATAATAATAATGATAATAATAATAATAATAATAATAATAATAATAATAATAATAATAACGACAATAACATTCTTTTTAATAAAATTATCGTTCACACAAGCATATGAATAATATTTTAACTTATATAGTTAATAAAATACGATTTTATAATGTCATAAGGCGAGACAATCAGTTGACGTAAAAATAAAGAACGCAGGCATTACATTCCTCCGCCCTTAAAAGAGTTTCGTCCTTGAAATTCCAAAGCTTAGTTCAGCCGTACCCACGATGTGTACAAACATGAACAATCTACACAACTGGCACTAAAATCTAAAATTTTGTTTTACAATTAATCGAAACTGAAAAGAGGCTTATGGTATCCAGTCTCCTCCTCGCCAATCCTCTTCAAGCGGCTGCTCACTCTTATTTAGGCGCTGAGGGCAATTGCATAGAATAGGGGCAAATGAGTTGGTGAGGAAAACCATGTTACACTTGTTTTAAAAAAAACGGAACATAGACTTTCAATTATCTAGATTCAATTCACACAGTAAACGACAACTCTATGTATATGCATTGTTATGAATCGACATCTAACGGTATGGCAATTGGGACATGACATCTCAAGGTCGGATACAGGTAGTTCCATTCTGAAACATAAATCCAAGTCACTTTTAGGATCAAAACGGTTAACATGGAGACTCCTATAACATATTAGAGTAATAAGGACATCACACAGCATCACGTAGCGTCACTTTAGTACAGGGGCATCACATAGAATCAACAACTCAGGATTCTCAAGCCTAGAAATCATAAGCAAGGTGAACCCATCTGACACATCTATTGCAAGTACCTTACAAGAGGAAAACATACGCACCGAAATTCCTATGTCTGTACATCAATCCTAGCTAATTTTTAGGCATTTTATTCATGGTAACTTATACAAGACATGTCAAAGTTGTATGAAGGCAGTTAACTTAGTTAGGTTCATTCAAAGGCATGAAGATATCAAATCACTCTAAGGTTAAATCAATTGGTCAAGAAGCTACCACATCACATTAAAGTAGCAGAGACATCATATTACGTTACATTGACAATGATAAAACTTGAAGTAGCACTAGAGATCACATTGACATCATGTAGGGTTAACAACAGAGCATATAAAGGATTAAGAATCACAAGTAGCATGAACCAGCATTACATGTCAATAGGAGCAATTTTCAAGGAAAATGCCATGGCAAGAATGTAAGTCGACGGGTGGTAAAAGTCTAGCATAGATCTAAGCATAAATCATTTAAGGGAGGTAGATCCATGGTTTCTTAGTCACGATAGGTCTTCTACACAGTTCGCATACCTAGCAATGCCTTGTATTAACTATCATTCCATGGAAGTGCAACTACCAAGGTAGGAGGGGTTCAACTGGGCAGGAAACTTGTAGTTTTTGTTGAGAAGGAAGTCCACTAAGTATTTGCTTGAAGCTCCTACGTTAATAAGTCGACAGTTATACTTGGCAAAGTGGGTGATTTCCATCTCGTATGCATAGTTAAAAGACAAACAGATAAGACAATTACGATAGTTTTGATGGTGGGGAGATTTTTCTTAGTGATGCTAGATTTAATGCCAAGTTTATACATCAAGTATTACACTTATGTCTTAGCTAACATAACGTTCCCTCTTCGAGTGTCGTTCATAATAGGTTATTTCTGAATCATGGAAATATGCAACATGATGTCAAGATCATATGCTTAAATTTAGGCCCCTTAATATAATAGGACAAGAATATTCACAAACATAGCACCCAACAAGGTATAATTCTAAGGTTTTTTTTCATAAAAACTACCATGCAATACATGAAACTCATCGTACAGGGTATAGTACAAGGTAACTTAATCATGTCACGTCCTTATACCTATATGATCTATTCCAGTCATTATCTAACATAACTTCTCTAACTAGCGTAGAGTCGAGAATTTCAACTATAAGCATATTACATCTGATCAAACATAGGATACAAGGGCAAGAATATGCGAATGTAAGTTCCTATGGTCGCCTTATCATGCTTTAAATATGTTCATATGTAGTTACTCATCTATAACATGAGATCATATAATTCACGGAATGCAAATAATGACTTACAGTTCATACCATGCCACGAATTACATAAGTTAAACCATTTGCTTAATTCAGTCACATACCAAACCAAACTCAAGTCAAGCAAACACCAAGAAGTGCATTTACTAACAATTTATTCACAAAACACCTGAATAATCGTGCATAACAAACCTAAGTAACTATATGGGCTTCCATGACCTTTACCTATGCATAATGTTATGCTTATGCTTTAAAACAAATAGGTTAGCGGTAGCATCCCATGCCAAGATGAGCATAAAGCCCAGCTGACTCGTGAGTAACAGTAGTTACATATTGGGAAGCAAGGAAGACTCCCTATGTGAATGACAATCTGAATTAAGGCCTCATTTAAGTATTAATGGCACGTATACAAAAGGCTCAGAATAACACTTAGGCAACAATCAACAAGGCTATATCACAATTATCCACATTGACACACACGTATACGTAGCTCTCACTTAGTTCCTTAGCAATTGAGAATTCACATAAGAGAGGTATGGTCTAAAAGAACTTTTAGTCAAGAAAAGAAATCTTTTAGTCATTTACGAACAACTTGTCATCAATACATCAAGCAACGAATGCATCTTAGCATGTAAGTATTCAAAACATCCAGTTACACATAGAAACTTGTGTTCTTAGAACGAGGCTCGAACATCATTGTAAAGCAAATGTAGGTCTTCAGACACAATAGTAAGGCCTAACCATATAATTATTTCTAGTGTGAAAGAAAAACCTTAGCTCACTATTTAGGAAGTATCTTAACTTTCAAGGTCTCTAGGTTTCGAAAGGAGAATAGTTTAACTGTTTCTAGCTTTTTCCCTAGCAAACATTGAGTGCGTATGCTCACACCATTATGAGGCCTGAGGCGCAAATCATACATTAGGGGCAAAAATGAGCTTTGAGTTAGGACTTTTTCAATCATTTGAATTCAAATCAAGCATACTTTAAAATTTTGATTAAATCACCAAGGTGCGCATATAAAACAATCATTATTAAGATAACACTTATATCATTCACGATGATACAAGTCATTCAGCCTATACTATAGCAAGTGTTTCATTCATTCAATCAATGAGCTCACTCAAACCGCACATAGCTAGCTAAACGCACCAACGTTCAAACAAAGACCACATTTGCACACAAAACTAGGCATATATCACATCATCATGAATGCATTCCTAGATAGCTATATGAAATGCAAGGCTCAGGTCGCGACCTGTGATCGCAGGACCTTGCACTGATACCATCTGTAACACCCCCAACCCCTATCGTTCGGAGTATTAACAATTTCATAAATTCTACTTAAATTCTGGGACAAAACGGACAAAATTTTGCCTACAAATTGGCCATTTCCCAGGCTTAAAGTCTTATATGAAATCACTGCATCGAGTAAAAGTATAAAAGAATACCGAAATAAGCTCAACGACTACACGCCGGAGTTCACAACTCGGGTCACTCGCCAAAAGTATGCCAAACAATAAAGTTCATAATAAAGGAAATCAAATATACAACTCGATGAATCACACATCCGAAGTACTGGGGTTTACATCCCAAAATATAAATAACTTTAGCTAAAAAGACAACCAGCTAGTCAAATGGTTGGCTTACATGGCCATACTGAGCGGCTTTTAAACAACATGCATACATGAACTCGAGTATTTTGTTTAATTGTATTTACAACTCTAGGAATGCCTTATATTACATCGTTTAGCTCGTAAGTCTACTTTATATGTGCACACATGATACCTTTTTAAAGCAAGGGGATATTCCAACTTGGCATAGGTAAATCGACTTCTACCTGTCACATCGAAAACCTGGGAAAAGGGGACACAGAGATGGGATGAGCTACCACACGCTCAGTGAGTATTTCTCAACTCCTTAAAAACCAAAACCATTTTGTAGGCAATAATGATAAGTAGCAGTCACACAACATTTGTATATTATTATCAGATTAGGCAATCATTGTCCCCAAATAAGAATCATCACCCATACACTTCATAGTAGCCACTCAAGCTCATTTCTAGGCCCTTAATAACCAAACTTCCTTAATAAACAAGCATTTATGCACATAAGCAAGTAAGCAACAACGATAGAGTAAGATGCTTTCAAATACTCAGTTTGACAACACAATGACTCATGTTACATTCAATGAATAGTTTACAAATAACACTAGCCTCTTCAAGGCTCCTATTCTTTCTAAAAGTTCCTGAAATACCCACATTGGTAATAATTCAAATCATTTTTCTCATTTATCAGGAAAATATCTTCTCTTTTCAGGCATAAGATCTCAAAACGTGCTAATTAGGGGAGATCATCACCCGCCTTATGTGAGACCGTCACTCGCGCATCAGTTATCCCCGGTATATAACATATTTTTTACCATTAGTCTCGTTAGAGCCTTCTGTGGTTCCCACTTCTGGGACTATCTCCCTAGGCATTAGGGTTCCCAAAAACCGGGTCTACTTCCTAATCTTTTTTCCACTCAAGCACTAATCTTAGCCATTAAAATCATATAAACCCTCATAGGTTATCAAAAGAAGTCACTGTCACGCAGTAAATTTCACCTTCAAGTGAATCACAAATCATTTCTCTTTAATAGTTGCTTACTTTATTAAAATCATGCTTGTCTAGCAAATTAGCCTATAAGCCTACTAATGGTTTATGGTTGTTTTCATTTTCAACATAAAAAGCTTCTTAAACTCATAATGAGTTTACTAATTTGCAATTCGAAACTCAAAGTAATTGGCTAGTATACAATTTAAACCAAGTTTCATAATTAACACTATCAGGAGCCCATTTTCGGTTTTTTTAAATACTTTTTAAACTCAAAGAAGGGGACATAATCAAACCAAGGCCTTAAAATGTTTTTGAACTCGCTACTAGTTTACTTTTTAACTTCCTTAACATATCTACTATTTAGTTGGGTCATTCACTGAGTAGTTTGATTATTTAAGATCTTTTTTAGGCTACAACATCTTAACAATCTAATAGGAAACTGATGAACATTTAGAAACATTCGCAATTATGAAAGCAAGCTTTTGATGACCCTTTTTAAAGATTTCTAAATTCATAAATCAATCACATAGCATCAATTAGCAATTTCAAGAGGGAAAGGGTTCACAAGTAGCACATTCGTAATACTTCGCAGGAACAGTTTCAGCAGAATCAATCTAAGATTCCACATACCTCGCAATCCACACGATTGTAATCAATATCAAACCTAGACTCCCTCCTCACATAACACCGATCATAAGAACCCCGAATCGCTCAATAGTTTCACCTCAAGCCATCCAACTACCAAGCTTGGTTCAATATTGCCTTAATTCAATCAATAGTTCATGAAATCAACATACTCAAGCGTAGCATCATGCTAATTACCATAAACAGAATTTAAGCATAACGAATCTGATTTAGTGATGGCATTTAAATAGAATTCAGCTTACTCTATGAATACCTCAACCACCCCGTTACCAACCTAGAGCATAACGTTCACATGCAACCTCCCAAAACAGAATTTTAGGCCTAACCTAACCATTATAACAACAATGTTAATGCATAATTCTATTTGCTCCACAGTCGTCTAACTGATAGCGTCTGGGAGGAAGAGGAAGAGATGCCTGGCGCATTTTGACAAAAATACCCCTTCTCTCCCCTTTTTTTGGGTTTCAAGCTTGCCCTACAATTAACACCGCTCGTCTAAATTCATGCCACATATTCTAAACAATCGATAATTCAATCTTTCCTAAATTACTTGTTCTCAAATATATCAAGGTTCGATTTAGTAATTAACGAAACCAATTCTAAGGTTAACAATCTAATCGTATTTGGAATTCTACTCGATTAGTACCCAATAATGATCCTTATTAGTGTTTATTAAACATCGTTGAAAAATTTTGAAACTAATACTAATAATACTAATAATAATAATAATAATAATAATAATAATAATAATAATAATAATGACAATAATATTCTTTTTAATAAAATTATCGTTCAGACAAGCACATCAATAATATTTTAACTTATATAATTAATAAAATACCATTTTATAACGCCATAAGGCGAGACAATCAGTTGACATAAAAATAAAGAACATGAGCATTACGATTTAGGGAATGAATTGAGATTGAATAATGTTCTCTAGGTTCCTAGTTTACAATGCAATCTAATTTCTATAGCTAAGTTATATGAAGATATGAGATACCTAGCAACGTTTTCTGATGATGCTTATGTGCTACAGGATCGTACTTCGAGGATTTTGATTGGTGCGGGTGAGCAACATGGAGGAGTTTATTACTACAAGCATGGGTCATTGGGTGAGATGCAGGTCAACGCTATCAATTCCATTGATCGATGGCACAAACGTTGAGGGCATCCTTCAAGTAAAGTGTTATCTTTTCTTCCAAGTAATGTAGGAGTTAATTCTAGTAAAGACAAGCATGAAGTGTGTGAAATTTGCTTTTGAGCAAAGCAAACCAATGGACAATTTTCTGTGAGTCATAATAAAGCTGAATCTATTTTTAAGCTCATTCATTGTGATATTTGGGGTCCTTATAGAAAACCATCTTCTAATAGTGCCCACTATTTTCTAAAAATAGTCAACGATGCTACTTGGGCCACCTGGGTCTACCTAATGCGTGAGAAAGCGCAGACAAGCCAACTACTCAAAAATTTCATTATCATGGCTCACACTCAATTTGGGAAAAGTGCAAAAGTTATAAGAAGTGATAATGGATCCGACTTCTCCTCCAATACAAATTTTCTAATCAAGAAAAAGGAATTTTGCGTCAAAGTAGTTGTGTTGACACACCCCAACAAAATGGTCAGGTATAACGAAAACATTGTTATATTCTCAATATAGCCCGTGCCGCCCTTTTATTCCAAGCCCATCTACCAAAACAATTCCGGGGGGAATGTGTCCTTACCGCAACCCACTTGATAAATCAAACCTCTAGTAAATTGTTTTCGGGACAGACCCCTTATGAGCTCCTCTATTGTTAAAAACCATCTTATGATCATAGACAAGTTTTTGGCACCTTATGCGTTGCTCAAAACAAATTAAAATCCAAGGACAAGTCTGCTGCTAGAAGCTGAAAGTGTGTATTTTTGGGTTATCTGTTCGGCCACAAGGGATAGGAACTTTATGATTTGGAAACCCGTATTTTCTTTGTGAGCCAACATGTTGTTTTCTAAGAACATATATTTCCTTTTGCACAAATTGGAAACGCCGATGATGGAGATGCAAGCCCAAATTTGCGGATCACATAAACTAGGGGTCCAGCTAGGACACATGTGTTGGCCTAACACATGTTTGATGAGGCTGAGCCCATACAAGGGTCGTGGAAGGAAGATCAGCCGAGAGTCTACCCTGGTCGCCCGCCCCAATAGCCCAATTTCGAAGATGGCCTGATGGTGGGGCGACCGTTGATGTACATGAACCAGGCCAGGATGAACATAGGCTGCCTAGGTCTCCTCTGCCTCACAGCCTGTTGACCCTCAGCCCTCCTGTGAGCAGGCCGTAGAGCACTTGGCCTAGGGGGAGGCAACGGACAACTCTGTCCAATGTGAATGGGCCCAAGGGCAGTCGCAAAGGCCCATCCGTCGAAGCAAGCGTCCTACTCGTCTCAATAATTATTTATGCTACAGTGCTCGTCCCAATGGCCCCACTAATAACTCCTTCATTGCTAATCCATCTTAATCGAAATCCTTAGGTACGCATTATCCAATAGCAAACTATGTATCATGTGAAAATTTTGCTGCTTCTCATCAAAATTTTCTAGTTGCTATAACGAAGATTGTGGAGCCTAAGCATTTTCAGGAAGCTGTCAAAGATCCTTTTTGGCAAAAAGCCATCGCTGAAGAAATTCATGCCTTGGAAAAGAACAAAATGTGGATTGTCAAAGATTTGCCTCCAAGCAAAAAGCGCATTAGTTGCAAGTGGGTTTACCGGATAAAGTATAACTATGACGGTAGTATTCAGCATTATAAGGCCTATTTGGTAATTTGTGGAGACTATCAGGTTGAATGGTTTGACTACAATGAAACTTTTGTAACTATTGCTGAAATGACAACTGTAAGGTGTTTTTTAGCCGTTATAGTTGCAAAATGATGGGAACTGCACCAAATGTATGTCAACAATGCTTTTCTGCATGGTGACTTGGAAGAAGAAGATTTTATGAAGATGCCTCCTGACTTCTCTACATCCACTCCAAACAAAGCTTGTCGCGTGAAAAGGTCCCTCTATGGTCTTCTTCAAGCACTGAGACAATGGTTTGCCAAGCTATCTACAAAGCTATGTGACTACAGATTTATTGCTAATTATTCACTATTCATCTATAACAAAAGTGATGTATTCATAGCTTTGTTAGTATATTTGGATGATATCGTACTTGCCAGTAATATGGCCCAAGCTTCTCAGCATTCAAAACTTATCTTCACACCTATTTTAGCATCAAAGACCTAGGGTCTTTGAAATATTTTCTTAGCATAGAAGTTGCTCGGGGACCAAAGGGAATGTTTTTAAGTCAATGTAAGTATGCCCTAGAAATTATAGATGAGTGTGGATTATTGGGAGCCAAACCAGTAAATTTTTTTATTGAAGAGAATCACAAATTAGCTTTGGCAACCGGGAGACTTTTGCATGATGTTGCTCGATATCACTAATCGGTGGGCAGACTTCTCTATCCTACTATTGCAAGGCCAGACCTAACCTATGTGGTCCATATATTATCCTAATTCATGCAATCTCCCCACATGGAAGCAGCTCGTTGAGTCCTTTGCTGTGTGAAAGGAACTGCAGGGGAAGAAAATTTTCTCCCTAGCAATAACAATCTTCAAATTTATGGGTTCTGTGATTCTGACTGGGGTGTATGTCAACTCTTTAGAAAGTCTCTTACAGGATACTTTGTCACCCTTCGAGGAGCACCTCTCTCCTAGAAGACTAAGAAGCAGGCAATAGTGTCTTGGTCATCAATAGAAGCAGAATACAGGGCCATGGCAGCAGCCACTAGTGAATTGGTATGGATTCGCAGTCTACTTGCTACCTTGGGTGTGTTCAATCATCAACCTATGAAGCTCGTCTATGATAGCCAAGCAGCTCTCCATATTGCCAAAAACTAGTATCTCATGAATGCACAAAGCACATTGAACTTAATTGTCATTTTGTTCGAGAAAAACTAGTAGCAGGATTACTTACACTTATGCATGTAACCTCACAACATCAACCTGCCAATATCGTCACAAAAACCCTGGGAAAGCGATAATTTCAGTTTCTCAAGAGCAAGTTCGGCATGATCGACCTACATGCTCCAATTCGAGAGGAAGTATTAAAAATCAAATTATTATATCAAAGATTATGTTATGTATTTGTTTCCTATTTCAATTGTAACTCCTCTCTCATAGGTGAGCTAGGACTAAAACAATTCTTATATATAATCCCATGTAATTAGCTTACAAAGCAATTAAGAGAAAAAGAGAATTGAGAGGGTCACACGGCCTGACGAGATTTGTTCAAAATATTTGTTCTAAAATTTCTACAGTTCTCTTCGACTTATTTTTTGTAGAATAAGTTTAGATAAGTTCAGCTCATAATAAATTTAGAATAAGCCTAGTACAAAAGCTTAGAATAAGTTATGCAAATAATTTTAGAATAAATTTAGCAAATAAGTTCACTGTAAGTTCAATTCAGAATAGGTTTAGCAAATAAGCTATGAATAAATTTAGAACAATTCAACGGATAAGTTTAGAATAAGTTCAGTAAATAAGATTAAAATAAATTTAGATAAGTTTAATTCAGAATAAGTTCAGACAAATAAAGGATGAACATACAAGAAGACAAAAGCCACATAGAAGTAAGAAGAGCCGTAGCAACCACTCTTCCTATTTCCACTACCACCTTTACCTTCATTGCCCTACATTTGTTGTAATTGCAGCCTAATTTCCACTTCCACCACTATCAGATCCCCTTCCCCCAACATCCCCCAATGATCCTACCCTCCCCAAAAAATTCCTAAAAACTAGAGATAGTTAGCCGATTATATTTGACTAATGTGAGGCAATAAACGACAATGGCAAAGGTGATGGTTGAAATGAATGAGGAAAAGTAGATGAAAATAAATAAAAAACAGTATAAAATTTAGCGCAAATACAACAAAGTAGTAAAATTAAAGATTTTTTAAAAAAAACACAAAGAAGTGAGTAGAGTAGTATTAATCTTTCCCCAAATTGCCAACTAAGTGTCCTATATTTGCTTCAATTTTTGGTCAAATTTCCACTATCGCCACCCAACCCCCCCCCCCCCTCCTTTTTTGATTTCCTAGCCCCAAATTTCACTAGGGTCTGAGGTAATTAGGTAATTATATTTGAGGAGTCAACGGGGTAGATAAAGGAGATGCTAAAATGAAGAAGGAAATTAAAAACAGATGAAAATAAATGTTTGCAAAATTCCAACAAAAATATTAAGAACTTGCACAAAAATGAAATTCAAATAGCCCAAAAGATGACATGTTCATAATGCCATTAATTACTCCACATAATATCAACAACATAGAAATTTTAGAGCAAAATAGCACAGTACCAAAAAAAAAGGTTCTAGAGTTGAAGGAATGAACTGAAGACAAAAAGAAAATTCAAAAAGGCGTTATAAAACGACAAAGATATTACACAAATTATATATAAAAAAGCTTAATGAATCAATTAAGGTTGACCAAAATATTGAGAAATTATACAAATTAATATTGACCCAAGCATTAACCAATGGAATGAACTGCACTTGTAAAAGCAAAGGGCATGAAATTTCACATGCTAAAAAAGAACATTTCACAATACCGAACATAGCACAATTAGATGAAATATAAGTAGCCACAAAGCTCTGCAAACCTTGAAAAACAACTGTAACATCCCAAAATCAAAAAATTAAACAAATTTAAATAGAAATTTAAACAAGGAAGTCTAACCATGATAACAATATCCCAATTCCTAGCACATAAAATCTCAATTCTAATCTCTGTTTTGCTCTTAAATTAGGCAACATAAGAAATTGTTACTGAGGCCCTGTTTTCTTCGGCTTATTTTTTGTAGAATAAGTTCAAATAAGTTTAGTTCGAAATAGATTTAGTAACCAAGTTCAAAATATGTTTAAAATAAGCTCAGCAAACAAGTTTAGAATAAATTCAATAAACAAACTCAGAATAAGTTCAATTCATAATAAGTTCAACAAATAAGTTTAGAATAAGTTCACAATAAGTTCATCAATTAAGTTCAAAATAAGTTCAAAATTAGTTCAGTAAATAAGTTCAGAATAAGTTCAGATGTGTTTACTTCAAGATAGGTTCCTAAAATATCAACGATGCCTTAATAATACACTACTCTTGCATAATCACCACATCTTATGGATGGTGTACTCATTAAAGGGATAACTTAACATTAGGAAACCTCTTTGCACATAATTAAAGGGATAACTTAACATTAGGAAACCTTTTTGCACATAATTAAGAGAATTCCCGCTCCTCTGGCCTTCCTCGCATCCTCTCCATGCCTTGTCCCATCAAGATTCCAGTTCTCATGTGATAGGGCCTTCTAAATTTTCTGTATTAGTTGTACGTCGACATTTACAGAGGATAATGTTAGTAATTTTTAGCATGAAATGAATCGAATAGGCTCCGTCTTTGTTCTTTTTCTACAATATAACTTACCCCACTTTGTAAAACGAAGACGCCAAGTATTGAAATGTGATAAAAATGAGGGCAGTAATGAGTTGATGTTGAAATCAAATGCTGCGCAAAGTTTTACTACCCTAAACTTCTAACCATTAGCACTTGGAAAGCAACCAAGAACACTATGTTATCACTTTTACTGTCAAGTTTCCAACGTCTATAAAGCATTAATAATGTATGTTAGCTGATCTCAAGTTCACAATGTATTTATTGATATGTTCTGATAAAAGGCAAAGAGGGATTGATCTATTGGTATGTCTATTGTGTTATATTTAGACAACCTACCATACTATTTATGTCTATTGTATTCTTTTTGTTTAAATAGTTCTAATTTTGAATGGACATTGATTACATTTGAATTCCTATTTGAAAGAGGTAAGTGCCAAATGCTTACTTGATGATTCGATTGATTTAGACAATCCATTATTCAAATTTGAATTTCTGATATTCTTCCTAATGATATACGTAATGGACACTATACTATGTTACCATATGGGTTAATTTTATTCAAATTTGATTGATTATATGGATATGATTGAGTGGGTGTTACAATTTCCTAACCAAGTTTGGTGCTAGTTTCAAAGTGTACATTGCACTGCTAACTAGTTTGGTGCGAATGTATAGCATACAGAATTTCAAAGGCTTGAAATGCATTAGAAGTTATTCTCTAATATGGGAGCCAAGCACCTCATTGGAAGGAAAGGACAAGCATTTAAGAGATCATTGAGATTACACTTATAAATATCACTAGGGTTATGTCCTTGCGTTACAAAGACATAATTCAAACGTTTTTTAAATGTATTATGAATATAATAGATAGTTTCTTTTTTAATAGTAAAAATAAATTGATGTGTCATATTATTTTAATTATCAAAAGTTACTCATTTGGCTAGATTCTTTTTTGTTGTAACAACATCCTCTTCATTCTTAATTTGAACTCACTTTTTATTTCATTTGTTTAGTATTATATTGTTAAACAAATATATTTTTGGAGAATAAATTTTATTGCTTATTAGTAATGACTATATGACATTAGGCCTCTTTAATATATAAAATTGATATTTCATTGCAAAATAATTATTTTTTGAGTTATCATTGTTTCTTTTTCTTTTTCCATTAAATTATTTCAAATTCCTTTTCTATCTATACCATAATTATTTATTTACTAATTTTAAAAAATTCTCTAATATATGAAATGTCTTTTCTTTTGTGGACAAGTTTAGACAAATGGACCAAATTTTTATTTATCTTATTTAATAAAAAATTATATTGTCATCTTACAAATTAATACATAAGATATGAGGAAAGTGCATGCAAGAATTTTAGCTAATTGTTGTTTTAAGTTCACTAAATACAAATACGCAATAAAAATATATAAATCTTAAAAGTAGTAATAATTCTAGGACAACATAATTATCATTTTATTGAGTTATTAGAGTTTCTTATCTTTTTTTCCCTTTTAAACCAATTAAAATTCTCATTGTTTCGTACCATAATAATTTATTTACTATTTTCTTGCCATAATTCTCTCATATATATATAGCATCTATTTTTATGGGCAAACTTTACGGGCCACCTTTTGAATTTATTAATACAATGAATATTTTATTATAGTATATTAATAAACATATAATACATGCAAAAAGTTATTTTTTAAAATAAATACGCCATTGCATTAGTTTAACAATAAATGGACATTTATGCAGCTAATTAATTCTACACGGCATTACACATGGCATCAAATGTGGTATGATACATGGCACTTATATGTTAATTCCATCCAACTTTTAATATATATATATATATATATATATATAT
>JACYFF010019584.1:23391042-23402774 GCA_017589665.1 Selenicereus undatus
AATAATAATAATAATAATAATAATAATAATAATAATAATAATAATAAAAAGAGAACCCTACGTTGAGAATGCTGCGTGAAGTTGTTGACGACGATGATTACGGTGAACGAAGATGATGGATGATGATCAGGATGATGACGATGAGATGATGGCGTGGGGTGATGAGATGATCATGATGGTGATAATGAAGGAGACGATGATGGTGATGAAGGTGTAGAGCGCGAGGAGCGGATGAGATGATGGAGATGAGGGGGTGACTGTGAAGGGTGAAGAGGATGCGTGGAGGTTGTGGGGGTATGCGTGGAAGAAGGGAAAAAGGAGGAGGGGAGGCGTGATGAGATGATGGTGATGGGACGATGATGGTGGGTGAAGAAGAAGAAGAGGATGGCGTGGGGGTGTTGATGAATTGATAAGAAGATGATGATGACGGGGAGATGGTTTGATGGGCTTCCTGATTATTTGATGGGGAGATGGTTTTATAGGTGGGCATGAGAGATTAGGGTTTTTCTTAGGTTTTTCTTCTCCTTTCTTCCTTATGTTTCTTCTTCCTCAAGACTTGTAGTTTTTTACCAATTCTTGAAACCCTAGCTCAGTATAATAATTATGAAAATAATAATTTTCATAATTATTATTTTTAGACCGTCTTGTAGCCAAGTGTGTAAAATCTACGCTTCTACGTCTTCTCTTATTTCTTTATTAAATTGATACTGACCCTGAAAAATATATAAAACAAAATCAATTAAACGAAATAATATATATAATATACTTAAAATAATTATAAAAATAATGCATGAAATTTGACTTTACATGCATATATGTATATATATGCATATATGTATGTATGTATGTATATATATATATATATATATATATATATATATATATATATATATAGATATAGATATGTGTGTGTGTGTGTGTGCATGCGCGCGCGTGCGTGTGCATGTGTGCGTGTGTGTGTGCGTTCGTGTGTGTGTGTGTGTGTGTGTATATATGTATATATATAGATGTGTGTGTGTGTGTGTGTGTGTGTGTGTGTGTGTGTGTGTGTGTGTGTGTGTGTGTGTGTGTATAGTCTTGTAGACTTGCGATCTTATTTAGCTGTATTGTTCAAGTAGTACTTGGGTGGGATATCTAGAGTTGAAGGGTGTGAACACTACCATGCCCACTTGAAGTGTTAACTTGAGTCTTGGAATATGAGTAGGTGCACTCTAGATTTGTACAATCATCTCTCCTCATAAAGTTGGGTTAATACTAGAGTTGTTGTTCTAGAGGCGGTGATTAAGCTTTTTGAGGTTCAACCTCGCTAAAAACGACTTGTTTTTTTGTCTACATTTGTCTCTTCCGCATTGATGTTTCAATTGTTTTGTGACTTTAATCATCACTTTATTGACCCCACCTATAGAGTGATTCTATAGTTTAAGAGTCATCAATTGGTATCAGAAAACCCACTTTACTTTGACTTTTCCATCTTGTGGGAAACAACCAAAGCCACCTTTGGAGAAGCAAATTACGATCAAGGTCGTTCTACAACTAAAACCCCTTTTTTTAGAGGCATCGAATTTTCTTATTCAAAAAATTTAGAAAACTTTAGAAAACTTATAAGTCCATGAGTGTTTTATATTTTGGTTCAGATGCTAACGAGTACAATCATGCTCGTGCATGTGAAACAATGAAACAGATATGGGAGAAGATAGTGGCGACAAAATAAGTTAAGTGAATGCCATGAACATCAAGATGTTCATCCATTAATACGAATTATTCAAGGCGTAACCGGTGGAACTAATCAAAGCGATGTTCACTCGAATCACCGACGTAACCAATAACCTTAACTCAATTGGCAAGACCTACAACAATGAGGAGATGGTTAGGAAACTCTCTTATGCCTTCCTAAAAGCAAGTGGGTTCCTAAGATCACCACAATTAGAGAAGCTCAAATCCTCAAGCCACTAGCCTTGGATGATCTATTCAGGAAGCTTTTTGCTCATGAAATTTATCTGAAAGAAGAAAAAGAAGAAGATATAACAAAGAAGGAAGCGATCTTCAAACTATTTGCTATTTGGAAGATGAGACAAGTAGTCAATAAGAGGAAGCCATGACCATGATTGTCTACGGATTGAAGAAGATGTGCAAATCAAAGAGATTTGATCACAGAAAGTTCTATGAAAAGGGATCCTCCTCAAAGAGGAATGAAAGATCTTCCAAAGGTGCAAAATTTTCAATTAACAATGAATCTAATATGGGTTGTTGCTTTGGTTATAAATTCTTAGGCATGTGGTGACAGATTATGCAATCTTACAAAACAAGGCCGAAAAATAGACGCAAAACACTAGGAAAGTGTTCACAAAAGCAATAGTAGCCACATGAAGCGGTAGTGAGACACGTAATAGTGATGAAAATGAAGATCAAGTGGTGAATCTTGGTCTCATGGCCAAACAAGAACAAGTTCATAAAGAAGAACAAGTTCATAAAGAAGAATCCGAGTGCGAGAGATCCAATGAGGTAGATTACTGTGTATTCCTTGGATACTTTGAAGATAAATTAGCCCAAACTTTAGTGAATTGCATTGAATGTGAGCAAAAATATTTGTCTAAGGCAATGTCTTTAAAAAAGCCATTCAAGATTTATCATTTGACAAAAAGGCTCCTGTAAAGCTAAATCATGAACTTGATATTAAAATTGATTCTCTTAGAACAAAGAAGAAAGAGCTTCAATCTAAATGTGAAAGTTTTGAAATTTGGTATTAAGGTTTTTGAAAGGAGAAGAAAGTTTGGACAAATTATTAGGCTTTCAAAGAATGCCACTCAACAAAATAAGGAACTGGGTATAATTCATTCAACAAAAAGGGGGTCTATAAGAACTTTGTTCTCATGTTACATGTAATTATTGAGAAAGGAATGGTCACATTTGTCATTCATATCCTCTTCAAAAATATAGTACTAAGATAGTTCAAGTTTGTGTACGAAAAGGTATAACACAACTAGATGTGAATTGAGGGAAAAACTCCTCTCTTAGTACTAACAATTTCTTCATTTTTACAAGCTAAAATTATGGATAAGTTGTTGATTGTCCAGATTTCAAAGCCGTGAAACAGAGTTCAAGGCCTTGAAAATTAGACAGAAGTTAAGATGTTACTGCTTCTAAATAACTGAAATATCAAAGGCTTGAATTTCTATGTCAACATATTGAATAGGTGGTAAATTTTGATTCTATGCGAAGGGAAAGAGATGTCATCTTGCTTGAATTTTTTTCCCCCCTATTTGAGGCATATCATTTTTCAATTTTTTGAATTTTAATTTGCTTGATTATCTTTGGAAAGATACCATCTCATTCTATGCCATTATTTTTATGCATTGATAATATCTTAAATATAATCTCAATTTTTGGTTGGTTTGTAATTGTTATGATCCCCAACATTTGCATAAAATGATATTACTTGTTTCTATGTGGGGAGAATTGGATTACTTGATTATTTTTCTATAACCATGACTTATTTTAGAAAGGGGGAGAATTTTTGTATTAACGTCCCTGTCTGTTAATCCCTTATTGCATCTTTATGTTACTTATGAGAATTTCAAGTAATCAATGAGTATTGATTGACTTTGTTGTTTGTATTTATGCCCCTATATTATTTTATGGGTCCTACATTGAGGAAAAGCATTTCTATATGCCATTGATTGGTCAAGGGAGAGCTACGTGTGTTTGGTTTTATTGACTACATGCTTTGATTTTTCGTTTCCTTCTTATGCTACCTTTTTTATGGAATACAAAAATGAGGAGAAAGACAATGGTAAGTTTATATGATCTACTCATTGATACTAGTTTGTCTTCATTCATTTTTGAATTTTATCTTTCATAAAAAAGGGGGAGATTATTAATTTCTGTCAAGCTCACAATGTATTTGTTTATATGTTTTGATCAAAGGAAGTAAAAGAAATAAATGGTTGGTCCATTGATGTATCCATTGTTTTATGTTTGGACTGCCTTAATATCTATATTTATTGTATTATTATCATTAAATGGGTTATTTTTCTAAATGAATATTGGCATGCTATTATTATTCTAATGCATTTTTGTTTAAGTTTGAATTCCTATTTAAAATAGGAAAAGATAGTGTCAAATGTTTAATAGATGATTTAATTGATTTAGATTATTTATTACTCAAATTTGAATTTGTGATATTCTTAGCAGTGGCATATGTAATGGATATTAGATTATGTTGCCAAAGTGCTTAATTTCATTCAAATTTGATACATTGATCAAGTGTTGCAATTGCCTGGCCAAGTTTGTGCTAGTTAAAAAGCGTGTGTGCCATTGCTAACTAGTTTCTAGCGTATTTCTTACATCCAGAATTTCAAAAACATGAAATGTGTTGGAAATTTTGTTTCCTTCTTTGATTACTATGGCTAGTTTTCTTGGTGATGTGCAACAGCTAATGTACGAAGAGCCTTTATATATTGGAGCTAATTACCTCATTGTATGGAAAGGACTAGCTTCTTTTTTGTTTCCCTGGCGGGGAGGGGGTGGTTCAAGGACAAGCGTTTGAAACATCATTCAGACTTTCTGTAGAATAATTTGTTAGAAGAATAAGAAGAACAATGGCTGAAAGATCGACAGAATAAATTGAGTTGTGGATAAACCACTGCCTTGAAAGCAATTCCGGCTCAACTGTGGTGCAAATCGATACAGCCGGTTGCTCCCCAAGGTTAACTCAGCACTCTTGAATGCGTGCACTTCGCGGCCAAGAGTTTAGAGTATATAGTACATAACCAAGAATGCAGAGAGGAAGAAGAAGAGAGGAGAGAAATGAGAGAGTTGGTGTGTTTAACACTGCTGGTAAGGCCTCTATTTATAGGAAAAAAATAGCCGTTACACAGCCATTAAAATGGCATAAGATGGGCAAAGAATATGGCCATTAAGAGCATAGAATGAGGCAGAAGATCTGGCAGCATTCAAGGTGAGGAGAAAAATCAGGAAGACTATAACGGTAGGGAGCGATTCATGGAGGATTTAGCGTAGTTTGCTACGAAAATGTTTAAACAGATTTCTCCTAAAAAAGATAGATTAGGCCCACAACCCACAACCCCCAACCCCCAACCCGCGGCCCACGCCGCTTCGCGCATGGCCCAGATCGGACGACCGGGCGACGACAGCGGCGCCCGCCCGCGTGTGATGACCTTAGACACCCTCAACTCCATAAAGCCTGGTCTCAAGTTATTCAACATGGGCTAGGAGAATGGGATATATGAACCGCTCAAATCACCACCCAAAAGTTCCATGTGGGACAAGTGTGAAAGAGAGAGATGGGAAGAAAAGTTTATCTTGTTGCCATTACTCTAACAGTCCCCCACTAATGGCATACAAGGCAAAATGATTTAAGAAAGGCATTCTGGGCAAAAGCTGGTCAGATACTTAAGCGTCAATATCTTTCGATTTCAATTGACACATTAGTGATGTGAGGCAACAACCAATAGTCTAACTAGTGAACTGAGTCTTGAACTAGAAAGACCTCAATTGAGACCCCCACAACACATATCAACCCTTAAGATACTGCATACTCCGCAATAGACATACTGGCGCTTTTATGGCCGTACGCACACCTTGGGTCTCGTAAGTGTTCTAGAGAGACTGCCTAGGTCTCTCATATAAGGCGGCCAAACCTTCACACTTACGTAGGTAATCCCATCAAGTCTATCTCAACATAGACCACCATAACTATGGCTATAGGATTATTAACAGCATAATATAACTCAACCTCACAGTCATCAAGCGGTGAATTCATCAAGTGCTTCTCACTAGCACCCCCACAATGGGTATGAATCCATTAAGAGCGTAAGCTCATCCTCTAAGCACTACCATACGCCATAGGGAAAGGAATGTAGTGCATCTTGAACATTAATATGGTTTCGTTTGACCACTAGTGGGTATCCACCATACCACTTCAAGCCATAGGCTTAAGTCCCATCCCCCTCGACGTTTCCCGCAACCACTCACCGTGTCAACCCTTTAGTAAGAGGATCTGCCAGATTCTTCTCTGATCTCACATATTGTAGGGATATGATACCATGTTTCAGCAATTATTTCATCACAGTGTGTCTAATACGGATGTGTCTCCTCTTTCCATTACAGACACTGTTGTGCGCCACTCCTATTACTGCCTGCGAGTCACAATGTAGGAAAATAAGTGTTTCCTGTTTTCCCCAAAGTGACATGTCTGCTAGTAGACCTTTAAGCCATTCTGCTTCCTGACCTGCCAACCCAAGAGCAATGAATTCAGATTCCATGGTAGAGCAGGCTATACTAGTCTGTTTGGCAGACTTCCACGAAATAGCCCCTCCACATATAGTAAATACATAACTGCTAGTAGAACTTACTTCATCGTTATCAGAAACCCAGTTTGCATCACAATATCCTTCCAATACAGCAGGAAATTTGTTAAAGTGCAAACATCAATAAATAGTACCTCTAAGATACTCAAGCAGACGAAGAAGTGCATTCTAGTGTTCTTGGCTAGGGTTATGTGTATAGCAACTTAACCTACTGACGGCATAGGCAATGTCAGGACGAGTAAAGTTCATGAGAAACATTACACTTCCTATAATTTTAGCATACTCAGTTTGAGACACACTAGGTCCTTTGTTCTTTTTCAAATGTATGCTAGGATCATAAGGCGTTCTCACGGGTGTTACATCAAAGCAATCAAATTTCTTTAACCCCTTTTCAATGTAATGTGACTGGCATAATGAAAAATCAGCGTTGGTTTTCCGAATCTTAATCCCTAAGATCACATCTGCTTCTCCCATGTCTTTCATTTCAAAAAGAGAAGACAATAGCTTTTTAGTCTCATTAACAACATGCAGATTCATGCCAAAGATCAGCATATCATCAACATAGAGACATATAAGTACACAATCTGATTCAATCAATTTTGAATATACACATGAATCAGACAAATTCACAATAAAGCCATTTTGCACTAAAGAGCTATCAAACTTTTCATACCATTGCTTGGGAGCCTACTTTAGATCGTAAAGAGACTTTCTCAGTCTACATACTTTGTCCTCCTGACCAGGTACCTCACAACCCTTAGGTTGGGTCATGTAAATTTGTTCCTCTAAGTCAGCATTAAGAAATGCTGTTTTGAGATCCATTTGATGTACACCAAGATCAAAAATTGCAGCTAAAGCGATTAAAGTTCTAATGGTGGCTATTTTGGTCACAGGAGAGTAGGTGTCAAAATAATTTATGCCCTTTTTTGGGTCAAAGCCCCTAATAACCAATCTGGTCTTATATTTATCAATTGACCCATCAGACCTCAACTTCTTTTTGAAGATCCACTTACTGCTAATAGGTCGACAACCCTTAGGCAGGTCAGTCAATTCCCATGTTTTGTTTGACTCGAGAGAATCTATTTCACTTTTAGTAGCTTCTCTCCAGAAGGCAACATCTATGGATCTTACAGCCTCTTGATAGGCTTTGGGATCTTCCTTCATCAAGAAAATGGACACCAATTCTTTGGTTATCACATGTATGTCCAAGTTGTCAAAGGTTTCTATTAGGAATGCAGTGACAAAGTCAGGTCCAAAACTGGTTTCAGTTCTGAGTCTCTTGCTTCTTCTAGGTTCAGTCACTATGACTCTAGCATCAGAACTAGAAGTAGGCAAGCTCACATTTTCAGGCATAACATCAGGTACCACATTAGGCGCTTTCTTTTTCAAAGGAAAAACATGCTCAAAGAATTCTACATCTCTATATTCAGAAATAGAATAATCACTCAATGACATGAATCTATAAGCAGCACTGTTTTGAGCATAGTCAAAAGTTCTATGTGGGACAAGTGTGAAAGAGAGAGACGGGAAGAAAAGTTTATCTTGTTGCCATTACTCTAACATAATTCTATAAACTTTGATTCTTCATTGTCTAGTTCAACGTTCATGCTTGCATGTATGAGCCAGCATTGCAAAAATAGTTGTCCCATATAAGTGATTAAATATGAAGCCTTAACATGCCTATAAGTTGGGAAATTATTTCATTTATTCTCAATTTAGCAATCTTACTTAGGGATGGCAACATATAGGATTCGAATCCCAAAATCCAATCCGAATCCGATCTGGAGGACCGAAGGGAACCTTTGAATCTGATTCGAGTCGAATAGGATTGGAGTCGAATTTAATCCGATTTGATTGATTTCTTTTCCCCACAACGATTATGTATGCTGTTTTTCCATTCAAACTTATTTTGTCTACAAACTTATTCTATCTACCTATCGATACAATAATATATGCCTTCCTATCATACCAGCCAAATATTTAGACATTTAATACTATGATGGGGGAGACTGACAATGGGGCAAACGACGCCAATGTGTAGTGAGAGGCAGTCGGGCAATTCCCGATTGGCCGACGGTAAAGTCTAATGGAGAGGGGGTGCTAATAGACTGTTGAGCGTTGATGGTAGGACTTACAATTAAATTTGGAGGGTAAACTTTAGATTTGTAAAATAAAAAATTTTAAATCAAAATTGGGGGTTGGGCTTGGAGGTTGAACTTGAAGGGTAGACTTTGGATTCATAAAGTTTTAGATTTGAATTTTGATTATGTAATGAAATAGTTGGATCAGATTGGAATATCGGATCGAATGTTATACCTTGTCTCCGAATCTGATCCGAAAGCAACTCGAACTCGGATTATTTTTATTGGACTCGAATTCGTTTATATTTTTTTCTTTAATTTGAATCGGATTATTTTGCCATGAATTCAATCAGATACGTCTCGAACTCGGATGTAATTATCATCCGTAATCTTTCTTAGACCAATATGTATCCTAATAATTAGGATTCATTTGTTTTCTCAACTTTTCGTAAGTATTTATCATCATTTATTATAATTTAATAATTATTAGCACTGATCTGTACTTAATTATATTTGTTACTTATAGTATATTAATGTACAACATTTCTTGGCAACGATCAACAATAAGCCACTTACGATAAATTGAAAAGAAGAGGCCCTAACATCTAGCATCGTAATAGAGCAAAGTGTTATTTATGGTCTGTCAAGAATAATCATATGATTATTGTGTCACTTGTTGGGACTTGTAAGTGGCCCACCCTTGAACCAATAATTTTCAAATTTAACAATAATGGCTCCCTTGCTGTATGAAGGATGTTTGTGGGAAACTATCAGTAGCCTCCCAGCCGAACTTTTTGCTCCAAAGTGAAGATGAAATCTGGAGGCCTATCAAAACGTTTCAACAAATCCAATCTTTTCGTCGTAATGCTAGCACAAAGTTCCAATACCCTCAAAAGTTGGAACAAGCCGTCAGGGATTTAATTCGTTATGCAGAAATTGTATCAAGCTACAATATGCATATTATATTCCTGAAAGTACATACTCCCAAGAGCCACATCAGCTAATATAAATTAAAAAATTAATATATGATAAATAAACGTGTAAAAAATATATATATGTTGATAATGAGAGCATGTGCTCTTAGGAGCACATAAGAAATTGCCTATCAGGCTAATTCCAAGACCAAGAAGACGGCTAAAGCAATACTTAATGGCTCTATTAATAAAGAGTATGGGTATTAAATACTTGTGCTTTCTATAACAAAAAGCGTGGTTGCTGCTGGTGGAAATGAGGATAACATTTATGTCAAATAGTTAAGATACGATCTCCCCTCTTTTTCGATATTATTTTGTGCCATTTTCAGGACTCATCTAAGTACCAACAACAAACAAACCATAGTATTTGTTCACTTTTTGAGAGTATGGAACATTCAAATGTAGATGACATTACTCTAAATTAATTTCTGCAAATTTCGCAAAGAGAATTACTATGTGAACTAGCAATCATAATGGGTCTAGCACTCAACTGAGAACCCTAAGTTTAATATACTTTATAGGATCCAGATCCAAGGAATAAGAAAGTAATAAGCTCCACGAGCGGCTAAATCTGATCTTAGGCCCGTTTACAGACCCTTTTTTTTTTTTTGGCAATTAAAATTTTCACAACCTTTGCTGTACTATCTGTTCTCGCCCTTCATAACAAAAACCAACTGGGTTTTGTTTTTGAATTCAAGCAGCCCACAACATGCTGAAAAGGCAATTCCTCTGAAAAGATCAATGCATGGAGTTTATTTTTGAACCTATGGGCTTGACCGCATGAGTTTATGGGCTTCAGAGCAGGGCTGATCTGCTTTAAATAGAGTTCCTACAGATCTATAACTATGTCCTATCTCTTGGTATATTTGAGTTGCCTAACGCAATAACATCAGCTTATGTAATAGCTTTCGAAATCGACATAAATAATTTTTTTATTTTTGTCATTTCTATTATTAGAAAAGTCTTGAAGTATTATTTTAATTAATGTGGGTATCAATGAGTTCAAGTAGTATATTCTTTAAAAATATATCTAGAGACTTGGGTTCCCATTCTACCTACATTGACATTTGTGTCTCTCTTTACCCAAAAAAATTATTTTGGTCGCTTTTTAACACCTTCAATATTATTATTTTTATCATTCTATTTTAAAAGAAAAAAATACAGTTATAAAATATTCTAATTTTTGAATATTACAAAAAAATTTGAGAACAACTAACAATATCGAAGTTATCCTATCCAAAAAAAAAAAATGTCGAAAAAGATTTTGACAATAACAGATTCTGATTTTGAAATCTCATGACATTAATATGTTCGACAATAGTTACACCAATCAATAAGAACTAAATACCCGGATGGTTGCAACTATGATACTATATTTATGATTTACAAATATTACTGTATCTATCACAATGACAATTACTAAAAATTTCAATTAAAGGATAAAACACTCATAATTTAAAGAAAAAGTAGTTATATATATAAAACTCATTGTAGGCACTCAAAATTTGATCGTGCTGTACCAAAATTAAATTTAATTAATTAATTGGGTCAACCCTTTTAATTAATTTAATCAAGCCCAAAGATTCGCAAGTCAAGCTCAAAATAAAGCTCAGATGACTACCAAGTTCGGGTTCAGTTAAAATTCGAGTCAAAACCCAAACCGAGGCTCAAGACGACTACCAAGTCAAGCCACGACTTAAAGCCCGAACGACGTTCAAGTGATGGCGCGATCAAAGTCAAAGTCAAAGGTCAAAGCCAACATCGACTCACAAGTCAAACATCAAAAACGACTCTCAAGTCAACGTCCGGTTAAAGCTCGAGGCGACTTCCAAGTCAATGCTCTACTCAAGCCTAGGAGACTCCCAAGTCAAAGTCAAAGTCGAAGTCGAACAAACAAAAGTCAAAATAGTCTAGGGTAAAACCTGATTAAAAGGCCCAAAATTTAGGTCAAGGCCCAAAATCTAAGTCAAACCCCAAAACCCAAGTGGGGGTCTGTCTTGACTTTCAAAGGGAAAGCTTTCCTATAAACAAGTCCTTACCCCTCTTTATTGAAGGTTGAAAAATCCATCCTTGAGAGAGAAAGAATAAAAAGATTTTGTATCCATAGAGATTGTAACCCATTCAAATCAATTGAATATATAAAAAATTCAATCTTTGTAATTTGTGATTACACTCATGTATCGTGCAAGTCGTTGACGTTAGTCTCACTTTGTGTGTGTGTGTGTGTGTATACATGTATAACAACAAAACAAACTTTCACAACCTTTTGACACACACTGCTCTAAAAATTTTTTAAACAAATTAATAGTTTTTTCCAATGACAATTTAAGTTAGTTCCAATATATATA
>JACYFF010019584.1:23428218-23441145 GCA_017589665.1 Selenicereus undatus
AATAATAGCAATAATAATTCTTTTTAATGAAATTATCGGCTCTCATAAACACATCGATAATAATTTAACTCATACAGTTACTAAAAGGACGATTTTATAACATAAAAAGGTAATACAAGCAACTTAATATAAAAATAACGAAAGCGGGTCTTACACTCTTCCCCCCTTACAAGAATTTCGCCCTCGAAATTCTAAATCCAAGTTCGGTCTTTCCTAGAATGCATGCACACAACTAAGATCTACGCGATAGGTTTTCAAAAGGTTTCATTTTGCAAACACTTTCTTTTTAAATCAAAAGGAAATCGCTTATGGCATCCAGTCTCCTCCTCGCCAATCCTCTTCAAGCGTCTACTCACTCTATTTAGGCGCTGAGGGCAAATCGCATTGAAGAGGGGCAAATGAGGTGGCATGGACAACCATATTGGAACATGAAACATAGATTTTCGATGGTCTAAGCTCAATTCGCATGACAAGCAATAATGCTAGACATAGGCATCTATAAGTGTGCATCTAAAGGCATGACAATCAGGACAATGACATATTAAGGTCATACGCTAGTAGTATTATACTAAAACATGAATTCAAGTCACTTTGATAGCACAATGACTAACATGGAGACTCTTATAACTCATTTAGAATAACAAAAATGTCACATAGCACCACATAGAATCATTTAAGCAGAATAGCATGACATAGTATTGTATAATATCAGCAAATTCAACATTCTCAAGTTTAGGAATTAGAGGTAACATGAAACCGGTTGATATGCATATAACAAGCAATTCACAAAATGAAAACATGTATGATTGACAATCTAGGTTCGTATGAAAGCAATTATCTTAGTCAAGTTCATTCAAAGGCAGAAAGATATTGGGTCATTCTAAAGTCAAATCATGTGGCCAGGAAGCTATCACATCGCACCTAAGCAGTAAAAACACCATATTTCATCACATTGACAATGAAAGGACTTGGAGTAACCCTCAAATCCACATTTATATCACATAGAGTCTACAACAGAGCACTAAAAATGAAGAATCATGAATAGCATGAACTAGCATAACATGTCCATAGGAACACTTGAGAAGAGGATGCTACGGCAAGAATACGTGGTTGCATGTCAGGGGTCATGGGGTCATGTTATGCTGTATTCCGAGAAACTAAACTAAACTCAAGTCAAGCATGGATTGTTCAAAGATAACAGAGGTGAAGATAGACACCCTAGGTCACCACATCATACGTCAAGTGCATATGCATATAATTGTTCGAACCATATCATACGGTAATAGGACTTGTGGGGTGTGAGTAATAACTCAGAGATCGTACGAGCAACGGCTCGCATAGGTTGAACCACACCTACGCAATTAAAGTTCATGATAAGCCACTCCAATGATATGTGTGGCCATACTATTCACTCATAAAACACATAATTGGTCATCAATCAATTAGCAGAGATAAGAACATCGGTGTCATTGGTCTTATAGGTGTGTGTGTATGTAGCTATTAGCTATGACATAGAATCATATAATTCATGGAATGCAAATAACGTATTAGAGGTCAAGTCATGCCCTTATTTACAAAACTTAAATAATTGGCTAATCAAGCCACATGCCAAGCCAACTTAAGTCAAGTAAATATCAAGATACACATTTACTAAGCCAATCATTCACAGGATACTTGAAAATTGCGCATGATGACATGACCTCGAGTATTCTACCATGTCACTTCCTTAAACATAAGATATATACTCTATACACGTAATTCAGGTAGGCATAACTCTATTGTCATCTACTCATGCATTACATACATCGAGTTCAACTAATCCAACTCTAACACGAGATAACAGTACTGATGGGTTGTAAATGGTGATCCCAGAGTCATGGTGTGAAACTAACTACATAATCAAATGACTCAAACTAATACAGTCACAGACTCACATGTTCAATCAAATTCAAGCTAAGCAATTACAATAAGTCACTTTGTTGGCATTGGACCACAACCACATCGATGGCCTTATAGGTACGCATTAAGGTTTGGTGAGGTACGTCTATCCTACAGGTGATCATAGGAATCCTACTGCTGATGTCACTCACCTTGGTAAGAATTGTTTACTACGTACAATTCCAAAGTCTGTCAAGTTCCATCTCCCTCATGCTTTCTAGGTATATCAGGGTTCGTTCGGGCTAAAACATTATCGCCCCATTCACGAATAACAATCCATATAATAAGAGAACAGGTAATGCATGGTTTAGGTAATAATGGCAAAAAAGGGGAACGTTAGGCACACTATGCAATGGTTCCCGGGTCCTACCCTTAGCACATAGTCTTCAAGCATGCATACAGGCTCAAGGAATTCGGAATTCAAAAGAAAGAGGGAAGATATCGTTTAAATGGATTACCAAGTACGACAATCCTACATGAACTAACATTAATTAACATGAATAACATGAACTAACATGTGACTTGTACATAAATCCGATGAACTAACATATTGTGAACTAACATGTGACTTGTACGGTAGCATAATAATTGTAGCAATCATACATTAGGGGCTATAGCATGTTAAAAACCAATTATAACACTCACACATGAACTAGCATGAACTAACATGTGACATAGAGTGTATAAGCTAACATAAAGTGTATAATAAATGAAGTCAATTGTATATGAAAATGACATAAATAACCACATGCTAGCATAATCATAAGCATGAGTTGTACATGAACTAACACATTTTAAAAACATTGAAAAACATTGTTTCTCTATTCAGGCTATTATACAAGTCAATTATCACTATATGCATAAACTAAAATTATAGCAATCGATCTCGACACGTATAGTACAATGGCATGTACTCGGAAACCTAAGCTTGCTCATCATAGCTAAAGAATGTAAAATAAATCTTGACGCGACAACGTAAAGATATTAACATTTCGAAACATTGGATTTCAAAGGTGAAAATAGCTTGTCTGTTTTGAACTTCTTCTCTACCATCCTTTGAGTACGTCTGCTCACTCCATTATAGGGCCCGAGGAGCAAATCGTACTTCAGGGGCAAAGACGAGCTTACAGAAAGACTTTTCAATGGTTCGAGTTTAAAACGACATGCTTAAACTATCGACTGTCTTACGAGAGTGCACGAAAAAGACATTTACCATTCAAAACATAACTTAGCACACACATGAACACGAAAATGGATTAGGCTCTCATTCATCCGATTGGCTCATCCGGATCACCTAAAGGTCAATCAATGAAGTACTCACAACGTCACCTGAAGGTGTGGGGAGAGCTATTTCACTCCTATACTAACGCATAACTCGCCACTTTTACTTAATCGATCTACTCGAGCCCCACATAAGTCAAGCATGGCCGCACTATAGAGCACACTTGCACACGAAGCAGGCATATGTCACATAACCACAAAGTGTTCCTAGGCTCCTATATGAGATGCAAGACTCAGGTCGCGGCCTATGGTCGCAGGACCATGCTCTGATACCATCAATGTAACACCCCCAGCCCCTAGGGCTGAAAGCGTTACGTTTTCCTAACTTCTTACCTAAATTTTGGGATGAAACTGACAGAATTTCCCCTGAAAACTGAACGTTCCCAGGCTAAACGCCTTACAATAAGTCCCTGTAAATCAACGGAAGCGTAAACATTTAAAACATAACTCAACGGCCACACGCCGGAGTTCATAACTCGACGAGCCACCCGCTCAGAGTACACCAAACATAATAGTTCATTAATACAGAAACAATAAACGATACAACTCAACGGTTCACACAACCGGAGTATGGGGTTTACATCCCAAAACATAACCAACTTCAACCAAAAGACATCTAACTGACCAGATGGTTGGCTCATATGGCCATACAGAGCGACTCATAACCAATATGCATTACATGAACTTAGAATACTGTTTACAAACGTTTACAAACTGAAAAGGGCTTTACATGACTCCTTAAAGACACAAATAGGCACAAGTGACACTTTGCAAGCAATAATCGATTCCCGCTGATTCAACTTCTTCCTGTCATAAAGAAAACCTGGGGGAAAAGGGGAAAGAGTAGTGGGATGAGCAACCACACGCTCAGTGAGTGTCCCCCAATCCCCCTTAAAACCAAAACCGTTGCAGGCAATAATATCTTACTAATCACATATCACGTAATCATACCTTAATATCATAATAGGCATTCAACGAAGTTCTTATAAAAATATCACTAACCATAAGCTTCAGTTTACCCACTTAACATATTTTTAGGTCCTTAAATGACCAACTGCTTGACTACAGGCAGTTAAGCACTTAGGCAAGCAATGAAACTAAGCACATAACGTTCTTTCTCATAAACATAACTCATAATATCCACTTAATGAACAACTATAATAATAAGCTACATGTCACATATTGTAAACACTTAAACATGATAGATTTTCAGTTTCATGATAGGTTCTTAGTTTCAACAAAGGTGGCATGTTAGGGACTTGCTTACATATCATGTGACTCTAAACAAACTTGGGATGCACTATCACCTATATGCTCAATATGTACTTCAAGAAGTCACCACATGATATATCATGGAAACAACATGGCCACTTGCTTGCTTGAACACATGCTTCTAACTATAATGCTTGTACACTCACTTTGAAGTCATATATTCTTTACGATCACATGCTTTGAAGTTTCAAGTATACACACTTTCGTTTCTTTCTTTGCAAACATAACTCATTCATAAAGTATACTTAGAGCATGCATATAGCACACATAGGAAACTTTCTTTCTTTTTACTTGAAACACTTCATTTAGCCATTGAGGCTCTTAAAACTCTTCTGTTAGCCTCTTGAGGCTCTTAAAACTCTTCTGTTAGGAGGCTCTTAAAACTCTTTTCTTTCATCTTGGTCGCATAATGACCCTTCAAACTTTCTTTCTGAAATATTTCAAAAGGCAAAGTGCCAACTGCTTTTCTTATTTAATAAGAAACTACTTCTGGGCATAAGATCATGAAGTGCTGGTTGGGAGAGATCTACACTCAATCCCCTAAGCTCTTACTCCCGGGATGGCAACTAACTTTTTGGACCTTAGCCCTCGTCAGGGTCTCTAGGGACTACTCCCTAGGCTATATAGAGATTCCCCCGTTCAAGCAGGTTCACTCCCTATCTGATGTCCCTATGCACTTATCTTAGCCATTTAAACTGGTCATAACGACTACTAAGTTTGCTGCCTCTCACAGCGAAATCTTTTATCATACAACTCACGCTTTTGTAAAACTCTTTAGGGATTCCCCCGTTCAAGCGAGTTCACTCCCAAACTGCTTTCATTTACTTAAAATAGGCCATCATGCAATAATAGTTATGGCTACTATTATTTCAAAACATGAAATCTTTCTTTAAAAACTCACTCTTATGCACATAATGCAATCTAAGCATTTAAGCACATATATTACATATATCACATTTAAGCACTTCATATTAATCATATCAATTCAACACAATAAGCCACACATGGCCTCGCAATCCACACGATTGCGGTTAATTCACAACCCAGTCTCCCTCCTCACTTTCACCGTACACACAAGACCTCAAACGCTCATAATGTTATCCTCAAACCATCCAACTACTAGCTCGTTTCATCAATTTATTAATCATAATAAGTTATCATAAAGATTTATTAAAGAGGGTGAGGTTTAGGCTCTTACCTGTGCAAACAGCACCTTTCAGCCACATATAATCATATTCAGTCATCACTTGACAACACTTTACTAAGTAAACCAAACATGATTCAAATCTAACATACACGATGCATTTTAAAGGAAGCTTTCCTAAGCATGAACGTACTTTGAATGAAGCTAAGCACATCTCAATAACTTCAAGTTTCATTCAATTACAGGCATTAGTTAGTTTAACTCGAATCGAAGCTAAGCATACTAAACTAACTTCGTTTTTAACCCTTTTTATACATTAGTTAACTTTAGTCACATTCAAGCTAACCATGATCTTATAACTTCAAAATGAATCCTTTTTCGTGAATCGCTAATTACTCGAATCAAGGCTAAACATATCAAAACAACTTCGTTTTTAATTCTTTTTAAACCTTAACTTACTTTAGTCGTATCCAAGCTAACTACGCCTTTATAACCTCCAAATTAATCCTTTTTCATGAATCGCTAATTACTCGAATCAAGGCTAAACATATCAAAACAATTTCGTTTTTAATTCTTTTTACACCTTAATTTACTTTAGTCGTATCCAAGCTAACTACGCCTTTATAACCTCCAAATTAATCCTTTTTCATGAATCGCTAAACACTTGAATCGAAGCTAAACATATTAAACCAACTTCGTTTTTAATTCTTTTTATACCTTAGCTTATTCTAATCAAATTCAAGCTAACAACGTCTTTATAACTTCAAATTAATCTCTTTTTATGCATGGTTTTCATTCAAGTCCAATTCAGGCATGGTTCCATATAAACGCACATAACTCGCATCAATTTACAATTTCAGGCATAAATCAACCAAATGGCTCGAACCTAAACATGCACAGCTCGTTTCTTGATATTTCTAACGAATCTAACTAGCCCTAACTTGACATGCAACATCAATCTGCTGAAAACATTTTCGAAATTAATACTAATTTAGGAGGGGAAGAACACCCACCTCGATTCCAAGCTAGGGATTCGATCAAAGCTACTGGGCTCGACTCTAGGTGCTCGATCAACACTAACCCCTCGGTCCTTGCTCACCACGCACGAACAGAGCCCAATTCGCGCCTAACTCGACCTCACCCAAACCCTAACTCGCGATTTCTGAGGAATTTAGGCACAATTGAGATGGAATTAGGGTGAGAATCCAATTTGTAGAAGAGAAGATGTTCGAAACTCACCTAGCATACTCCAAATCTGCTGGGCTCGGTCGGATTCCGGTACGGGGCCGACAATTCGAGGCTGGCCGGTTGTGTTCACGGCGAGGAGAGAAGAGAAGAGGGGGTGGTGGTGGTCGACGGCCACCCAGGGGACGCCGTGGTCCCTCCCTGGTTCGCCGACGAGGCAATTCGGCGGTGGTGGCAGGCGACCTGGGTTCTGCGTGAGGGGGAAGGAGAAGTGGGACGCAGAGGAGAGAGAGGGAGTCGGGCTTAGGGGGATCACGACCGGTAGGAGGGAAAATAAAAGGGGTTAGGTGAATTTACCGAAATGCCCCTCCTTTCTACCTTTCTTTTATTTTTGTTCCAAGCTGCTTAGGAATCGGTACCGCTAGTCTAGTTCGTATCCGGATTCTGAACCCAAATCATTAAAAAGACCTCTTAGCAACTATTCGTTCTCAAATACATAAAGGTTCGATTTAATAAATAACGAACGACTTCTAGGGTTGACAACCTAATCGTACTCGGGAAACGACTAAATAAATCGAATAACGACTAAATTAAACTATCGATGTAATTTAAAGACGCAAATAGCACGAATTAACTTTGAAATCAATAATAGCAATAATAATTCTTTTTAATGAAATTATCGGCTCTCATAAACACATCGATAATAATTTAACTCATACAGTTACTAAAAGGACGATTTTATAACATAAAAAGGTAATACAAGCAACTTAATATAAAAATAACGAAAGCGGGTCTTACACTCTTCCCCCCTTACAAGAATTTCGCCCTCGAAATTCTAAATCCAAGTTCGGTCTTTCCTAGAATGCATGCACACAACTAAGATCTACGCGATAGGTTTTCAAAAGGTTTCATTTTGCAAACACTTTCTTTTTAAATCAAAAGGAAATCGCTTATGGCATCCAGTCTCCTCCTCGCCAATCCTCTTCAAGCGTCTACTCACTCTATTTAGGCGCTGAGGGCAAATCGCATTGAAGAGGGGCAAATGAGGTGGCATGGACAACCATATTGGAACATGAAACATAGATTTTCGATGGTCTAAGCTCAATTCGCATGACAAGCAATAATGCTAGACATAGGCATCTATAAGTGTGCATCTAAAGGCATGACAATCAGGACAATGACATATTAAGGTCATACGCTAGTAGTATTATACTAAAACATGAATTCAAGTCACTTTGATAGCACAATGACTAACATGGAGACTCTTATAACTCATTTAGAATAACAAAAATGTCACATAGCACCACATAGAATCATTTAAGCAGAATAGCATGACATAGTATTGTATAATATCAGCAAATTCAACATTCTCAAGTTTAGGAATTAGAGGTAACATGAAACCGGTTGATATGCATATAACAAGCAATTCACAAAATGAAAACATGTATGATTGACAATCTAGGTTCGTATGAAAGCAATTATCTTAGTCAAGTTCATTCAAAGGCAGAAAGATATTGGGTCATTCTAAAGTCAAATCATGTGGCCAGGAAGCTATCACATCGCACCTAAGCAGTAAAAACACCATATTTCATCACATTGACAATGAAAGGACTTGGAGTAACCCTCAAATCCACATTTATATCACATAGAGTCTACAACAGAGCACTAAAAATGAAGAATCATGAATAGCATGAACTAGCATAACATGTCCATAGGAACACTTGAGAAGAGGATGCTACGGCAAGAATACGTGGTTGCATGTCAGGGGTCATGGGGTCATGTTATGCTGTATTCCGAGAAACTAAACTAAACTCAAGTCAAGCATGGATTGTTCAAAGATAACAGAGGTGAAGATAGACACCCTAGGTCACCACATCATACGTCAAGTGCATATGCATATAATTGTTCGAACCATATCATACGGTAATAGGACTTGTGGGGTGTGAGTAATAACTCAGAGATCGTACGAGCAACGGCTCGCATAGGTTGAACCACACCTACGCAATTAAAGTTCATGATAAGCCACTCCAATGATATGTGTGGCCATACTATTCACTCATAAAACACATAATTGGTCATCAATCAATTAGCAGAGATAAGAACATCGGTGTCATTGGTCTTATAGGTGTGTGTGTATGTAGCTATTAGCTATGACATAGAATCATATAATTCATGGAATGCAAATAACGTATTAGAGGTCAAGTCATGCCCTTATTTACAAAACTTAAATAATTGGCTAATCAAGCCACATGCCAAGCCAACTTAAGTCAAGTAAATATCAAGATACACATTTACTAAGCCAATCATTCACAGGATACTTGAAAATTGCGCATGATGACATGACCTCGAGTATTCTACCATGTCACTTCCTTAAACATAAGATATATACTCTATACACGTAATTCAGGTAGGCATAACTCTATTGTCATCTACTCATGCATTACATACATCGAGTTCAACTAATCCAACTCTAACACGAGATAACAGTACTGATGGGTTGTAAATGGTGATCCCAGAGTCATGGTGTGAAACTAACTACATAATCAAATGACTCAAACTAATACAGTCACAGACTCACATGTTCAATCAAATTCAAGCTAAGCAATTACAATAAGTCACTTTGTTGGCATTGGACCACAACCACATCGATGGCCTTATAGGTACGCATTAAGGTTTGGTGAGGTACGTCTATCCTACAGGTGATCATAGGAATCCTACTGCTGATGTCACTCACCTTGGTAAGAATTGTTTACTACGTACAATTCCAAAGTCTGTCAAGTTCCATCTCCCTCATGCTTTCTAGGTATATCAGGGTTCGTTCGGGCTAAAACATTATCGCCCCATTCACGAATAACAATCCATATAATAAGAGAACAGGTAATGCATGGTTTAGGTAATAATGGCAAAAAAGGGGAACGTTAGGCACACTATGCAATGGTTCCCGGGTCCTACCCTTAGCACATAGTCTTCAAGCATGCATACAGGCTCAAGGAATTCGGAATTCAAAAGAAAGAGGGAAGATATCGTTTAAATGGATTACCAAGTACGACAATCCTACATGAACTAACATTAATTAACATGAATAACATGAACTAACATGTGACTTGTACATAAATCCGATGAACTAACATATTGTGAACTAACATGTGACTTGTACGGTAGCATAATAATTGTAGCAATCATACATTAGGGGCTATAGCATGTTAAAAACCAATTATAACACTCACACATGAACTAGCATGAACTAACATGTGACATAGAGTGTATAAGCTAACATAAAGTGTATAATAAATGAAGTCAATTGTATATGAAAATGACATAAATAACCACATGCTAGCATAATCATAAGCATGAGTTGTACATGAACTAACACATTTTAAAAACATTGAAAAACATTGTTTCTCTATTCAGGCTATTATACAAGTCAATTATCACTATATGCATAAACTAAAATTATAGCAATCGATCTCGACACGTATAGTACAATGGCATGTACTCGGAAACCTAAGCTTGCTCATCATAGCTAAAGAATGTAAAATAAATCTTGACGCGACAACGTAAAGATATTAACATTTCGAAACATTGGATTTCAAAGGTGAAAATAGCTTGTCTGTTTTGAACTTCTTCTCTACCATCCTTTGAGTACGTCTGCTCACTCCATTATAGGGCCCGAGGAGCAAATCGTACTTCAGGGGCAAAGACGAGCTTACAGAAAGACTTTTCAATGGTTCGAGTTTAAAACGACATGCTTAAACTATCGACTGTCTTACGAGAGTGCACGAAAAAGACATTTACCATTCAAAACATAACTTAGCACACACATGAACACGAAAATGGATTAGGCTCTCATTCATCCGATTGGCTCATCCGGATCACCTAAAGGTCAATCAATGAAGTACTCACAACGTCACCTGAAGGTGTGGGGAGAGCTATTTCACTCCTATACTAACGCATAACTCGCCACTTTTACTTAATCGATCTACTCGAGCCCCACATAAGTCAAGCATGGCCGCACTATAGAGCACACTTGCACACGAAGCAGGCATATGTCACATAACCACAAAGTGTTCCTAGGCTCCTATATGAGATGCAAGACTCAGGTCGCGGCCTATGGTCGCAGGACCATGCTCTGATACCATCAATGTAACACCCCCAGCCCCTAGGGCTGAAAGCGTTACGTTTTCCTAACTTCTTACCTAAATTTTGGGATGAAACTGACAGAATTTCCCCTGAAAACTGAACGTTCCCAGGCTAAACGCCTTACAATAAGTCCCTGTAAATCAACGGAAGCGTAAACATTTAAAACATAACTCAACGGCCACACGCCGGAGTTCATAACTCGACGAGCCACCCGCTCAGAGTACACCAAACATAATAGTTCATTAATACAGAAACAATAAACGATACAACTCAACGGTTCACACAACCGGAGTATGGGGTTTACATCCCAAAACATAACCAACTTCAACCAAAAGACATCTAACTGACCAGATGGTTGGCTCATATGGCCATACAGAGCGACTCATAACCAATATGCATTACATGAACTTAGAATACTGTTTACAAACGTTTACAAACTGAAAAGGGCTTTACATGACTCCTTAAAGACACAAATAGGCACAAGTGACACTTTGCAAGCAATAATCGATTCCCGCTGATTCAACTTCTTCCTGTCATAAAGAAAACCTGGGGGAAAAGGGGAAAGAGTAGTGGGATGAGCAACCACACGCTCAGTGAGTGTCCCCCAATCCCCCTTAAAACCAAAACCGTTGCAGGCAATAATATCTTACTAATCACATATCACGTAATCATACCTTAATATCATAATAGGCATTCAACGAAGTTCTTATAAAAATATCACTAACCATAAGCTTCAGTTTACCCACTTAACATATTTTTAGGTCCTTAAATGACCAACTGCTTGACTACAGGCAGTTAAGCACTTAGGCAAGCAATGAAACTAAGCACATAACGTTCTTTCTCATAAACATAACTCATAATATCCACTTAATGAACAACTATAATAATAAGCTACATGTCACATATTGTAAACACTTAAACATGATAGATTTTCAGTTTCATGATAGGTTCTTAGTTTCAACAAAGGTGGCATGTTAGGGACTTGCTTACATATCATGTGACTCTAAACAAACTTGGGATGCACTATCACCTATATGCTCAATATGTACTTCAAGAAGTCACCACATGATATATCATGGAAACAACATGGCCACTTGCTTGCTTGAACACATGCTTCTAACTATAATGCTTGTACACTCACTTTGAAGTCATATATTCTTTACGATCACATGCTTTGAAGTTTCAAGTATACACACTTTCGTTTCTTTCTTTGCAAACATAACTCATTCATAAAGTATACTTAGAGCATGCATATAGCACACATAGGAAACTTTCTTTCTTTTTACTTGAAACACTTCATTTAGCCATTGAGGCTCTTAAAACTCTTCTGTTAGCCTCTTGAGGCTCTTAAAACTCTTCTGTTAGGAGGCTCTTAAAACTCTTTTCTTTCATCTTGGTCGCATAATGACCCTTCAAACTTTCTTTCTGAAATATTTCAAAAGGCAAAGTGCCAACTGCTTTTCTTATTTAATAAGAAACTACTTCTGGGCATAAGATCATGAAGTGCTGGTTGGGAGAGATCTACACTCAATCCCCTAAGCTCTTACTCCCGGGATGGCAACTAACTTTTTGGACCTTAGCCCTCGTCAGGGTCTCTAGGGACTACTCCCTAGGCTATATAGAGATTCCCCCGTTCAAGCAGGTTCACTCCCTATCTGATGTCCCTATGCACTTATCTTAGCCATTTAAACTGGTCATAACGACTACTAAGTTTGCTGCCTCTCACAGCGAAATCTTTTATCATACAACTCACGCTTTTGTAAAACTCTTTAGGGATTCCCCCGTTCAAGCGAGTTCACTCCCAAACTGCTTTCATTTACTTAAAATAGGCCATCATGCAATAATAGTTATGGCTACTATTATTTCAAAACATGAAATCTTTCTTTAAAAACTCACTCTTATGCACATAATGCAATCTAAGCATTTAAGCACATATATTACATATATCACATTTAAGCACTTCATAT
>JACYFF010019584.1:23452822-23511221 GCA_017589665.1 Selenicereus undatus
ATATATATATATATATATATATATATATATATATATATATATATATTTGGAGGTAGCTCTTACCTTTAGGGTTATGCCTAAGTTATCAGCAGCTAAAATAAAAATAAAAAAAATCCTTAGTAGGAGCGAAAAGTATATGAACTTCTTATCAAACAAACGTATTTTGCCATCGAATCTGTCGCCATGTTGGTGTCACATAATATGTGTAAAATACACGGTGAAAATTGGAAAGCACCAATCTGATGTCATGGATTCGTGTTCGAATCTGCATGGTGATCATGTAAGCCTATTAATTGCATTTATGACAATCTTGTTATTGCCTTGAACCTCTGGATACTTGATGTCATCGTCCAAGGTTGCCTTGATGCCATCCTACAGTGCCATAACTTATGCTACTAAGATTAATGCGTTCTCAATGAATCCAGTACCTCCCTTTAGGAAGTTTCCTATATGACTACATAGAGCAAAATGTGCTACTGCTCCTGTTGGTGATTTGGAGCCGTTGAAATTGAGTACGGTAAATTCTCCTGTCGGAGACCTCCACTCTACAACATGGGTAGCCTTGAATTCAAGGGATGTGCATGTAGTACGTGGTAAATGAGAAAGTGGATGGATAGGAGTCAAAGAACATGGTTTCCATTTAGCCTAGTTGCATTTGGTATGTAACAGGTCCGAAAATTGCGAGAAAATAAAGTGAATGCAGGGCTTAAAGTATGGATGTGAAGGAACTACCAAAAGGTGTATGTGGCAACCATTTATAAGCAATTGCCAATTCCCAAACTTTGTTCATTAGGAAACATTGTATTAAAATATGATCACTACTTCCGATATTAGTTTGACAAGATCGGCATGTCGTCAAATACAGTGCTGCACATCATCTAAGGGGTACCTCTAGAAGGTAGAGCTTTACGAAAAAGTTTCCATAAGAAAAATTTAATCTTAAGCATAATATCGAGTTTCTAAATCTAGTTGTAAGCTAAAGGAGGTTGAGAACACAATGTCTCATGATCCATCTAGTAGCTGACTTGGTAGAAAAATCACCATTTCTAGCAAGTTGCTAACTAAATGAATCTTGCATATCATTAATAGGAATTGGGACGACTAATATAATGTCTTTCTAACAAGGTGCTCAGGTAGTGATTGCGCAAGTTTAGGAAAAGCCAAGTTTTGTCATGAGCAATGAAGTCACTAACAGTGAGACCAATGTCAAAACACCAGTTATTCGGACCATTACCAACTTTCCAACAAATTCCTTACTTAAAGAACTCCAAATTATGAAGAAGACCCTTCTAATGCCATGAATCAGATTGTTTGGCTTCACAAGCGAAAAAAATATCTTGTGCCCTATACTTGGCATGTAACTATTTGACCCAAAAATGAAAAGGCTGGGTCATAAACTTCCAGAACAATTTTGTCAAAAAGCCATATTAAGAGCCCCTATTTTGTCTTAGGCCTAAACCTCTATACTTTTAGGTTAACATACTGTGGCCCATGTTATAAGGGGTGAAACATTTCCATTATCGAAGTTTTTCCAGAAAAAATCACTGTTAATTTATCTAGATTACTAGTAATAGTTGCAAGTAACTAAAAACATAGCATGGTATGGCTAGGTAAGACTTCCAAGTTGGACTGGATAAGAACTAACCTACTAGCATTGGACACATATTTAGCTTTTTAGTAGACAACTCTGAATTAGCTTTTTCCACAAGGGTTACAAAAAAGATCCTTAGATGGGCTCCCTTAGACAATTAACCTCCCAAATATTTTCCTAAGGCGATTGTTAGAGAATATTGAAGATACCTCCCACATTCTGTTTATTAACAAGTATGGTATTTTTAGAGAATACCACAAGACCTGTGAAAATTAATAAGTTGGCCTAAATAGAAACAAAAATTATCTAACAAAATTTTAAGATTATGTCGTGCTTTAGATGTGGTCTTATAAAAAAGTAGACTCTCATCAGCAAACAGGTTACAACAGATTTTTCCAGCTCTAGGAGATATTTTAATGCCAATCTCAAACTTATGATTAACAGTCTGCCAATGTAGTGTGCAAGGAAATCCATGCATATGATAAAGAGGTACAAAGATAATGGGTCTCCAAGTTTGGAAAAGCTGCAAGCTTCATTGTTAACTATGATTGAGTGGGAGACTATAGTCACAGATTCCTTGATCCAATCAATCCTTCTGTGAAAACTCATCTCAACTAGACAAGTGAATAGGAAGTCTCATTCAATCCTATCATAAGCTTTTTCTATATCTGATTTTAGTGCAACATAACCATTTTTCCCTTTAGGAGGGTGAAATTTATTCATAATTCATAAGCCACCAAAATATCATCATGGATAGCACACTAGGGAACAAATGCAATGATTCAAGAACAAATCGCAATCGCATTTTGTTGATCAGAATCCTTGAAATAATTTTATACACCATGTTGCATAAACTAATTGGCCGTAAATGGTTAGTCTGTTATGAGTTATCTACTTTATGAATTAAGGCAACAAACATGTGATTAATTTGTTTGAAAATTTTCCCAAAAGAAAAGAAATCCTTGATAGCCAAGCAAAGATGGTGTTTAATTAAATTCCACTTTTGTTGGTAAAAAATTCCACCAAAGCCAATGGCATGGGAGCTTTGTAAGGATCCATTTGGGAAATTACAACATGAATTTCCTCATCAAGGATCGACTTAATAAGTTCTGTATTCTCTTCTATAGTAACCATAGAAAGAATATTTAAATTCCACACTGGAGGAAGAGAATTATGAGCCGAGCGAAATCTAATAGTAAAGTTAGTGATAAATTTTCTTGTATGGCATTGGCCTCATCTACCCATGCACCATGTTCAGTTTTTAGACGAAGTATAGTACATCGACGCTTTTTCATAGTGGTTATTTGATGGAAGATTCGGGAGTTCTTAGTGCTATCAAAGACCCATTTCTTCTTAGGGGCTATTTGGTTAGATAAAATGGAATGTAATTTGAACCCTTAGGTATCAAGTTCCCCCCAATCTTAAGGAACTTGAATCTTCCCATTTTCAAGGGGGTTCAAGTCCCCAATCCTCAGGAATCAACATCATCGTCGTCGTCGTCGTCATCATCATCATCATTATTAATTATTTTTATTAATAATAATTATTATTAACATTAATGATATAATTATCAATAAAATTAATAACAAGTGTTATTGTAATTATTATTTATTATTATTAATATTAATAATAATTATTATTAATATTAATAATAATTATTATTAATATTAATAATAATAATTATTATTAATATTAATAATAATAATTAGTAATATTAATAATAATAATAATTATTAATATTAATTAATAGTTATACTTATAATTACTAATTATTATTGATAATATTAATAATTATTATTATGATTAATAACAACAACAATTATGATTATAATTATTAATTATTACTACTAATATTAATTAATAATTATAATTATGATTAATAATTATCATTTTTATTATTAATTATTACTACTAATAATTATAATTATGATTATTAATAATTATTTTTATTATTGATTTTTATTATTAATATATACAATTAATAACAATTAATAATATTAATTAATAAATATAATTATAATTATTCTGTTAATTATTATTAGTAATAATAATTATTAATATTATTAAGTATTATTTTTAATTAAATAATATTATTAATAATATTTGTAATTAATAATAATTAATGATATTAAAATTAACATCAATATTAATAATTATTATGATAAAATTAATTATTATTTTTACTATTAATTATTAGTATTAATAATATTGATAATTAATAATAATTATTAATATTAATAATAATATTAATAATTATTATGATTATTATTTGTATTAATAATAATTATTTTTGTAATTATTATTATTATTTTTTATTAATATTGATAATTATTATAATTAATTATTGTTATTAATAATATTATTTATTATTATAATTATTATAAATTATAAATTATTATTATTAATTATGAATATTACTTAATGATAACATTAACAATAATTATTTTAAATGATAATAATAATAATAATTAATAATTAATTATTATTAATACTAATATTATTAATTATTATTATTGATAGTAACAATGTTTATTATTTTTATTATTATTATTATTATTATTATTATTATTATTATTATCATCATCATTGTCATTAATATTACTATTATTGTTATTATTAATCATTATTATTTTTTAAATAAAAGAGATTTGATTCCATTTCATAATCTATAGCCAAACAATAAGGATTGAAACTTGATTCCATTCCTTTTCTCTCCAAATACATGAGTTTAGAATTCAAGTTCCACCATTCATCCCTCGGGGATCATCATTTGATTCCATTCCATTCCATTTTTTCTCACCACATAGGGCCTTAGAGAATTTGTCATAATATTTTTGGTTTAAAAGCATTAGTTTTTCTCACTACTGTACTAGGCAAGCTTGCCAATTATTGAGTTGTTGGCTATTGGGTTGTGCAGTAGCTGATTTTCAACACGCTGCAACTTATGTGTATTTTTCTTAACTTGTGTACGATAATTAGCAAAAGTAGTCTTGTTCCAATTGTGAAGCTCTATTTTGATGGCTTTTTAATCTTCTTGTAAGTCTAAATATCAGACAACCAATGTGATGTATATACCAATCATGACAGACAATGCATTTAACTTTATCATAAGTATACTAATGTAGTTGATATCGAAAGGAGGGTTTTTTAAAAGACACCACAGAGGGGGCGGTACAAAGCAACACATGACTATGATTGGAACATGTGAATGGACAATGGGACGTAAAGGCCAGGGCATATAATGAAACCCAGCCAGACCTTCCAACTGATCTATCTAATTTTTCATAGATTAAATGCCCATGAAGTCGTTGTTGCCTAGTAAAAGCGTGGCCGTGACCTAGAAGAGATGATGCAGACTGGACTTTCGAAAAGCAGGGAATTCTCCTCAGATGAGAAGCGTTGGAACTAAAGCTCTCTTTTCTAAGAGCAGGCTTCAATTTCATTAAAGTCACCAACCAAGGACCAAGGAAATCAATGATAGAGTTTAGTTCAAGTAGGTGTGCCCAAAATGCATCTTTTTCATGATTTTAAGCAGGTGCATAGATACCAGAGTTAACAAAGAGTTCCTATACAGCATTATCAAAAACTAACATGCAAATTACCAGATGTTCTCTGAGTAAGACATTAGCTATGATATTGGAATTATTCCAAAAGACCCAAATGCCGCCACTACGATTAATAGGTAGTAAATAATCAAAGCATTCAAAACCAAGCGCCAAAATAATATGATTATTGTTAGATTCAGACACCATGGTATCGAGCAAAAATAACAGGTCAGGTCTATGCGTCCTAGTGAGTAACTCGACTTCGGGTTGAATTTGGTGTTTGTTAGCACCTTGAATGTTCCACGCTAATGCTTTAATAAATAATCAACTATGAAGAAGAATGTTGGTGACTCAACATTCCCAACCCATTGCCAACAGGAGTCCATAAACAGCATTCTAGGCGCCAATCGACCAGATAACTTCATATATTATAACTCAGGGCAATGTTTCTAACTATGCCAAACCACCAGTGCCCATGATAGTTAATTAAATGGATGTTATAGTAGATGAAATGTAGCAAAAATATACCAAGTACTTTGCTAGCAAAGTACAAACGGCCTATCATGAAGCCAAATACCGTTATTCATAAAGGCACTAAAGACATCATGAAGAACTTCCAGATAAACAAAGAGGTCAACAGTGAAGGTCAGTGTCATCATTCAAAGAATATGGTCCACATGGGTAGAAAGCTCATAAAATTAACAAACTAGAAAACCTAGTTGAGTTTGAACTTCCTTAAAAGGAAGTGAATCCAAAATTTATCTATGAACATATAATAGAATACACTTGAGTCCAAGAATGATTTCTATAATGTAGGTTGAAAATCCCAACTGATAAAGGGGGTACAATGATGAAGTACAAACCACAAAATAGGAAGCAAAGCAATCAAAATTAGTTTAAATTGAAACTCAAAAAGTAGAGTAAGATTTTCTATCATAGACAAAAATGGCCAATACCCGTGAAGGTGTAGACAAGCATCCATGGAAGCAGACGAAGCACGTAAAAGTGCTGATCCAAACACTCAAGAACATGTATTATCCTATAGGACTGTAGGAATGAGTCCCCAAGACAAGGTAGGTCAATCATCGTAAGTAGCATTCTAATCACTCTAAGGTGTTGTTCCTAGAAGGAACAAGAAGCACCACCATAGCACTTAACTGGAGGGCCTGGAAAGTTCAAAAAATGCAGTAAGTGCATTTTAGTTGAAATAAATCATCATCAATCTGATTAAATGCAATTTGGATCATAGTGAAAACAAGGACTAATGCACTTTATCCAAAGTTGAAAGATAACATGATAGGATCATCGATGACACCAATCAAGAAACTTAGCAGAAAGATATTGGGGATAAAAAATCCTGTAGCAAACACATACAAACCAAGAAAGCTTAGAATAAAAGCTATAGTAAACTAAAGGAGTAAGATCTACTGAGGCACAGAGAAAAAAAATCCAACAATAATTCAAAGACTGTAACCTAGTTATATGGCATTAACAACAGTTAAAGGTAAGAAAAGGGCTACAACCATGAGGGCATGACTAGATATATGCTTTTGCATAAGTTTGATTGAGAAACGAACATAGATCATCAAAGACTAATAATGATCTAGGAAAAACCTAGATATCCATGTGTTGACCCTACCCTTATGTAATGTAAGGTTTTGATGATAACAAACACAAATGTAATATATACTTGAGTGTGTTGATTGAACAGGTTCCAAATATTGAATACTTTGAAATTGTTTGGTTAACAATGCTTAAGAACAGGTCTTAAGAACAGGTACTCAAGATCATTTGGTTGGAAAGACTCTCCAGAACTTCAGAACAACCTTAAGAACAACTCTTAGGAGTGTTTGGAGCAGCAAGCTAAGTTTCTACAGGATGTTCGCTTGATTCAACAAGAGTCTTTGGTTTGCTATGGTTTTTATTTTATTAGATTCTTGTTAATATGCCAATTAGAAAGTCTTGATTTAACATTCACTTTGAAATGGTTTTTCTCTTTGAAAATAATTTCAGAACACTGTCTTAGAACAGTTCTGAGAACAAGGTATTCAAGGTGTTTTCAAGCCAAAGCTGCGAAAAATGGTTTTACACGATTCTCTCTCTGATTTTGGGCAGCATCTTCAAGACTTGCAAACAAGATTTTCTGTGGAGTATTTTAACCCTAAACGGTTATCTTTAACTAAGGGGATCTGCAAGATCTTTTTGAAATAAAAAGAATCTCTAATTTTTGGCAAGTGGATAAGTCTGTTGAGAAAATCATGGGCTAGTGGTTGAGTTCTTGTGGCTGAGAACTATCGCCTTACTCAAGCAGTTAAGGAATTTTTTTTAACTCTCGTTGCTCCACTACTTGCGGCTAAAGGACTCTATTTCCTTTAGGGATTTTGTTTTCCAAATCTGAAAAAAAATATATGAGAAGATAAATCGTCTTACCTTTCAAAGTTCTCTATGAAAGGTTGCTTTCTACAACTCATTGATAGATCGATTTTTCACAGCAACTTTCAAGAGTTTTATGAGCAAAATTTTTGAAGAGAAAACCGACCAAAGTGTGTTAAAAAATGAAGCTTTCAAAATTGGCATACTAGGAGCTTAATTGTACCTTACACTAGCTTATGGGAAGCATTCAAAAGTAAGGTATTCATCTTGTTCTCTCTTGTTTAAAAGTTAGTTGAGTGTGTCCAAGTCAAGGGGACTATTGGACGTGGGGTAACTAGTCTTGGGGAAGACAGTTACGTGTATGTTACAAGTTGTAACGGTGAAGGTTACTTTGTAACGTGTTTAGCCCGTATAGTGAAATTGTGTGAAAATCCTACAGGGGTAGGTCGTGGTTTTTCGCTTCAGTTGGGCTAGAGGTGTCTCCAAGTAAAAATCCTGTGTTCACCTTTTTCTTCTACTTAATTTCGCTGCATTTCAGTTTCTGTGCGTGTTACAAACAACCTGTCCAAACAGGGCCTAAGTCTGTTCCCAGAAAACAGCGAAAATTTGGCAACACAATTCACCCCCCCTCTTGTGTTTGTGTACTCTCAAAACTAACAAGTGGTATCAGAGCAGGTTCTCATTAGAAAGATTAACATCTTGAGAGATCCTAAACATGAGTACACCCAATGACATACTTGAGGGGCAATCCATAACTCGACCACCATACTTTAATGGTCAACATTATAGTTGGTGGGAGAATAGAATCGAAAACTACATTCAAGCTGAGGACTACGAGTTATGGATGCTTATCAAGAGTGGACCACTCATTCCCACAAAAGTGATCGAAGATGAAAGTAAAGTTCCCAAAAAGCCTGAAGAGTTCAATGCCGAAGACTTCAAGATGATGGAGAAAAACGCCAAAGCCAAAAAACTCTTGTATTTTGGTCTTGGACCGGATGAGTGCACTCGCATTTCTGAGTGCGATTCAGCCAAGGACATATGGGACGCCCTTCAAGTAGCTCATGAAGACACAAATCAAGTGAAGCAATCACGCAGTGAGCTACTTATGAGAAAATACAAATTGTTTGAAATGGGTGATCGTGAAATGGTGATGGATATGCATACCCGTTTCACCCATATAACAAATGAGGTAAAATCATTAGGAAAGTCCTTCACCACTGAAGAGTTGGTGAGGAAGATCCTAAGGTTTTTGCCTCATTCTTGGGAAGCCAAAGTCACGACTATTCAAGAGGCCAAGGACTTGAAAAAGATTACCCTGGATGAGCTTATTGGCAATCTCCAAACCTATGAGCTTAGGAGGAATTCTCAAGAGGAGACCAAGAAGGATCGAGGCATTGCTCTAAAGGTCTTGGAGGAGGATAGCTCGGACCTTGATGAGGAAGAAATGGCTATGATCACCGAAAATTCAAGAAGTTTTTCAAGAAGGCCAAGGAAAATTCTAAAAAGAAAAACTACAGCAGGTCCAGGAACATTGATCGGGAACAGTTCTCTGGGTGTTTCAAATGTGGTAAACATGACCACATTGTGAAAAACTGGCCATTGCTGAAAGAGGAACAAGAGCCCGAACAGTTCAGGAAATAAGGCAGGAAACAGGGTGGAAATAGTTCTACCAGGCGTTTTTCAAAGGCAATGCTTGCAGCTTGGGGTGATTCTACCGAGGACGAGGAAGGGACTGAAGAAGAAGATGCTGCTGTAGCTCTTATGGCCAGAAGTGACTCTGACTCAGATGATGAGCCTCTGGACAGCTTAGCTCAACTTAAGGATAAGGTACGTGGTTTAAATAAAGAAAAACTTGAAGAGATATTACTGACTTTGATGGATGAGTGTGATGCTAGTAACTCTGAAAATTGCATGTTAAAGAATGCATGCTCTGAGTTAAAAGGGGATATTAGAAAATTAGAGCATGAAAACAAAATCCTTAAAAGTGAAAAAATTGAAATTGATATGAAGAACATTGTTTTGCATGAAGACCTTAATAAGTCCAAAGAGACCTTAAGTATGAAAGAAGAAGCTTTTGCTACTGACTTCACTAGGCTTGAAAATGAGTCCTTTGAACTAAAACAGAAGGTTGAATCCCTGCTTATTGAGAACAGTAAATTGCTTGAAAAATTAAAACAAGTAGAATCAGACCTTACTGCAAACAGGCGCTGGAACAAGTCCTCACAGGTGCTGAATTGGCTGAACACTCACTTTAACCGAGGCAAAAAAGGATTAGGCTTTGTGACTAAGCGCACCATTTACCCTGTTAATAGGAAATATGTGGGATTACCTGAAAATATTGTTTGTTTTTATTGTGGTAAAATGGGGCATTATTGGTATGCGTGTCCTATAAGAAAGTATGCCATTGAAAGAAATATGATCTATGTAAAACAAATATGGGTTAGAAAAGATGACATTTGCATGTTTAAGGGAATGGGACCCAAGTGGATCTGGGTTCCCAAAACTAACCCCTAATTTGTTTTGCAGGCTAAAGTGAGAGGGAACAACCCAGCGAACAACCCAGCAAACAACCCAGGGAACAGCCAGCTGTGGTATGTTGACAGCGGGTGTTCAAGGCATATGACTGGTGAGAAATCTAACTTCCTCTCACTTACAGCCTTAGAAGGAGGGAGTGTGGCATTTGGTAACGGCAAGTTCGAGATAATTGTCGGATTAGGTAAGATAGGTGAGTCACTTTCCCATTCTATTGACAATGTATATCTTGTAGATGGATTAAAACATAATTTACTAAGTGTGTCCCAACTGTGTGACAAAGACAACCTAGTAGTATCTTCTCCAACACGTTGCTTGGTTGTTAATATGAACACAGGAGATGTCGTGTTGAGGGGGAAGCGACACAAAAATGTTTATAAAGTGCGTATTTCTTCTCCCCCAAAATAATCTGACTTGTTTAAGTGCTTTGAATGATGATGTTATACTTTGGCACAAGAGACTAGGTCATGCAAGTCTCCCTCTTTTAAACAAATTGGTTTCCAAAGATCTAGTCGTCGGCTTACCTTCCATCAAATACAATGATGTCAAGGTATGTAACGCTTGTGCTAGGGGGAAACAAGTCAGAAATTCTTTTAAATTGAAAAATTGTGTTAGCACTACCCGATCTCTTGAAATGTTACATGTCGATTTGTGTGGTCCTATGAGGATCACAAGTAGAGGTGGGAAGAGGTATGTGCTTGTTGTAGTGGATGACTACTCTCATTTCACTTAGACCTTGTTTTTGGCTTCTAAGGATGAAACATTTGAAAAATTTCTTGCATTTCTTAAAAAGACTGAAAAGAGAGTACGACACTCGTTGGTTTGCCTAAGGTCTGATCATGGTACAGAATTTGAAAATTCGATCTTTATTGGCTATTGTAACGAGCCTGGTGTTGTTCATAACTTTTCAGCCCCAAGAACACCCCAGCAGAACGGGGTAGTAGAGCGTAAAATCGTACTCTAGAAGACATGACTAGAACAATGCTTATTGCTAGTGGTCTTTCTAAAAACTTTTGGGCAGAAGCTTTGAACACATCATGTTACATTATAAATAGATGCATGATTAGACCTATTCTTAACAAAACTCCTTATGAACTTCTCAAGGGAAGAAAACCCAATATTATGCATCTGAGAGTATTTGGTTGTAAATGTTTTGTGCATAATAATGGGAAGGATGCCTTAGGAAAGTTTGGTCCAAGAAGTGATGAGGCAATATTTCTTGGTTACTCCTCACACAGTAAGGCATACAAAGTGTTCAATAAGCGAACCTTATGTGTGTTAAGGAGAGTGTGCATGTGCTATTTAATGAAACTAACTCTCTAATTGAGAATGATGCACAGGAAGAGGATTACGAATTGGGCCTTGCTAGAAAAGATTTGTTGCTCACACATGAGAAAGGTAAGAGTCCTGAGGATGGATTAGGGTTTGGAGCTGTTTCCTTGGAAGGTGGGCAAGGTCTGAACCAGACAGGGGGAAGCTCTACTGAACCTGGTTTGGATCAAAACCAGCCTAATTCTTCTCAAACAGGCCAGAAAACAGGCTCCAGAACAGGCTCGGGAACAGTTCTTGAACCTGTTTCGCCGAGTATTCCAGCAAGAGTAGAAAGCGTGTCTGTGGATCCACTTACTCCACGACCATGGAAGCACCAAAGTTTGCACCCTCTTGATCAAATTCTGTCTGACATTAATACAGGAGTGCAAACTAGATCCAAGCTTAAAAATTTCTGTGCTTTTTATGCTTTTCTCTCTAATATTGAGCCAAAAAATGTTAATGAAGCTCTTGCAGATTCAGATTGGGTCACGGTAATGCAAGAGGAGATTCATCAGTTTGAAAGGAACAAGGTGTGGCACCTTGTACCACGGCCAGAGGATAGATCAATCATTGGCACCAAGTGGGTGTTCCGGAACAAGCTTGATGAGTTCGGGACAGTCACTAGGAACAAGGCCCGGCTGGTGGTTCAATGCTACAACCAAGAAGAGGGCATTGATTATGAGGAAACCTTTGCACCTGTTGCAAGGATTGAGGCTATCCGTATTTTGGTAGTCTTTGCAGCTCACATGAAAATAAAGTTATATCAGATGGATGTCAAAAGTGCATTCCTCAACGGATACCTGAAAAAAGAGGTGTATGTGATGCAACCCCCTGGTTTTGAAAATAAAGAATTTCCTAACCATGTTTTTAAACTTGACAAAGCGCTTTATGGTTTAAAACAAGATCCTAGAGCTTGGTATGAACGCTTGTCAAACTTTTTATTGGAAAATAGTTTTAGAAGAGGCAAGGTTGATAATACCTTGTTTCTAAAATCTAAGGGGGAACATTTGTTGATTGTTCAAGTGTATGTCGATGACATTATATTTGGTGCAACACACAATGATTTATGTGAAGAGTTTTCAAAAATGATGAGGAGTGAGTTTGAAATGAGCATGATGGGTGAGCTTAAGTTTTTCTTAGGCTTGCAAATCAAACAAACTTCAATGATACATCAACAAAAATATGTCAAGGAATTACTTAAGCGATTTGGAATGGAATCGGCCAAGCCCATTGATACTCCCATTTCTCCTTCAACCAGGTTGGAAATGGATAATGGGAGTCCCTCAGTCGAGGACAAATATTATAGGGGCATGATAGGGTCGCTTCTTTACCTAACTGCTAGTAGACCTGACATTGTTTTTAGTGTTGGTTTGTGTGTCCGTTTTCAGTCTAAGCCTAAAGAATCTCATTTAAAGGCTGTTAAACGGATCTTTAGATATTTAAAACATACACCTGATTTGGCTTTATGGTATCCTAGAGGATGCAACTTTAACCTTGTTGGTTATGCTGATACTAACTATGCAGGCTTTTTGGTTGATAGAAAAAGCACCACAAGTATGGCTCATTTTCTTGGACCCTGTTTGGTATCTTGGGCAACTAAGAAACAACACTCAATTGCCATGTCCACAGCAGAAGCTGAATATGTTGCAGCTGCTTCTTGCTGTGCTCAAGTGCTGTGGATAAGGCAACAACTCAAAGACTTTTGTGTTGACACGGGATGCATTCCCATTTTTTGTGATAATACAAGTGCAATTAATATTTTCAAAAACCCATGTCAACATAAAAGGACTAAACATATTGACATTCGTCATCACTTTTTGAGAGACAATGTTGAAAAGGGCTTGGTTTCAATGAATTATTGTGCCACTAATAAACAAATTGCTGATATTTTTACCAAGGCACTGAATAGAGAGCAGTTTGAGAAGAATAGACTAGAATTATGTCTAATTAAAACAACTTCAGCATGCTCCATTAACCCCCAATGCTTGTCTAGTTAAATGGTTTTTCAGGTCAAACATTTTAATTCATTGGATGCAGTCAACTTTTGTGTCAAAATTAGCACATGTGTGGATTACAACCTGCTGACAATCGTTCAGGTCTGATGATATTGCCCTTATTGTCCTATGTTACCGAATAACTGACTTCAGGAACAAGCACCAAGAACAGGTATGGCCACTGTTTGTCAAACGTGTACAAATCAGGTAGTTAATTCAGTTGTTGAGAATTTTTTTCTTTCCCCGAATCGTGCGCGGCTGGGAGACTTAATGCTCTTCGTTTTCGGTTAAAAGCCAGTCGACTCTTTAGCTCCCTCGCTCGCACAGTTCGCTCATCAGCCACCGAAAAATCTCTCTCTCAATCTCTCTCTCTCAAACCCAAAACCCTAAAACCCCAAGATTCTCCCCAGCTTCAAACAAATAAAGAAGGCAGCACCCACCACTTCAAAATTGGCCCAATTTCTTCAGAGAAGTGTGGTACGGGGAAAAATTATGAAAGTGCCATACTTTCAGGAACAGGGCCTGGAGGTGTTCCTGGAGAAGCTCAAGGCCCAGGGGTGGCTAGAACTGTTTGCAAACACCTGCTTGGGGTATTCTGTCCCATATTTGACCGACTTTTATGCGAATTGCAATGTCACCAATGCTGTGGTGACAAGTGAAGTTAATGGGAAGAAACTGAAATTCAATGCCAAAGATCTAGGTGTAATTTTGGGTGTTCCTGCTGAGGGTTTCGATGTGTATGTCCGGGCGGACAAGACTGTGCTTGTGCTTGGGATAGCTCGGCTGTTGCAATTAACTCAAACACTGAGCCAGCAAACAAGGTTGAAAACCCCCCAGTCCTTAAAAAAAAAAAAGAAGGGTGACTTGACTTCTCTTCATCAATTGCTCTTTTGGTTGATTATTAAGAATATCATCCCTAGAGGTCAAGGCAACAATCTCGCGGATGCTATGGATCAATGTTTTATTGACCTTATGGATAGAGGAGAGCAAATTAATCTTCCAGCAATCATGATTCGTCATATCCCCAGGATTGCGAACACCTTAAGAGAACATGATCTGGGGTATGGTTTCTTGCTGACTCTTGTATTTGAGCACTTTGGGATTTCTCTTCAGAAAAAAGTGGGGGTGCATATGGTTGATGAAATAGGGAATAGTACTCTAATGGGGTGCGGGTTCAAATTGGACAAAGGAGCCCACGTAGCTTCGGAACAGGGGTCTAGAACACCCTTTTCCCCTGTTCCTGGTTCTTCCTCCAGTGAGTCTTCTGTTGATGCCTTGCTACTGGATCAATCCCGGTTGAAGATCGAGCTCGCTGAGGTTAAAGCTGCTCTTGCTGAGGAGAAGGTTCTCAATGCCAAGCGCCACGAGGATCTAATATCGATTCTTTCCGTCCTCACCGCCAAAATCTCTTCTCCTCCTCCCTTAATCAGCCCTATCCCCTGATCCCTTCCCTGTTTTGTCTTCCCTTGTTTTTCAACTTGTTCTCAACACTGTTCTAAATTGCTTGTCTTGCACGGTCTGATAGAGTGTGGTTATCCTAATCTTGGTTGGTTATATTTTCATGATCTGCCTTGGTTGTTTCTTGTTGTTGTTTGTTTGTGCGTGACTCGGATGACCAATATCATTATCCTACCATATACTTGAGTGCATCACTAGTTGTTTTTTCTCCATTACCCAAGTGGTGGTGATTGCAAACACCCTGTTTTCACCTGTTTGATCTGACCACGCTTTTTCGAAGATGTCTAAAGGGGGAAGATGGGCATGACCATCATGGTTGATTTACTGTGACTTGGCTTAAGTTGACTTCTCAAAATTTTTCTCTTCTATGGCTTGACTGTTTTGGCACTAACTTGCTTTCGCCTTTTATGTCAATATGGTCATTTGGTTTGTCATCATCAAAAAGGGGGAAATTGTTGACCCTATCCTTATGTAATGTAAGGTTTTGATGATAACAAACACAAATGTAATATATATTTGAGTGTGTTGTTTGAACAGGTTCCAAATATTGAATACTTTGAAATTGCTTGGTTAACAATGCTTAAGAACAGGTCTTAAGAACAGGTACTCAAGCTCATTTGGCTGGAAAGACTCTCTAGAACTTCAGAACAACCTTAAGAACAACTCTTAGGAGTGTTTGGAGCAGCAAACTAAGTTTCTACAAGATGTTCGGTTGATTCAACAAGAGTCTTTGGTTTGCTATGGTTTTTATTTTATTAGATTCTTGTTAATATGCCAATTAGAAAGTCTTGATTTAACATTCACTTTGAAATTGTTTTTCTCTTTGAAAATAATTTCAGAACACTGTCTTAGAACAGTTCTGAGAACAAGGTGTTCAAGGTGTTTTCAAGCCAAAGCTGCGAAAAATGGTTTTACATGATTCTCTCTATGATTTTGGGCAGCATCTTCGAGACTTGCAAACATGATTTTCTGTGGAGTATTTTAACCCTAAACAATTATCTTTAACTAAGGGGATCTGCAAGATCTTTTTGAAATAAAAAGAATCTCTAATTTTTGGCAAGTGGATAAGTCTGTTGAGAAAATCATGGGCTAGTGGTTGAGTCCTTGTGGCTGAGAACTACCGCCTTACTCAAGCAGTTAAGGAATTTTTTTTAACTCTCGTTGCTCCACTACTTGCGGCTAAAGGACTCTATTTCCTTTAGGGATTTTGTTTTCCAAATCTGAAAAAAAATATATGAGAAGATAAATCGTCTTACCTTTCAAAGTTCTCTATGAAAGGTTGCTTTCTACAACTCATTGATAGATCGATTTTTCACAGCAACTTTCAAGAGTTTTATGAGCAAAATTTTTGAAGAGAAAACCGACCAAAGTGTGTTCAAAAATGAAGCTTTCAAAATTGGCGTACTAGGAGCTTAATTGTACCTTACACTAGCTTATGAGAAGCATTCAAAAGTAAGGTATTCATCTTGTTCTCTCTTGTTTAAAAGTTAGTTGAGTGTGTTCAAGTCAAGGGGACTATTGGACGTAGGGTAACTAGTCTTGGGGAAGACAGTTACGTGTATGTTACAAGTTGTAACGGTGAAGGTTACTTTGTAACGTGTTTAGCCCGTATAGTGAAATTGTGTGAAAATCCTACAGGGGTAGGTCGTGGTTTTTCGCTTCAGTTGGGCTAGAGGTGTCTCCACGTAAAAATCCTGTGTTCACCTTTTTCTTCTACTTATTTTCGCTGCATTTCAGTTTCTGGGCGTGTTACAAACAGCTTGTCCAAACAGGGCCTAAGCCTGTTCCCAGAAAACTGCGAAAATTTGACAACACAATTCACCCCCCTCTTGTGTTTATGTACTCTCAAAACTAACACCATGTCATCGTATCCCTGCCTAAGTAGGGTCATGGCACATTGTATGGTCGTGGCAGGAGGCCTGCAAGGAAATGAGTGGGACTTTGGCAATAGAGGCCCACTCTGGTTAAGTCCCAAAAAGACACATATGCCTTTGAAAATTACTATTTTACCTTTGCTATAGTTCTTTATAAGTACTTAACTAACTCGTTCGAAAAAAGAATTCATTGAACACGCAGACACAGGCTTTGACATCCACTAATGTTAGAGTAATACAAGACCCAATATTTATTCTAAAGGCATTATTGTTTTATCTCCCTTTTCCCCACAAATAGGATCTTTCTCCTTCCTTCTTGAGAAGCCTAACTTGGCTGTCGGATGGGTGTTCGTTAGATCTAGCTTTCGAGGATCACCTTTTTCCAGAAAGAAGAACTAAAGGAGTCTGGCTCGAATCGCAAACCTACCTATAAACCCACTATCTTGCCAACATATCAAAATCAAACACTTTCCATAAACAGATTGGTGTTGTTTGTAGGGAGAGCAGCAGGAAGCGATAATGGTTAGTTATGCGACCCAAGGTAGGATTTGAAGGGACAAACACCCAAAGGTAGATCCAACTATAGTTCAAAAGAGCGCTCCTCTAAGGGCCGTGGAGGCTGAGGATACTTCCCGGAGCTCCCAAGCGAAGCCCCGTTCGGTTAGGTAGATGCCACCTAAGTGAGAAGCATATGTGACCATCGTTACCTTAAAGAACTTCATATCAATCACGACTGACACGCTTCTACAGCAGGTCACAGTGCATGTCACAAGGACCATAGAGGGAGCAAGCTCCAAGTAGCCTCTCCTAGTGTTCAACCTCGGTCCGACAGTAGTAATGAGCCCTTCGATAGTCAGGACCACCCTAGGTCCATTAGGGGAAATGCTCTGTCGCATGGGAGCATTTGGCCCCAGGCCACTAAACAGCCACGTAAGGTGCCCCTAGACCACCTATGAGGGGTTAATGCCAGACAAATCATCCAAGTGAAGTGAGCCTCATAGACGACCAATGAGAACGTCACACTCTCCAGATCCGTGTCCACTCCTCGCACTACCCACTTGCAACGCTCGGTCTGGTTCAAAGAGCAAGAACAATCATCGTGGCCCCAAGAAGAGGGCTAGAGAAGAGGCGACATGTTGCCCGAGCAAGGATAGAAACTCGAAACTCGGAACAACACTGACGAAGGAGCGTACACGAAGCACCTTTACGCATGAATGATACGACTAGGACAAGGCTGTAGAAACGGTTAGTCCATCATGGTAAATACCGCCAAAAAGGGCACCATAGGAGTCCACTACTGATGAAAATTTAATGAAAATAATCCCTTCCCATTAGTCTTTCAAGAATAGCCGCCTGCTGGGCTCGCCGTCTTTTGCTACACTGTTTAGCCAAGAAATCATGGATGCCTTTGTATACAGAAAGGTAAAAGTCCATAGCATGGAGTTGTATGACGAAACTCATATTCTGAGGAGCATGTCAAGATGCTATATACTGCCAGTATTTCCCCACGATATTGAAGGGAGTTCCCCAGAATTAGTACAGTGGGCTACCACTGGGCAGCATCGCTTGTTTCAGAGAGTTGTGTGACTGTTTAGTGAGCCATTTAATTGTAAGTCGAAAGGAAAAATGAACTAGCATACATCTCTCTAAAATTAAGCAAGGGAAGAATGAGTCCATGGTCGAGATTGTCAAGAGGTTTCACCAGGAGACTGTCCTTATCCCAGATTTGGACGATGGCGTGTCCTATACCTCCTTCTTTAATGAACTTCAGAATGGATGGTTTAAATTATCATTGGCCAAGCAGAAGGAGACTAATCTCACAAAAGCCGTTAAAAAGGTCGTGGATATTATTAAGACCATCGAGATCTGTGTAGAGACCAGGTACCACAAAGAAAAAGGCAGAATGGAAGAAAGAAATCTAATCAGGCTAAAAGGAGGAAGAAAAATAAGACACGGGATCAACACTTTAATGTAGATCCTTGAAATATCCTCATAGAAATCAAGGGACACCTTATGTTGAGAAAGCCACAGCCCATGGATAAATTTTACAAATCACATAACACAATAAAATACTATGAGTTTCATCAGCAAAATGGCCATACTACTTTAGATTCTCGGGGGTTAAAGAAGGCCTTCCACGAGCTTGCAGATGGTGGACAAATAGACTAGTTCCTCAAAAGAGGCTGTGAGGCCTTAACAGAGGGAAAGCCTGCTCGAGGAGAGGTCCTAAGTAGAGTTGTACTCCACGAAAGTAGTGGCTACCACAGTTGGGGGATACACTAACGGCATCTCCCATCCTATGTGGAAGGCCTCGATACGCAACATGCAGCATGTGATGACCACCAAGAAGGGCACACCCTTGAAGGTCCCGATCATGAATTTCAGTGAGGTTGAGTGTCATGGCCTCATCAGCCCTCATGATGATCCTTTTGTTGTGGAATTGAAAGTGGTAGTGCCCTTTTTTGAAAAATTCTAATCGACAATGAAAGTTTGGCTGACATCATCACTTGAGAATGTCCCAAATAGCTCAAATACCCCCAGTGAGACATCACATCCCTCATAAACCTAATTTAAGGTTTCGAGGGGTAAATAGTGAATTCGATCAAAATGATCTGCTTACCCTTATGGTTTTGGGATAAGGTCAGCTGGAGAAACTTACAGGTGGACTTTTTAGTGGTTGATGTACCTACGACCTACAACATCATCATTGGAAGACCGAATCATCACAACGTCTAGCCGGTGAGCTCCCTACTTATTGCAAGTTCAATATGAGTTAGACAATAGAGATATAGGGAAGCTCCATGGTGACTAGTGAACGGCTTGAGAATGCTACCTGGTTATCATCAAGTCGCTTATGAAAAATAAAAAGTGCCCCAAGGCAGTGCCCCCCTATCCTACGGCAAAGAAACTGTGGGTTGAGCCATTAACCCCTACTAGTGCTATAATCATTTATGCCATGATGACGAGGACCAAGGGTGCCCCTATCCAAAGGCTGTGGAGGACGTTTAGTCGGTCCTACTTGAGGGTGCATGCACATACTGTATAGTGAAGGCCATACGAGATATGTTAGCGCAAGAGACATGTTAGTTTTGAGAGTACACAAACACAAGAGGGGGGGTGAATTGTGTTGCCAAATTTTTGCAGTTTTCTGGGAACAGGCTTAGACCCTATTTGGACAGACTGTTTGTAACACGCCCAGAAACTGAAATGCAGCGAAAATAAGTAGAAGAAAAAGGTGAACACAGGATTTTTAGGTGGAAACACCTCTAGCCCAACTGAGGCGAAAAACCACGACCTACCCCTGTGGGATTTTCACACAATTTCACTATACGGGCTAAACACGTTACAAAGTAACCTTCACCGTTACAACTTGTAACACACACGTAACTGTCTTCCCCAAGAATAGTTACCCCCCGTCCAATAGTCCCCTAGACTTGGACACACTCAACTCACTTTTAAACGAGAGAGAACAAGATAAACACCTTACTTTTGAATGCCTCCCATAAGCTAGTGTAAGGTACAATTAAGTTCCTAGTATGCCAATTTTGAAAGCTCAATTTTTTGCACACACTTTGGTCGGTTTTCTCTCCAGAAATTTTGCTCATAAAACACTTGAAAGTTTTTGTGAAAAACCAATGTTTCAATGAGTTGTAGAAAGCAACCTTTTATGGAGAACTTTGAAAGGTAAGACGATTTATCTTCTCATATATTTTTTTTTCAGATTTGGAAAACAAAATCCCTAAAGGAAATAGAATCCTTTAGCCGCAAGTAGTGGAGTAACGAGAGTTGGGAAAAAAATTCCTTAACTGCTTGAGTAAGGCGGTGGTTCTCAGCCACAAGGACTCAACCACTACCCATGATTTTCTCAACAGACTTATCCACTTGCCAAAAATTAGAGATTCTTTTTATTTCAAAAAGATCTTGCAGAACCCCTTAGTTAAGGATAATCGTTTGGGGTTAAAATACTCCACAGAAAATCTTTTTTGCAAGTGTCAGAGACGTTAGCCCAAAAATCAGAGAGAGAATCGTGAAAAATCAGCTTTGCAGCTTTGGCTTAAAAAACACCTTGAATACCCTGTTCTCAGAACTGTTTTGAGATAGTGTTCCGAAATTATTTTCAAAGAGAAAAACCCATTTCAAAGTGAAAGTTAAATCAAGACTTTCTAATTGGCATATTAACAAGAATCTAATAACATAAAAACCATAGCAAAACAAAGACTCTTGTTGAATCAACCAGACATCTTGTAGAAACTTAACTTGCTGCTCCAAACACTCCTAAGAGCTATTCTTAAGGTTGTTCTGAAGTTTTGGAAAGTCTTGCCAGCCAACTGATCTTGAGTTCCTGTTCTTGAGCATTGTTAGCCAAGCAATTTCAAAGTATTCAATATTTGGAACCTGTTCAATCAACACACTCAAGTATATATTACATTTGTGTTTGTTATCATCAAAACCTTACATTACATAAGGATAGGGTCAACAAGTTCCCCCTTTTTGATGATGACAAACCAAATGACCATATTGACATAAAAGGCAAAAGCAAGTTAGTGCCAAAACATTCAAGCCATAGAAGAGAAAAATTTTGAGAAGTCAACTTAAGCCAAGTTACACTAAATCAACCATGGTCATGCTCATCTTCCCCCTTTGGCCTTCATCGAAAAAGGGTGGTCAGATCAAACAGAGAGAGTCAGGGTGTTTGCAATCACCACCACTTGGGTAATGGGGGAAGACAACCAGCGATACACTCAAGTATATGGTACGGTAATGATATTGGCCATCCCAGTCACGCACAAACAAACAACAAGAAGAAACAAGCAAGGCAGATCATGAAAAGATAACCAACCAAGATTAGGATAACCACAATTTATCAGACCGTGCAAGACAAGCAGTTTAGAACAGTGTTGAGAACAGGTTGAAAAACAAGGGAAGACAAAACAGGGAAGGGATAAGGGGGTAGGGATGATTTAGGGAGGAGGAGAAGAGATTTTAGCGGTGAGGATGGAAAGAATCGATATTAGATCCTCATGGCGCTTGGCATTGAGAACCTTCTCCTCAGCAAGAGCAGCTTTAACCTCAGCGAGCTCGGTCTTCAACCGGGATTGATCCAGTAGCAAGGCATCAACAAAAGACTCACTGGAGGAAGAACCAGGAACAGGGGAAAAGGGTGTTCTAGACCCCTGTTCCGAAGCTACGTGGGCTCCTTTGTCCAATTTGAACCCGCACCCCATTAGAGTACTATTCCCTATTTCATCAACCATATGCACCCCCACTTTTTTCTGAAGAGAAATCCCAAAGTGCTCAAATACAAGAGTCAGCAAGAAACCATACCCCAGATCATGTTCTCTTAAGGTGTTCGCAATCCTGGAGATATGGCGAATCATGATTGCTGGAAGATTAATTTGCTCTCCTCTATTCATAAGGTCAATAAAACATTGATCCATAGCATCCGCGAGTTTGTTGCCTTGACCTCTAGGGATGATATTCTTAATAATGAACCAAAAGAGTAATTGATGAAGAGAAGTCATGTCACCTTTTTTTATGGACTGGGGGGTTTTCAACCTTTTTTGCTGGCTCAGTGTTTGAGTTAATTGCAGCAGCCGAGCTGTCCCAAGCACGGTCTTGTCCCCCCAGACATACACATCGAAACCCTCAGCAGGAACACCCAAAATTGCACCTAGATCTTTGGCATTGAATTTCAGTTTCTTTCCATTAACTTCACTTACCACCACAGCATTGGTGACATTGCAATTCGCATAAAAGTCGGCCAAATCTGGGACAGAATACCCCAGGCAGGTGTTTGCAAATAGTTCTAGCCACTCCTGGGCCCTGAGCTTGTCCAGGAACACCTCCAAGCCCTGTTCCTGAAAGTATGGCACTTTCACAATTTTGCCCCGCACCACACTTCTCTGAAGAAATTGGGCCAATTTTCAAGTGGTGGGTGCTGCCTTCTTTGCCTTTTTGGAGCTGGGGAGAATCTCGGGTGTTTAGGGTTTTGGGTTTGAGAGGGAGAGATTGAGAGAGATATTTTTCGGTGGCTGATAAGCGAAGTGTGCGGGCGAGGGAGCTAAAGAGTCAACTGGCTTTCACCGAAAATGAAGAGCATTAAGTCTCCCAGCCGCGCACGTTTCAGGAAAAAAAAAATCTCAACAACTGAATTAACTACCTGATTTGTACACGTTTGACAAACAGTGGCCATACCTGTTCTTGGTGCTTGTTCCTGCAGTTAGTTGTTCGGTAACATAGGACAATAAGGGCAATATCATCAGACCTCAACGATTGTCAGCGGGTTGTAATCCACACATGTGCTAATTTTGACACAAAAGTTGACTGCATCCAATGAATTAAAATGTTTGACCTGAAAAACCTTTTAACTAGACAAGCATTGGGGGTTAATGGAGCATGCTGAAGTTGTTTTAATTAGACCTAATTCCAGTTTGTTCTTCTCAAACTGTTCTCTATTCAGTGCCTTGGTAAAAATATCAACAATTTGTTTATTAGTGGCACAATAATTCATTGAAACCAAGCCCTTTTCAACATTGTCTCTCAAAAAGTGATGACGAATGTCAATATGTTTAGTCCTTTTATGTTGACATGGGTTTTTGGAAATATTAATTGCACTTGTATTATCACAAAAAATGGGAATGCGTCCCGTGTCAACACAAAAGTCTTTGAGTTGTTGCCTTATCCACAGCACTTGAGTACAGCAAGAAGCAGCTGCAACATATTCAGCTTCTGCTGTGGACATGGCAACTGAGTGTTGTTTCTTGGTTGCCCAAGATACCTAACAGGGTCCAAGAAAATGAGCCATACCTGTGGTGCTTTTTCTATCAACCAAAAAGCCTGCATAGTCAGCATCAACATAACCAACAAGGTTAAAGTTGCATCCTCTAGGATACCATAAAGCCAAATCAGGTGTATGTTTTAAATATCTAAAGATCCGTTTAACAGCCTTTAAATGAGATTCTTTAGACTTAGACTGAAAATGGGCACACAAACCAACACTAAAAACAATGTCAGGTCTACTAGCAGTTGGGTAAAGAAGCGACCCTATCATGCCCCTATAATATTTGTCCTCGACTGAGGGACTCCCATCATCCATTTCCAACCTGGATGAAGGAGAAATGGGAGTATTAATGGGCTTGGCCGATTCCATTCCAAATCGCTTAAGTAATTCCTTGACATGTTTTTGTTAATGTATCATGGTGCCGTTTGAAGTTTGTTTGATTTGCAAGCCTAAGAAAAACTTAAGCTCACCCATCATGCTCATTTCAAACTCACTCCTCATCATTTTTGAAAACTCTTCACATAAATCATTGTGTGTTGCACCAAATATAATGTCATCGACATATACTTGAACAATCAACAAATGTTCCCCCTTAGATTTTAGAAACAAGTTATTATCAACCTTGCCTCTTCTAAAACTATTTTCCAATAAAAAGTTTGACAAGCATTCATACCAAGCTCTAGGAGCTTGTTTTAAACCATAAAGCGCTTTGTCAAGTTTAAAAATATGGTTAGGAAATTCTTTATTTTCAAAACCGGGGGGTTGCATCACATACACCTCTTCTTTAAGGTATCCGTTGAGGAATGCACTTTTGACATGCATCTAATATAACTTTATTTCCATTTGAGCTGCAAAGGCTACCAAAATGCGGATAACCTTAATCCTTGCAACGGGTGCAAAGGTTTCCTCATAATCAATGCCCTCTTCTTGGTTGTAGCCTTGAACCACTAGCCGGGCCTTGTTCCTAGTGACTGTCCCGAACTCATCAAGCTTGTTCCAGAACACCCACTTGGTGCCAATGATTGATCTATCCTCTGGCCGTGGTACAAGGTGCCACACCTTGTTCCTTTCAAACTGATGAAGCTCCTCTTGCATTGTCGTGACCCAATTTGAATCTACAAGAGCTTCATTAATTTTTTGGCTCAATATTAGAGAGAAAAGTATAAAAAGCACAGAAATTTTTAAGCTTGGATCTAGTTTGTACTCCTGTATTTATGTCAGACAGAATTTGATCAAGAGGGTACGAACTTTGGTGCTTCCATGGTCGTGGAGTAAGTGGATCCACAGACACGCTTTCTACTCTCGCTGGAATACTCGGCGAAACAGGTTCAAGAACTGTTCCCGAGCCTGTTCTGGAGCCTGTTTCCTGGCCTGTTTGAGAAGAATTAGGCTGGTTTTGATCCAAACCAGGTTCAGCAGAGCTTCCCCCTGTCTGGTTCAGACCTTGCCCACCTTCCAAGGAAACAGCTCCAGGCCCTGATCCATCCTCAGGACTCTTACCTTTCTCACGTGTGAGCAACAAATCTTTTCTAGTAAGGCCTAGTTCGTAATCCTCTTCCTGTGCATCATTCTCAATTAGAGAGTTAGTTTCATCAAATAGCACTTGCACACTCTCCTCAACACATAAGGTTCGCTTATTGAACACTTTGTATGCCTTACTGTGTGAGGAGTAACCAAGAAATATTGCCTCATCACTTCTTGGATCAAACTTTCCTAAGACATCCTTCCCATTATTATGCACAAAACATTTACAACCAAATACTCTCAGATGTATAATATTGGGTTTTCTTCTCTTGAGAAGTTCATAAGGAGTTTTGTTAAGAATATATCTAATCATGCGTCTATTTATAATGTAACATGATGTGTTCAAAGCTTCTGCCCAAAAGTTTCTAGAAATACCACTGGTAATAAGCATTGTTCTAGTCATGTCTTCTAGAGTACAATTTTTACGCTCTACCACCCCGTTCTGTTGGGGAGTTCTTGGGGCTGAGAAGTTGTGGTCTACACCATGCTCATTACAATAGCTAATAAAGCTTGAATTCTCAAATTCCGTACCATGATCAGACCTTAAGCCAACCAATGAATGTCCTACTATCTTTTCAATCCTTTTAATAAGTGTAAGAAATTTCTCAAAATGTTTCATCTTTGGACGCTAAGAACGGGGTCTAAGTGAAACGAGAGTAGTCATCCACTATCACAAGCGCATACCTCTTTCCACCTCTGCTCATGATCGTCGTTGGACCACACAGATCCATATGTAGCAATTCAAGCGGTCGGGTAGTGCTTACACAATTTTTAGATTTAAAAGAATTTCTGACTTGTTTACCTTTGGCACATGCATCACATACCTTGTCATCATTGAATTTGATGGAAGGTAAGCCAACCATTAAGTCTTTGGTTACAAGTTTATTCAAAAGCGAGTGACTTGCATGACCTAGTCTTTTGTGCCAAAGCATAACATCATTATTTAAGGCACTCAAACAAGTCAAATTATTTTGGGGAAGAGTAGAAATACACACTTTATAAACATTTTTGTGTCACTTCCCCCTCAACACAACATCTCCTGTGTTCATATTAACAACCAAGCAACGTGTTGGAGAGAACACTACTAGGTTGTCTTTGTCACACAGTTGGGACACACTTAGTAAGTTGTGTTTTAATCCATCCACAAAATAAACATTTTCAATTGAATGGGAGAGTGACTCACCTATCTTACCTATACCGACAATTGTCCCGGATTTGCCGTTTCCAAATGCCACACTCTCTCCTTCTGAAGCTGTAAGTGAGAGAAAATTGAATTTTTTACCAGTCATATGCCTCGAACACCTACTATCAACATACCACAGCTGCTTGTTCCCTAGGTTGTTCCCCGAGCTGTTTGCTAGGTTGTTTTCTCTCACTTCAGCCTGCAAAACAAATCAAAGGTTAGTTTTGGGAACCCAGATCCACTTGGGTCCCATTCCTTTAGACGTACACATCTCATCTTTCCTAACCCATATTTGTCTTACATAAACTGTGTTTCTTTCAATGGCATACTTTCTCAAAGGACAAGTGTAATGGTAATGACCCGTTTTACCACAGTGATAACATACAATATTCTCAGATCATCCTACGTATTTTTTGTTCACTGGGTAGGTCATCCGCTTAGGCACAAAACCTAGTCCTCTTCTGTTTCGACTGTGATGTGTGTTTAACCATTCAAGCGCTCTTGAGGACCTGTTCTAGAGCTTGTTTGTAGCAAGGTCTAATTCCATTTGTTTTATTTTCTCAAGCAAGTTTTTGTTTTCTCCCAGCAAGGATTCGACCTTTCCTTTTAAGTCAAGGGATTCCTTTTCCAGCTCAGTCAGATTAATGGAACAAGTCTTTTCTTTCATGAGTAGGGTCTCTTTAAGCACATTAATGTTTACATGTAAGGTAAGTGTCTCTTTGTTAACTTCAAGCTTTTCCATTTTGAGAGTTTCATTTTCAAGTTCTAGGTCTCGAACATCCCTTTTTAACTCAGCACATATATCCATTATAGTGTACACCAATTCTTCAAGGGTTGATTTATTGAGACCACATACCTTGTTCTTGAGTTGAGTTAGACTGTTTGTTGATTCATCATCTGAATCAGTGTCACTTCTTGCTATGAGTGCTATATCAGCTTCCTCGGCTTCAGACCCTTCCTCATCTTCGCTTGAATTACCCCAGGCCGCTAGCATAGCTTTTGAGAATCGTTTCGCTGAGCTGCTTACACCCTGTTTCTTGCCCTATTTTCTAGGGTGTTTGGGTTCTTGTTCTTCCTTAAGCAGTGGGCAGTTTCTCACAATATGGTCTAACTTGCCACACATGAAGCATCCGGAGAACTGTTCCCGAGAGGTGTTCCTGGCCTTGCCGAAGTCCTTCCGTTTGCTGTTTTCTTTAACTTTCTTGAAGAACTTCTTAAATTTTTGAGTTATCATGGCAATCTCCTCCTCATCAGAATCAGAATCATCTTCTAAGGCCTTTAGTGCAAGACCTCGATCTCTCTTTGTCTCATCTTTCTGCTGAGAATTTCTTCTAAGTTCATACGTTTGGAGATTGCCAATCAGCTCATCTAGGGTGATCTTGTTCATGTCCTTAGCTTCTTGGATGGCTGTTACTTTCGCTTCCCAAGAATAAGGTAAAATTCTTAGGATCTTCCTCACCAATTCTTCGGTGGTGAAGGATTTTCCCAGGGATTTCAACTCATTCGTTATGTGAGTGAAGCGAGTGTACATGTCCATTACACTTTCACGATCACCCTTCTCAAACAGCTCATATTTTCTCATAAGCAATTCAATCCGGGATTGCTTTACCTGATTGGTCCCTTCGTGAGCTACTTGTAAAGCATCCCAGATTTCCTTGGCAGACTCACATTCAGATATGCGAGCATATTCATCAGGACCTAGGCCAAAGTATAGAAGTTTCTTGGCCTTGGCATTCTTCTCCATCATTTTGTAATCTTCAATATTGAATTCTTTAGGCTCCTTGGGGATTGACTTTCCATCTTCAGTTGTTTTCTTAGGGATGAGTGGTCCATCCTTGATGCGCAACCACAACTCATAGTCCTCGGCTTGGATGTAGTTTTCCATCCTGTTTTTCCACCAACTTTAATGTTGGCCATTAAAGTATGGTGGTCGAGTTATGGATTGCCCCTCAAGTATGCCATTTGGTGTACTCATGTTTAGGATCTCTCAAGACGTTAATCTTTCTAATGAGAACCTTCTCTGATACAACTTGTTAGTTTTAAGAGTACACAAACACAAGAGGGGGGGGGGGTGAATTGTGTTGCCAAATTTTCGCAGTTTTCTGGGAACAGGCTTAGGCCCTGTTTGGACAGGCTGTTTGTAACACGTCCAGAAACTGAAATGCAGCGAAAATAAGTAGAAGAAAAAGGTGAACACAGGATTTTTACGTGGAAACACCTCTAGCCCAACTGAGGCGAAAAACCACGACCTACCCCTGTAGGATTTTCACACAATTTCACTATACGGGCTAAACACGTTACAAAGTAACCTTTACCGTTACAACTTATAACACACACGTAATTGTCTTCCCCAAGACTAGTTACCCCCCGTCCAATAGTCCCCTAGACTTGGACACACTGAACTCACTTTTAAACGAGAGAGAACAAGATGAACACCTTACTTTTGAATGCTTCCCATAAGCTAGTGTAAGGTACAATTAAGTTCCTAGTATGCCAATTTTGAAAGCTTAATTTTTTGCACACACTTTGGTCGGTTTTCTCTCCAGAAATTTTGCTCATAAAACTCTTGAAAGTTGCTGTGAAAAACCGGTGTTTCAATGAGTTGTAGAAAGCAACCTTTTATGGAGAACTTTGAAAGGTAAGACGATTTATCTTCTTATATATTGTTTTTTCAGATTTGGAAAACAAAATCCCTAAAGGAAATAGAGTCTTTTAGCCGCAAGTAGTGGAGTAACGAGAGTTGGGAAAAAATTCCTTAACTGCTTGAGTAAGGCAGTGGTTCTCAGCCACAAGGACTCAACCACTACCCCATGATTTTCTCAAAAGACTTATCCACTTGCCAAAAATTAGAGATTCTTTTTATTTCAAAAAGATCTTGCAGAACCCCTTAGTTAAGGATAATCGTTTGGGGTTAAAATACTCCACATAAAATCTTTTTTGCAAGTCTCAGAGACATTAGCCCAAAAATCAGAGAGAGAATCGTGAAAAATCAACTTTGCAGCTTTGGCTTAAAAAACACCTTGAATACCCTGTTCTCAGAACTGTTCTGAGACAGTGTTCTGAAATTATTTTCAAAGAAAAAAACCCATTTCAAAGTGAAAGTTAAATCAAGACTTTCTAATTGGCATATTAACAAGAATCTAATAAAATAAAAACCATAGCAAAACAAAGACTCTTGTTGAATCAACCAGACATCTTGTAGAAACTTAACTTGCTGCTCCAAACACTCCTAAGAGCTGTTCTTAAGGTTGTTTAGAAGTTCTGGAAAGTCTTGTCAGCCAACTGATCTTGAGTTCCTGTTCTTGAGCATTGTTAGCCAAGCAATTTCAAAGTATTCAATATTTGGAACCTGTTCAATCAACACACTCAAGTATATATTACATTTGTGTTTGTTATCATCAAAACCTTACATTACATAAGGATAGGGTCAACAAGACACAACTCCTCGTTAACCTCCTTAGGGAGTAAAAGGATGTCTTCACCTTCACCGTTGATGAAATACCTGCCATAGGTCCAACTATCATCGATCACCATCTAAATGTCGACCCGGATCACAAGCTTGTGCTGCGGAAGAAGAGGCACAAGGGTGTATAGTGGTGCGATGTGACTTAGAGGATGTCTAAGGATTATTGGACGCATGGTTCATTTTGGAATGCTAGCACTCTTAGTTGGTATTAGATGTAGTGCTAGTAGGGAAACCTAACAGGACATGGTGGATGTGTCTACATTTCACAACCCTTAATAAGGCTTGGTTAAAAGATAGCTACCCCCTTCCTAAGATCGATAAAGATGTGGACTCCTGGGCCAGCCATCCAATGTTGAGCTTTATGGACGCCTTCTGTATCTACCACCAAGTACCCCCGCATATAGATAATCAGGAAAAGGCCATGCTCATCACATATAGGGGCTATATTATTACAAGGTTATGTCATTTGGGCCAAAGAACACAGGAGGGACATATTAGTGGTTTGCAAGTAAGGTATTTCGACACCTCATTGGAAAGAAAATGGAAGTTTATGTTAATGACATGATTGTCAAAATTCAGGATGCCAGGCACCCAACCAACCTATATGAAATGTTCATCTTTCTTCTCACATATGGAATGAAACTTCACCACAAAAAGTGTGTTTTTGGGGTAAGGTTAAGAAAATTCCTGGGATTCATGATCAGTAATTGTAGAGGTTAACCCCCATAAAGTCTAAGTCATCCTCAATATAAGCTCCCAAGGAATGTAAAGGAGGTGCAATGGTTAACAAGACGTGTGACACTTCATGTTCACCTTCGTAGATAAGTGCCAACCCTTCTTCCAAGTACTCAAACAGTGCACCAATTTTGAATAGAACTGGGAAGCAGATGTGACATTCTAGTCGTTAAAAGACTACTATGTCCTGACAGCCCAAAATTGCCTGCCTAGCACAAGGCAAGCCTTTGCTCCTATACTTGGTCGTGTCAGAATTGGCGATAAGCAGGGTCCTAGTGGTAGAAAGGGATAGCGAAGAGATTCCCATACACTATGTAGGTCACGCGCTTACGGGCATAGAGCTTGAGTAACACTTAATTGAGAAGTTTGCTTATGTCCTAGTCTTGGCAAGTACAAAGCTTCATAGTACTTTGAAGCGCACAAGGTGACGATTTCAATGGACCAGCCTTTGAAAAATGTCCTGTGGAAACTCGAAACATTAGGGAGGCTACTAAAGTGAGCAGTCGAGTTGTTCCAATATGAGATAGAGTTCGATGCATGCTGAGCCATCAAGGCCTAGGCCCTAGCCGACTTGCTAGCTGAAAATGCCAGCACAGACTCACAACACTCGCTTTGTGAGGACGCATGGAATCATTTTTTCGATGGCTTTTCAAGTAGCGTTCGTGGTGGGGCCAGTCTCCTAGTAGAAATTCTTCAAAGCAAGGAACAAGAGCAAGCACTTAGATTTATGTTCAAGGCCTCCAATAATGAGCTATAATACGAGGCCTTGATAGCAGGTATTTAGTTATGTAACTAGGGCGGACACCATCTAAGCCTACCCAGACTCTCAGTTGGTCATTGGTTAACTCAATGCTTAGTACAAGATTAAGCACGAAATAATGTCAACATATGCTCGGGGGGTGTGCAAGGTGACCGGTTGCCGAAGGCACTTTGGAATCATTGACATCTCGTGGTCTGAAAACCGATAGGTGATGCCTTGTCAAAGCGTGCTAGCTCGTCAGGCTTGCAACAAGCCTAAGGGAATTTGGTGAGAGACATTGCTAAAAGGAGTACAGACTCCACAAGGTCATGTGGCCGGATGAGAGTTCTACCTAGATGAACATCATTTAGGCATATTTGGTAATTGGGACCCTTTTGCCCAACCCTAAGGAAGTAGAGTGCGTCAAGAAGAGGGCAAAATGGTTCATCTTGTATGACATGATCCTCTACAAGTGATCCTACACTTGTCCAATCTTGCATTGTGTAACACCTAAGGTGGGGGAATAGATCCTGAAAGAGATCCACAAAGGGGCCTGTAGCTCGCATATAGTGGAAGGGTACTAGCTATCACGACCTTTGGACTGGATTTTACTACTCGTCCCTAAAGGAAGATGCCATGACCTTGGTAACGAAGTATGAAAATGCTAGAAGTTCTATCATCTTCAAAAAAGCCCCCCAATTGACCCTCGTACTAACGCCTCTCCTATTCACCACGTAGGCCATGGATATCATTAGGTTGTTCCCAAATAAAACCGAACAACATAATTACTTATTTGTCGCTATGGAAATGGGTCTAAACTAAGGCTTTTGCTTCAACTGTGGCCAATTGAGGTGCAGAAGTTCATTTCGGGAAATATAATCACCCGGTTTGGCATTCTTTAGGGGATGATATTTAACAACGAAAGGCGGTTTGACGGTGGCGGGATCAGGAACTACCTCAAGGAGTATAATCATCAGACACAGTTAATCATTATCACATATCCACAAACTAATGGTCGAGCCGAAGAAGCCAACAATGTCATCTTGTCCAGTCATGCAGAAAAAGTTGGACCATGCCAAAGGGAAATGGGCCAACAAAGTAGCAGGTGTACTGTGGTCTTCTACATGACTGAGAAGATTTCTATGAGGGTGACTCCTTTCATGCTGGTATATGGTTCAGAGGCTGTCCTTCTAATGGAAGTGGCCATCTATACCCACTGCCTTACTACCTGTTAGGAAGATCTAAACAACTCGTGTTGAGGGAGGCCCTTAACTTGTTACTCTCGATCTAAGAAGACACCTACGGAAGTCACTTTATATGTTATGGATGGCATGACTCCATTACAGGAAACTTAGAAAACAACCCTTGGGCGTCAACGATTTAGTTTTGAGGAAGAGCAAAGTCGTAGCCAAAGCACACGAGCATAACAAATTGGTCGTCAATTGGGATGGACTGCGTGACATCTGCCAATAGGTCCATCTATGACATATCACCTCATCGCTCTTCAAGGAGCTGAAATCCCACCGACTTGGCACAATGACAAATTGAATAAGTAAGGGCAACCCAAACACACGGTCCCCTCTTTCTTTTTGTTATCTTATGGCATAAACAATTATTATAAAAGGGACCATGTATTCACTTTTTTACGATCAATCGAAGAACGCTTTTGTCTATATATTTCGTTGGCTTCCTTATGTATGTTTTGCCTTTTGTTAAGGTTAGGGGCATACGGTACAATCATCATGGCCGATTGGCCATACAACGTACAAAAAATAAAGTAAAACTCAACCACAAACATAAGGTCAGGACAAGGAAATAACATAAAGATCTAAAGTAGTTGAATTCATTGAATTTCTGAATATCCAACAAAAGGTGGCCCATGGCCTGACAAGCAAAATACTACAAGGAAAAGGGAAGGGGGCAAAGCAGAAAAGGAAGGGATGGAGCAACATTAGTTTGCATGGCCTTTGTCTTCATCGTCAAGTTCGTCTGAGAATGGGACGGTGTGGTCCAGATCAGTGGGGTCCTTGTCTTCAGTGTCTTTAGCCTGGTCGTACTTGAAAGTGACCTCACTGAGATCCTACCGGACAACCAAGCACAATGGCGGTCTTCAATGCACCTGACCCACACCTCAAAATACCCTACCTTCTATTAGAAGATGGGGGAAAGGTGCTCAATGAAATCGAGAGAAAAGTTAGTCATCTTTCATCTCGGTTGTGCTTAAAACCACACCGTTTGGCCACCTCAGCTTCCTCCTTTGCAACCATCTTTTTGGCCTTACCTATATGCTTAGGTCCTCAAGGTGATTGTGAAGGCTCTCTCTTTCCTTCTCCAACTCCTCATTCTCCTTCTTCAGCTTCCCCTACCACCTCTTGTATTTGGAGGAAAATTCTTTAGCTTCATTCTCCTCCTCCTTGAGCATCAGGCTCCTAATGGCCCTAATGACATGGGCAAAGCTTGTGGAAGATAGCCAGGAGAGAAGTCAGATAACAAGGTGGGGCGAAAGATATAGGAAAGCGTGGGGTTAAAAGGGTTAAGACTACCTCAGCCATGGTCACCCGTCCCTCAATTACCACCTAAGATTTGAGGAGGTTGAGGAGTAAGATCCCAAGAACGAGCATGCCTCTCCAAAGCGTGGCGTTAAAAGGGTTAAGATTACCTCAGCCATGGTCACCCGTTCCTCGATTACCACCTAAGCTTTGAGGAGGTCGAGGAGTAAGATCCCAAGAACGAGCATGCCTCTCCACCAAGTCAGGCTTGATGTAGTGGTTAACGATGAGGAAGAGCATGGCCGCTGCAAACCTTCAAGGCCCCACTGCAACTTGCTGATGGGTCATTTGACGGCTCCCTTAGGAGCCCCCTTGAGGGTACAACCTCGGTACCCCCTTCATGTTCTCTTAGTAGGCCTTTATTTGGGACTCTGCTTCTCGGGACGCTGACATTTCTTGACTGTAATGAACCTTTACCGAGAAAGTCCAATGTTGTTGGGAGGGTAAGATTTTGGTGAGTACATTAGCCAGCTGTGAATTTGTGGGTAAATAGCCCAATTGCAACAACCCCTCCATAACTTTATCCCTTGTAAAGCGGCAGTCAACTTCGATATATTTTGTCCTTTCATGGAATATTGGGGTTCAAGCAATGTGAATTGTAGATTGGTTATCAGAATGCAAGGTCACAGGTTTAAGGTTTGATACACCTAATTCTTGAAGGAGGCTAACCAGCCAGGTTACGTCAGCTGCAGCATGTGCCATAGCTCTATATTCAGCATCAGCAGAAGACCTTGCGACAGTGGACTGCTTCTTTGATTTCCAACTAATGGATGGTTGATCAAGAAGTATAATGTAACCTGTGACAAATCTATAGCTCATTGGACATCATGCCTAGTCTGAGTATGAAAAAGCTTAGAGTTTTAAAGAGTCAATGCCTTTTAATAAAATCCCTTAGCTTGAGGTACCTTATATGTAACTAAGTAGGTGATCCAAAGCCGCCATGTGAGAAGTTGTAGGATGTTGCATAAATTGGCTTAAGGTTTGAACAACAAAGGAAATATCAGGTCTTGTATTGGATAGATCGGTTGCATGATTTAAAAATTCAAAACGTAGTACAAGAAAAATCAACTAAAAAATCATCTCAAAAGGTAGAGAAAGAAGAAAGGGAAAGAGTATAAGCGGTTTAATCTTAAGGAACTACAGAATATGTTTGATAAAGAACAAAATTCAGAAGAATTGAACAAAATCATAGGAGCAATAGTTGATAAACAAGATGTATTATCCAATGATAATGAAGAGACAAATAATATCCAGTTAGAAGAGGAAATATATCAGCAGATGATCCTAATTAAACTAGAGGATCTTAATGTTGTACCTTTAGAAGAAATTAGAAAGAAATTTGATAAAAAAAATGTAGGAAAGTGGTATTTGATGATGAAACCAATGAAATTGGAGAAGAACTCGACATGGATTAAATCGAATCCAATTTAGTAAACAATGTTATTCCCAAATATAAAGAATTTGGTGAGCCTTTTAGAAGAAATGTCCATTTTATGAGACCAAGATACATTCTAGCATAACGTACAACTAACTTTTCTTTTGGGTTTAAGGAAAACCTCGTCCTATGAAGAAATTGGCCTAACCCCAAGTAGTCAAACGGGTTACATTTTAAACATCAATGGAGCTCATGATAAAGAGTAAATATTTGAGCATTGGAAAAGATGAATGAATAGTATGTTAAATTTAAATATCACAAGGACCGCTGAAAATTACCTAAACTATATTGAGCATAGCTTTTCTGTAACTGTATCTTATTGGTATGATTCACTAAATGAGGATGGTAAAAATGCATTAAGAATGATAGAAACACCAACTGCAATGTTTAAAAACATATGTAAGGAAATCGAAACTGAATTCATTAGAGCTAAACTTGATTCCGAAGAAGAAGCTAGAAAATGGCAAAGAAAAATTAATAACATAGAATTATGGGACATGAGGTATCTGTAGAATTATATTACTAAATTCAGCGAGTGTTATTACTAAAATGGGCATAATGCAACCATCTTGGCATGTTTTATGATAAATTACAATATCTGATCAATTCTATAATAAATGAAAAGTCAATCGCATGGCTTGAAAGTAGATGTCGTTGATCCCTTGGTTCAAGAATCTGTTATATAAGAAAATGGGTCAATGATCAATGTCTCGATCTCCAAAAGCAAAAGAAAATAAAAAGTAGTTTCTAGCTTGTTGGGATTATCCTCACCAATGGGGAAAGGAACCTGAAATAAGAAAAAACTAAAATTATATAAGAAAAAGAGCTTTAACAAGCAAAGGGGTGAAAAGTATAAAAGAAAATATTACAACAAACCAAGCCCTAGATAATGAAATTTTTTTAGAAAAACGGCATATTGTCCTGCTAGGAAAAACAATTGTAAGTATTGGGCATGTGGGAAAATGGGTCATTTGAGCATCCTTAAGAAAAACAGAAGTCGGGATTCCTCATTGCTATATGAGCAAAGATCTCTGATTATCTTAATAGTTTAAGTTCCTCTTCAATCTTTCCATCATAATATTTCCACTTTCAGGCTTTCAATAAAAGAAGTTTTCCAGTAGGAAATGTTATTCAATCGAACCTTATGACTTAAATATTATAATTTTTTGATTAAAGTCTCACTATCCTTAGAAACATATGAAACTTGATTAGTGACTGGATCTGAGGTAGGAAACGAAATAGATCTATGCTGTGATCTAAGGAATGTGTGGTTGAGATTAGCAATATCTGTAAACTGAAAGGTAGAGAAATGCAAGGATTTAACATCGACTAAGTTCAGGTAATAGTCAAAACATTCTAATTAAGCTTTGTTATTCTACTAAGCATGTTGAGCCTATAATAAAAAAATATAATATTTATGATATGAGTAGTAGATTGTGATAATTAGCACTAATAAAGTCATTATAAGAACCTAAATCGTTTAATACAAGAATCTTTCTTGAAAAAACTCAAAAAATAGCAAAATTACTCAAAGTATCCCAGTTGGGCCAAAGTTGAAAATTTATCAAAAAGTTTCGGACCAAAATAATAATACGAAGACCAGAAAGTCATTTTCTTCAAACCTCGAGAATCCAAAAAATTAATTCTTGAATTTCGTGGATCCAACAATTCAGGCACCATAGTTGGAGGTGTCGACAAGTAAATAACTCTCATTTAGGTTATATTGGATAGCACCAAATTGCAAAGGGATAGGACAAGGAAAATGTGAGGCTCAAATTATTGCAAAGAAAACAAACAAATGATAGGGTTTATGTCATATACACTTGTAACTACAATTGAAAGATAAGATTATGAGTGAAAATGGTAATAATTCAAGAGCCACGAAGCAAACAAAACTCCAAAGGAAACATAAGGAATACCAAACAAAATCAAAGCTTAATACAGGGTCAACAAATCGATTTAGTGAGCATACTCATCCCAAAATTAGAGAAAGTAATTAATATAAGATGAGATCGTCATTATGAAAAATAAGTGGAAAGAATTCTAAGAGATAACAGAAAAACAAATGTAGGTGTGTTAACATGATTAACATAAGATTCAAGTGAACGTATAAGATAACAACGTTAAAGCTACAAGTAGATGAATAAATGTTAGGGATTACAATATTATAAGAAAGTACAAAACACAATTTATTAGAGAGACAAAGATATCAATGATAAAATAGCGAATGTTGTTCCAAAGAGCCAATTGACTATAATAGGGTTAGGATGAAGTTATACATGTTTTATATGTTGTGTGTGTATGCAGGCAGTGCTTTCTTATGGGAAGAGACATTGTGTACTGACCGCTGGTTGTTAAGGTATATTGCCTTCCTCTGTTATACTGTTCTTTTGTTATATAGCTCTAGCACCTTGTCTTTTTAATATATCTTAGTCAGTCCGTGCTATGTGTCCTTAATTTTACCATTAAATGGTTTTACAAAAATCTTTTTTTTGTGGGTCTCTTGAAATCAGCATCTGTATGGCCAGGAATGCCGGTAGAGGTAAGGTTGCCTATAGCTAGATCTCCCCAGATTCCGCAAAAGCGAGACCTACACTAGGAGGTGTTGTTGTTGTTGTTGTTGTTGTTGTTGATGATGAAGTTATACATGTAAGGTAGAAAACATATATCAAAAAGGTAAAAGGTTTTGGAGGTTCGTAAGGTAAAGAAAACAACAGGTCAAGGAAGCACAAAGATGGCAATTAGGCCCTTTTTTAACATGTGATAATAATCACCTACCTTAATGATCCACCAGGCTCACTTCTTACCTAGTAACTCAAAGGTCAAATTCAATTCCAAAATCACCTTTAGTATAATCCTACAAAGGCTAATTTATCTCATTCATTTAGTCATCTACTTAGCTCATTGAACTTACTATCGACCATTAGGGACATACATCATAACATTCTGTAGTTTCAACTAAGGCCACCGGTCATAGTTCAACAACACTAGGAAAATAGCTAAACGTTTTCATTTAAGCTATATGTCTATTTTATACCAAGGCGATTCTCTATGGTAATAACTTTCACCAGATGGTCACTATTTTGAAACACACAAAGCAAGCACTTCATAGCTTGGGCTATACATCCAACATTTTAAGTCACCAGACAACACATAGAGGATGCAAGGCATATGCAAGGTGATACTTATGAAATTAAATATATACAATTCCCATTTCCCATATTTACACTCACACTCGCTTACTACATATCTCTACAAAGTCTTGGGCTCTACTTTGGAGTGAACAACCGTAAAGTTAGCCATTAGCGATGAACCTAAAGCTCTTCTACCATTCTATGATGCCTTGAAAATTCTAACTCAGTTTTATATTAATCTTTAGCATGTTTAACACAAAGGAACAATCTAGTTTGGGGTTACTACCATAAATACGTTGTGGACTCTAGGAGTTACTCTATTAGGAATAACTAGCAAGCTAATTCTCCCACCCACTCAATGACAGAGTAAGTGCCAATATACCTTGTGGTAAGCTTGCCTGATTACCCAAATCGCATGACGCCCTTGGTGAGTACGACTTTTAGGAAGACTTGGACTCCAACTTTGAACTTTAAGGCTCTTTGTGCTTGTCTGCGTAGCTCTTTTAGTGGCGCTCTCAGCTACCTTCATCCTCTCTTGGATTACTCATACCTTCTGTGTGGTTGCCTAAAACAGTTCAGGTTCAATGAAGACTGCATCACCAATCTCTTGCTAGCATAAGGGCGCTCTGCATCTCCTTCCATATAATGCTTCAAATGTTGATATTCCTATTTTAGAGTGGTAACTATTCTTGTAAGAGAACTCGATCGATGGCAGTTACTCATCTCATGGTTTCTTGATGTGCAGAACACATGCTTGTACCGTATCCTATAACGTTTAGGTGGTACACTTAGTCTGACCATCTGCACCAAGGCGGAACACTATACTAAAGTGTAGCTTGGTCCTAAATTCCTCTTCGAGTTTCTGTCAAAACCTAGCTTGGAACATTGTGTCACAGTCAGAGACTATGAGCTAATAATCCACATAATGGGCAATCTCCTCCAAATAAGTGTGCGCAAGCTAATCCAAGGTCTAGATACAATGAATCAGTCTTGTTGGCATACAAATCCATCTGAAATTTTTAAATCCTCGTGGTGGAAGGTACCTCTTAGGACATATTATTTTGCACTATAGTTGCTCTTTGCTATCTATATGAGGGTCCACTTGCAGCTCGCTATGTAGTCCTAACTAATAGGTGGGTCAGTTTCTCCTCCACCCTTAGTTTACCAAAATGCGTTTGTTAAGATCTTAGTCGCACCAAGCAACATATCTAAGGCACACTTATTGGTTCATTATGAAATCATTGAACTTTACTCAACTCGTATATAAATCCTTATATTCATATACAATACAAAATGTTTCCATGATTATCCCAAATGTATTTTTTTCCCCTCCAAACATTCTTGAGGCATTCACAATGGTTATTTGCTAGGGGTCAAGTTAGCTAACCCAATTTCAATAAAGGTGATGATACTGAAAAATATAATTTTGTTTGATAAATGAACTCCAAAAATAAAGCCAAATAACATGTATGTCAATAGATAAATATAATTATCAATTCCACTTATCCTAGTCTATCTTCATATTTTCTTATTGCTTTTCCTAATTTGTTCTCCAATTGTGTCATTCACAAGCTTTATGGATATGTTTGTCACAGCAAGGAAACCTAATGGTGTGAAACCCATATATAGCCACATAATATGAATAATGTAAAAGAGCCCAATGGCATATCTAATAAAAATTCTTAATAAGCTCACCCCAACTTATGTCAAAACATTATAACTCTCCCTTAAGACCTAGTGTGGGGTCAATCCTTTTATAGAAGGGGGATGATCTTGATCACTTAGGTTATATTAGATAGCACTAAATTGGAAAGAGATAGCATAAGGAAAAAGTGAGGCTCAAAATTATTGCAAAGAAAACAAAGCAATGATAGGGTTCAGGTGAACTACACATGTAACTACAACTGGAAGAAATTTTTTTTGGTGAAGATAAAATCATGAGTTAAAATGTTAATAACTAGAGGGTTACCAAGTAAACATAACTCCAAAGGAAATATAAGGAATGTCAAAGAAATTCGAAGCTCAGTATAGCGTCAACAAATTGACTTAATAAGCACAGTCATCCCAAAATTAGAGAAAGCAATTAATATGATGAGATCATTGTTAAGAAAAACAAGTGGAAAGAATTCTAAGAGATAACAAAAGAATAGAGGTAGGTGTATTAAGACAATAAACGTGATAGTCAAGTGAATGTACAAGATAACAAAGTTAACGCAACAAGTAGATGAACAAAAGTAAGGGATCACAAAGTCCCAAGATAGTACATGGCATAATTTATCGGAAAGATAAAGATATCAATGTTAAAATAACAATTGCTATTCCCAAGAGGAGATTGATTACAATAGGGTTAGGATCAAGTACCTAAGTAAGGTTGAAAACAATAGATCAAAAATGTAGAAAGTTTTTGGAGGTTAGTAAGCTAAAGAAAGCAAGAGGCTAAGGAAGTACAAAAATGGTTATTGGCCCCCTTTGTAACATGCAACGATAGTCACCTGCCACATTGATCCACCTTAAGCTCACTTCTGACCTAGAATAATACTTGAACTTAGTACCTCACTGGTCAAATTCAAATCTAAAATCACCTTTAATACAAGCCCGGAAAGATCAACTTAGCTCGTCCACTTAGCTCATTGAGCTTAGTATGGACCATTAGACACATACATCATGACCTTCTATAGTTTCAACCAAGGCCATCGATCATAGTTTAGGGACAATAGGAAAATTGCTGAATGTTTCCATGTAAGCTATTTTTTTATTATATACCATGGTGATTCTCTGTCCTAATAGCTTTCACCACATGCTCATTATTTTAACATACACAAAGCAACAACTTTGTAGCTATAAACCCAACATTCTATATCACCAGATGGCATACAGTGGATGGAAGGCATACACATGGTGATTCCTAGTTAAACCACAAAGCCTAATACTTAATCATACTAAATAAATTGTTAACTAAAACTACTATGCGGCCTTGGTCACATCCAATCCTCATGCAGCACATTGGCAGTTGAAAAAAAACATTTTGAACAGTGAGATGGAGCTTAAAAATGTCTACCTCTAACCGTAAAACTCCTACTTAAATTCATTTCTAGCATTTAGAGGTAAGAGGGAAATATTCATACAATTCAAAGAAGATTCCCAACTAGTTCAAGATCTTTGAATTTCGAACATTAGCCATTATTCAAAATCAAAACAGAGTCAATTTCATTAGTGAACGACCTCACCAAAAGGTCTCATGGCCTTTCATCGAACAACTTCATGGGTTACCCGAACTCATCTTGGAATTCGTCCATCTACAATGGCACATACCCAAAGGCCACATGGTATAGCTTTGGGTGACTGACTTATCTCTATATCAGGTTATACCTACCCTAATCTCAGGAGGCATCCTTTAGTAAAGTCGCCTTCCTCTTTCACTTTAGGATTTAGTATTTTATGAGCTGGTTCATTTGGCAACCCGCAAGCCTAACCCATCTCAATCGAAACTTCTATTAACTTAGCAAAACCGCTATAAAACATGAAGTGTAGGTATTAACATTTAATCACAACTCCATATCACACATTTGGAACTTCATAGAACACATGTCGCAGTTCAACTTGTACACATAGGGTCCCCTTGGTATACAACATCACATAAACAATTCATAAACATCCAAAACACATTTTGAAAGAACATCCAAGGGAGTTAGGACATAGACATTACCTCATAACAGCATAAGTGACCTAACTTAACCTCAAACCTAATGCTTTGGGCCTAAGGGATAAAATAAGAAGTTACAACATGGAGTAACTTAAGAGAGTCCTTACACCCAAAACCAATCTTTTTCAATTCAAAAGTCAAACAAGGCCAGTAATCCACATGAATAAAACTAAGAACCCCAAAAACTAATTTTAAGAACCCAAGTCATTTGCAGAAGCTCATTTACTCAAATAAAATAATTATTGAAATCTCAACCAAGGGCTTAGGAGCAGTTTCAGGTCAGTTTTTTGACCCAACTTACAGAAGCCATAATTCCAATAAGAGAAATCATATAGAAGTGTTTAAGAATAATGTAGAAATCTCTATTTTCCTACTACAACTTTTGATTACAACCAACAATAACAACTACCTCAAAAATGCATATCTTTCCACATAGTTAGTTTCGGGTTAGAATTACATAGTCTCGGGAGAAACTTTATTTCTCTTCCTTTTAAGTCCAAAATTGATGATTCAAAATTTTTATAAAAATAGAATCACAGTAATATGTTTTTGCAATGTTTCATGATTTTTAACTTAGTACATAAACCTAATTTATTCCTTGAATTCATGTCTAGTGCATGTCTATTTTCTGGTATTAGTTAGACTTATATTCCATGCATGAAGTCACCGTATTCAGCCAGGAAAATCCATGAACTCAACTTAAAAATTTTTCCCAACATCCACTAACACTTATAAGTTCCTAAAAAGCTTAATCAGGCCTAGTAGAAAGATGAAGGAATGAGAAGTACAGAGGTTTGCTTCTTTGGTTTGAATGGAGGTTCAAGAGAAAGATTTTCTCTTTCAGAACAGCTCTATATTTGAAATTTAATTTCAAAATAATATGTTATAAGATTAATCAAATGATTTAATGGGATAGAATCAAAATTCCTCATCAAGACTCAAGGGTTTAAACAAAACACTAATCATGCTTTCACTTGCCAAAGAGAAGGAAACAAACAAGAGAAAGAGAGTGGGCGGTAGTCAACGATAGGGATAGTGGTGGTGGTGTTCATGTGAGAGAGGGATGGTGAGCAAAAGGTGAGAGGAAGAGATTATGTGTGAGAAAGAAGAGTAAGGAAGAGGGGGGCACGTTATTATGTGAAAATAGGGCTTTGAATTTGTTTTTCCCATGGTTGGTAAAGGGGGAAGATAGAGATTAGGGGATTAAGTTTTTTGGCAATTTGAGGATTTTGGGGGGTTTTTAATGTCCCTACCAAAATATTATTAAAAATTTAAATTTTAATATTTGACGTTCAGAGGGAAGGCTTGAAATAAAATTTATTTTTCCAAATTAAAACTTGATTTTGTATTTATTAAAAACATTGATAGAGTCAAATCTAAGGATGTTTGGGATTTACCTATATTTACAAAGGCTCAACGCTAAATTTACTACCTACAAGCTCAAGCAACTAGCGATGATTTTCAAAATTGAAATCATATTTATTATTGTTAGAGAATTATGAATATAAATTTTCATGGTTTTACATTCTAGCCCCTTAAAAAAAGTTTCATCCTCAAACTTCAGAAACAACTCAGTCTTAAATGTCTAAATTTTTAGGGTCTTACAATTTATCTCTGCTACAATTTAGTCAACATTTTTAACTACTTAAACAATTCCGTCTATGTTTTTGTTTTTCCATGGAAAATTAGTTATGGTCAACAACATAATGGAAAATTTAACATGAAAATCCATTTTCCTTAGAAAGACACTCTTTATAGAAGATGGTGTTTGTTGGTATCTCCTACTAATTGGGGGGAACATAGTTATGTTGGTAAGTGGAGCTATCCTTGCCAAGTATCACTAGTTCATAATTCACTAAAACTCAAACACATGTGGCACTAGCAAATTCACTCAAAACCCTTGTTTAGTTTGCTAGTAAGCCTTAAGTGTTGCTTAACTTAGACTTGAGAAGCCAAGTAAGTGCACACACACTCAACGAGAACTTAGAGAGAAGGTAGACATAAGAAAGTTTGGGAGAATATCTTGTATTGCACTTGAAAATACTTGGTGTACAAATGATTCCCCTTGAGGATATATATACACATCCACCTCTTGAATGAATGGTGAAGATTTATTTGATCATATGGCTAATATTGCATATTCAGAATGTTTTATACAAATATCCAAGATTCTACACAAGTATGGAATTGTGTGGAACCCTATGGAACACTCTAAAATATACTCTAAAGAAATTTACAAAAATTCAGGGCATTCTAGAGTGGTCTATGACATCCTCCCCTACCTAATCCAGCGACATCCTCATCACCTTCTTGTCTTCGAATGCTTGGATTTGTTGCTTGAATTACCACAAGTGTTGGATGGGCTCCCAGCTAGTCTCACTTTCAGGTAGTCACTTCTACTTGACGAGGAGTTCGTGTGTCCGTCGTTTGTTTATGTGCTTCACCACTCTATCAACAAGGACTTACTCTTCTTTCTTGTCATGTTTAACTCTCATACCCATCAGTGGCCATTGTGAAATGCCCCTACTCGAATCTACCTGATGTCCATGATAAGACTTGAGTAGACTTACACAGAAGACAGGATGATACTTAATCTTGGATGCAACTCCACCTTGTAAGCTTGCGCTCCCACCTTTTTAAGATTGGGAAAAAGACCTTCTTGTCTTCAAATAAGACTTTGATGTCAACCATTGTTAAGCCAAAAAATCATGCGTTATTTTCATAATTATTTCGATTATATTATATATATTATTTCATCTAATTTGTTTTATTTTATATATTTTACAGGGTTAGTATTAATTTAATAAAGAGGAGAAGAGAGGACGTTGAACCTCACGTTTTACACGCTTGGCTATAAAGACGGTCCAAAAATAATAATTTATGAAAAATATTATTTCCATAGTTATTTAATTCAGCTAGGGTTTCAAGAGTTGAAAAAGAGCTAGAAGTCTTAAGCGAGAAGAAGTTTAAGGAAGAAGAAAGAAAAAACCCTAGTCACTAAGCCTAAGCCCATATCAGAACTGACCCTAACACCCCTCATCTCCACCATCATTAAACCCCACGGCTGCCCCTCTCTTGGGGATCATCATATGTAGAGCATCATCATGTTTTCATCTTCACCATCTCCTCCACAACAAAAGCCACGACACACCATATAATCCTAACGGCTGCCTTCTTCATCTCAACCAACACCATCATCACCAATTATCTTACATCTTGATCACCATCATCATCTTGCCTCACACACCAAAGCACGGCTACCCTCCATTCACACATGAAACCATCATCATCATCTCCTTGATCTCCTCCTCCCCAAGCAGCCCCATCTCCTCTTTACCCCGGCAAACCCCTCGTCCATCATCCTCACACTTCACATAGCATTCACGCCAATCCCACCCTCACCAAGCATAGCCATCATCATCTTCTTTCCTTCACCTACCCTCACGCTACACCTTCACGGCTACTTCCCATAATCACCATCATCATAGTAGGGGTACTTTAATTTATTTTATTTATTTAGTTTATTGTTAAACATGAATTATTTGGGTGAATTGTGTAATTTTACTTTTAATATGAGTGAGTAATTTTTTTGTGCCTAGTATAATCTTCTTGAAGCCATGCTAAATTTACTATTTTGAAACAAGTTTTGTGCTTTAATGCCTAGTTGATTTAATTTTATGATTCTTTAGCGATTAGCGTTTATCGTTTATGAAATTTGTGTTAAATCGATTAGAATGCATGCTAGTTGATTAAATACAATTTCGATTGATAGTTTAGAAGACTATAATATGTAAAAGTTATAGTCTTTTAGGCTTAGGTATCACCCTAATTAATCCTGGATGGCTCAAACTCATCTCTTTTAACTAGGTAATTGCTTTAGATCTTTGTTAAATCGATTTGCTGATAAATTGATTACAAGGTGTTAAATGAGTTTTTTCTAATTCTTAATGCTCTAGTTTGGTTAAAGTTTTGCATTGGTGTAAAGATTATCAAATTAGTAGGGTTTATATTGGGTCTGGACCTAAGTAAACTAGAATCTAAGGAAAAACGGGGAAGAACCACTGGTGGATATCTTCTACAGATTAACTCATGAATGAAATTAACTTGTGTGTTGATGATAAATATTAATTTGCATGGTGGATTGAGATTATACTAAGTATCCTTGATAAATTTGACAACTTTGATAATTATTTGTTGTTTATAGTTAATTTGGTTTGTTTGTTAACTTTAGTTTCATTTTATTAGTTACCATATAAATTCAATCAACCCCCCTCCCCAAACGTTTAGTCTTTTAGGAGTGTCTAGGTAATTTTAGATTGTTTAGATTTTGATTTTTGGAGTCGTTATAACTTTAGATTGATTTATATTCAGTTTTAGTATTTAATTACCGGTTTGTTAGAAATTAGAATAGAAATAGTTATTTTTGTATTTTTTTCGATTTTTATTAGTTCCTAGGGTTTATTTGGTGCCCTAGTCTACACATATTTAATTTCGTAATTTTTGGAAGTAATTCGATAATTTTTCAGAATTATTTTGAGAAAATGATAAGTGCAGGTTTTTAGGTTATTAATTCTAAAAATTTCGATTTTTAATTTTAATTTATGATTATTAGGTGTGGTTAATTCCAGAAAAATGTGTCCTAAAATCAGGGTAATTTTCGTGATTAAGTTCGTATTTATATTAATGCAGATTATTTTATTTCTAATTTCAGATTTATTATTCTGCTTGATATTCTGTGCTAATTTTCCGATCTGATTTTTCTGAAATTAATTTGATACAATTTAGAATTTATAATCTTCTAGACCTGAATAATACTATTTTAGGTTACAATTTGACACTTTTAATATTTATTTTCTGACTATTATTTGTTGTTATTGATTTTTAATTAGAATTCCAGTTACTATTCTGTTTTTACTTTTCTAGATTATTTAGGGAATATTTTTACTATTTTATTTCAAGAATATGATCTAGAATATCTAGGATCATCAATTGGTATTTTTCTAGATTTTTATTCATTAGATTTTAATTATTTTAGAATTATGAAGATTAGACTTAATAAATTAGATTAGTAAAATCATTTAGGATTAAGCTAGCCTTTTACAACAATATTTCCTTGTGGATCGATCATCACTTTCCTATGCTATAAAAAAGTATTTAATAATCGATGTAGTGGTTAAATTTGTAGCTCTCGACAAGCTTTACAAATTTTGGCGCCGTTGCCGGGGAAAGAAAATTAAATCGTTAGTTTACTTCTATTTAATTTTACTACTTTTATTTTCTTGTTTTTATTTTAATTTTTGCAGATTGACCGTAGTGTATAAAATTAAGGAGTGGTAAGGAAATTGGAGAGGACAAGGAGTCACCATTGAAAGCTAAAAACAACGAGAGTCAGCCTAACCCAGTAAGTTTTAGGGTTAAAGAGGTAAGGATGTCTATTCTTCGGGAACTTGCTGCCCCTAAGCTAGAAACCCAACCCATATCCATTACTTATGCTGTATTAGATAAACCTTGAAATTGAACTCTGGATTCATCAATTTATTACCTAAGTTTCATGGATTAGCTGGAGATGACCCCTATAGACACATTAGTGAATTCCCTATTACCTGTTCTGCTATGGTGCCTGAAGGAATTCTTGATGACCAAATTAGACTAAGGGTCTTTCCCTTTTCTTTGCTTGGTAATGCTAAGGACTGATTATATTATATGCCTACTGGATCTTTTTCTAGCTACATGGACTGCATTGCATAAATCGCTTCTATAAAAGTTTTTTCCTGCATCCCGTATTGGATCTATTAGGAAAGATATATGTGGAATCAAACAAATGAATGGGAAAACTTTTTGTGAGTATTGGAAAAGATTTAATAAATTGTGTGCTAGTTGTCCCCAACATCAAATAGCTGAACAACTATTGATTCAAGATTTTTATAAGGGTTTGCTTCCTATGGATCATAATATGGTAGATGCTGCTAGCGGAGGGGCTTTAGTTAATAAAACGCCAGCAGAGGCTAGAAATTTATTTAATCTAGTGGCCCAAAATACTCAGCAGTTTGGTGTTAGGGAGTCACAAGTCAAAAGGGTCAATGAGATTGGTTCTATTTCATCTGTAGAGAATCAGTTATCTTATATTACTGATATGTTAAATAAGATTGTTACTGGGGGTATTCAAAAAGTAGTAATATGTGGTATTTGTTGTCTAGAGGGGCATCCTACTGATGTATGTCCTACTCTACAAGAAGGTAATGTTAATGCTCTTTACTCTAACCAAAATCAAAGGAGGTATGATCCCTATTCGAATACTCATAATAAAGGATGGAGAGACCACCCTAACCTTAGGTATGACCCTAAGCCTAATCCACCTAGTTTTGACCAACCCTCTCGTCAACCTTCTAGTCAAGATAAGACCAATTTCCTCCTAAAACAAGTCTTAAGAAGGTTCAAGAGAAACTCTTAAGCAGGTTCAAGAGAAACAAACTGCAACTGATATCATAGGTAACAACTTGCAGGCTCAAATGCAAAATAGATTACCATCTCAGCCTTACCCTAACCCTAAGGACAATGTTAGTGCCATAACACTTGGGAGTGCGAAAGAGTTACAAGAACCTAGGAAGAGTAGAGAGGTTGAGCTTGAGTTAGAGGGCAAGGGGGCTGAATCAGAATTAGATACAGAGTTTAATCAAGCTACTAAGGAATTAGGAGAAAAGAAAAGAGAATCTTACAAGCCAATCCCACCTTTCCCTAGTAGATTTAAAAGCCCTGCGTCTAAGGCGAATGAGGCTAACCAACAGATTTTAGAGACTTTAAGGAAGGTATAAATTAATATACCTCTCCTTGATGCCATTAAAAAGGTGCCTTGTTATGCTAAGTTCTTAAAAGAACTATGCACTACCAAGAGGAAGCTTATTGGTAATGAGAAGATAAGTGTGGGGGGGGGGGGAAATGTGTCTGCTGTTTTTCAAAGAAAACTTCCCCCTCAGTGTCAAGACCATGGTGTGTTTTCTATTCTTTGCAAAATAGGAAACCTTTGCTTTGATAAAGCTATGCTTGATTTAGGTGCCTCTATTAATGTTATGCCTAGATCTATTTATGACAAACTGAACCTAGGAGAATTAAAGAAAACTGGCATAGTGATTCAAGTAGCTGATAGGAGCAACACTTATCCTGATGGAGTGTTAGAGGATATTTTGGTTCAAGTGAATGAACTAGTGTTTCCTACTGACTTTTATGTAATGAACATGGGTGAAGCATGTCATGATATTCCCATCTTGCTTGGCAGGCTATTTTTGAAAACAGCTAGGACTAAAATTGATGTGCATGAAGGAACATTAACCATGGAATTTGATAGCGAAGTGATTAAATTTAATATTTTTGATGCCATGAGATTCCCTGCTGATGTGAGTTACGTGTATGCACTTGATGTTATTGCTTAATTGCCCTAAGATATGTATGACTTATCCAATGAGGATGAATTTTTGACTGTGCTTTCTAAGAGTCTTGATCATGCTGAGTTTCAAAAAGTTCCTTACCAGATTAATGATGAGTTACTGGAAGAGATCCAACTAGAGGATCCATGAGCTTCATGAAGTCGAGCCAACGACTATAAATAAAGGCGCTGGTTGGGAGGCAACCCAACGTCTTTAGGGAAGTACCTATTTAATTTTGCTTTTATTTTCATTATTTCTTTCTTTTTGCATGCGTTAGGGACAATGCATGAATTAAGTATGGGGGGGTGCATCCTGCATTTAATTTTCGCAGTATTTTCGCAGTATTTGTTCTTAAAAAAAAAGAGTAGAAAATTGAAAAAACAAAAAATTCTTTTCTTACAAATAATGCATGATATGAGTTTATGCTAGGCTTGCTTGTTTAGAAATTTTTTTTTGTTTCATTAGCTATTTTCTAGTTTATTCTTTTATAAGTGAAGACTTCCAAGCATGATAGTTATCCTTTCGAGAAGTTTGAGTTGATCCTTATACATCTTTTTAATAAGTAACTCTCTTGATTATCCATCTTATTTAGTCATTTAATATATCCGATTCAGAGGCAATAAAATGACCTGGCCCATCTCTTAGACTATTGAATTAGTTGAATAATTCATTAAAATTGTGATTTTACTTGTCTGTTGTTCATAGAGTCAAAGTTGGGAATGACAAGTACCCCTTTGAGGCATGCGCTACTGGGTGCTACCCTTTGAGGCAATACTGCAACTGGAAAGCTTGCTTCCCATACTAGTGAGCCATTAAAATAAAAGTAATGATAAGAATGAATTATTTGTTCCAGCACCTCTATTCGGGTGAGTGTGAGACAGAGAGTGTTTAATTTCTAAAACCCTATATGAGCCTCTAATATGTGCGCAAGTGAAGTTTGAACAGAAGAAGAAGAGGAAAATAAATACAAGGCAAGTTTAGGATCAATTTAATGAAGTTATTCTACCTAGTTCAATTGTCTCTATAGCCAGACCATGCCTAAATTTTTCTATGTTAAATTCTTTTTCGATCTCTTGATTGGTGTATGCATAATCAAAAAGAGATAGATAATTATTGATCTTGTTATATCATTATAGAAGTGTTGTGAGGTTAGTAAATAAACTCTCTAAGAATAGTTGGATGTTTAGCAGGTATTCACTTATTGAACGAAAAAGTAATTAATTCAATAACACTGTTTTTCTGAAGCAAGCCCAGACCTAGTATGAATATCATAAGTATGCATGATTTTATAAAAAAAAAGAAAGGATGTCAACTTTAGGTCGAGTCTAAGATTTCTTTGCACGAGGACGTCCAAAGTCTAAGTGTGAGGGAATTTGTTAAGCCAAAAAATAATGCATTATTTTTATAATTATTTCGATTATATTATATTAATTATTTCGTCTAATTTGTTTTATTTTATATATTTTTCAGGGTTAGTATTAATTTAATAAAGAGGAGAAGAGAGGACGTCGAAGCTCGGTTTTTACACGCTTGGCTATAAAGGCGGTACAAAAATAATAATTTATGAAAAATATTATTTCCATAGTTATTTAATTGGGCTAGGGTTTCAAAAGTTAAAAAAGAGCTAGAAGTCTTGAGGGAGAAGAAAGAAAAAACTCTAGTCACTAAACCTAAGCCCATATCACACCTAACCCTAACACCCCTCATCTCCACCATCATTAAACCCCACGGTTGCCCCTCTCTTGGGGATCATCATATATAGAGCATCATCATCTTTTCGTCTTCACCATCTCCTCCACAACAAAATCCACGACACACCATATAAACGTGACGGCTGCCTTCATCATCTCGACCAACACCAACACCATCATCATCAATCATCTTACATCTTAATCACCATCATCATCTTGCCTCACACACCAAAGCACGGCTACCCTCCATTCACGCATAAAACCATCATCATCATCTCCTTGATCTCCTCCTCCCCAAGCAGCCCCATCTCCTCTTTACCACGGCAAACACCTCGTCCATCATCCCCACACTTGACATAGCATTCACGCCATACCCATCCTCACCAAGCATAGCTATCATCATCTTCTTTCCATCACCTACCCTCACGCTACACCTTCACGGCTACTTCCCATAATCACCATCATCATAGTAGGGTTACTTTAATTTATTTTATTTATTTAGTTTATTGTTAAACATGAATTATTTGGGTGAATTGTGTAATTTTACTTTTAATATGAGTGAGTAATTTTTTTGTGCTTAGTATAATCTTCTTGAAGCCATGCTAAATTTACTATTTTGAAACAAGTTTTGTGCTTTAATGCCTAGTTGATTTATATTCATGATTCTTTAGCGATTAGTGTTTATCGTTTATGAAATTTATGTTAAATCGATTAGAATGCATGCTAGTTGATTAAATACAATTTCGATTGATAGTTTAGAAGACTATAATATGTAAAAATTATAGTCTTTTAGGCTTAGGTATCACCCTAATTAATCCTGGATGGCTCAAACTCATCTCTTTTAATTAGGTAATTGCTTTAGATCTTTGTTAAATCGATTTGCTGATAAATTGATTACAAGGTGTTAAATGATGTTTTTCTAATTCTTAATGCTCTAGTTTGGTTAAAGTTTTGCATTGGTGTAAAGATTATCAAATTAGTAGGGTTTATATTGGGTCTGGACCTAAGTAAACTAGAATCTAAGGAAAAACGGGGAAGAACCACTGGTGGATATCTTCTACAGATTAACTCATGAATGAAATTAACTTGTGTGTTGATGATAAATATTAATTTGCATGGTGGATTGAGATTATACTAAGTATCCTTGATAAATTTGACAACTTTGATAATTATTTGTTGTTTATAGTTAATTTGGTTTGTTTGTTAACTTTAGTTTCATTTTATTGGTTACCATATAAATTCAATCAACCCCCCTCCCCAAACGTTTAGTCTTTTAGGAGTGTCTAGGTAATTTTAGATTGTTTAGATTTTGATTTTTGGAGTAGTTATAATTTTAGATTGATTTATATTCAATTTTAGTATTTAATTACCGGTTTGTTAGAAATTAGAATAAAAATAGTTATTTTCATATTTTTTTTCTATTTTTATTAATTCCTAGGGTTTATATAGTGTCCTAGTCTGCACATATTTAATTCGTAATTTTTGGAAGTTATTTGATAGTTTTTCAGAATTATTTTGAGAAATTGATAAGTGCAGGTTTTTAGGTTATTAATTCTAAAAATTTCGATTTTTAATATTAATTTACGATTATTAGCTGTGGTTAAGTCCAAAAAAGTGTTTCCTAAAATCAGGGTAATTTGCGTGATTAATTTCGTATTTATGTTAATGCAGATTATTTTATTTCTAATTTTAATTTTATTATTCTACTTGATATTCGGTGCTAATTTTCTGATCTGATTTTTCTGAAATTAATTTTGATACAATTTAGAATTTATAAGCTTCTAGACTTGAATAATAATATTTTAGGTTACTGTTTGACAATTTTAATATTTATATTTTGACTATTATTTGCTGTTATTGATTTTTAATTAGAATTCCAGTTACTATTCTGTTTTTACTTTTCTAAATTATTTAGGGAATATTTTTACTATTTTATTTCAAGAATACGATCTAGAATATTTAGGAGCATCATTGGGTATTTTTCTAGATTTTTATTCATTAGATTTTAATTATTTTAGAATTATTAAAATTAGACTTAATAAATTAGATTAGTAAAATCATTTAGGATTAAGCTAGCCTTTTACAACAATCTTTCCCCGTGGATCGATCCTCACTTTCCTATGCTATAAAAAAGTATTTAATAATCGAAGTAGTAGTTAAATTTGTAGCTCTTGACAAGCTTTACAAGCATCTAACCTCGCATGATTGTACATATTGACAAGCATGAGGGCTCCAACTCAGAACTCCCTTGGTGCCTGGCACTTCTTCATCTTTTAGGAGGCTTTCTCCAAGTAAGCCTGAGCCACACCTGCTTGATCATTCCAATCCTTAGTGAACTTGTAGGTGGGTGGACTTGGTCCCTTGTAACCTATGGTAAGAGAACTTAGTGTCAAGGGTTGTTGACCATGACTATCTCGAATGGACTTCGACCCATGGACTCACTCCTTTGCAAGTTGTATGAGAATTGGAAACATCAAGCAACTTTGTCTAATGCCATTGGTTGGAACTTACATAGTGCCTCAAGTAGAGCTCCAAGAGAGGATTGACCTTCTCTTTTTATCCATTAATTTGTGGATGAAAACTGGTAGAGAAGTAGAGCTCGGATCCCATAAGCTTGAACAACTCCATCCAAAAGCACCCCATAAAGCGAGTGCTCCTATCACTCACGATCGATTGAGGTAAGCCCCAACATTTTACCACATGCTTGAAGAATAAATGGGTGACTTGCTTGACAGAACATTCCTTGAGTACGAGAACGAAGGTGGCATACTTGAAATATCGGCCCACCACCACGAGGACCCAGTTGCACCCCTTACTTGTGCGTAGGCCCCTGATGATGGAAACACTCTCCCACGGCCTTTCGGCAATTGGAAGAGGCTCTAATAGTCCTATGGGTGCTCTTTACTATATCTTGTCTTGTTGGCACACAAGAGAAATCTTCACATTGGCCTTCACATCATCCTTCAAGTCAGGATAATAGTAGAAATTGCATATAAGAGTTAGTGCATGGTGTATGCTTAAATGTACAACCCACTTGCTATCATGACACTCTTTTATGACTTCCTGCCAGTAGCTATTATGAGAAGAAACATAGATGCACTAACCCTTAGGGAGGATCAAGCCATCTTCTTCCTAATGTCTTCATATCTTGCCATCCTTGGTAAGTTGGATGATGGTTTGGCCAAGTGAATAATGTCAAAGGCCTACTATGATGTAGTCTTGTAAGTTACTTTAAGGCTAGCTAATGTCAGCGAGTTATCCCTTGCAGCGTGAGGAATCGATTACAAAGTTGTTAATTCACAGTTTGTACTCCAAGACATAATCAAATTAAAGTCCACCAAGAAGTCTTACCACCTAGCTTACTTAGGAGTGAGCTTCTTTTGAGTCTATAAGTAATTAGTGGTGATGTTATCGGTCTTGATGACGAACTTTCTCTTGAGCAAGTAATGTCTCCATGTGCGGAGACAATGTACTACTGCGATCATTTCCTTCTCTTGCACCATGTAGCGCCTCTCAGTGTCATTGAGCTTTTGGCTCTCACAAGTGATGGGATGACCCTCTTGCACCAAGACACCACTAATTGCAAAGATGGAAGCATTTATGTGGAGCTCAAATGGGTTGTTGAGGTTGGGAAGTGCTAAAATTGGCTCCTTGGCAGTGGCCTTCTTTAGAGCTTCAAAGGCGTATTAACACTCCTAGCCCCATAACCATCCTTTTCCCTTCCTTAACAAGTCAATAAGAAGGGCGGTGATAATGGAATAGCCCTTGATGAACCATTGGTAGTAGTTCAGTAAGCCAAGAAAATATCTCAACTCTATGACTTTGGTGGGTGGCTTCTATTCTAGAATGACCTTGAGTTTCACTGGGTCCATGCAAAGCTTGCCCTTGCAAACAATGTGACCCAAGAAAGGCACCTCCTCTTATGCGAAGGAGCACTTCTTCTTTTTAAAATATAACTCATTGTCCCTCAAGGTTCGGAACAATTCCTACAAGTCTCCACCATGCTCCTCCAAGGGCTTGCCATAGATGAGAATATCATCAAGATAAGCAACAACAAAGCAGTCAAGGAACAGACCAAGTTCCTTGTTCTAAGTGTGCAAAATGTGCCCGGTGCATTAGTGAGGCTAAAAGGCATGGCAAGGAACTCCTATGATCCGTAACTTGTCACACATGCTGTCTTTGGCTTATCTCCTTTGGCTTTGAGGACTTGATAATGCCCACTCCTCAAATCAAGTTTGATAAATAACCTTGCATCCCCAACTTAATCGAGGAGGTCATCGATGCGATGAATGGGATACTTGCTCTTGATGGTGATTTTGTTGAGCACCCGATAGTCTATGCATAGTCGAAGGGAACCATGATGCTTCTTTTGAAACACGAATGACACACCATAGGGAGACTTTAATTGCCTTCTTAGCTCTTGTAGCTCAGAAGAGTGTCATAGGATAAGGGGTAAATGCGGGTGGCTTAGCCGTCGGGTCTAACAAATGGCATGATCAACTTTCCTCCTCGGGGGAAGCATCTTAGGTAATTCAACGGGGGTGACTTCCTTGAATCCTTCAAGCACCTTTTGGATGGCTTTAGGTACTTGCATTTCCTTAGACTTATCTTCCATCTTGAGGGTGGTAAGGAAAGTAGGCTCCTTCTTCTTGATCCCCCTTGGTGAATTGAAGACTGGAGAACATTTTGACTTCCTTAATCTCCCTCCTCACGGAGACGACACAAAGGTTGCCCCGTCCCCATGATGCACATGGTGTTGGTGTAAGGCATTAAGAATGCCTTCACTATATCCAGAAATTCGATGCCCAATTAAAACTTCTTGTCATCTAAAGGAGCAAAGGTGATATTAGCCTTACCTTTGGATTGGCCAATTTAAACTGGGGCACTATGAGCAATGCCATTGATCGGGAGGCGTTTTGCATTAACTCCCTTCACAAAACCTCTTTCCTTGGTGTATGAGAGGCTAACCTAGTTGGCAAGCTCTTTGGCCATGTAAACTATATATACTCTCGTATCCAACATTGCTTTCATTGACTTGCCATTAATGATGGTCTCTACGTACATGTGTCCATGAGGTTGTCCTTTCACCTTTTCTTGGATGGCATTGAGTAGCTTTATGGAAGTTGACTTTCTCACCTCCTCTTGAGTGTCTTCTTCTTAGACAGGAGCAGTAGGTTTGCCCCCTTTAGACATTCGAAGACCTAATGAGGCCTATTGCATGAGAAGCATGTGATCTTCCTCGGTGCCTCATCTTTCTTACCTTTCCCCTTTTCTTGGTGTGGAGGGCTTGTCCCACTTGGGAGACTTATCCTGGTCTCCCCCACCTTTGTCGGTATTGCTTGTCTTCTTGCTCTGCCCCTCAGAAGACTCCTTCTTGAACTTAGTTAAGGACTTGGTGCGACAATCATGGTTGCGATGTTTAGTACACCACGACTCTCAAGTTCCATCTTGGCCCATCCACATAGGCCATCGAGGAAGCAAAATAATGCATATGGTTCTCCCATGCTTAGAATTTCAAGGAGAAGCTCTTGGAACTCCTTGATGTACTCCTAGATATAGCCCTCCTTGTGTTAGAAGCATCTTAGCTTGGCTCTTACTTCACTCTCGACATCCTCGAGACAGAATTGCCTCTTAAGTTCCCTCTTGAGCCCATCCCCAATGTTATTAGGATCGGATCCTCTTCGGATGCCGTCACACCTGTGACGCCACCAAAGAAGGGTAATATCTTTAAGACAGAAAGCAGCGTTGCTTATTTTTTGAGCATCATCCTACATGCTCATTGCGTTGAAGTATGCCTTGAGTCCCAACAGAAAGTTATCAATATCGCTTGCGTTCCTAACCCCATGTAAAGTGGGAGCTTTCGATGCATTTCCCTTTGGAGTGATCGATACTTAGATGGACTCACCATTGGCCATCTCGGCCTTACACACCTTGGTTTGTGTTTCGGAAGCCTCGACCCTTGCCTTGTAAGTCTCAGTGTCAGGCTTATAGGCTTGGAGTTCTCCATCACTAGTGGCCTCCGATGCTTGATGAGTTTGCCCATCTCCTCGACCCTACCCATTAGGGTGGACATGGTGGTGTTAAACTCTTTGAGCCAATCCTCCACAAGGGTCATCATGTCCTTGTTTTTGTCCTTGGCCTTCTTACCAACTTGTTGAGGGTTGCCGGCATCAGTCACACTTGAAGTCTTGATCTACCAAGCTAGTAGGTATGATACCAACTGTCACAGGTTCATAATTCACTCAAATTCAGACCTATGTGGCACTAGTAAATTCACTCAAAACCTTTCTTTAGTTTGCTAGTAAGCCTGAAGTGTTGCTTGACTTAAGCTTGAGAAGCTAAGTAAGCACCCACACACCCCCCTACACACACACAAACAATACTTAGAGAGAGGGTGCCCACAAGGACATTTGGGAGAATGCCTTGTATTACTCTTAGAATTCTTTCTGTACAAATGATCCCATTTGGGAGTATATATACACATCCACCTCCTTAATAGGTGATGGAGATCTATTTGATCCCATAGATAATATTGTACATCCAGAATATTCTATACAAATATCCAAAACTCTACACAAGTATAAAATTCTATGAAAACCTATGGAACATTCTAGAATGTACTCTAGAGAAATCTGAAGAAATCTACAGCATTCTAGAGCGGTCTATAACACAAGGCATGTTGGGAAAATGAGTAATATTTTCCAAAGCATGGTGGTAAGAAGAGTTATCTTTCTCAAGGCATTTAATTATCTTTGATCTTTGAATAGTGAGTAGATGCATGAACCTTGGATGGTGTTAGGCCCCAATTGACATTTGAATTGTATCTGAGCGACCGTTACATGCAAGCAAAGTGTGAGAGAGAGTTAGAGTGGTCCACCAACTTTAGGTGAGACAGGATTGTTGTAATCCACCAACGAGGGCAAGATAGCATATTGTGATCCATCTTAAAAGGGTGAGAGAATTTGAGTACATACTCCCAATTTGTCTAGGAGAGATCATCTTTCCAATCCTATCATCATCGTAGTTGAAGTATTTATTGGAACTACAGTCCCATGGGTTTTCCCTCGGCTTGAAGGCTTCTTCATGTAAAAATTGTGTGCATCTGGATCTACATTCTCATTTAATTCTTTAAGCCCATCTTAAAAACAATAAAAGAAAAAAGAATTTGCTATTGCTACTCCAATTAACTCGCCTTTTCCTAACAAATTTATATCACTAGTTCGAAGTTTAATGGAGATGATCTACAAACTAATCAATTTTAAATTAGAAGGAAATCTATATCATATTTCCAAAAATTTTAATTTTCATACATCATGTGACACTATTATATATATATACTTATCTCTATATATATATA
>JACYFF010019584.1:23525314-23538321 GCA_017589665.1 Selenicereus undatus
ATATATATATATATCAAAAGGGTGCCAAGCCCCTCTCTTTCAGGGCAACCACGAGCGACGGGGGGTGTTTCTCAAAACCATCCCCGACAAACCCACACAAGGAGAGAGAGGAGAGGAGGGGCGACGGTCTGTCGTCGCTACACCGGCGACTGGTCGGCCACCATCGCCCTCCGCCGTAGTCGCCACGAGAAGAGAGAGAGAGGGGCCAAGTCAGCGAGAAGGAGGAGCGAAACGGAGAGCGTGACAAGGCTCAGACGCCAGCGAGATTGGCAATGACGAGGTGCCTCCATCGAAGGGCTCGAATCCGACGATCGCCTGAAGCCACGATAATCAAGAACTCGTGGGTTAGGGTTTCGAACCTCCAAGACCGCCACCATCCGCCTCATTCCATCAAAACCACCACCACCGTCGTGGCCAATTTAAGTAGCCCAATTAGCCAAGGAATCGGGTCCTCCAACTTGTAGTCCCGTTGGGTGTTTCTCGCCTCCTAAGTATTAGTAATTTTGAAACATTTTAACCTGTAAGATGAGATGCATGTTAGTTTAAGGTTGACTAGGCTTATTGAAATTGCAAAGTTATTATGTATGTCTAGTTCGATTGAATTTAGGCCTAGATTATGCATGTTAAGTTAGTTAATTCATGCTTAAATCGATACTTGCTAAATTAGCTAAATCATGTTTAAAAGTACCCTTGAAACGACCTAAGCGCCCTTTAATTCAATGCATGTTAAGTTCAGTTAATTCATGCCTGAACCAACTTCGAAATAACCTAATAATGCTTCGAATTAACGCGTTAGCATTCAAATCGATGCTTGTTTAATTAAGTTAATTCATGCCTAAAAAGTAGTTTCGAATTAACATGTTAGCATTCGAATCGATGCTTGAATAATTAGTTAATGTATGTCTAATTAGTTGCTTCGAATTAACCCAATAATGCTTCAAATCGAAATAGGTTAGTTTAGTGAATTCAAGCTTTTAAGTAGCTTTGAAACAACCTATGCATGCATGTAATTGATGTTTGTTAAGTTCATAAAAGCTACGCTTGAAAATGACATGTTACCTTCTATTGTGAAACACGAATGTGATTAGGTTCATGCTTTGATTAGTTTAAGTTGGTTCGTTAAGGCAATATAGTCATATGTGTACATGTGGTTATATAAATATGCTTATGGTAATGCGTTGCTGGATGGTGCTGCTTGCTCAGGTAAGTACATAAGCCCTATTACACGTTTCTTATAGGCATTCATGATAATATGCTATAGTTTTAGAAATGAAAACCGAGATGGTAGTTGGATGGCTTGAGGTTGAACTCATGAGAGTTTTGAGGTTCCTTGTGCTCGGTGTTTGTGAGAAGAGAGTCTGGGTTGTGATTGACAGCAATCATGTGGATTACAAGGCCATGTGTGGCTCATGTTGCTAAGTTGAACTACGAAGTCCTGAATGTGTACATGTGCACCCCTACCCTTTCTATGTCATTAAGTTTGATTATTTGCATCAGGGGGAGTTTAAAAAAAAAAGGATCACATGTTTTGAAATGATAGTTATTAGTGCATGATGGCCTATTTTAACTAAATGAATACAGTTTTGGGAGTGAACTCGCTTGAATGGGGGAATCCCTAAAGAGTTTTACAAAGGCGTGAGTTGTATGATAAATGATTTCGTTGTGAGAAGCAGCAAACTTATTAGCCGTTGTGGCCATATGCTTTAAATTGGCAAACATAATGTGCTTCGAACAATATGGAATGAATGATGTTAGCCTAGAGGATAAATCCTGGTACTAGGAAACCCTAGAAGACTCTGACGAGGCTAATGGTCCGATATGTTATATGTAGTCGTCCCGGGAGTAAGAGCTTAAGCGTGAGCATTAGGTCTCACTATGGGGTTCAGAATAGATCTCACTCAATCAGCACCCTGTAATGACCTTATGCCAGATGTATTTTCGAAATAAGCAAGGAAAAGCAGTCGGCATTACGCCATTTCAAGTATTTCAAAAAGAAAGCTTTTATGGGCCATTAAGAGGCTAGATTGAATTAAACGTGAGCCTAAAAGAAATTCTTTTAAAGAATATAAGCCTAAAAGAGGCTAAGAAAAGAGCTTTATAAGCCAAAAGAGGCTAAGGAAAGAGTTTTTTATGAACCTAAAAATACTAAGTGAAGTGTTTTTAGAAAAGAAAGAGAGATTTTTATGCATATCATGTGCTTAAGATTCTAAGTGCAGTATGAATGAAATCTCAAGCACAACATGGCCATGTCCTTGTAATGCATCAAGCATATGAGTTTGGATGTACATGTTTAGCTAAAGAAAGCTCCTTGCATAATCTCTACTCCATGTGTGTAACCATCTCATATGAGTGAATTAGGTAGATAAAGCATAAATCACAAATTGTATCATGTAACCTGTGAAAGAAAGTTTTGTGCTTAGACTCGATGCTTGCTTATGTGTTTAACTACTTGTTAGTAAAGGAACTTAGTCATTCCTTAAGGGTTAGTGATCCTTCCATAAGGGTTTTATGATTGCCTAATATGATAGTAAAGTACGAATACTTGAGATGCGACTATTAAAGATATTATTGCCTGCAACGATTTTGGTTTTAAGGGGGTTGGGGGATACTCACTGAGCGTGTGGTTGCTCATCCCAACTTACAGCTAACGTTAACCAAGAAAGCATCTAACCAATCAGATGGTAGGCTCATACGGCCATATAGAGCGACCTTTATACCATATGCATTACATGAACTAGAATACTTGGTTTACATACGTTTACAAACTAAGAATACATTATATAACATCATCAAGCAGCAAAACTGCTTCACAATGGGCACACATGACTCCCTTTAAGCAAGGGTAACTTTCATTTCGGCATAGCTGACTCAACTTATTCCTGTCATAAAGAAAACCTGGGGAAAAAGGGATCCGTTGAGTTGTAAATTTGATTTTCTTCTGTAGTAATGAACTATTTTGTTTGATTTACTCCAAGCGAGTTGCTCGTTGAGTTATGAACTGCAGCGTGCGGCCGTCGAGCTTCTTTTAAAATGTTTTACGCAATGGTCAGTTTTTAGGAGAAACTCTGTCCATTTCGCCCAGAAATTTAAGTAGAAAGTTAAGAAAACATCACGCTCCTGGCTCTAGGGGCTGAGGGTGTTAGATTGATGGCATCAGAGCGTGGTCCTGCGACCATAGGCCGCGGCCTAAGTCTTGCATTTCATATACTTGCCTAGGATCACGTTGTGATAATGTGATGCATGCTGTGCTTTGTGTGCAATTGTGTGTTTTATGTGAACGTTAGCCCGTTTACCTAGTTAGGTGCGCTTGAGTGAGCTCGTTAATCGAGTGAATGAATAAATTGCTAAGAGTATAAGCCGAATAACTTGTATTCTCATGAATGAGTTAAGTGTTAGCTCAATAAAAGTTTATATGCATGAGTGATTTTAATCGAAAGTTTTAAAAATATATGATTTGAATTCGAATTATTGTAAAAACCTTAACTCTAAGCTCATCTTTGCCCCTAAAGTATGATTTGCTCCTTGGGCCCTATAATAGAGTGAGCAGACGTACTCAAAGGTTGGTAGAGAGAGAGCTAGAAGCAGTTAACCATCCTTTCATTAAAAATAAGGATATTCGAAATAGATAAGCTATTTTTCATCCTTTGAAACTCAAGATTTTGAGATGTTAATACCGTTTTGACTGTCGTGCCAAGTTTATCTTACACCGAAGGATTAGCATTCTGTTAGTGATGATGAGGGAGTTTAGAATCACGAATACGCGCCCTTATGTGTATCAAATGTTGCTTGTAAATGAGTATGTGGTAAGATGCGTATGTGGACAGAATCCTTCGTAATGGGCTAGGAAAGAAATGATTGGAAATTAGATGCTGTGATTGACAATCGTACTAAATGGTACCTTGTTGTTGTGAATTTTGAATTTCCTAAGTGAAATTAGGGGATATTTTCGTATGTATGCTTGGAAAACGAAGTGCTAGCGGTAGGATCTTGATGGACATTACGTAAGTGTACCTGTTGTCCCCCTTCTTGCCATTGTTGCCTAAACCGTGCATTACTTGCTTTCTATTATACGGATTGTTATTCGTGAATCGGGTGACGATGTTTTGGCTCGAACAAACCCTAATACACCTACAAAGCGAAAGGGAGGAAGAACCTAGCAGAGTTTGGAATTGTACATAGCAAACGATCCCTAGTAGGGTAAGCGACCTACAGTAAGACTCCTATGACCACCTATGGGATAGGTGTACCTCATAAGACCTCATTGTGTACCTATAAGACCATTAATGTCAACCATACTCAAACAACCCTAGGAGCTTAGCACCAATCCTTCCTAAATTAGACGGGGTTTAGGGCATCCCATTGCCCACAGGTTGCAAAGGGGGATTGTATGCGTATATACAATTCTAGGTGTTCTTTCTATGTGACGACCCCATGAGTGTGCATGACTTAAGGATTTATTATGACGCTAAGTGATGCGGTGTGATGTCTCTATTGCCTTGATACGAAATGAAACCCCCTGGTTAACTAACTCGGTTTTGAAATGCCTCGGTTTTGTATGTTGGTGAATGAGCTTGACTTGAGTTTGGTTTGGTATGTGACTTGATTATTCAGATTATTTAAGTTTTGTGATTCATGATATGGCATAACCTTTGACTTGTTGCTTGCATTCGGTGAATTCTATAATTCCATGTAATACCTGAATAACTACATACACACATATTTTAAGTATGATAAGGGGACCCAAGAAATCTGCATTCACGTATCCTTGCCCTTATATGTTCGATCAGAGCAGCGCAGCGGAAGAGTGTAGGCCCATAAGCCACAGACCTAGGATTTGTCTAGGAGCATAACCATTCATTTGTATGAATCTATGACTTAAGGGACAATCAGTTCCAAGTAGGGACGTTAGGGACAGTCTCCCAACCATTAAAACCATCGACTTGCATTATGCCTTAGCATCTTCTTCTCAATTATTCTTATCAGCATGATATCCTAGTTTATGTTGTTCGTGATTCTTGATCTTCAGTGCTCTGTTGTTAACCCCTACATGATGTCAACGTGAATTCAAGTGTTACTCCGAGTTCCTTCGTTGTCCCTGTGATGCAATTTGATGTCTGTGCTATCTTAGTGTGACTTGGTAACTACTCATAAATGATTTAACTTTAGATTGACCTGATATCTTCATGTTTTAGAACGAACCTAATTAAGTTAACCCCTTGATACGACCTTGACATGTCCTATCTAAGTTGCCATCAATGTAAGGCCTATAAGTTAGCTGGAGTTGATGTAAGAACATAGGAATGTCAGTCATGTATTCTTTCATTTTGTGAATTGCTTGCTATATGTATATCAACCGGTTTCATGTTACTTCCAATTCCTAAACTTGAGAATGCTGAATTGCTGATACTATACAATACTATGTGATGTTATTGTACTTAAATGATGCTATGTGGTGCTATGTGACGTTCTTATTAATCTAATGTGTTGTAGAAATATCTAAGTCAACCATTGTGATCCCAAAGGTGACTTGAATTCATGTTTTAGAACGAGACTACTTGTATATGACCTTGAAGAGTCGGCTGCCCAATTGTCCTTATTTTAAACTTCAATTCGTAGCAATGCGTCTACATAGAGTTGTTGTTACTATGCGGTTTGAGTGTAGATAATTAAAAGTCTTATTCTCTTGATTTTTAAAAGCAAGTTTAATATGGTTTTCCATGCCAACTCATTTGCCCCTCTTCGATGCGATTTGCCCTCGACGCCTAAATAGAGTGAGTAGACGCTTGAAGGGGATTGGCGCGGAGGAGACTGGATATCGTAAGCCTTCTTTCTTTCGATTTAAAAGAAGTATTGATTGCAAAATGAAACCTTTTGGAAACCTACCGTGTAGATCATAGTTTGTGTGCGTACATTCTGGGAATGACTGAACTTAGCTTTAGAATTTTGAGGACGAAATTCTTTTAAGGGGGGGAAGAGTGCAAGACCCGCCTTCTTTATTTTAAGCTAGCTTGGTTGTCTTAGCTTCAACGTTATAAAATTCGTATTTTTATCAACTATATAAGTTAAATTATTATCAATGTGCTTATGTGAACGATAATTTTATTAAAAGGAATATTTTCATCGTTCTTAATATTATTATTATTATTAGTTTTGAAAATCTTTCGGTGATGTTTAGTGTGCGTTAAGATAGATTATTAATGAGTACTAAATTGAGTAGGAACCCGATTATGACTAGCTGGTCAACCTTCGAATTAGTTTCGAGGTTTAATAAATCGAACCTTGATGTATTTGGGAATGAATAATCGATGAAGGGTCGTGTTCTCGGTTTGGGTTTTGAATAACATGTTCGAGATTGGATTAGCTAATTTAGTTGACAAGATAGCTTGAATATATATATATATACATATATATATATATATATATATATATATATATATATGTGTGTGTGTGTGTGTGTGTGTGTGTGTGTGTGTGTGTGTGTGTGTGTGTGTGTGTGTGTGTGTGTGTAAAGCCTGTCGAGAGCTACAAATTTAACCACTATTTCGGTTATTAAATACTTTTTATAGCGTAGGGAAGTAGGGATCGATCCACGAGGAAAGATTGTTGTAAAAGGCTAGCTTAATCCTAAATGATTTTACTAAATCAATTTATTAAGCCTAATCTTAGTAATTCTAAAATAATTATAATATAATGATTAAAAATCCAGAAAAATACCCAATGATGTTCCTGAATATTCTAAATTATATTCTGGAAATGAAACAGTAGAAATATTTCCTAAATAATCTAGAAAAATAAAATCAGAATAGTAATTGAAATTCTAATTAAAAATCAAAATAGCAAAGAATAATCAGAAAAATAAATATTAAAATTATCAAAAAGTAAGCTAAAATATTATAATTCAGGTCTATAGGCTTATAAACTCTAAATTGTATCCAAATAAATTCAGAAAAAAAACCAGATCAGAAAATCAGCACAGATTATTCAGCAGAATAATAAATCTAAAATTAGGAATAAAATAATCAGCATAAATATAACTACAAAATTAATCAAGAACATTACCCTAATTCTAGGACACAATTTTCTGGATTTAACCACACCTAAAAATCATATATTAGAATTGAAAATTGAAATTTTCAGAATTAATTACATAAAAACCTGCACATACCAATTTCACAAAATAAATCTGAAACATTATCAAATAATTTCCAAAATTTACGAAATTGAATATGGGAATATTAGGATACTATATAAACCCTAGGAATTAATTAAAATCTAAAAATAACAAAAATAACTACTTTTAGTCTAAGTTCGAACAAGCCGGTAATTAAATACTAAAACTGAATATAAATCAATCTAAAATTATAACCACTCTAAAAATCAAAATCTAAGCTATCTAAAATTGCCTAGACACTCCTGAAGGACTTATATTTCTGGGGGGGTTGATTGAAATTATTTTGAAGCTAACAAAATTAGAACAAAAATCAACAAACTAATCAGATTAATTCTAAGCAATAGATAATAATCAAAAGTTATCAAATTTATGAAGAATACTTAGTATAATCTCAATCCACCGTGCAAATTAATATTTATCATTAACACACAAGTTAATTTCATTCATGAGTTAAACTGTAGAAGATATCTACCAGCGGTTCTTCCCCGTTTTTCCTTAGATTTTAGTTTACTTAGGTCCAGCCCTAATATAAACCCTACTAATTTGATAATCTCTACACCAGCGTAAAAATTTAACCAAATTAGAGCATTACGTATTAGAAAAACATCATTTAACACTTTGTAATCAATTTACTAGCAAATCGATTTAACAAAGATCTAAAGCGATTACCTAATTAAAAGAGATGGGTTTGAGTCATCCATGATTAATTAGGGTGATACCTAAGTCTAAAAAGACTATAAATTTTACATATTATAGTCTTCTAAACTATCAATCGAAATTGTATTTAATCAACTAGCATGTATTCTAAACACAAATTTCATAAACGATGAACGCTAATCGCTAAAGAATCATGAATAGAAATCAACTAGGCATTAAAACATAAAACTTGTTTCAAAATAGTAAATTGAGCATGGCTTCAAGAAGATTATACTATACATAAAGGAATTACTCACTCATATTAAAAATAAAATCACAAAATTCCCCTAAATTGTTCATGTTTAACAATAATCTAAACAAAAAAAAAACTAAAACAAGGTAAACCTACTAATTTTGATAGTGCCGTAACTATGGTGTAAAGGGGATGGTGATGGGATATGCCGTGAGTGGTGTTGACGGGAGCAGCCGTGGCTTCTTTCGGAGTTATGATAGATGACGATGATAATGAGATGATGAAAGTTGGGCAAGCGAATGATAGTGAGATGGGAAGGAGCAAGCCGTGATGATTTATGGTGAGGCATGGGCTGATTTGGTGAGGAAGAAGCCTTGTGGGAGCAGCAGCCGTGGGGTTGGGATTGAAGGAAGGTGCCAAGGGGATGTATTAATAGGGTGGGGATGCCTTCTAGGGTTTTCTTCTCCTTCTACCTTATGTTTCTTCTTCCTCAAAACTTCTAGCCTTTCACCAACTCTTGAAACTCTAGCCCAATATAATAATTGTGAAAAAAATAATTTTCATAATTATTATTTTTGGACCGTTTTGTAGCCAAGTGTGTAAAACCCGAGCTTCTACGTCATCTCTTCTCCTCTTTATTAAATTAACACTAACCCTGAAAAATAAATAAAGCAAAACAAATTAAACGAAATAATATAAATAATATACTCAAAATAATTATAAAAATAATGCATAATTTTTTACTTAACAATATTTATATATATATATACAAATATATATTTATATATATATATCAAAAGGGGACCAAGCCCCTCTCCCCGACTTCCCCGAGAAACCCACACCAGGAGAGAGAAGAGAGGAGGGGCGACGGTTTGCTGCCGCTACACCGGCGACTGGTCGGCTGCCGTCGCACCTCGTCGTAGTCGCCGTGAGAAGGGAGAGAGAAAGGCCGAGCGAGCGGGAAGGAGGAGCAAAATGGAGACCCTAACAGGGCTCAGACACCGGCGAGATTGGCAGCGACGAGGTACCTCCACCGGTGGGCTCGAATCCGGCGACCGATTGAAGCCACAATATTCAAGAACTCGTGGGTCAGGGTTTCGAACCTCCATCATCGTCACCATCCACCTCAACCCATTAGAACCAACACCACCACAATGCGCAATCTGAGTAGCCCAATTAGCCAAGGAATCGAGCCTTTAGCTTGAACTCCAGGTGGGTCTTTCTCGCCTCCTAAGTATTAGTAATTTCAAAATGTTTTAACCTTTAAAATGAGATGCATGTTAGTTAAAGGTTGATTAGGGTAATTGAAATTGCGAAGTGATTATGTATGTTTAGTTCGATTTAATTCAGGCCCAGACTATGCATGTTAAGTTAGTTAATTCATGCTTAAATCAATACTTGCTAAATTAGCTAAATCACGTTTAAAAGTAGCCTTGAAACGACCTAAGCACGCTTTAATTCGATGCATGTTAAGTTCAGTTAATTCGTGCCTGAAGTAACTTCGAAATAACCTAATAATGCTTCGAATTAACATGTTAGCATTCGAATCGATGCTTGTTTAATTAAGTTAATTCATGCCTAAAATGTAGTTTTGAATTAACATGTTAGCATTCGAATCGATGCTCGAATAATTAGTTAATGTATGTCTCATTAGTAGCCTCGAATTAACCTAATAATGCTTCGAATCGAAATAGGTAAGTTTAGTGAACTCAAGCTTATAATTAGCTTTTAAACAACCTATGCGTGCATGTAATTGATGCTTGTTAAGTTCGTAAAAGCTACGCTTGAAAATGACATGTTACCTTTTGTTGTGAAATACGAATGTGACAAGGTTCATGCTTTGATTAGTTTATGTTGGTTCGTTAAGGCAATATAGTGGTATGTGTACATATGGTTATATAAATATGCTTATGGTAATGCACTGCTAGTTGGTGTTGCTTGCTCAGGTAAGTACATAAGCCTTATTACAGGTTTCTTGTAGGCCTTCATGATAATATGCTATAGTTTTAGTAATGAAAACGGAGATGGTAGGGGATGGCTTGAGGTTGAACTCATGAGAGCTTTGAGGTTCCTTGTGCTCGGTGTTTGTGAGAAGAGAGCCTGGGTTGTGATTGACTGCAATCATGTGGATTGCGAGGCCATGTGCGGCTCATGTTGCTAAGATGAATTACGATGTGCTTGATGTGTACATCTGCACCCCTACCCTTTCTATGTCATTAAGTTTGATTATTTGCATAAGGGTGAGTATTGAAAAAGAAGTATTTCATGTTTTGAAATGATAGTAGCCAGAATTATTAGTGTATGATGGTCTATTTTAACTAAATGGATACAGCTTTGGGAGTAAACTCGCTTGAATGGGGGAATCCCTAAAGAGTTTTACAAAGGCGTGAGTTGTATGATAAATGATTTCGTTGTGAGAAGCAGCGAACTTATTAGCCGTTATGGCCATATGCTTTAAATTGGATAAAATAATGTGCTTCGGACAATGTGATATGAATGATGTTAGCCTAGGGGATAAGTTCTGGTACTAGGAAACCCTAGGAGACCCTAACGAGGGTAATGGTCTGATATGTTATATGTAGCCGTCCCGGGAGTAAGAACTTAAGCGTGATTGTTAAGTCTCACTATGAGGTTGAGAGTAGATCTCACTTAATCAGCACCCTGTAATGATCTTATGCCATATGTATTTTCCAAATAAGCAAAGAAAACTAGTTGGCATTATGCCATTTGAAGTATTTCAGAAACAAAGTTTTTACGGGCCACTAAGAGGCCAGATTGAATGAAACATTAGCCAAAAAGAAATTCTTTTAAAGAATATGAGCCTAAAAGACGCTAAGAAAAGAGGTTTATGAGCCTCAAGAGGCCAATGAAAGAGTTTTTATGAGCATAAAAAGGCTTAGTGAAGTGTTTTCAGAAAAGAAAGAAAGATTTTTATGCATATCATGTTATTAAGATTCTAAGTGCAGTATGTATGAAATCTCAAGCACAACATGGCCATATCCTTGTATTGCATCAAGCATATGAGTTTGAATGTACATGTTTAGCTAAAGAAAGCTTCTTGCACAATCTCTACTCCATGTGTGTAAGCATCTCGTATGAGTGAATTAGATAGATAAAGTATAAATCACAATTATATCACGTAACCTATGAAAGAAAGTTCTGTGCTTAGACTCGTTGTTTGCTTATGTGTTTAACTGCTTGTTAGTAAAGGAACTTAGTCATTCCATAAGGGTTAGCGATCCTTCCATAAGGGTTTTATAATTGCCTAATATGATAGTAAAGTATGAATACTTGATATGCGACTATTAAAGATATTATTGCCTTCAACGGTTTTGGTTTTAAGGGGGTCGGGGTACACTCACTGAGCGTGTGGTTGCTCACCCAAAATTACAGCTAACTTTAACCAAGAAAACATCTAACCAATCCGATGGTTGGCTCATACAGCCATACAGAGCGACCTTTATACCATATGTATAACATGAACTAGAAGGCTTGGTTTACATACGTTTACAAACTAAGAATGCAATGGATAACATCATCAAGCAGCGAAACAGCTTCACCATGAGCACGCTCGACTCCATTTAAGCACGGGTAACTGCTATTTCGGCATAGCTGACTTAACTTATTCCAATCATAAAGAAAACCTGGGGAAAAAGGGATCTCTTGAGTTCTAAATTTGATTTTCTTTTGTATTAATGAACTATTTTGTTTGATGTACTCAAAGCGAGTTGCTCGTTGAGTTATGAACTGTGGCCTATAGCCGTCGAGCTTCTTTTAAAATGTATTATGCTTTTGTTGATCTGCAGGGGTTTATTGTAAGACTTTTAGCCTGGAAACGGTCAGTTTTTAGGGGAAACTCTATCCGTTTCGCCTCGAAATTTAAGTAGAAAGTTAAGGAAACGTAACGCTCCTGGCTCTAGGAGTTGGGGATGTTACATTGATGGTATCAGAGCATGGTCCTGCGATCATAGGCTGCAACCTAAGTCTTGCTTTCCATATAGTTGCCTAGGATCATGTTGTGATAATGTGATGCGTGCTGTTCTTTGTGTGCAAATGTGTGTTTTATGTGAACGCTAGCGCATTTACCTAGTTAGGTGCGACCTGAATGAACTTCTTAATCAAGTGAATGAACGCATTGCTATGAGTATAGGCCAAATAACTTGTATTCTAATGAATGAGTTCAATGTTATCTCAACAAAAGTTTATATGCCTGAGTGATTTTAATCGAAAGTTTAAAGAATATATTATTTGAATTCAAATGATTCGAAAAACCTTAACTCTAAGCTCATCTTTGACCCTAAAGTACAATTTTCTCCTTGGGCCCCATAATGGAGTGAGCAGACGTACTCAAATGTTGTAGAGAGAGAGCTAGAAGCAGTTAACCATCCTTTTATTAAAAACAAACAGATTCGAAATAGATAAGCTATTTTTCATCCTTCGAAGCTCAAGATTTTGCGATGTTAATACCGTTTTGACTGTCGAGCCAAGTTTATCTTGCACCGAAGGATAAACTTTCCGTTAGTGATGATGAGGGAGTTTAGATTCACAAATACGCGCCCTTATGTGTATCAAATACTGCTTGTAAATGTGTCTTTTACACAAACCGGAAGAACATCCGACCCGTATTTTACCCGAACCTGAATACACCCGACCCGTATTTAACCTGCCCGCCCGAACTAAAAGGTCTATCTGTATGTATGCATGTATATATATATGTATATAGACACACACACACACACACACATACATATATACATATATATACATACATATATACACACACACACACACACACACAAATATATATATATATATATATATATATATATATATATAAATATATATATATATAAATATATATATATATATGTATACATACATATACACATATATATACTTGCATATGCATCTCTCTCTCTCCCTCTCTCTCTCTCTCTCTCTCTCTCT
>JACYFF010019584.1:23575824-23607421 GCA_017589665.1 Selenicereus undatus
TTGGATGGTTTGAGGAAGAACTATGAGTGGTTCGAGGTTTTTGTGGTACGGTGCTTGTGAGGAGGGAGTTCGGGTTGTGAATTGACCGCAATCGTGTGGATTGCGAGGCCATGTGTGGCTCATTGTGTTGAATTGATTATGAAGTTCGTGAATGTGATATATGTGAACCCCTTTCCCTTCGATGTCGTCAAATTGCGTTATGTGCATAAGGGTAAGTTTTTCAAAGAAGGATTTCATGTTTTGAAATGATAGTAGCCATAACTATTAGTGCATGATGGCCTATTTTAATTAAATAAAAATAGTTTTGGGAGTGAACTCGCTTGAACGGGGGAATCCCTAAAGAGTTTTAAAAAGGTGTGAGTTATACATTGAATGATTTTACTGTTTGAAACGCAAAGTTATAGCCGTTATGGCCGATACGCTTTAAGTGGCTAAGATAATGTGCTTCGGACAATATGAAAAGAATGAAAGAACAATGTTATCCTAGGGGAAGGTCCGGAAACCCTAGAGGCCCTGACGAGGGTTAATGTAATGGTCCGATATATTACGTAGCCATCCCGGGAGTAAGAGCTTAAGTCAAGCGTGAGCGTTAGGTCTCACTATGTGGTCGAGAATAGTTCTCACCCAATCAGTACCCTGTAATGATCTTATGCCAGAAGTATTTTCCTACCAAGATAAGAAAAGCAATTGACCTTTGCCATTTTATGTGTTTTAAAGAAAAAGAATGTTTTATGGGCCCAAAGAGGCCATATGAAATGAATACGAAATGCTTATAAGGGTCGTTTTACGTTGAATGCGAAACGTAAACTCTTTCAAAAGATCGGGAACCTCAAAGGTTAAGAAATGTTTCCGATGTTTAAAGAAAGTTTCATTGAAAGTGTAAAGAAAATGTTGTTGATTATGTTGAATGTGTCTTCAAATAGAATTTGTGACATGTTAGTGAATTATGCAATGACATTCATGCGTGCCTAGTGCATACATAAGTTACGACTTGCCCGATGTTCATGTTCTACAACCTATGTCCTATGATATGTTGCCTAATATTATGTTTGAGTGCTTAAAGTCAAGTTTATGATTTGTAATGTTTTCATAGGAATTCTGTGAATGCCTAATATGATAGTAAACTATGGATACGTGGTATGTGACTAGTAATGATATTATTGCCTGCAACGGTTTTGGTTTTAAGGGGGTTGGGGGACAGTCACTGAGCGTGTGGTTGCTCATCGCACTACTCCTTCCCCTTTTCCGCAGGTTTTCTTTATAACAGAAAGAAGTTGAGTCAGCTATGTCGAGAAGGTGCATGTTCTTGCTTGCCAGGTGTTGTTTAGTTCCATTTGAAGGGATCGTACCTGCTTGATGAAGTCATGTCATGTGTTCTTAGTTTGAAATGATTGTAAACAAGTATTCTAAGTTCATGTAATGCATATTGTTTACGAGTCGCTCTGTATGGCCATATGAGCCAACCATCTAGTTAGCTAGATGTCTTTTTGGTCAAAGTTAATTATGTTATGGGATGTAAACCCCATACTCCAGTTGCGTGAACTGTTGAGTTGTATCTTTTACCTTTTTTTGTATTAATGAACTATTCTATTTGGTGTACTCTGAGCGGGTGGGTCGTCGAGTTATGAACTCCGGCGTGTGGCCGTTGAGCTATGTTTTATATGTTTACGCTTCTGTTAATTTACAGGCAGTTATTGTAAGGCATTTAGCCTGAAAACGGTCAGTTTTCAGGGGAAACTCTATCCGTTTTGTCCCAGAATTTAAGTAAGAAGTTAGAAAAACGTAATGTTTCCGGCCCTAGGGGCTGGGGGTGTTGCATTCGTGGTATCAGAGCATGGTTCTGCGACTATAGGCCGCGACCTAAGTCTTCCATCTCATGCAGGTGCCTAGGAACACCTTGCGCTTATGCGACATATGCCTGCTTCGTGTGCAAGTGTTCTTTTTAGTACGACCATCTTTGACTTATGTGAGGCCCGACTGGGTCGATTAAGTGAATGTGGCGAGTTATGCATTAGTATAGGAGTCAAATAGCTCTCCCCACACCTTTGGGTGACATGGTGAGCACCTCATTGGTGCAATATGCTCCAAACATGCCAATTGACTTCATTGATTGACTTTTAGGTGATCCGGATGAGCCAATCGGATGTATGTGAGCCTAATCCATTTCCGCGTTCTTGGGTGCGCTAAGTTATGTTTTGATTGGTAAATGTCTTTTTCGTGCGCTCTAATAAGACAGTCGATAGTTTAAGCATGTCGTTTTAAACTCGAACCATTGAAAAGTCTTTCTGTAAGCTCGTCTTTGCCGCTGAAGTACTATTTGCTCCTTGGGCCCCATAATGGAGTGAGTAGACATACTCAAAGGATGGTAGAGAGGATGTTCAAAACAGATAAGCTGTTTTCACCTTTGAAATCCGAAGTTTCGAAATGTTAATATCTTTTCGTTGTCGCGTTAAGCTTTACTTTACATTCTTTAGCTATGATGAGCGAGCTTAAGTTTCCAAGTAAATGCCATTATACCATAGGTGTCGAGATCGGTTGCTATAATTGGTAATCTTACTAAGTGATGTCTTCCCTCTTTTCTACTGAATGCCGAATTCCCTAAGTATATTAGGGGATACTTTTGTATGCATGCTTGAAGACTATGTGCTAATGGCAAGAGCTTGTTGAACATTGCGTAAGTGTGCCTATCGTTCTCCTTTTTGCCATCATTGACTAAACCATGCATTACTTGTTCTTTTTAATTCGTGAATGGGATGACATTGTTTTGGCCCGAACGGACCCTGATATACCCAGAAAGCACAAGGGAGAAAGAACCTGGCAGACTTTGGAATTGTGCATAGTGACTACCCCGCGAGTCTGCATGTCTTAAGGATTCATTATGACGCTTATGATGTTGTGTGATGCCCCTATTGCCTTGCTGTGAAATGAAAACCCCTTAGTTAGGTGACTCAGTTTTGAAATGCTTCGACTTTGTATGCTAGTGAATCAGCTTGACTTGAGTCGAATTGCTATGTGACTTGATTGTTCCGATTATGTAAGTTTTGTGATTCATCACATTGCATGACCTCTGATTGTTGCTTGAATTCCGTGAGTTCTTTAATTCCACGTGATAGCTGAATAACCGCCTACACACATATTGAAGCATGGTAAGGCGACCCTAGAGACATGAATTCATGTGTCCTTGCCCTTATATGTTTGATCCGAATAGCGTAGGGGATCCATGTAGGCCTGTAAGCCACAGACCCAGGATTCGTCTAGGAGCATAACCATTCATTTGTATGAATCTATGACTTCAAGGACGATAAGCCCCAAGTAAGAACCCTAGGGAAAGACTCCCCACCGTCGAAATCATCGACCTACATTCCTGCCTCAGCATTTCCTTCTCCAAGTTGTTCGTATCAACATGATTATGCCAGTTCATGTTAGTCGTGATTTAAGATTTTCTGTGCTCTGTTGTAAACCCTGCGTGAAGTCAATGTGAATTCGATCTTTTATTACCAATATGGCATAATTTGATGTTTCTGCTACCTTAATGTAGTGTGATAACCTTCTCGTAAATGAGTTAACCTTAAATCAACATAAAAACATAAGGAATGTCAATCACACATGCTCTCATTTTGTGAATTGCTTGCCATATGTACCCTAGTTGGATTCATGTTATAACCAACTCTAAGGCTTAAAAACGCTGAATTATTGATACTATGCCATACTATGTGATGCTATTATGCTTAACTGATACTATGTGGTGGCATGGGACGCTTTCGTTGTTCTAATGTATTATAGGAGTCTTTATGTTAACCACCGTGATCCCATAGGTGACCTGAATTCATGGTTAGAATGAGACTGTTAGTGTACGAGCTTAAGACGTCATTGTCTCGATTGCCACGCCCTTAGCTGCCCACTTATAGATGTGGGTGCACAGAATTACTGCTTGCCATGCTAACTGAGTCTAGATTATCGAAAATCTTTGTTCATTCTTCAAAATAAACTCGAAATGGTTCTCCACGCCAACTCAATCCCCCTTCGATGCGATTTGCCGTCGGCGCCTAAATAGAGTGAGTAGACGCTTGAAGAGGATTGGCGAGGAGGAGACTGGAAACCATAAGTCTTTTTCTTTCAATTTAAAAGTAGTGTTTCTAGAATGAAACCTTTTGGAAACCTATCGCATAGATCCTAGTTGTGTGCATGCATTCTAGAAAAGACCGAACTTGGATTTAGAATTTCGAGGATGAAATTCTTTTAAGGGGGGATGAGTGTAAGACCCGCGTTTTTGTTTTCCGTTAAGCTAAGTGTTTTACCTTGTTATGTTATAAAATCAGTAATTGTATGAGTTAAATTATTATCAATGTGCTTATGGGAACTATAATTTTACAAAAAGGGATTATTATTGCTATTATTGATGTTAAAGTCAATTCGTGCTATGTATGCCTTCAAATTCTATCGATAGTTTAATTTAGTCATTATTCGAGTCATTTAGTCGTCTCCCAAATCTGATTAGAATGTTGTTTATTAGAATGTTTAGACTTGAGTCTATATTGCACGCTAGTAATTTACTGCCTGAGAATTGGAGTTGACTAGCCATTGACCAAAAAAAAAAGGGGCGAAGCCCTTTTCTTCAGCAAAGAAAACACGCAAAGGGGGGGGGGGGGTTCTCTACCCGACCCCATGCGAACACCAAGCAAGAGAGACAAGAGAGGGTGGAGGGAGGCCGGTCGGCTGGTGACGGCAACGACGACGATGGCGGCGACCGGGGTGGCCGGCGAGGAGAGGACGACAGAGAGAGAGAGAGAGAGCAAGATTGAGCGAGATTCAGAGCGAGGTGCTGAGTCCAAGGCCTAGGGTTTCGAAACCCTCAACCCCACACCACCACGGCTATCACCGTCGACGGGTGAGCCACGCCGACAACCACTAGTAGCAGCGGCGGCAACGACAGTAGAAGGGGTTTGATTAGTGTCTGGGTTTGGGGCTGAGTTAAGTCCGTTTTTGCGAGGGTCAAGCATGGGTTGGGTCTGTTCATGCGCTAGTAGGCAAGGGTCAAGAGATCGAGCTTTTCCAGCACTCAAAGTCGAGCCTAAAGCCTTTCGAACGAATCCTTAGCTTGGATTGAGGTGGGTGTTTCTCACCTCCTAAGTATTAGTAGTTTCGAAATGGTTTTATGCTTTAAGTTGATGCATGCTAAATTTAGGTTGTTTATGCCTGAAATCGACTTTGAATCGTTAAATGTTAGTTTAGTTGATTAATACTCGAAAGTGGTCTGGATCGATACATATTAGTTTAGTTAGTTCAAGCCTGAAAACATAGTTCAAAATGAGTCATGCACGCTTACATTCGATTCAAGTAAATTCAGTTAGTACATGACCGAAAAGCTGACTTGATTAGTAAGTTCAATGTAATAAGTGAATGCCTAAAGTTTTGTTATGTTTAAATGGCTCAAATGGGCTTGAAATGCAATGTCGAAACAACAAATGGCGCCTTGAATCGATTCATGTTATTTCGGTTAGTTCATGCTTGAAAAATGGCTTCAAAATGAATTATGCTTGTTTATAATTGATACAAACATGTTTAGTTCGCTCCTGCCTAATTAATAGTTTCAAAACGAAATATGAATGCTTAGAATCGATTTTAGTACATTCAGTTAACACGTGCCTGATAGTTTGGTTTAAAGTAAGTTATGCATGTTTATAATCGAGTATAGTATATTTAGTTAACGCATGTTTGAAAGGTCGACTCGAAGAGTAACATTGATACGATAAATGAAAGTTTAGAATCATATGACGCCTAAATGACCTAATTAGCCTAAATTGTTAATCGATTTATGCCTAGGTAGAAATTCGATTCATGTTAATCTTTCCTAGTATGAATAAGCATGCTTAGTAAGCGCTCGAAACGTATTATGCCTAAATGGCCACATTAACCTAAGTAATGTATCGTTTCATACTTAAATGGAGATCTAGCTCATACTAAGTTTAAAGACATAAGTAGGCCGGCTTGGTAACCATAATGTGGTGGACGAACGCCGCGAGAATGTAAATGACGTTAGAGCCTAAATGTAACGTGAAGCCAACGCTTGTCCATTTAGCGTGCTTAGCTTTAGAATGGCATGATTAACTAACCTACATGAATGCAAATCACATCCCATGCTTCTTATTAAGTTTAGTCTGTATGAATGATTACATGGATGCATATATATGTGCCTGGATATGATCGTTGGTTGCAGCGCTCGACTAACTGTTAGTTAATTGATCAGTAAAGTTCAGCATTGGTAAGTTTACGTATTCCCTTTCAGTATATTGGATGGTTTGAGGAAGAACTATGAGTGGTTCGAGGTTTTTGTGGTATGGTGTTTGTGAGGAGGGAGTTCGGGTTGTGAATTGAACGCAATCGTGTGGATTGCGAGGCCATGTGTGGCTCATTGTGTTGAATTGATTATGAAGTGCTTGAATGTGATATATGTGAACGCCTTTGCCTTCGATGTCCTCAAATTGCGTTAAGTGCATAAGGGTGAGTTTTTCAAAGAAGGATATCATATTTTGAAATGATAGTAGCCATAACTATTAGTGCATGATGGCCTATTTTAATTAAATAAAAATAGTTTTGGGAGTGAACTCGCTTGAACGGGGGAATTCCTAAAGAGTTATAAAAAGGTGTGAGTTATACATTGAATGATTTTACTGTTTGAAACGCAAAGTTATAGCTGTTATGGCCGATACGCTTTAAGTGGCTAAGATAATGTGCTTTGGACAATATGAAAAGAATGAAAGAACAATGTTATCCTAGGGGAAGGTCCTGAAACCCTAGAGGCCCTCACGAGGGTTAATGTAATGGTCCAACATGTTATATAGCCATCCCGGGAGTAAGAGCTGAAGCGTGAGCTTTAGGTCTCAGTATGGGGTCGAGAATAGTTCTCACCCAATCAGTTCCCTTTTAATGATCTTATGCCAGAAGTATTTTCCTACCAATATAAGAAAAGCAATTGGCCTTTGCTATTTTATATGTTTTAAAGAAAAAGAATGTTTTATGGGCCCAAAGAGGCCATATGAAATGAATACGAAATGCTTACAAGGGTCATTTTACGACGAATGCGAAATGTAAACTCTTTCAAAAGATTGAGAACCTCATAGGTTAAGAAATGCTTCCAATGCTCAAAGAAAATTTCGTTGAAAGTGTAAAGAAAATGTTCTTGATTACGTTGAATGTGTCTTCAAATAGAATTTGTGACATGTTAGTGAATTATGCAATGACATTCATACGTGCCTAGTGCATACGTAAGTTACGGCTTGCCTGATGTTCATGTTCTACGACCTATGTCCTATGATATGTTGGCTAATCTTATGTTTGAGTGCTTAAAGTCAAGTTTATGATTAGTAATGTTTTTATAGGAATTCTGTGAATGCCTAATATGATAGTAAAGTATGGATACGTGATATGTGACTAGTAAAGATATTATTGCCTGCAACTGTTTTGGTTTTAAGGGGGTTGGGGGACAGTCACTGAGCATGTGGTTGCTCATCCCACTACTCCTTCTCCTTTTCCCCAGGTTTTCTTTATAACAGAAAGAAGTTGAGTCAGCTATGTCGAGATGGAACCTGTTCTTGCTTGCCAGGCGTTGTTTAGATCCCTTTGGAGGGATATTACGTGCTTAATGAAGTAATGTCATGTGTTCTTAGTGTGAAATAATTGTAAACAAGAATTCTAAGTTCATGTAATGCATATTGTTCATGAGTCGCTCTCTGTGGCCATATGAGCCAACCATCCAATTAGCTAGATGTCTTTTTTGTCAAAGTTAGTTATGTTTTGGGGTGTAAACCCCATACACCCGTTGTGTGAACCGGTGAATTGTATCTTTTACCTTTTTCTGTATTAATGAACTATTCTATTTGGTGTACTCTGAGCGGGTGGCTCGTCGAGTTATGAACTCCGGCGTGTGGCCGTTGAGCTTTGTTTTATATGTTTACGCTTTTGTTGATTTATAGGGACTTATTATAAGGCGTTTAGCCTGGAAACAGTCAGTTTTCTGGGAAAACTCTGTTCGTTCCGTCCCAAAAGTTATGTAAGAAGTTAGGAAAACTTAACGTTTTCGGCCCTAGGGGCTGGGGGTGTTGCATTCATGGTATCAGAGCATGGTTCTGCGACCATAGGCCGCGACCTGAGTCTTGCATCTCATATAGGTGCCTAGGAACACCTGGCACTTATGCGACATATGCTTGCTTCATGTGCAAGTGTGCTTTGTTGTACGACCATCTTTGACTTATGTGAGGCCCGAGTAGGTCGATTAAGTGAAAGTGGCGAGTTATGCGTTAGTATAGGAGTCAAATAACTCTCCCCACACCTTCGGGTGACATTGTGAGTACTTCATTGGTGCATTATGCTCCTAACATGCCAATTGACTTCGTTGATTGACTTTTAGGTGATCCGGATGAGCCAATTGGGTGTATGTGAGCCTAATCCATTTCCGCGTTCTTTTGTACACCAAGTTATGTTTTGATTGGTAAATGTCTTTTTCGTGCACTCTAATAAGACAGTCGATAGTTTAAGCATGTCGTTTTAAACTCAAACCATTGAAAAGTCTTTCTGTAAGCTCGTCTTTGCCCCTGAAGTACGATTTGCTCCTTGGGCCCCGTAATGGAGTGAGCAGACATACTCAAAGGATGGTAGAGAAGAAGTTCAAAACAGATAAGCTATTTTCACCTTTTAAATCCGAAATTTCGAAATGTTAATATCTTTTCGATGTCGCGTTAAGATTTACTTTACATTCTTTAGCTATGATGAGCGAGCTTAGGTTTTCGAGTACATGCCGTTATACCATAGGTGTCGAGATCGGTTGCTATAATTGGTAATCCTACTAAGTGATATCTTCCCTCTTTTCTTCCGAATGCCGAATTCCCTAAGTATACTAGGGGCTACTTTTGTATGCATGCTTGAAGACTATGTGCTAATGGCAGGAGCTTGTTGAAGATTGCGTAAGTTTACCTATCGTTCTCCTTTTTGCCATCGTTGACTAAACCGTGTATTACTTGTTCTTTTTAATTCGTGAATGGTATGACAATGTTTCGGCCCGAACGGACCCTGATATACCTAGAAAGCATAAGAGAGAAAGAACCTGGTAGACTTTGGAATTGTACATAGTGACTATCCCGCCGGTCTTCATGTCTTAAGGATTTATTATGACGCTAAATGATGTTGTGTGATGCCTCTATTGACTTGCTATGAAATGAAAACCCCCTAGTTAGGTGACTCAGTTTTGAAATGCTTCGATTTTGTATGCTAGTGAATCAGCTTGACTTGAGCCGAATTGCTATGTGACTTGATTGTTCCGATTATCTAAGTTTTGTGATGCATGACATGGCATGACCTCTAACTGTTGCTTGCATTCCGTGAGTTCTTTAATTGCACGTGATACCTGAATAACGTCCTACACACATATTGAAGCATGGTAAGGTGACCCTAGAGACTCGAATTCACGTGTCCTTGCCCTTATATGTTTTATCCGAATAGCATAGGGAAAGCATGTAGGCCTATAAGCCACAGACCCAGGATTGGTCTAGGAGCATAACCATTCATTTGTATGAATCTATGACTTCAGATACGATCAACCCCAAGTAAGAACCCTATGGAAAGACTCCACACCATCGAAATGATCGACTTACATTCCTGCCTCAGCATTTCCTTCTCCAAGTTGTTCTTATCAACATGATTGTGCTAGTTCATGTTAGTCGTGATTTGGGATTTTCTGTGCTCTGTTGTAAACCTTGCGTGAAGTCAATGTGAATTCGATCTTTTATTACCAATATGGCATAATTTGATGTTTCTGCTACCTTAATGTAGTGTGATAACCTTCTCGTAAATGATTTAACCTTAGATCGACATAAAAACATAAGGAATGTCAATCATGCATGCTCTGATTTTGTGAATTGCTTGCCATATGTACCCTAGTGGGATTCATGTTATAACCAACTCTTAGGCTTAAGAACGCTGAATTATTGATACTATGCCATACTATGTGATGCTACTATGCTTAACTTATACTATGTGGTGCTATGGGACGCTTTCGTTGTTCTAATGTATTATAAGAGTCTTTATGTTAACCATTGTGATCCCAAAGGTGACCTGAATTCATGTTTAGAATGAGACTGCTAGTGTACGACCTTAAGACATCATTGTCTCGATTGCCATGCCCTTAGCTTCCCACTTATAGATGCATATGCATAGAATTACTGCTTGCCATGCTAACTGAGTCTAGATTATCGAAAATCTTTGTTCATTCTTCAAAATAAACTCGATATTGTCTTCCACGCCAACTCAATTGCCCCTCTTCGTTGCAATTTGCCCTCGACGCCTAAATAGAGTGAGCAAACGCATGAAGAGGATTGGCGAGGAGGAGACTGGAAACCATAAGTCATTTTCTTTCCATTTAAAAGTAGTGTTTCCAAAATGAAACCTTTTGGAAACCTATCGCGTAGATCCTAGTTGTGTGCATGCATTGTAGAAAATACCGAACTTGGATTTACAATTTCGAGGATGAAATTTTTTTAGGGGGGATGAGTGTAAGACTCGCTTTTTTTTTTCCCTGTTAAGCTAAGTATTTTACCATGTTATGTTATAAAATCGTATCTTCAGTAATTGTATGCGTTAAATTATTATCAATGTGCTTATGGGAACTATAATTTTATAAAAAGGGATTATGATTGCTATTATTGATGTTAAAATCAATTCGTGCTATTTACGCCTTCAAATTCTATCGATAGTTTAATTTAGTCATTGTTCGAGTCATTTAGTCGTCTCCCGAATCCGATTAGCAAGTTGTTTATTACAATGTTTAGATCTGAGTCTAGATTGCACGCTAATAATTTACTGCCTGAGAACTGGAGTTGACTAGCCATTGACCAAATAAAAAAAAGTTCGCGAAGCCCCTTTCTTCAGCAAAGAAAACACGCAGAGGGGGGTTTCTCTAGCCGACCCCACGCGAACACCCAGTAAGAGAAAGAAGAGAGGGTGGAGGGAGGCCGGCCAGCTGGCCGGTGACGGCGACGACAACAGCGGTGGCGACCAGGCGTGGCCGGCGAGCAGAGGACGACAGAGAGAGAGAGAGCGAGATTGAGCGAGATTCAGAGCGAGGTGCTCGGTCCAAGGCCTAGGGTTTTGAAGCCCTCAACCCCACACCACCACGACAAACATAGTCGACGAGTGAGCCACGCCGGTGACCACCACCACCAGCAGCGGCAACAACAGTAGAAGGGGGTTGATTCGTGTCTGGTTTTGGGGCTGAATTGAGTCTGTTTTTGCGAGGGTCAAACATGGGTTGGGTCTGTTCGTGCGTCAGTAAACAAGGGTCAAGAAATCGAGCTTTTCCAGCACTCAAAGTCGAGCCTAAAGCCTTTCGAACGAATACTTAGCTTGGATTTAGGTGGGTGTTTCTCTCCTCCTAAGTATTAGTAGTTTCGAAAATGGTTTTAAGCTTCAAGTTGCGATGCATGCTAAATTTAGTTTGTTTATGCCTGAAAATGACTTTGAATCGTTAAATGTTAGTTTAGTTGATTAATACTCGAAAGTGGCCTGAATCGATACATGTTAGTTTAGTTAGTTCACGCCTGAAAACATAGTTCAAAATGAGTGATGCATGCTTAGATTCGACTCAAGTAAATTCAGTTAGTGCATGCCTAAAAGGTTGACTTGATTAGTAACTTCAATGTAATAAGTGAATGCCTAAACTAATGTTATGTTTAAATGGCTTAAGTAGGCTTGAAATGCAATGTCGAGACAACGAATGACGCCTCGAATCGATGCATGTTATTTCAGTTAGTTCATGCTTGAAAAATGGCTTTGAAATGAATTATGCTTGTTTATAACCGATTCAAACATGTTTAGTTAGCTCATGCCTAATTAATAGTTTTGAAACAAAATATGAATGCTTAGAATCGATTTTAGTACATTCGATTAACACCTGTCTGAAAGTTTGGTTCGAAGTAAGCTATGCATGCTTAGAATCGAGTATAGTATATTTAGTTAACACATGTTTGAAAGGTCGACTGGAAGAGTAACATTGATACGATAAATGAAAGTTTAGAATCATATGACGCGTAAATGACCCAATTAGCCTAAATTGTTAATCGATTTACGCGTAGGTAGAAATTCGATTCATGTTAATCTTTCCTAGTATGAATAAGCATGGTTAGTAAGCGCTCGAAATGTATTATGCCTAAATGGCCACATTAACCTAAGTAATGAACCGTTTCATGCTTAAATGGAGATCTAGCTCATACTAAGTTGAAAGACATAAGTAGGTCGGCTTGGTAACCATAATGTGGTGGACGAACGCCGTGAGAATGTAAATGACGTAAGAGGGTAAATGTAACGTGAAGCCAACGCTTGTCCATTTAGCGTGCTTAGCTTTAGAATGGCATGTTTAACTAACCTACACGAATGCAAATCACATCCCATGCTTCTTATTAAGTTTAGTCTGTATGAATGCTTACATGTATGCATATATATGTGCCTGGATATGATCGTTGGTTGCAGCGCTCGACTAACTGTTAGTTAATTGATTGGCAGAGTTCAGCATTGGTAAGTTTGTGTATTCCCTTTCAGTATATCATCATGATTAGGATGCTAGATTGTGAAATTGAAACCGAGATGGTAGTTGGATGGTTTGAGGAAGAACTATGAGTGGTTCGAGGTTTTTGTGGTAGGGTGCTTGTGAGGAGGGAGTTCGGGTTGTGAATTGACCACAATCGTGTGGATTGCGAGGCCATGCGTGGCTCATTGTGTTGAATTGATTATGAAGTGCTTCAATGTGATATATCTGAAACCCTTTCCCTTTGATGTCCTCAAATTGCATTATGTGCATAAGGGTGAGTTTTTCAAAGAAGGATTTCATGTTTTGAAATGATAGTAGCCATAACTATTAGTGCATGATGGCCTATTTTAATTAAATAAAAACAGTTTTGGGAGTAAACTCGCTTGAACGGGGGAATCCCTAAAGAGTTGTAAAAAGGTGTGAGTTATACATTGAATGATTTTACTGTTTGAAACACAAAGTTATAGTCGTTATGGCCGATACGCTCCAAGTGGCTAAGATAATGTGCTTCGGACAATATGAAAAGTGTGAAAGAACAATGTTATCCTAGGGGAAGGTCCGGAAACCCTAGAGGCCCTAACGAGGGTTAATGTAATGGTCCGATATGTTATGTAGCCATATCGGGAGTAAGAGCTTAAGCGTGAGCGTTAGCTCTCACTATGGGGTCGAGAATAGTTCTCACCCAATCAGTACCCTATAATGATCTTATGCCAGAAGTATTTTCCTACCAATATAAGAAAAGCAATTCGCCTTTCCCATTTTTTATGTTTTAAGAAAAAGAATGTTTTATGGGCCCAAAGAGGCCATATGAAATGAATACAAAATGCTTATAAGGGTCATTTTACGGCGAATGCGAAATGTAAACTCTTTCAAAAGATCGAGAACCTCAAAGGTTAAGAATTGTTTCTAATGTTCAAACAAAGTTTCATTGAAACTGTAAAGAAAATGTTCTTGATTATGTTGAATGTGTCTTCAAATAGAATTTGTGACATGTTAGTGAATTATGCAATGACATTCATGCGTGCCTAGTGCATACATAAGTTACGGCTTGCCCGATGTTCATGTTCTACAACCTATGTCCTATGATATGTTGCCTAATATTATGTTTGAGTGCTTAAAGTCAAGTTTATGATTTGTAATGTTTTCATAGGAATTCTGTGAATGCCTAATATGATAGTAAACAATGGATACGTGGTATGTGACTAGTAAAGATATTATTGCCTGCAACGGTTTTGGTTTTAAGGGGGTTGGGGGACGCTCACTGAGCGTGTGGTTGCTCATCCCACTACTCCTTCCCCTTTTCCCCAGGTTTTCTTTATAACAGAAAGAAGTTGAGTCAGCTATGTCAAGATGGAACCTGTTCTTGCTTGCCAGGTGTTGTTTAGATCCATTTGAAGGGATCTTACGTGCTTAATGAAGTCATGTCATGTGTTCTTAGTGTGAAATGTCTGTAAACAAGTATTCTATGTTCATGTAATGCATATTGTTCACGAGTCGCTCTGTATGGCCATATGAGCCAACCATCCAGTTAGCTAGATGTCTTCTTTGTCAAAGTTAGTTATGTTTTCGGGTGTAAACCCCATACTCCCGTTGTGTGAACCGTTGAATTGTATCTTTTACCTTTTTCTGTATTAATGAACTATTCTATTTGGTGTACTCTGAGCGGGTGGCTCGTCGAGTTATGAACTCCGGCGTGCGGCCGTTGAGATATGTTTTATATGTTTACGCTTCCGTTGATTTACAAGGACTTATTGTAAGGCGTTTAGCCTGGAAAGAGTCCGTTTTCAGGGAAAACTCTGTCCATTTCGTCCCAAAATTTAAGTAAGAAGTTAGAAAAACGTAACGTTTCCGGCCCTAGGGGCTGGGGGTGTTGCATTAAAGGTATCAGAGCATGGTTCTGCGACCATGGGCCGTGACCCGAGTCTTGCATCTCATATAGGTGCCTAGGAACACCTTGCGCTTGTGCGACATATGCTTGCTTTGTGTGCAAGTGTGCTTTCTAGTACGACCCCCTTTGATTTATGTGAGGCCCGAGTAGGTCGATCAAGTGAAAGTGGCGAGTTATGCGTTCGTATAGGAGTCAAATAGCTCTTTCCACACCTTCGGGTGACATTGTGAGTACTTCATGGGTGGAATATGCTCCTAACATGCCAATTGACTTCATTGATTGACTTTTAGGTGATCTGGATGAGCCAATCGGATGTATGTGAGCCTAATCCATTTCCGCATTCTTGTGTGCGCCAAGTTATGTTTTGATTGGTAAATGTCTTTTTCGTGCACTCTAATAAGACAATCGATAGTTTAAGCATGTTTTAAACTCAAGCCACTGAAAAGTCTTTCTGTAAGCTCGTCTTTGCCCCTGAAGTACGATTTGCTCCTTGGGCCCCACAATGGAGTAAGTAGACATAGTCAAAGTATGGTAGACGAGAAGTTCAAAACAGATAAGCTATTTTCACCTTTCAAATCCAAAGTTTCGAAATGTTAATATCTTTTCGTTGTCGCGTGAAGATCTACTTTACATTCTTTAGCTGTGATGAGCGAGCTTAGGTTTCTAAGTACATGCCATTATACCATAGGTGTCAAGATCGGTTGCAATAATTGGTAATCCTACTAAGTGATATCTTCCCTCTTTTCTTCTGAATCCCGAATTCCCTAAGTATATTAGGGGCTACTTTTGTGTGCATGCTTGAAGACTACGTGGTAATGGCAGGAGCTTGTTGAACATTGCGTAAGTGTACCTATCGTTCTCCTTTTTGCCATCATTGACTAAACCATGCATTACTTGTTCTTTTTAATTCGTGAATGGGATGACAATGTTTCGGCCCGAACGGACCCTGATATACCTAGAAAGTATAAGGGAGAAAGAACCTGGCAGACTTTGGAATTGAACATAGTGACTACCCCGCAGGTTTGCATGACTTAAGGATTTATTATGATGCTAAATGATGTTGTGTGATGCCTCTATTGCCTTGCTATGAAATGAAAACCCCCTAGTTAGGTGACTCAGTTTTGAAATGCTTCGATTTTGTATGCTAGTGAATCAGCTTGACTTGATCCGAATTGCTATGTGACTTGATTTTTCCGATTATCTAAGTTTGGTGATCCATGACATGGCATGACCTCTGACTGTTGCTTGCATTCCGTGAGTTCTTTAATTGCACGTGATAGCTGAATAACCTCGTACACACATATTGAAGCATGGTAAGGTGACCCTAGAGACTTGAATTCACGTGTCCTTGCCCTTATATGTTTGATCCGAATAACATAGGGGAAGCATGTAGGCCTGTAAGTCACAGACCCAGGATTGGTCTAGGAGCATAACCATTCATTTGTATGGATCTATGACTTCAGAGATGATCAACCCCAAGTAAGAACCCTAGGGAAAGACTCCCCACCATCGAAATGATCGACTTACATTCCTACCTCAGCATTTCCTTCTCCAAGTAGTTCTTATCAACATGATTATGCTAGTTCATGTCGGTCGTGATTTCGGATTTTCTGTGCTCTGTTCTAAACCCTGCGTGAAGTCAATGTGAATTCGATCTTTTATTACCAATATGGCATAATTTGATGTTTCTGCTACCATAATGTAGTGTGATAACGTTCTCGTAAATGATTTAACCTTAGATCGACATAAAAACATAAGGAATGTCAATCAAACATCCCCTCATTTTGTGAATTGCTTGCCATATGTACCCTAGTCGGATTCATGTTATAACCAACTCTTAGTTTAAATCCCTGAGTTATTTATACTATGCCAAACTATGTGATGCTATTATGCTTAACTGATACTATGTGGTGCTATGGGACGCTTTCGTTGTTCTAATGTATTATAGGAGTCTTTATGTTAACCACTGTGATCCCAAAGGTGACCTGAATTCATGTTTAGAATGAGACTGCTAGTGCACGACCTTAAGACGTCATTGTCTCAATTGCCATGCCCTTAGCTGCCCACTTATAGATGCATATGCATAGAATTACTGCTTGCCATGCTAACTGGGTCTAGATTATCGAAAATCTTTGTTCAATCTTCAAAATAAACTCGATATGGTTTTCCACGCAAACTCAATTGCCCCTCTTCAATGCAATTTGCCCTCGACGCCTAAATAGATAGAGTAGACGCTTGAAGAGGATTGGCGAGGGGGAGACTGGAAACCATAAGTCATTTTCTTTCCATTTAAAAGTAGTGTCTCGAAAATGAAACCTTTTGGAAACCTATCGCGTAGATCCTAGTTGTGTGCATGCATTCTAGAAAAGACCGAACTTGGATTTAGAATTTCGAGGAAGAAATTTTTTTAGGGGGGATGAGTGTAGGACCCGCGTTTTTGTTTTCCTTTAAGTTAAGTATTTTACCATGTAATGTTATAAAATCGTATTTTCTATAATTCACTACTAAAAAACAGCCTTTTCCCGTCGGATTTTCCGACGGAAAGTGACGTTTTTTCCATCGAAAAATGTGTTTTCCGGCGGAAAATCCGACGGACATGTGCCGTAGGAATACGACCCGTAGACCCACACCTGCCGACAGAATACCTATTCTGTCGGCCGCGCCCAACGGTCATGGCAACGGACTGGCGACGAAATTTCGATTGTCCGACGGACAATGCCGTGGGGCATACCCCGGTCAAAGGTTGTCAGGGACACCGGAGGGACCGACGGAATTGCCAATTTCCGTCGAAAATTTCCGACGGAATACCCCTTTTCCGTCGGACCCTGCCGACGGAAAGTGGCCATTCCATCGGCGCCCCCGGTGCTCCTTTTCGACGGAAAACCTAATTCCGTTGGAATTTTTGGGAAATTTAAAAAAAAAATAATTTGAAAATGTTGTTCCCCAAATACAAATTTACAAACTGCATATACAAACTCAGGCCAACCAAATGTTGACCGAACCAAAACCACGACACGTGGTACACAAATCGCAACAACCATAACCACCAAACGTAGTACACAAATCACAACAAACGTAACCACCACACGTGGTTACTTTCAGTCAATAAGTATAAATAAACAACCACACCAAATGGACATTGCAATAGTACGAAGTATAGTAATAAGCAACCAAAGAAAGGCAACAAACGCAAGAGAACGTAACTGTTCAAATAAGTATTGAAGAGGAAGGGGAGGATCATGGGACATTCTAGTTGAAATAATCCCTGTAGTCATGAGGGAAATCATCATACCGAAGGTTGCCGCTACCATCATCATCATCATCATCATCATCATCGTCATCGTCATCATCGTCCCAGGGTTGCGGTTCAGGAGGAGGAGGTGCAGGAGGGACGTAAGGAGCAGCGCGGTGGTGTTGTCGATGGCACATAGAAAGGCGTGGGCGAGATCCAGACCCAGGTGCTTGTTGAGCTCTCATAAACTCACGGAATGTATCTTTCAGACCAGATAATTCCAAAGTGAGTAAAGTCACTTTCTCTTCTAAGTGACGGTTTTTCTCCACCATAGTACTGAGCTCATTGTTCAGCTGGGTGACCGATGCTCGCACATCAGGGTGAGGATCACGGTCTTGGGATGTCGCTGTGGACTTCACCAGGTGCATCAGTTTGACCCCTTCTGATCCTAGCCCATACACACGACCCTTTTTGTTGTAGTTAGCATGCACCCACAACTCAGTTTCGGATGGGACTTTAGTTGGTTTGTAGCCGGGATCTGTGGAAGAGTGCGAGTTATGAATGTGGTCCCACTTTAATTGGTGCCCCATCTACAAAATCAGATTCAAAAAATTTAGACATTCCAAACATAGCATTCAATCATGAAGACACTTGGGTGATTTGTTACGCAATCAAGAAATCATGCAGGTGACTTACCCATCTTTTTTCCGATCTTTTGTCCACCCATTTGTTAGCCGCGTCTACATGAGTGTCCTTGAAAATTTCGAGGTCCGTAACGTCCCTATTAAGCTTCTTCACCTGCACAATAACAGAATACGTTAACGTACAGGAGGATGGTTGCAATTGGATAAGGCGTTGGGAAAAATAAGTATAAGAAATAATAAACCACGCACTTACCATGTGTCTTCTGTGCTCAGTAAATGGGACCGAACCAAATCTATGCAAAGAAGGACCTAAGCCGTCCTGGTCGCTGTTCTGGTTCTTCTTTGCCTGGGAACTCATCTTCAGAAATTTTTCGGAAGCCCAATAGTCCTGCAGCGACTTCCAAGTGCTGTCAGACAACCACAACGGTTGCTTCCTCCTGTTCCTCAACTCCCCGAATGTGTCCGTCAATCTACTTGCCTCTTTCTCCTCGAAGTTCCTCCGTATCTGGGTCTCATGCTCTGGAGCCCAACAGTAACGCTTCTGCATGAACACAAGTACATGCCACAAAATGTGACATCTGCTAACAATATGAATATATATATATGTTTGTATATGTAGATAAATGTACAAAAATTTGGGAGAACTCTTACCTTAAACTCACCAAACCACAAGTCCCGATGTTGTTTGGGCACTTTCCCCCACGTTGGCCATGGCTCAGGATATTTGCTCGTAAATATCCTTGTAATCTCTAACACAACATCCTACGGAAAGAAACTTGCAAATTAAGAAAGAATGGATCCCATCAGAAATTGTAAATTGGTAATACAGTTGGTAAGACATATATAATTACTTACTCTCTGCCGTCAGGTGTGATGAGTTGCTTGTTTGTGGTACTGCCATGGCTAGAAGCATGTTCACTTTGTTCCCGACTCCTTTCTACAGATTATTGTTGAATAATAGGTGGGTTCGGGATCATGTAGCTGCCAGACATGTGTACATGGGGGATGTTGGGTGTCATGTGCTGGCTGAAGTGCATGGATGGAGTAGAGCGAGGGTCTGGGATAATGGCGTGGGGAACCTCAGGGGTTTGACGTCCCTGATATTCCCCTTCGTGCTGACTGGTGGGGTCCTGTCGGTCTGCTCCCCAAGAACGCCCACGACCACGATGTGTACCTGACATCTTTGAGACAAATATATAGAACGTAGTGGTCAAATAATATAAGGAACAAATAATTAATTGCAAGTTAAATTAACAGCAAATGTCGTGTGTGACCATAATTACAATGTCATAAATGTCAGGCATACATTGTCATAAGTGTCAGAATTAACATAGAATACAATTTGGTTTTAGGTCACAATCTACTCATTTATCATTATCACTGTCATTCAGAGTCTTCAGTATCGTCGTCAATATCATCCCACTCCTCCTCTTCACTTCTCTCAGCTGGAACGTCTTCGTTTACCTCCTTAATTTCTTCCTCCTCATTCAACAAAGTTGCAGGGAGCATGTCAGTTACTGGTGTCATGTGGGACACTTGTTCCTCTTGAAATGTAACTGGTAAAGTGAATTCATCATTCACTTTGTGTATAGATTTGTTTGGAACGACAACCCACCAATTACCTTTATCTCTTATTCCATTTGGGTACCTCATGTACACCACCTGGATTGCGGAAGCAGCAAATATGAATGGGTGATATTTTTTGTATCTTCTTGTTGCATTAACCTCAACGAAGGGACACAGTTTGGGGCTACGTGTTCCTCGAGGGGTGTTATCAAACCAATCACACCTGAACAATGTACATTGTTTGAGTGGTTCTCCTAGATATTCAACACGAATAACTTCTTGAAGGATTCCATAATAATCATCCTCGAATCCACCTTCTCAGCTCCCTTTCACACAAACCCCACAATTGTAACTCTTTTTTCCTTCACACCTCTTCTGTGTATGAAATAAGAATCCATTCACCCTAAATGCAGACCAGGTTATGACTTTCCTCAAAGGCAGTTGAGCCAAATGGTACAGGTGTAGCTGACGTTCGTCATTGAACATTTCAACAATGTCGACCTACAAGTATTTATGTTTAAACTCATAAGGTCGGGACCATTTGCTAGAAACTCTGATGAATTAGTACAGTAATTTCCAACGACGATGGAAAAATTAAAAAATCTTACTGCTTTCTTGAACCACCAAATAAACTCTGACTCTGTAAGTGCATCTAACTCCACATCTGTGAAATTTGGGTTTCCTTGTAATTTTTGTTATTTGAATAGTCTGTACAAGTCATTATTCACTGATTAGCACAATGTTTGAATTCATAAAATAGTATTCATTCGATGCATGTGATGGATGCAATGGGTACTTTTTTTTGTAACTTACGCGATGTATGGTTCAACTTCATTACAATTCAACACAATATGAAGCTGTGCAGCGTTCATTTCTTCATTAGTTAGGTACCTCTGTGTCCGACTTCCCACAGCAGTACCTTTGGTTTGGAAAACTTACAAAATTGCCTCACCTCCTGGCTCCACATTGATTTCCTCATTTCGACGACGTCTTGTGCGCATTGAAGGCACATTAGCGTCGAAATAGAATGAAGAAAACTGTGATATCTTGAACACCTGATATGCTTCCGCCACTGACCCCTCAGGGGATATATTTTATTTTTAATTTTCTTCTTCAGCCACCCGAAGTACCTACATTAAAGTTCTATGAGTGTGTGAAGCACACTTCAATTTTACATTTACATCTGTCAGGAAATTTGTCATATGTATTTACCTTTCAAATGGATACATCTAGCAGTATTGCACTGGACCCCTAAGGTATGCTTGTTCTGCCAAATGCACAGGCAAGTGCTCCATGACCTTGAAAAACCCAGGAGGGAAAACTCTCTCCAATTTGCAAAGGATGATGCCTATATTGCGTTACATTTCTTGTAACTTATGGACCTGTAACAGTGTTGAGCAAATGTTTTTGAAGTACTCACTTAACTCAACAAGTTGTGATGTAGCAACTAGTCTTTCCAATAAGGTAAATCCCAAAAGATGCTTCTCTTGGTCCAGTTGTGAACATTTTCCTTGAAACTCAGGATTACAAAATCTCCATCCGTGGTGACTTTTGGAAGACTACGCTCCACATTCCACAGTTCCTCGCCACTTCTCCTGGAGGAAGGGCCCTCTTTCACCACTCTTCCCTTACAAAACGCAGTGTGGTTTTTCCGAAATGCATGATGTCGAGCCAGGAAGCGACGGTGACAGTCAAACCATGATGCTTTGCCCCCATGTTTCAAATGTGTCGCCCTCAAATGATCCATACAAACACGGCAACTCAAAACACCATGAGTGCTCCATCCAGATAACTTTCCGAGCGCGGGGAAGTCATTCACTATCCACATTAAGGCAGCTCTTATCAAGAAGTTCTGCCTCATGGAAATGTCATAAGTCTGGACACCATCCCACAAAGTTCGGAGCTCATCAATCAACGGTTGCAAGTACACATCTATTTTGTTCTTCGGATTTGACGGCCCCGGTATAATGTAAGTCAAGAACGTATATGGCGTTGTCATGCACATATCTGGAGGAAGGTTGTAAGGCGTCACAACCACAGGCCACATGCAATAAAAACGGCCAGATTGTGAGAAAGGGCTAAACCCATCAGCACACAAACCAAGCCTCACATTTTGAGGCTCAAAAGCAAAATCTGGGTATTCGCGATCAAAATGTTTCCACGCTTCTCCATCTGAAGGATGACATAAAACACCATCCTCACGCCTATTGTTATAGTGCCACCTCATGTGCTCAGCTATGCTTCTTGAGGCATAAAGCTGTTGTAGCCTTGGTATCAAAGGGAAGTAGAACATTTTTGCATATGATTTTAACTTCTTCCTATTATCGCCTGACTTAATCGGCTTCCATCTTGGCAAATCACAAAACTTGCAATTTTCAAGGGCCGAATCATCCTTAAAATAAAGTATACATCCACCGCGGCAACAATCAATCTTGTGCACATCTAAACCCAAACTTCGGACCTTCTTTTTCAACTCTGAGTAACTTTGTGGCACACGATTGTCTGGCGGGCAACTCTCATGCAGTGACTGCATCACCTCATTCATATAATTCTGCGGCATATTGTAATCAGATTTGATACTCATCAACCTCACAGCATTGGACAACTCAGTTTGGGTTGAACATCCCTCCCACAAAGGCGTCTGAGCAGTTTCAAGCATATCATAAAATGCCTGAGGTTCTACATTTGATTGCTAACTAACTTCAACCTCATTAGTAACAATGACATCGTTCACCATTGCTCCAACATGATTGACAAATGAGTTTGTGTTATCGAAATCCATAGGACTTGTTGGAGCCATGTCATCATACAAGTTTTGCTGGTTACTACTGCCAACATTTGCATATTCAGTTGGTTCTATCTCCCCATGAGATGTCCAATACCAATACCCCTTAACAAAGCCGGTTTGGTACAAGTGCAATTTAACATCATCAGGTTCCCTATATGCTCTATTTCCACACTTGGCACAAGGACATCTATAATGCCCATTATTAATGAACTCTGTTTGACACCTTGCAAATTGATCAAACATTTCTACTCCTTCTAGGAACTCTTGCCTATAAGATTTTCTCCCTGACAGAAATCTTTCATACATCCACCTCCGATGGGGTCGTCCGCACATATTATCCACTATTGATCATTGAGAAAGTAAGCAGTACATTGGTTACTTTAACAATCGATGTATGCTGATAATTTTAATTCGTATACAAGTGAACGCATGATGGACTTCTCTTTAAACCATTTCGTCACACGCTACGATGAACAGGATACCAACAAAAGCACATATACATTACGACAATGAAGTCAGGATATAAACTTGTTTCAATGTCTGAAGTGGGAGCCCAAAGTTGTGACATGCACACCGACAATAACGACACTCACAGCAACAATAACGGATTTTTTCCCCTTTCGCAATACGTTTTCTCTTACGACCCATTTCCTTCATATTAATAATCCACAAAAATCGATCTCATTAACACACAAATTCAAACAACACCATTCCCTAAAATCGTACACAGCAACATATACGCACAACTTTTTCACATTTAACGGAATAATATAACCTCATAGTTGCTTACTAATTTTTTTCTATCAATCCTCAACAATAAATACATTTCACAACTAATTACGTTCAATGTCTGTACGAACACATTCTTCACTTCACTACAATTAAGAACACCAACAAATTACTAATAATAGCACTTACCTACCAATTACATATTAATTTTCACATTAATTTCAACATACACAAACCATTATGAACAATTTAACACATATCACATAATCAATCCCCTATAATTTACCAAACCGCATGCGACAATCCACATATTTTTAATTTTCCACAAAAATCAATTTTCAAATATCACTCAATAAAAATCTACCAATCACTAATTACCACAAAACTATCAAAATTATCTCTTCAATTTCACAAATCTACAAAATATTTAGGTTTAAAAACTTACTTGAAGATAACGAAATTTATGGGCCACAAATGGCGGGAATGTTGAGGTCGACCGGCGGTGAACAGGCAGCGGTGACAGCGGCGACGCCGGTGGGAGGCACCGGAGCTCGGCGGCAGGGGTGGGCGGTGGACGCTCACAAGCAACATCACGCCCACACGACTCGCCGGTGAGGATGAGATGGTCGAAGGGCGGGGCACACCAGGTCGGCGAACGGCAGGGGCGGGCTGACGACAGCGGCGACCGGCAGGGGAGGGGTGAAGAGGGGGAATTTGGAGAGAGGAATGAGAGAGAGAGAGCCTGTGACTCGCGAAGGCCAATTTGGGCAGTTTTAAAGACGGTCCGACGAACATGGCCGTCGGACCTCCTTGTTCGGCACACATCGCCGTCGGACAAGGCTGTCGGAGAGCGTTGTCCGACGGACATGGCGGACGAACAAGTCTGCCGGACAAGGAGGTCCAACGGACATGGTCGCTGGTACGTCCGTCGGACCCCTCAAAAACCACAAAATACGGCGGTTATTTTTCAAAAAACGTCGGTCGACGGCTGGATTAGCCGGAATATCCGATGGAGATTCCGGCGGACAATTCCGTCAGCCAAAAAACACCCCGTTCGTGGCTAGTTTTCAAAAATTCAGGTGACCGACGGGTGACTCGCCAGAATATCCAACGGCCGACTTTCCGTCGGAAAAAGACGGGTTTTAGTAGTGATTGTATGAGTGAAATTATTCGCAATGTACTTATGGGAACTATAATTTTATAAAAAGGGATTATTATTGCTATTATTGATGTTAAAGTCAATTCGTGCTATTTTCTCCTTCAAATTCTATCGATAGTTTAATTTAGTCATTATTCGAGTCATTTAGTCGTCTCCCGAATCCGATTAGAATGTTGTTCATTAAAATGTCTAGATCTGAGTCTACATTGCACGCTAATAATTTACTGCCTCAGAACTGGAGTTGACTAGCCACTAACCAAATAAAGGAAAAAGGGGGCGAAGACCCTTTCGTCAGCAAAGAAAACACGCAGATGGGGGGCTTCTCTAGCCGACCCCACGCGAACACCTAGCAAGAGAGAGAAGAGAGGGTTGAGGGAGGTCGACCGGCCGGCCGGTGACGGCAACGACAACGGTAGTGGCGACCAGGCGTGGCCGGCGAGCAGAGGACGACAGAGAGAGAGCGGGATTGAGCGAGATTCAGAGCGAGGTGCTCAGTCCAAGGCCTAGGGTTTCTAAGCCCCCAACCCCACACCACCATGACGATCACCGTCAACGGGTGAGCCACGCCGGTGACCACCAGTAGCAGCAGCAACAACAACAGTAGAAGGGGGTTGATTCGTGTCTAGTTTGGGGCTGAATTGAGTCCGTTTTTGCGATGGTCAAGCATGGGTTGGGTTTGTTCGTGCGTCAGTAAGCAATGGTCAAGAAATCGAGCTTTTCCAGCACTCAAAGTCTAGCCTAAAGCCTTTTGAACGAATCCTTAGCTTGGATTGAGGTGGGTGTTTCTCACCTCCTAAGTATTAGTAGTTTCGAAAATGGTTTTAAGCTTTAAGTTGGGATGCATGCTAAATTTAGTTTGTTTATGCCTGAAAACGACTTTGAATCGTTAAATGTTAGTTTAGTTGATTAATACTCGAAAGTGGCCTGAATCAATACATGTTAGTTTAGTTAGTTCATGCCTGAAAACGTAGTTCGAAATGAGTCATGCATGCTTAGATTCGATTCAAGTAAATTCAGTTAGTGCCAGCCTAAAAAGTTGACTTGATTAGTAACTTCAATGTAATAAGTGAATGCCTAAAGTTATGTTATGTTTAAATGGCTTAAATAGGCTTGAATGCAATGTCGAGACAACGAATGATGCCTCGAATCGATGCATGTTATTTCAGTTAGTTCATGCTTGAAAAATGGCTTCGAAATGAATTATGCTTGTTTATTACCGATTCAAACATGTTTAGTGCGAAATGAAATATGAATGCTTAGAATCAATTTTAGTACATTCGGTTAACACGTGTCTGAAAGTTTGGTTCAAAGTAAGCTATGCATGTTTAGAATCGAGTATAGTATATTTAGTTAACACGTGTTTGAAAGGTCGACTCGAAGAGTAACATTGATACAATAATGAAAGTTTAGAATCATATGACGCGTAAATGACCCAATTAGCCTAAATTGTTAATCGATTTACGTGTAGGTAGAAATTCGATTCATGTTAATCATTCCTAGTATGAATAACCCTGGTTAGTAAGCGCTCGAAACGTATTATGCCTAAATGGCCACATTAACCTAAGTAATGAACCGTTTCATGCTTAAATGGAGATCTAGCTCATACTAAGTTGAAAGACATAAGTAGGCCGGCTTGGTAACCATAATGTGGTGGACGAACGCGGCGAGAATGTAAATAACGTAAGAGGGTAAATGTAACGTGAAGCCAATGCCTGTCCATTTAGCGTGCTTAGCTTTAGAATGGCATGTTTAACTAACCTACATGAATGCAAATCACATCCCATGCTTCTTATTAAGTTTAGTCCGTATGAATGCTTACATGTATGCATACATATGTGCCTGGATATGATCGTTGGTTGCAGCACTCGACTAACTGTTAGTTAATTGATCGGTTGAGTTCAACATTGGTAAGTTTATGTATTCCCTTTCAGTATATCACCATGATTAGGCTGCTACCATCAAACCCAATCTAGCATCCTATGAGTGGTTCGAGGTTTTTGTGGTACGGTGCTTGTGAGGAGGGAGTTCGAGTTGTGAATTGATCGATATCGTGTGGATTGCAAGACCATGTGTGGCTAATTGTGTTGAATTGATTATGAAGTGCTTCAATGTCATATATGTGGACCCCTTTCCCTTCGACGTCCTCAAATTGCATTATGTGCATAAGGGTGAGTTTTTCAAACAAGGATTTCATGTTTTGAAATGATAGTAACCATAACTATTAGGCCATGATGGCCTATTTTGATTAAATGAAAATAGTTTTGGGAGTGAAATCGCTTGAAAGGGGGAATCCCTAAACAGTTTTAAAAAGTTGTGAGTTATACGTTGAATGATTTTACTATTTGAAATGCAAAGTTATAGCCGTTATGGCCGATACGCTTTAAGTGGCTAAGATAATGTGGTTCGGACAATATGAAAAGAATGAAAGAACAATGTTACCCTAGGGGATGGTTCGGAAAGCCTAGAGCCCTTGACGAGGGTTAATGTAATGGTCCGATATGTTATGTAGCCATCCTGAGAGTAAGAGCTTAAGCGTGAGCGTTAGGTCTCACTATGGGGTCGAGAATAGTTCTCACCCAATCAGCACCCTGTAATGATCTTATGCCAGATGTATTTTCCTACGAAGATAAGAAAAGCAATTGGCCTTTGCCATTTTATATGTTTTTTAAAAAAAAGAACATTTTATGGGCCCAAAGAGGCCATATGAAATTAATACGAAATGCTTATAAGGGTCGTTTTACGACGAATGCGAAATGTAAACTCTTTCAAAAGATCGAGAACCTCAAAGGTTAAGAAATGTTTCCAATGTTCAAAGAAAGTTTCATTGAAAGTGTAAAGAAAATGTTGTTGATTATGTTGAATGTGTCTTCAAATAGAATTTGTGACATGTTAGTGAATTATGCAATGACATTCATGCGTGCCTAGTGCATACATAAGTTACGACTTGCCCGATGTTCATGTTCTACAACCTATGTCCTATGATATGTTGCCTAATATTATGTTTGAGTGCTTAAAGTCAAGTTTATGATTAGTAATGTTTTCATAGGAATTCTGTGAATGCCTAATATAATAGTAAAGTATGGACACGTGATATGTGACTAGTAAAGACATTATTGCCTGCAACGGTTTTGGTTTTAAGGGGGTTGGGGGACACTCACTGAGCGTGTCGTTGCTCATCCCAGTACTCCTTCCCCTTTTCGCTAGGTTTCCTTTATAACAGAAAGAAGTTGAGTCAGCTATGTCGAGATGGAACCTGTTCTTGCTTGCCAAGTGTTGTTTAGATCCATTTGAAGGGATCTTACATGCTTAATGAAGTCGTGTCATGTGTTCTTAGTTTGAATTGATTGTAAACAAGTATTCTAAGTTCATGTTATGCATATTGTTTATGAGTGGCTCTGTATGGGCATATGAGCCAAGCATCCAGTTAGCTAGATGTCTTTTTTTTGTCAAAGTTAGTTATGTTTTGGGATGTAAACCTCATACTACGGTTGTTTGAACCGTTGAGTTGTGTCTTTTACCTTTTTCTGTATTAATAAACTATTCTGTTCGGTGTACTCTGAGCGGGTGGCTCGTCGAGTTATGAACTCCGGCGTGTGGCTGTTGGGCTATGTTTTATATGTTTACACTTCCGTTGATTTAAAGGGACTTATTGTAAGGCGTTTAGCCTGGAAACAGTCAGTTTTCAGGGAAAACTCTGTCCATTCCATCCCAAAATTTAAGTAAGAAGTTAGAAAAACGTAACGTTTCCGGCCCTAGGGGCTGGGAGTGTAGCATTCATGGTATCAGAGCATGGTTCTGCAGCATAGGCCGCGACCTGAGTCTTGCATCTAATATAGGTGCCTAGGAAAACCTTGCGCTTATGCGACATATGCCTGCTTCGTGTGCAAGTGTGCTTTGTAGTACGACCCTCTTTGACTTATGTGAGGCCCGAGTAGGTCGATTAAGTGAAAGTAGCGAGTTATGCGTTAGTATAGGAGTCAAATAGCTCTCCCCACACCTTCGGGTGACATTGTGAGTACTTCATTGATGCAATATGCTCCTAACATGCCAATTGACTTCATTGATTGACTTTTAGGTGTTCCAGATTAGCCAATCGGATGTATGTGAGCCTAATCCATTTCCGCGTTATTGTGTGCGCAAAGTTATGTTTTGATTGGTAAATGTCTTTTTCCCGCACTCTAAGAAGACAGTCGATAGTTTAAGCATGTCGTTTCAAGCTCAAACCATTGAAAAGTCTTTCTGTAAGCTCGTCTTTGCCCCTGAAGTACGATTTGTTCCTTGGGCCCCATAATGGAGTAAGCAGACATACTCAAAGGATGGTAGAGAAGAAGTTCAAAACAGATAAGCTATTTTCACCTTTCAAATCCGAAGTTTCGAAATGTTAATATCTTTTCGTTGTCGCGTTAAGATTTACTTTACTTTCTTTAGCTATGATGAGCGAGCTTAGGTTTCCAAGTACATACCATTATACCACAGGTGTCGAGATCGGTTGCTATAATTGGTAATCCTACTAAGTGATATCTTCCCTCTTTTTTTCTGAATGCCGAATTCCCTAAGTATGTTAGGGGCTACTTTTGTATGCATGCTTGAAGACTATGTTCTAATCGCAGGAGCTTGTTGAACATTGCGTAAGTGTACCTATCGTTCTCCGTTTTGCCATCATTGAATAAACCATGCATTACTTGTTCTTTTTAATTCGTGAATGGGATAACAATGTTTCGGCCCGAATGGACCCTGATATACCTAGAAAGCATAAGGGAGAAAGAACCTGGCAGACTTTGGAAGTGTACATAGTGACCACCCCGCGAGTCTGCATGTCCTAAGGATTTATTGAGACGCTAAATGATGTTGTGTGATGCCTCTATTGCCTTGCTATGAAATGAAAACCCCCTAGTTAGGTGACTCGGTTTTGAAATGCTTCGATTTTGTATGCTAGTGAATCAACTTGACTTGAGCCGAGTTGCTATGTGACTTGATTGTTCCGATTATCTAAGTTTTGTGATGCATGACATGGCATGACCTCTGACTGTTGCTTGCATTCCGTGAGTTCTTTAATTGCACGTGATAGCTGAATAACCTCCTACACACACATTGAAGCATGGTAAGGTGACCCTAGAGACTTGAATTCACGTGTCCTTCCCCTTATATGTTTGATCCGAATAGCGTGTAGGCCTGTAAGCCACAGACCCAGGATTGGTCTAGGCGCATAACCATTCGTTTGTATGAATCTATGACTTCAGAGACGATCAACCCCAAGTAAGAACCCTAGGGAAAGACTCCCCACCATCGAAATGATCGACTTACATTCCTGCCTCAGCATTTCCTTCTCCAAGTTGTTCTTATCAACATGATTATGCTAGTTCATGTTAGTCGTGATTTCGGATTTTCTGTGCTCTGTTGTAAACCCTGTGTGAAGTCAATGTGAATTCGATCTTTTATTACCAATATGGCATAATTTGATGTTTCTCCCAGCTTAATGTAGTGTGATAACCTTCTCGTAAATGATTTAACCTTAGATCGACATAAAGACATAAGGAATGTCAATCATACATGCTCTCATTTTGTGAATTGCTTGCCATATGTGCCCTAGTCGGATTCATGTTATAACCAACTCTTAGGCTTAAGAACGCTGAATTATTGATACTATGCAATACTATGTGATGCTATTATGCTTAACTGATACTATGTGGTGCTATGGGACGCTTTCGTTGTTCTTATGTATTATAGGAGTCTTTATGTTAACCACTGTGATCCCAAAGGTGACTTGAATTCATGTTTAGAATGAGACTGCTAGTGTAGAACCTTAAGATGTCATTGTCTCTATTACCATGCCCTTAGTTGCCTACTTATAGATGCATATGCATAGAATTACTGCTTGTTATGCTAACTGAGTCTAGATTATCGAAAATCTTTGTTCGTTCTTCAAAATAAACTCGATATGGTTTTCCACGCCAACTCAATTGCCCCTCTTCGATGTAATTTGCCCTCGACGCCTAAATAGAGTGAGTAGACACTTGGAGAGGATTGGCGAGGAGGAGACTGGAAACCATAAGTCATTTTCTTTCCATTTAAAAGTAGTGTTTCCAAAATGAAACCTTTTTGAAACCTATCGCGTAGATCCTAGTTGTGCGTTTGCATTCTAGAAAAGACCGAACTTGGATTTAGAATTTCGTCGTCGAAATTTTTTTAGGGGAGATGAGGGTAAGACTCACATTTTTTTCCCCCGTTAAGCTAAGAATTTTACCATGTTATGTTATAAAATCGTATTTTCAGTAATTGTATGCGTTAAATTATTATCAATGTGCTTAAGGGAACTATAATTTTATAAAAATGGATTATTATTGCTATTATTGGTGTTAAAGTCAATTTGTGCTATTTACGCCATCAAATTCTATCGATAGTTTAATTTAGTCATTATTCGAGTCATTTAGTCGTCTCCCGAATCCGATTAGAATGTTGTTTATTAGAATGTTTAGATCTGAGTCTAGATTGCACGCTAATAATTTACTGGCTGAGAACTGGAGTTGACTAGCCATTGACCAAATAAAAAAAAGGGAGTGAAGCTCTAGCTCATACTAAGTTGAAAGACATAAGTAGGCCGGCTTGGTAACCATAATGTGGTGGACGAACGCCGCGAGAATGTAAATGACGTAAGAGGGTAAATGTAACGTGAAGCCAACGCCTGTCCATTTAGCATGCTTAGCTTTAGAATGGCATGTTTAACCAACCTACATGAATGCAAATCACATCCCATGCTTCTTATTCAGTTTAGTCCGTATGAATGCTTACATGTATGCATATATATGTGCCTGGATATGATCGTTGGTTGCAACGCTCGACCAAATCTTAGTTAATTGATCGGTTGAGTTCAGCATTGGTAAGTTTATGTATTCCCTTTCAGTATATCATCATGATTAGGATGCTAGATTGTGAAATTGAAACCGAGATGGTAGTTGGATGGTTTGAGGAAGAACTATGAGTGGTTCGAGGTTTTTGTGGTACGGTGCTTGTGAGGAG
>JACYFF010019584.1:23612763-23683072 GCA_017589665.1 Selenicereus undatus
TAGTAGAGCCGCAAACGGGGATATATATATATATATATATATATATATATAGTTGTGTGTGTGTACATATATATGATATTCTCATAAGATAAGCAGTGGAACATCTAATCCAGAAAATATTATTTGCTCTGGAAAGGCCTAGGGATACGCCAATTGCGGGACGGGCCCAACCAGTCATAATGTGCCGAAATAGGACTTTGGAGCTCCTAGTAGAGCCGCAAACGGGGCAAATTAGACAGGAGCCCACTTTGGGGGGTATCCGGCATAAAGTTACCATCCTATCCTTCGCTATAGGTGTTACAAATACTCACCTACCCACCTCGGGAATTGGATTCGCACTATGGCAGATTTGATTCTACACTCTCTCTCTTTACCGTATTTTCTGTCTTGAACCCTCATCTGACTTGACCTTGAAAAGGCGTTGCCCGGTCCACAACCTGGGGTTGCCTTTTTTGCATGTCCGACTAAGGAAAAGGGCCCACCAGCTAATCCAGACATGCCATCACATAAGCCCGAGCTCTCATCCCACGTCATCTTCAACAAGGTACGGAAAGTTTTCCCGAAACAGATTTGGCGTCGTTTGTGGGGAAAGATCAGTGAACGATGGTGGTCAGTGAATCCACGTGACCACAGACTAGGAGGGATAAAGCACCAGTCACAAAAGCCCCAGTCCCTCCAGAGGTTGTGGATGCCTTAAAAAGTTCTCAGCCAAACGCCCGGCCGGTCAACCAGCATCCAACCGGGCAAGAGGCCTACATTGTGGTGAATGCCCTTAAAAACTTCATGTCCACTATGACAGAAGACATTCTGCATCAGGTCTTAAAGCAAGTGAAGAAGGAAGTGGAAGTCGCGAGTTCCGCAAGGCCTCTTCCTCGCTTCTCGTACGTGCCTACCACGGGTTGTGAGCCATCCCATAGGCATGACCCTGTGGTGTCCCACTACCATAGGGAGAGGATGAGGGAGGCCCCTCACACTAATGGAGACAGCTGGACATGGGGGGAAAACCAAGATTGTTCCATTGGGGTCAACGCCCAGCATAGCCATCCCCTAAGCCATAGAGGGCTGGCGAGGTTAACTATGGCCTCATTGCCGTATGCAACGCACTCCCAACGAGCCTAGTGCGAGGGGGAAGCGCAGACGTCGAGGTGAAGCCTCTGAAAGACGGTGAGGCCCAGAGCGTCGCTCCAACCGCGAGCGCAGACGAAGTCCCCCTCAAGAGGGCAACAACCAGCGGTCTCATCGGCACAGCCAGACTCCTCCTAAATCTCATAGGGTAGGAACTCCTCCAAGAAGCACGTCGTTCATGGAGATAGAGAGGCGTCCTGACACACCCATTATGGTCTGCGGTGCGGCCACCCGGACAGGGCATGTCCCTTTCTCCACCCCATTTAGCGTAGAGATCGTCAATGCTCCACGCTATGGGAAGGTGAAGCTGCCCACCATGGATCTATATGACGGGACAACTGACCTTGAGGAGCACTTAGAAGTGTACAAGGAGCAGATGTATGTCCAAGATGTTGATGATGCTCCGCACTGTCGATTCTTTCCTGCTGCCCTTAAGGGCGTAGCATAGTCTTGGTTTAATGGCCTGGCTCTGGGAACTATCTCCTGTTTCTAGGATTTGCCTGCCAAGTTCATCAGCCTGTTCATCGCCAGTCGTAAAGAAAGGCGCACGAGCGTCCACATTTCGCAGATCAAATAGGGACCGTAGGAGTTCCTAGCCGACTTCGTCAAACTCTTCCACCAGGAGGCGGTCTTGATTCCTGACCTGGAGGATGGGGTGGCATACACTTCATTCCTCAATGGCCTAAAGAGTGGCCAGCTCAAGTTTTCTCTGGCCGAGCAGAAGGAGACTACCCTGGTAGAAGCGCTAAGGAAGGCTGTTAGATTTTATTCGTGCCACCGAGATCTGCGCTGAAAGCATGAATGTTCCCAAGAAAGCTAAGGTCCCTGCGGACAAAAACCCTCGCTGAAGGACATGCGAGGGAGAAAGAGATGGGAGGCCAGGACTCGAGGTTGTTGATGCTTGATTCACCATAGATCCCAGAAGTATCCTTATGGAAGTCAGGAATCATCCCATGCTAAAGAGGCCGCCCCCGATGACCTCGGCGCCGAAACCCCATAATGCGTGGAAATGTTGTTAGTTTCATGAATAGAATGGGCACACGACCGCCGAATGTTGGGAACTAAGGAAAGCCCTTTACGAATTAGCAGATATGGGATTGATTGACTGGTTCTTTAAAAGAGGTCCGCGGTTCCTTCAAAAAGAGCGTGAGCCCGCGCCGCATGAACCACGAGATGAAGAATGCTCCACTGAGATAGTAGCCACTATCGCTGGAGGGTTTGTCAAGGGTATGCCGAGGGCATCACTCGGTCTCCCTGGAAGGCTCAGCTTCGAGGAGACTGGCAAGTTCTCACGACCGAACAAGGAAGCCGAATTACAGTGCCCGCTATGGTGTTCAGTGGGGAACAAGGCCCACGATTCATATCTTCGCACAACGATTCGCTGGTAGTAGAAATGAAGGTGGCCATCGCCATCGTGCTGACAATTCTTATTGATACGGGGAGCTCAGCAGACATCATCACCTGGGATTGCCTGAAGAAGTTAACCTACCCGGGCAAGGAGATTGTCCCTTTTGTACACCCCATCATGGGCTTCGGGGAACAGGAGGTGAACCCCACCGGGATGATCTGTCTACCCTTGTGCTTTGGCGACAAAGTTAAGGCAGAAAATCTGAAGGTGGATTTTTTGGTCATTGATGTCCCTAGGGCCTACAACATCATCCTCGGGCAGCCTACGCTCCATAGAGTGAAGGCTGTTATCGCCCCCTACTTGTTTTGGCTTTAGTTTGAAGCTAATGATGGTAGTGTTAGCACAATATAGGGAGATCAGTGAATGGCTCGTGAATGCTACCTTACCAGCAGTCGGCCACTGGTAGCGTGGACGATCGGGCCGGAAATCCCACTAACATGTAAGAAAGCCCGGACCAGACCCCCTTCCCCTATAGCAGAGGCCTTGGTCATGCACATAGTTGCTTCAGCGGAGCCTGAGTGGCCTTGTCCTGAGGTTGTATACGGTATTAAACAGATACTATTGGAAGACGAGCATCCTGACCGCATGATCCAATTAGGACGGGAGATGGTGGCCTCCACTTGACATTGGTTGGTCACGTTCCTATAAGAGTATCGGGACGTCTTCGCGTTCGAACTTGAGAGGATACCCAACATTAATCCTGACGTCATGGAGCACAAACTAAACGTAGATCCCCTACACAAACCAGTCATTCAAAAGAAGTCACACATGGGCCTCGAGAGAGTGCCTCTTGCAATCGTGAAGGTGCAGAAGCTACTCAAAGTCGGGTTCGTAAGCGAATGTTAGTACCCTGAGTGGGTCTCAAATGTCGTCCTAGTGAGAAAGCCCAATAGGACTTGGAGGATGTGCATACATTTCACTGACTTGAATAAGGCCTGCCCAAAGCACAGCTACCCCCCTCCCGAAGAACAACAAATTAGTGGACGCCACATCCGGGCACGCCCTACTGAGCTTCATGGATGCCTTCTCTGGGTACCACCAGATACCTCTATGCCTAGAGGATTAAGAAAAGACTGCATTCATAACTGATCGAGGCCTGCATTGTTATAAGGGGATGTTGTTCGGGCTAAAGAACGTGGGGGCCATGAACCAGTGGCTGGTGAACAAACTGTTTGAGCCCCTTATCGGTGAAACTATGGATGTATAAGTGGATGATATGACAGTAAAGAGCATGCTCAATGCTGAGCGTGCGCAAGATCTACGGAGGACGTTTGACATTTTCCGAATGTATGGGATAAAGCTTAACCCAAAGAAGTGCATGTTCGGAGTTCGGTCATGGAAGTTGTTTGAGCTCAAAATGTGATATTTTTCAGGTACTTTTTCACCGGTTTTATGCTCGTTTTAAAATTTTTTTTAAGGTTTTTAATTGATTTTATTTTGTTTTGCAGATTTTGAATAAATGCGGAAAAAAGGCTTAAATGGCGGAGAAAGTGAGGAAAATAGAAGAATTGTCGGAGGTTGAACAACCAGGCCAAAAATCGATGAAAACCCGGCTAATGAAAGAAGAAGAAAAGGAAAAAAAACCAAACCGATCCAGCGTGAACCGGACTGACCAGTTCAGCTGAACCGAACCAGTTTAAAGACCCCCTCCCCTAACTCTTCGCGTCCGTTTTCTTTTCCATTCCCTGCCTCGCGTCCTCCATTCCCAGAACCCCGCTTCACCGAGTTCTCTGCTCCCTCTCGCACCCGTTCCATCTCCTTCCTCCTTCTCTCTCTACCTCATCATCTCTCTCTCTCCTCCAGCACATCCCCTTCCCAAACCCAGAAACCACCCCCCAACCCACAGAATTCCCAAACCCAGTAATCCCCGAAACCACTTCGCACCATCCCACCAGGCCACGTACACCCCGCTGGCTTCATCTCTTCCATCCACGACACCCCCTTTGTTGGCCTTCTTATCCACCGTCCACACCATCACCAGACGAAGGGTCGAGATCGAGATGGAGGTCGGGTATTTAAGCATTGCAGAGATGCCATTGAAGGGGTCAAGTTGAAGTTTGAGGTAGCGTAGGTTAGATTTTAGGATTAGGATTAGGTTTAAATTCCGTTTTTAGGGTTTAGATTTAGTTTAATTTCGTTTTTAATCTCAATTCAATATTCGAATTTCAGGTTTAATCTCAATTTTCAGAATTAGGGTTAGGTTTTAGATTCGGTTTATGGTTGAATTCATTGCAATTTCGAGATTCCTTGGTTGTAATTAAGCTTTCGGTTTGATTTTGTAAAATTTTGGGTTTATTGCGTTCATTATTGATTCGTTCCCCTTCCCCTGTTCTGTTCTGTTTCGATCTTTCTGGGTCTAACAATGGCGGTTTCGCCATTGAGGATGGAAGGCTAAGCTTCAAGCAAGGAAGCCCGAAAACTGGTTAGATTGCATTCATTCCCCCTTCAGTTCTGTCAAAATTCCCTTCCCCTGTCTTAAGCTTTGGTACGTTGTTGCCCTGCTATTGCTTGTTGTTCTTTGTTTTCCCTGTGCTCGATCTGCCTTACTGTTCTTCGTTCATTTTCAATTGTGCTTGGCTTTAATTTCGTCCCCCTCCCCCACTGTTGATTTTCATAAATTGCCCTAGTTAATTCTAGAATAATTAAAGTAATTAGGTTGTTAGTTTTAACCCATGGTTAATTACAAGTTTAGTTGTTTAATTTGGTTTAATTGGTTAATCAATATAAAGGTTAGGTTAGGTTTAGTCATTAGGTCGTTTTGATGCTTTGTTGAATTAGGTAAGAAGAGTTAATTAGGATTAAATGAGTTTAGTTGAATTAGCTTGTTAAATTGCTTTAAATAATTTCACTCAAATTAGAAAATTAGTTTTAACTGTTTTGTTTCAAATGACCATGTAAGACCCCACCTTATCGTTTTCTATTAAGTTGTCTGTCTTACCTTTTTATGTTATAAAATCGTATTTTAGTAACTATATGAGTTAAATGATTATCGATTTGGTTTTGGAAGCTATAATTTTATTAAAAAGAATTATTATTGCTATTATTGATTTCAAAGTTAATTCGTGCTATTTGCGCCTTTAAATTATATCGATAGTTTCAGTTAGTCGTTATTCGATTCATTTAGTCGTTTCCCGAGTACGATTAGGTTTTCAACCTTAGAATTAGTTTAGGGTTTATTAATCGAACCTAGATGTATTTGGGAAGGAAAGATCGATGAGCGATTGTTTAGAATAGTTCTCACCTAATCGATGAGCGTGAGCGTTAGGTCTTACTATAAGGTCGAGAATAGTTCTCACCTAATCAGCACCCTGTAATGATCTTATGCCAGAAGTACTTTGTATAAAGATAAGAAAAGCAATTGGCTTTTGCCTTTTTATATGTTTTAAGGTTTTAAGGAAAAAGAATGTTTTACGGGCCCAAAGAGGCCAGTTGAATGAAATGTGAAAAGTTTATAAGGGTCAATATGCGACCGATATGAAAGAATATGAGCCGCAAGGGGCTAAGAGAAGGGTTTTTATGGGCCTCAAGAGGCTAAACGAAATGTTTTCAAAGAAAGGAAAGAAAGTTTTCTTTGTATGTTCTATACTTTTCTTATAAATGATAATGGAATGCTAAGTAAGATGCGATTACGAAAAAGAAGGCCTTATGAGCATGTTTTATGCATAACCTATGAATGAGACTTGACATCTGTGTATGTCTTAAGCATATCATATGAATACGAAATGAAATCTCTTTTAAAAAGGGCAATAACCTCAGGAGGTTTAGGAAATGTTTCAAATAAAAGAAAGAACGTACTGAATGAATGCTTTATGAAGTGATTCCTAAGCATGTTGAAAGTGAAGCTAGGTTTAGCAATGTCTTCATAAGAACTTCGTAAGTGCCTATTATGATATTATAGTATGAATACGTGTTATGTGATTAGTAAGATATTATTGCCTGCAACGGTTTTGGTTTTAAGGGGGTTGGGGGACACTCACTGAGCGTGTGGTTGCTCATCCCACTACTTTTCCCCCCTTTCCCCCAGGTTCTCTTTATGACAGGAAGAAGTGGAGTCAGCTGGGATTAATTATTACTTGCAAGATGTCATTTGTGCCAACTTATGTGTTTAATGAAGTCATGTAAAGTATTTTTAGTTTGTAAACGCTTGTAAATAGTATTCGAGGTTCATGTAACGCATTTTGGTTATGAGTCGCTCTGTATGGCTATATGAGCCAACCATCCAGTTAGTTAGACGTCTTTTGGTTGAAGTTGGTTATGTTTGGGATGTAAACCCCATACTCCGGTTGTGTGAACCGTTGAGTTGTATCTCTTACTGTTTCTGTATTAATGACCTATTCTGTCTGGTGTACTCCGAGCGGGTGGCTCGTCGAGTTATGAACTCCGGCGTGTGGCCGTCGAGTTATGTTTTAAATGTTTACGCTTCCGTTGATTTACAGGGACTTTTGTAAGGCGTTTAGCCTGGGAACGTTCAGTTTTCAGGGGAATTTCTGTCCGTTTCGTCCCAGAATTTAAGTAAGAAGTTAGGAAAACGTAACGCTTTCAGCCCTAGGGGCTGGGGGTGTTACAGACCATGATTTCACCTCTTTCCTGTGGACCGACCCTTAAGTACTACGACTGACAATCGAGTATTTGAGGTTTTCTTTTCCTTTTTCTTTAATTTAATTTTCCATTCCCCCTCAAAATTCTTCAACACAAGTTCCTTGGATTCATGATTAACAGTCGAGGAATCATGGCCAACCCCAACAAAATCCAAGTTGTGTTACACATGAAGCCACCTCGCAACATTGGGGAGGTCCAGTGGTTGACAGGATGCATCGCAACCCATGGACGATTCATATCCAGATCCGTTGATAAGTGTCAGCCTTTGTTTCATGTGCTACGCAAACGCGCCAAACTTCACTTGGGACAAGGAAGCAGACGAGGCATTCCAAGCATTGAAAACTTATCTGGCTCATTTGCCTAGGATCGCCAACCCTCTACTTGGGGAAACCCTTCAACTCTACTCTGCCGTTTCAGAACAACCTATTAGTGTTGCACTGGTAGTAGAAAGGGCTAAGGAACAAATCCCCGTGTACTACGTGAGTCATGCCCTAGCCGGGGCCGAGGTGAACTACCCCATCATAGAGAGGTTCGCCTACATGCTAGTGATGGCCAGTCAAAAGCTACGACCCTACTTCAAAGCACATAGGATCACCGTCCTCACCGACCAACCCTTGAAAAACGTCGTCCAAAGAGTGGACGCTTCTAGGCGGCTCTTGAAGTGGGTCGTTGAGTTATCAAAGTACCACCTCATCTACGAAGCTCGGTGGGCCATAAAAGCCCAGGCTCTAGTGGACTTCTTGGCCGAAAGCACCATCGCTGCTGATGATAGCAGCCCACTTTCCCTATCGTGGGGCCTTTATGTGGATGGCTCCTCCACCAAAGACGGGAGCGGGGTCGGCCTAATCATTGAAAGCCCTTGGGAGGAGCAATAAAATCATGCCCTAAAGTTCATGTTCAAGGCAATGAACAATAAGGTTGAATACAAGGCACTGATAGTAAGAATAAAGTTGTGCTATACCGCAGGGGTCGACTCGGCCCAAGCATTTTCAGACTCGCAGCTTGTGGTCAACTAACTCAATGGGGAGTATGAGGTAAAAGACACTATGGCTTCTTATGTTCGCCAGGTACTAGAGGCCACCAAGTTGCCTAAACATTTCTCAGTAACGCATATCCCCCAGTCCGAGAACCGGCATGCTGAAGCGTTGTCAAAACTGGCAAGCTTTTGCGAAGATGGGAAGCCATAGCATATTCAATGGGAAACTCTGGCGGAAAGAAGCATCTACCCTCATGAGTTGCTTTGGTTGGACAGGAGTTCGACATGGATGGATTGCATTCGTGCGTACTTAACTGATGGTACCCTACCCATGAACTCTAAGAAGGCCGACCGGGTAAAGAGACAGGTGAACTGGTTCATACTGTACGATGGGATCCTATAAAAGTGAACTTTTGATTGGCCACTTTTGCACTGTGTAACCCCGAAGATGGGGAAGAAGATATTGGATGAGTTACACGAAGGGGTGTGTAGTTCCCACATAGGAGGTTGCGCTCTTGCAGTCACGGCAATACGAACTAGATGCTACTGGCCAAGCCTACGGGAAGATGCCATGAACTTAGTTTGCACTTGCAGCAAGTGTCAAAAGTTTGCTCCAGTTCAACGACTACCCACCACCCCTTTTGACACCCATTGTTAGCCCCTTACCATTTGCTACGTGGGTATGGACATACTTGGGCCATTCCCTAAAGCCATAGGTCAGCACAAATACCTTTTTATCGCGGTGGACTATTTTCCCAATAGATAGAAGCAGAAGCTGTCGCCACCATCACCGTCGTTAAGGTGAAAATTCATTTGGGGAAACATCATCATTTTCTTTGTCATCCTTCGCACAATGATCTTCGATAACAAGCTTCAGTTTGATACTACCAAAGTCACAGATTACTTGAGCACCCTCGGCTGTCAAGCCTGGTTTACCGCCGCTGTCACCCTCAGACCAACGGCCAGGCCAAAGCTACTAACAAGGTCATCCTTCATGGCCTACAGAAAAAAGTGGGCGAGGCCAAGGGAAAATGGGTTAATGAGCTGCATGGCATCCTATGGTCGTTAAGGACCACTGAAAAGACCGCAGTGGGTAAAATGCTATTCATGTTGGCGTATGGGTCGGAAGCCGTTCTACCCGCACCACACCCATCGCCTCATCACATTCCAAGAAGAACTAAACAATACCGAGCTCCGAGAAGCACTGGACCTCCTGCCCTCGGTCCGCGGAGATGCCCTCCTCTGCTAAGTGCTATGTAAGCTCCGCATTGCCCGTCTCCATGACTGTGCAGTCAAACTACACCTAATCAACGTGGGAGATTTCGTCCTTCGTTATACTGAGGTTGTTGCCCGTGCAGGAGAACACAGTAAGTGAACCGCAAATGGGGAAGGATCGTATAAGTTCATTGCTCCGATACAACCAGACACGTATCGCCTAGAGACCCCCAGTGGAACGCTAATTCCACATACATGGCACAACAGTAACCTATGCTGGTACTATTACTAGCACTTGTTCTTCGTCGAAGCACAATATTTATGTGCTTATGTTTTCCATGCAATAAGCCGCTATGGCAGTTTCGGATCCATCGCATCGTCTGATAGTCTTCTTCAAGCACAGCCTTACGGTCGGTCGCTATACTCATAACCCCACTAGGGGCTAAGGGATAATAAGCACGATAACAAGGGTCGATCGCTATATTCTTAGCACCACTGGGGGCTAAGGGTCCTCAAGCACGGCCTTAGGGCCGGTCACTATACTTTTATCCCCATTGGGGGCTAAGTTGTTCTTAAGCATGACTCTAGGACTGGTCGCTATACTTTTAGCCCCACTAAGGCCTAAGGGTCCGTAAGCAAGGCCCCAAGGCCGGTTGCCATACTTTTAGCCCCACAGGGGGCTAAGCGTTCTTAAGCACAGCCCCAAGGGCGGTAGCTATACTTTTAGCCCCACTGAGGGCTAAGGGTCCTTAAATACGGCCTCCAGGTCGGTCGTAACACTTTTAGCCCTACTGGGGGCCAAGGGTCCTTCGATACGACCTCATGGCCTGTCACTCTACTTGTAGCCCTTATGGGGCCTAAAGGTTCTTAACCACGACCTCATGACCAGCCGCTGCACTTTTTGCCCCAGTGGTGACCACGGGACCTTAGACTGTGATCTTTTTATCATTTCACTCAGGGGCCACCACCTTACAAAGCTTAAGCTGACTAGCCAAACAAATTCAATAACAAGCAAGCAAACAAGAATAAATGAAACAAGAAGCAGAAAGGCCAAAAATAAAGCAGAATGCCCCATGCAAAAAACTTACACTTTTTATTGATTGAATGAGAGAAGGGATACAAGCACCGATAGTCAAGAAGAAAGAAAAAAAGAAGCAAAAACAAAACTCTAGGGGCCTTAGACATTAGGGTCTTCATCACGATCACTAACCTCGACATCCCAGGCAGCCCTCCTCGTCGGGCATCGTAGCCTCACCGTCTAGAGACATGGTATCCTCGTCGTCCATACCCTCTTTAACAAGTATAGGAGGATTAAACTCCACCAACTGAGGGTCTTGACCCTCGACCTTAGCATGCCGGCGATCGTCGATGAACTTGATGTACGCCGCAAAATAGCCTTCAATGCGAAAGGCTTAAGGTCCCATAGTCACTATGACTTCCCGAAACAACTCGGTGCTCTTGTTGCGGCCCCGCTTATTCCCTTGATCCTTGGCTTTAGCTGACCTTTTAGCCTCCGCCCGCACCTTGGAGCGGGCCTGTTCCAACGGTTGTTGTAAGTCTTTCTTCTCGGCTTCTAAGGCCCGTTTCTCCCTCATTAACTTCTCCAAGCGGTGCTGGTATTTGGTTATCACTTCACCTAACCTTTTGCGCTTGGCCTGAAGGTCATTAATTTGCCCCCGCAGTAGGGCATCCGAGCTCTCAATCAAGGTGATGAATTCGTCCCTCCCAAGTAGAAACGGACGGTCTTGACCTTGCTAACTTTAACGCTCGGGCAAGGGCTTGAAAAAGACTTGGCACATTCACATAAGGAAGGGAAAAGATAACCAGCATAAAATGCAGTGTACTTCGCTTCACCTCAGCAATAGCCACTTGCTCCTCAACAACCGGAGTCGGCTCAGCAGAATCAGCCGACACCAGCGACAACAACGTAGCCAATTGCTCGACCAAGGTGCGCTTGGCCGAGGCACCAGCCGCCAAGAAGTCCGTATGTAGAACCCGCGTATGTACTAAGGGCTCTCCCGTGGCCCGCGGCGACCCTTGCTCGACTTAGGACCCGCTGGTAGTCGCTGACCCTCGTCCCTTGTTAAAGGCTGTATAGCCTACAAACCGCGGATGCCTGTCAACCCCCTCAACCGTTTTTCCCTTGGACGGAGGATCCCTTGCTCTCAAGGGAGTAGGAGTGGAGGCCACAGCAGCATCATGCCTCTCCTCGACCTGTGGTCGTTTGTGGGAACCTAGGTGAGGGAGGTTTAGGGGTCCCACCACAGGTTTCTTAACGAGGTACTAGCGACGGGGTCCGAGAGGAGGAAAAACCAGTGAGTATTCTCCACTCAGCTAAGGGCCACAAAGGAAAATAGCAGGGGGATCAGTGTTCGTACCTTCTTGGCTTACATCTCTATGTGCTTGCGCCGCTCCTCCTCGCGTACTCGCTCGGCCTCCGCAGTAAGCTACTCTGCCATGGTAAGCCCAGATTCAAAGGGCGATAACTTCTTCCGCGCTTGCTCTGCAAAAAGACAAAAGATAGTCAGGTCAGAGCCATAAGAAAGGCTTATCCACAAAAAGGACGTCAAGTAGCCCTAGAAATTTTTTTAAGGATAAGCAGGCTGGTAACCACCAAGAAGAAGTCGTTGGCAAAATATTTCATCCTAGGAAGCCAATTCATAGGCTCCCTCTCACTTGATCTACTGCGCTTTCGCTCGGGCCCCTTCTAAGCATCCACTTCCCGAGCCATGGATTTAGGTATAGGCCTAGGACGGTCGTCCTCTCGAACATATAAATGGAAGCAGTGAGCCACCCTTTTCTCATCCTCAGTCGTCTCCCTATAGGGATTTCAGACCGGCTTCACCTTATTCCAATTGGGAAGGTCTCCCCAACCCGTTTCGTGGCATACGAAGAGAAAGTCATATTTCCAATTTTCAACCTTAGACTTTTTCTCGATAACCGTCATGAAACCCTTGTTTTTATTAAAGCAATACCACCCAAGGTCCCCAATCTCACTGGGGGCCCTTTTGACCAATGGTCCTGCGCAAACGCCCTGCTTGTGCAGGTCAGCCCATGTAGTTCGCATGTCGCTATAAAAGAGCATATGTTGTGCCAGGACGTGGGCACAATTTGCACAGGCGCTAGGTTAGACTTATTTAGAATGTCCACGATCACAGGGTGGAGTGAAAACCTCACGTCGTAGGTAAAGGTCGCCCGATACATTGCTATAAATTTGGCGGGTGGCTTATTCACGATAGCATTCGCCTTGGGGAGCACAAACCTATATCCTGCAGGTAGGAGGTACTTTTCCTCCAAGGCCGGTCTCTTTAGGTAGCTCAAGACATACGGGTTTGGGAAGTGAATGATGTCCCTATCCTGGATGTCCGAGTGAGCGGGGTCCCCTGGAAAGACCATCCCCTCGGCCACAACTTCCTGAACCGGCTCGTCCCGAGCACGACCTTTCTTTTATCTTAGGCAGGGCCCTTCCTAAGCTACTTGTTCCCCCTCTGAGGAAGAGCTGGTGCTGGTAGAATCAACCTCAACTTCAGCGTTATGCCTATGGGTGCCAGAGGAAGAGCAAGGATTACCTTCGGAAGTTCCCTCGGTCGGAATTTCATTGGGACTCCTCAGCCGAGCAGTAGTCTTGGTCTTAGCCGCTCTACGTTCCTGAAAGTCAAGCATACGGTCAATTGCTACATCAATTTCCCACGGATAAACAACATCCTTCTCAAGGCTGAGGATACTAGGAGCCGAAGAGTACTCGCAGCTAGATCACGAGCGGCTGCCAGGCTCGAACATCGACACAACATAGAGGATTTCTTTGGTTCCCTAATTTTATTCTTTAGGGAAATGTGTGCAACCACCCGACCAACGATTAGGGCCGAGAGGCTTGGAAACTAAGAATGGCGACCCTCCACTTGGGGGTCGGCTGATCTCTCAAGGACTTTCCCACTCAATGAATAAGATGAAGACATACTTATATAAATACAGTACACAATGTGACCCCTTTAGAAAGGCACAGGGGACGTACCTGGAAAGACAATGAAGGGTTAAAGGTGGTATTGAAGACAGAGATGAAGATACGCACAGACACTTTGAAGATTCAAAGAAAGTGGATGAAGAAGCTACAGTAAGTTTGAATTCAAAGTAGGGGAAAGGAAGAGCTTCTCTCTCTAGGGAACTTTTTAATACGAGGAAATGACTCGCCCTAAATAATCCGACTTCCCATATATAAGCAAGGTAAGAGGAGGAAGGGAAGCACTCTTCCGAAGGGATTCGAGGGGACATATCTTGACACGTGCCTCCTAAGGAAACACATGGCATTTGAGAGCCAACCCTCACAGCTACAATTCTTCCTATGAACCCTTCGATCCCAAAGGAAGCTGAGGTCTTTCCAGCTCCATCGCAGGGCCAGCCGATACACCTTTAGGCCCGATGGGGGCTCAGGGTCCTACAGCTCTGCCTCAAGGCCGACTGATACAAGGTCCTGTAGCTCGACCTCAAGGCCGACCGATACACCTTTAGCTCTAATCAGGCTAAAGGGCCTGTTGCCCTGCCTTAGGGTCGGCCGATACACCTTTAGCCCCAATGGGGGCTAAGGGTCCTGTAGCTCTGTCTTCGGGCCGAGCGATACACCTTTAGTCCTAAGGGGGGCTTGGATCCTACAACTCAGTATAAGGTCGTTCGTTGCACCTTTAGCCCTAATGGGGGTTAGAGGCCCTACAACTTGGCCTAAGGGCCGGGTGACACACCTTTAGCCCCAAGAGCTAAGGCTCATATAGCTCAACCTAAGGGCCAGACGATACACTTTTAGCCCCAATGGGGGATAAGGATCATGCAGCTCAGCCTAGGGGCAGGTTGTTACATCGTTAGTCTTAATGAAGGGATAAGGGTCATTAAGTAGGGGCTTAGGGCCAGTCGCTAAACTCTTAGGCCCAATGAGGGCTAAGGGTCCCCAGACGCGATCTGAGGATCGATGATCATTGACTTTGGTCCTTAGTAAAGGCTGGCCGATCAACTGCAAGACCAGAACGAGCCATCGCGTTCTCAACCCCTATGAAAAGGCTGAAGGTCCCTAAGTGCGATAGTAGGCTGAATGCTACACTGCTAGTCCCCCAAAAGGGGTCGTTGTTCTTGAGACATGGCCTAGGGGCTGGGGAATATAAGTCAGCTTAAGATGCCTCGCAAAGAAAAATACAAGGGCACTAAATAAAGAATCAAGTCCAAGTGACAAGGGACAACCTTTTATTATTCATTATGAGTAGCTACAGATCAGCTTCTACAAAGGCTAGCAAGACAATGAAGAAGCGAGATATAAAAGGACCCCTATGCCTACTCCTCATCGCTTGAAACAGAAGGGGTGTCGTTCATCCTTGAGTCTTCTTTAAGGCTGCCCGCCGACACAGGATTGGCAATCAGGTCAACAAAATGGGGAATCTGCGCTTTCCTAAGCCTTTCCTTGATTCCCCACAGCTGGGACTCAATAACAACCCAATTCAACTCCTGCAGGATCGACATCATGCAATCCATCGTAATCCTGCTCGAGATTCCCAGTTTCGCAACATCGTTGAGCTCGATGGCGTAAAAAATGGCCTGCGTCATCTCAAGAATGTGGGAGTTGTGAGTGTATCGCATTGCCACGAGAAGGTCGATGTTACAGCAAATACCGTGGTGGTTTTCGGGGTACCAAACTAGCTTTGAGAGCAGAGGATTCCCTCAATGAACAAAGGAAGTTTTCCCTAACATACTCCGCCGCCTACTCAGTGCTGAGGAAGTTGGGAAACATGATGGGTCATCTCTCTCTCTCTCTACCACTGTTGTTCTTTCCCTCACTACAAAGGTTGAAAACACTGGCTAAGTGATGCTTCCTAGAGGGTTTTACCCCACCTTTATAGAGAGAGGTAGGTATGCCAAACAACAACACGTTTCCCCAAGAGGCAGCAAAACCAAGGCCCCACTTTGTCCTCAGCAAGTGGCTCCTATACCTTAGAGATTGTTCTGAGCATCCCTAAAGTTCCAAGGGCGGGTCACAGCCCAAAAGTCTGACCCGTAGGCCGACCACCACAAGTCCCTAACCCCAAGGCCGATCAATAAGACCACTGGCATAGTACGGAGAATGGAGTTTATCCTCCGAACTACCTATAGGAGCCAAAGGCTTGATAGGCTCGAAGGTGGACATTACGGCCTTCTGTAGTTGCCGTAAGAATGGAACATAAAATACTCACGAAGAAATCAAACCCTACAATAGAGGGGTAACATTTTATTATCAACACCAGCGATTACAGACACACCTCGCTAGGAGGAAAACACAATGTCGAGCATAATACAAGGAAGGATTTTGAAAAGTCTAAGACTACTCCTCATCACTAGAAGAGGGTGACAGATCATTTGAACCCGAGCTTTCGTTCTGGACGGTCACCGACCCACGAGCATCCCACGGGGGAGTCTGCTGGTAAAGTTGCGCCTCCAGAAGACCACGCATATTGACATTTAGCCAAGACTCGAAAGAAGTTCACCATAAGCCTTCAAGGGTCGCCTTCAAATCTGTAGCCGTGAAACTATTTACTATGCCCATGTAATGCCCCGACCCATCTCGATCACAGGTCTTACCAATAAAAGCTTCAAGGATCATCGACTGGCCCCACAAATCACCACCAGTCTTTCAGGCATGCTTCGTCCTTGCTCACACGCTGCCTGGGAAACTTCCCATGAGGTCACCCATTCCAAGATTGCTCCCCAGCAAGCACGCTTAGCAGTGGAGTTCTTAAGATTAGGCTTTTCAAAAAGAAAGGTGCACCTTTGGTGATATAAGTAGTCACTTTGATTCTTGTAAGCCACACTCGGGGTGTTACAATCACCCCCACTTAAAGTGCACAACATCCTCGTTGTGCCTCACTAACCGACCGACTTATGAGTCCTCTTGACTGGCGGTCCACACCTAGCATCTTTACCTCGCTAGGTGACTGCCCATGAGCTCTCCATCCACTGGCACAGCCCACGATCGTAGGTTGGCTCTGATACCATCTGTAATGCCCCGACCCCTCTTGGTTGTAGGTCTTACCAATAACGACTTCAAGGATCGTTGACTAGCCCCATAAATCACCACAAGTCTTTCCGGCGTGCTTCGTCCTCGCTCACACGCTGCCTGAGAAACTTCCCAGGAGGTCACCCATCCCAAGATTGTTCCCCAACAAGCACGCTTAACTGTGTAGTTCTTAAGAGTGAGCTTCCCGAAAAGAAAGGTGCATCTTTGGTAATATAAGTAGTCAGTTTGATCCTTTTATGCCACACTCGGGGTGTTACGGCCCAGTTCTATAGCATCATTAAGCAACATGGCGTTTAAGGTAGCTTGGGCAATCTCTGGGATGTTAAAATCGCGAGTAGCTTCCTCTGTGTCAGGCAAGGTAAAGCTCAGACATAGGTCGCGGTAATCTTCTGCGAGCAGACGAGGTGGATGCGAGGCCCTCCTCAGGTGCTACTTGACGGTTTCCCTGACATGATCAAGCAGCTCTTCAGTGTCCCGGAAGGGGGAAAAGGCCATGATGAGGATAGTGAACCAGGACTTCCTCTAGAACTCTTATCCATCTCTCTAAAAAGTTTCGAGCGTGCTTTCAAGTGATATTTTGTAGGGATGCCTGCTCCACCTTTATAGAGGGGGCTAAAGGCGGACTACACAGTCATAAGATGCACCCGCATCAATATACCACTCAAGTCTCGCCACATGGCGACAGATTACCTAGTATTCGATCCAGATGCCACCGTCACAAAGGTTCCCTATCCAGGAGAGGGACCATAAGGTCGTCTATTCAAGTCTTGTACAAGAAGGCTGAGCTCTGAAACGTCACATAGTTAGGCGTTGATAACCGGGTCGCCTTATCAATAAAAGCAAGCAAAAACACCAATGCTAAGGGAAAACTCCCGCAAAAAAGGCCATCTTTTTATTACAAACGCTTATGGAGTACCCAAAAAAAAAATAATGACACAAAATGCACACAACAGAGCTCGTTGCTAGCCGAGCCTCACTCCTCACTACCATCACTAGAGGGGGGGTTTGGTCGTCTGACCCCGAGCTCTCCTCCTCCGACGAGTCATTGAGTGCTTCCTGTCAGTGGGCCCTATTACGCCCTACCCATGCCTGGAAGGTGCTCCACCACAACTCTTGGAGGGCTGACTCTATTACCTTGATAATCCACCCACGCAGGACACCGAGCTTCACAGCGTCATTAAGGAGCATTGCCAGGAATACCACCTGGGGCAACTTGGAACCTCGTAATCTGAGGTATACTCCTTGGTCTCAGCAAGGACGAAGTCTGGGCATAGCTCTTCGTAATCTGACTGTAGCAGACAAGGAGGAAACGCCACCTCCCTATGATAGCACTCGAAGTTACGCAGAACATAGAGCGCCATGTCGTCCATCGTCAATAAGTCAGGAAACCCTAGATTAGAAAGGGGGGATCTTTGGTGCAAGGGATATCCAAAGGCGTGGTGCAGATCAGTTTCCTGAGGCAACTCCTTTTTATAACCCGAAGTTGATGGGATCCCGTAATGCCTGCCGGCCCTAGAAACCCCATAATGGTACTAACTGACAGCCAAGTGATAGATTAGGAGAAGGTCACTGCCCAAGGACCGACCGCTTCCCCACGATCCACTGACCGCCCCTACACCCAGACTTATCCACATTTCACCTGACTGTCCAGGTGGGTCCACGTGCAGGCAAAATGTGGGGGGCTAAATGGTCCACAAAATATGATTTTCTTTGAAATGGGCCAGGGATACCCCAATCGCAGGACGAGCCCAACCAGGCAGAGTGGGCCCAAACAGGACCCTTGGGGCTCCCACCAGAGGCCCAAACAGGGCAAATCAGACAACAGCCGACTTGGGCGAGGTTTTCCAGCATGAAGTTACCATCCTACTGCTCATTACAGGAGTTATAAATACTCACATACCCACCTCATGAAAAGGATTTGCACTCTGACAGATTTGACTCTACACTCTTTCTCTTTACCGCATTTATCTCTCTTGAACCCTCCTCCGACTTGACCGTTGGAGAGACGTTCCCCGGTCCACAACTCAGGGGTGCCTTTTTTAGAAGTTCGACCAAAGAGAAGGACCCACCAGCTGATCTGCAGGTGCCATCACATAAGCCCGAGCTCTGTCCCACGTCATCTTCAACAAGGTATGGAAAGTTTTCCCGAAACACAGACATACATATGGCATGGTCATAATCAGATGTATGACGCGCAGTTGGGACTTGGGACTTTTGGTTTTGGTTGATTTGGTTAAATTAAGGTGGATTAACTTCCGATGAATGTTTGCGAACAAGGATAAAGGACGTAAATATTGCCCAAACTCTAATTCAATTAGGCAAATTAAACTGACTCAAACTCTGTAAATTGAGAACTTGAATCCAGTTAAGAACATACACAACCAATTTATTTTTCAAGCTAATTTATTTTCAACTTTAATTGGGTCAATTCAAATTCGAATGTTAACTTGTTCAAAATGAGGAATTGAATAAGAATCAATATTACACGTCCAATCAGAAGGAATTTAGGTCTAGTAGGCCTATCTAAAAACTACGTCATTAACATTGATAATGCACAACAGCACACCTAAAAATATGTATGACTAATGTCTCTTTTAATTTTTAGTGGAAGACAAAAGGTAACAGCGTCCTCAGTAACTAATTTTTTGGCATCAAATTTTGAATGGTAAGGATCTTTAATTTTGGAATTTTGGATGGATAAATGCGAAGATTCTACCGTAGTTGTTTTTTTCCAACTATGATAATCAAGTTTCATAGTAGCAGTAAATTATATGCCAAGAGATCTTAGCATTTGATGTAGAAAGAGGTAATTGAATATTACATGTTACAATTTCCGGACACTTTCCGCCTGTTCATTTTTACTCTGCCCCCTCCCCCTCTCTTTCTCTCCGCATTGTTTCCTATCTCCCGCTCTATACCTCTCTAGTTCTTAATGTAGCCATGTTTGCCCATTTCTCATACCTACAGAAAGTAGTAACTACCATCAACAGTGGCAGATCGAGACATTTAGAGCATAGGTGTTTATATAGTAACATCATTACTAATATACACTACTTAAAAAAAAACATATGATACATGCTAAGGTAGACTATTTTAACAAGTGTTCCGTCTTATACTTATTTTTCCATCTCATACTTTTTTTTTAACACAAACGTTCTCGTATTTCTGCATTAGCTTAAGTTGACAAACAATAATAATATAACATACTGTTTTGCTCTCAAAAAAAAAAAAACTATGATAGGGGTACTACTGTGTTTGTTCTTTATGGTTTTTCAGATTTTGAAGTTGATACATAAATTATGCAAAAATCGTAAAATGTGACAATTATTTGCCATTTGCTAAAATTGTTGGTTACAGAGCACAAATATGATAGAGATCCCTCCATGCCCTTGATTTAAAGAAGCAGATCAATCTAGGTAATTTCATTTTTGCCAGCCAAAGGATGAATAAATCATCCTTATTTTGTTTAATTCATTAAACAGCACGTCACGGGTTTAAGTTAGCAGCAAACCCGTTTTTGAGTGCTTAACTACTTAGGCCTCTTTGAGGTTTAAGTCTAATATTTTGAATTGGGTGTGAAGTTCAAGAAGTCAAATTTCTGGAAAATTAAGTTTCATCCCATTAGGACTTCATTTACCCACTCAAATTAGCAAATAACCTAAGATGTATAAACTGCATAGTTCAACCAGAATGTACCCGGTTTTGGGTATGTGATTTCTTAAGCTTAATGATGGTTTAAGTCTTGGATTTTTGCCTTTTTGGAATCCCCAAGATGTGTAATTTTAGGTCAAAACATTAATTTCCAATCATGCACAAGAGAAGATACGAGAGCAAGGCATTTTTGTCAAACCAGCCAGTTTTGGTTCAAAACTGCACGGTTAAATATTTTAGTAGAATTACCCTACTTAAACATGGTTTAACCTTGATTTCATTGTAGGGGGGTTTGTACACCCCCTAAGTTTTTCCCCCACGGCCTAAAAACAAAATCATGCTCACTGTTGATAAGCTTAAAACAGGTCTGAAAACTAGCTAAATTCTGTCCTTGAACCCAGTTTGGCAACAACAGCTTATTTTGTCTCATCCCGTGGGTTTACTCTTTTCTAGGTAGAGTGGCACACGTCTCGAGGATCCTAGATCATTAATCATCAGCTGCAAAAGGATTTTTCCTTGAGAAGAGCAACCAATGGACAGCAAAGGTAGCTAGACATGTCTCTCGAAGCTCATTGGCTAGCCGAAAAGTGGTTCTACTTTACGGCTGCCCCCTTTCTATTTTGCTAGATAGTTGCTTGTATTAGGCTTAATTACATGTGGTTAAGGTTGTAAACATCATTTATCTTGTTTTTCTTTTCATTTGAATGTAATTAGCGTAAGTTAATTCAGCTAAGTACACAGTTTGATGCTAACTGTGGAGATTAACTTAAGTTTGAACGTTTCCTCCCTATGAAGGAAACCTTAGGTGCTTGTTTACTTGCTTGGTAGCTTGCTAGGCTTGTATTTAAGAGCAACTGATGGCCATGTGCAGAATATATCAGAATTTGAATCAAAAACCAGCTGAGAGCATTTGTGCTTTCGTGATTTTGCACATTTAAATACTAAACTTGCTTATCCTTAACGAGGCCGGTTATGGTGGTGTTCAAGCTTAGTCTTAAGCTTGTTTAAGTGGTATTTCTGTATCTTAATCAAGTTTAGGGGCCCTAAACTTTCGTTTGGTGGTGTTTCTGTATCCAAACAAAGGTTTAGAACTATCCATCTACCTTGATTATCCTCACAAGTTTCAGGTTAACTTAGCTAAATTTCAGTTTGCATTAACCATGTGAACTTGAATTCTAGTGTGAGTTTTCACTTAATCCTTTGAAGATACATCAACTTGCTTTTCCTTGTCCCATTTAGAATCCCTTGATTCTAAATACCATCCCCTACCTCACGTTTTTGCTGCCTCACAACCAGCTTGTATCGTACCATTCCTTTGAGTTTTTATTGATTGTATTCTCTCTTGGTTTTAAGCTTTTACTCTTGAATTGAGTTTTAGCTTGGACCCTTGACAGATACATCAAAATCATTCACACCAAATAATAAAACCAAGAAAAAGCCATGAAGTTGACACATAAAACATGAAATAAAACTATAAATGAGCAATCTCCATCAAATCACAAATTATTTAATCTGTGAACCATTGACATATAGTACATGAATTTTTTGAACCCACAGCTATGAAAATGAATTTTCTGAACCATTGAAGTATTGTGCAATTAATTTCTAGGGAACAAGTGAATACCGAACTTTTTATACAACTAGTTAGGACCTCAGTGTTGCCCCAAAATTAAGTTTTTAAATAAGCTAATGATTCTTTGCAGGCATTGTCGAATAATTTTTTGGTTGACTTCAATACATTGATATAAACAAATAATGAAGATTTCGGCCCAACTAAAAAAGAAGAGGTAAGTAGTTAAAAGAAATATATTGCAACTATTTGAGCATCATATTTGATTGAAAGTTTTACAATTGCAAAGAAATATTGCAAATGCTTTACTAAGGTGGAGTGAGAATGAAGACTTTTATCGATTATGACACAAATTGAAATCATCAAGAAATAACTTTGAATCTTCAGTCATTCGTTTACCTACAGTGGTAATATAGTTTTGAACAACCATGTGAATTGGAAGAGAGGAGAGAAGTAAGAGAGATGTTGCAAGTGGGATTTGGGTGAGAGGGGTGAGAAAGTTTTTTTTTTTAGCTTTTTTTCTTATGAAATCTATTCTTGACAATTTTAACCCACACTTATCAACTTTAATTCTCGACTAATTGAGATATTTATTCAATTTAATAGTATCAGCTGAAACAAAATTTATACACCACAATATCTTCTTATATTTATAAATAATATACATATGCATGCATATTTATTCACTACAATTCAAAGTGAAAAACTTGTACAATAAAAAGCAATGGAATGAAATCCTTTTACTTTCGTTGAATTCCCTATTGCATAATGCATATATAAATCCCATAGTCTTCCATTAACTTTGGTCAAACACTACCTAAGATCTATGCATTGTTCATGATGAACTTTTTAAACAAATACATAATACTTTAAAATATCATTAAATGAACATTTCATATATAAAATACTGAAATTAAAATGCACTATCATTCCAATGGTTAAAAATTGTCGATAATTTGATGATAATGCATTCGGAATTGAATCTAATATTCATTTAGCTTTTGTACTCTGCATTGTACGCTAGGAGGACCGCCCTTTTCTCTGTATAGTGACCGTATGCATATCCTAGGCAGTGCTAACTCTATTAATTTTTCCCCTAAACTCCCCACACTTTTCCTAATTAATGAGCTTCGACATCTACCCATTCCATCAATTTTTTTTAAAAAAAACTTATTCCCTTCTCAAACAAACCCCGAATTTGCAATGTGACATTGTGAAACATTCACAATTTCATATGACACCAATATATAGCAAACGAACTTCCATTTTTTTTTCTGCAAGTATGAACATTCTATATTAATTAATGAAGTTACAGCACTTAAATACTACATCAACAAATTATCCTAAAAAACAAACATAAGTACATTTCAAAATCTTAATTGACACCTTCCTCCAAAATCAAATAATCGAAGAAGCAAAAGAAACACCCCTACTTTAATCAGGCCGTCGTGTTGCTTTTTATTTTTGCCTTTGTATTCTTGATTTTAGCTCTGTTTGTTATTTTCTCTTTGAGCTTCCTATAATTATGAAAAAAAAGAAGCCTACTTTAAACAAAAGAATAGTATTTTAGTGTTTGATGTATCAACTAAAATATGTTCTAGAATTTAGTGACACATATCATTTAACATCTTGCTTTATAGCAACAAGCATTGTATTAACTATGGCCCCTGCCCCCCCCCCCCCCCCCCCCCCCCAAAAAAAGAAGCCTTCAAGAAGTCATTCATGCGCATGAGGGGATGTTAAAACCTTATTTGTAGAGTACCAAGTTTGGTAGAAGTACATCTAACCAAGATGTCGAGTTTATTTAACAAAATTAATCTATATCTAAGTCATCTCAAAGACATAAAGTTTACATGTAATAGCGGCAATAATACATGTATATTAAAGAAACCAAAATGATTTTACAAAAATTCATCTAACCATAATCTTTTATTCATGCTCTGCCCACAGCCCTTTGTGCCTTGTCTTCCGTCCTCGGGTGCATTACCCAATTCAAATAATGAAAACGTTGTGTGCTTTAGTTAGCTTACCATAGACCTAAGTTCAAATCTCATCTACATCACCCCTCCCCCCCCCCCCCCAAGACACGCACTCACTTAAAAGTAAAATAAAACAGATGCTTTAAACCAAAAAACATAGTAGTTGACAAAAAGCAACTATACCCCAATCAAAAAACTCAAAACTAATAGCAAAGCAAAAGTTTGACAAAACTATTTGTAAATCTACCTCTTTCTTGGAGAAAGGAGATGGATGGAGGAATAGAACTTAAAGTAGGTTATTCTAGAACATGAAAAGCAAATAATTCCACTTCAAAAATATGTGTCTATGAAACCCCTTTCAACAACAACACCACCATGCCTCAAGAACCATCTCGTAAGTAGGTAGTTATATATAAGCATATATTAAAGAATATAATGATAGACATCTAACTGCTGAGGAGTTAGGATTAGTTGGTAGATGACATAGTTGGTAAGCTAAACGTTCTACTGCTGAGAGTGTGATTGTGTTAGATTGAGAACATCGCTTCCCTTTTCTTCATGAGGTTTGTCAAAATGGAGGACAAGAAGGGTTTTTGGGAAAATATTAATAAATCAAACGCATTGTCAAATGTTATATTAGAAAATGACGGGAAAAAAATTGCTTGCGATAGTGTCAACAAAGCTAATATAAATTCAAGATAGTAGAGTTGTAGTATTCCAATAACGACATGAAAAAATAACAACTAAAAAGTATCAACTAAACCAAATCCTAAATCTATTAAACAAAATTGTAGATGGTTGTATATGGGTTCAGAAGATCCTTAGCATTCTACTACCTAAATCTCAAAAAATAAATTGTAGATTGTAGTCCACCGGTTTGATCCATGACTATTATTAGAGCCTATCACGTCCATCTGTATATTTAAATCATACAATATCAATTATGATTTAAATTAAAAGAGATAAAACCAACAACTTATTTTAATCACTTTGCTTATTATTGCAATCTTTAGAGTTCTTCAACATTAAAACATGAGGAGACTTGAAGGTACAACATTACAACACAATCCAATCTTCATGTTAGAGACTGCAGCTAACATCATGCATAAACTCTCAACTGCAAGTTTATCCAATAATGACCCTAGGCAATTCACCCTAGTATGGGTGTCTGAATGGGATGTTCTCGTAGCTTTGCCTACCCATTTGCTCCCTCAAAAAGCCATGAGAAACTTCTTCACATATTCATCATCATATGCACGGAGGATGGGATTCAGAATATTTAGCAGGACTCTAAGGCAATCACAATACCTAAGTAAAAGCTACCAATTGGTCGATTGGTGTCTCATTAATTTTTCTTCTCATAATGAATGAATCAAATTGAACACATATCTCTGCTTTTGTTAGCCTTTCTTGGATGCCCTACTGGCTTCATTGTTGTACTTGTTTTCAACATATCAAAACATATTTTAGAACAACAAATAATAACTAATGATTTACCAAAATTGAACATAAATAAAATTAAGCTTGTTAACGTGTAATATGGGCAGGGACAGTTAACTCCTATTACCATGTAATTAGCTGAAATAATTTAAATAAAAGTTATATCAAGATTAATATATGGTATTAAGTCTATATTACATGAGTTGTACACTAGGTTGTCAATAATTGTCGCTTGCACCAAGAAACAATGAAGTGTTATCAATAAGTGTGGCTTGCAACATGAAGAAATGAAGTTTTGTTAGACTCTAGTCGTACTAATAAATAAGCATGATATAGTGTGGCAAAGAGGATTACATTCTACACATACTCATCTTCCTCCAAATTTGATTTCTTTGTAGTAAACATGAAGATGTAGAACATCTTGTCCTCTGTCCCTCATCTACCCCTTTGCCTCCCCATAAAAAATCAAAAAATAGGATAAGGAGGACATTAAAAAAAAAAGAGTCGTACTCACCTATTCATTTCTAGATTACTTGAGAATTGCATTATACATTAGCAGTGAAACACCTGAAAAGAGTATGATGAAAATAAAACTTATAACTTAAATAGAAATGATAAAAATAAAACTTATAACTTAAATAGATCACACTTATATAGCCAATTACATATATGCATGATTGTTAGTGGCATGATAAATAATCAAGTGTTAAAGCAAAAGGGCTACATTCTTTAATAGGGGATCCATTCACATTGCATGCTAGTTGTCCTTCTTTATGATCACTTAGCTTGCTCTCATTTGCTAAGTTGAAAACACAGAATAATTGAAATAGAAGTCATGCTCTATTATGAACAAACTAATCCCATGCTTGTTCATGGTGTTCAATGGAAGCATGATAAAACAGTAATAGAACTCGGATGTTTTCCCCCGTTCCCTTGACCCAATGCGTATATTCATGTTTGTAAGCTGAAAAGCCCTGAGGAGCTTGATCTAAACAGTTTATCCAAACCACCAACAATTTATATGAGTAGTCTATATACACATTTGAATCCTATATTGCGTACCGACTTAAAAAGATGCACTCCACTTAAGAACCAACATTGGTTATGATATTCTAATTGAACACAATACAAACCAAAGGCTTCCTTCAATTTGTTGATAACTAAAGACGGCATTGTACGTGACCAAATCAAATAAAACCCCTTCCCAATTTTATGTGTTTCCTTCATTTGCCAAGTATTTTTTGTATCACATATTCCTGCCTCAAAAGGTCCATGAATTACAGTATACAGCAATTGACATACATAAAAAAGGGCACCAAATAGAGATATAAAAAGAGAAATCGCTCACTAATAGGATCCTGATAAGAAATGAAAGATACCTCTGCCTTATACCGAATATCCTAGCATAGGATATAGATATCAATAGGAATGTCACTGAAACATCAAACCCAATCAAACAATCAGACAAAACAGTTGCACAAGCCTTTTATATTGCATCCTGCCATGACCGACTTCATACATGCATATTCAGTGGTAGAACCTTTAGGTTTTAGGTGGATATTCTTGCTTCATTGAACCTTCATGCTATTCTAGTTGTACCATATTTTTTTGTTTTCAACTTACCAAATGGAAAATTGATTACCTAAACAGAAAAAAATAATGAAGATTACAGAAACGCAAGATGTTTTGACAAACTAAAACACCTTTTGGCCATTGTCTCATATGTCTATATGGGTTAATTCATCATAATGTGAATTTGTTTGACCATCGATCACCTCTACAATCCTTAGGGAAACAAAAATACATAATAAATCATTAAAAAAATCTAGTGCAAACAATAGAAGTTAGGGCCATAAATCCTAAAAAAAAATTAAACAAAGTGAACCAAATGTACCAAATTTATGTTCTGGAAGTGGGTTTTTCTCATATGATTAGCAAATGTATGTCATCCTATTTTCATATATACCTCTTCCATCTCATAGGAATTTCATCATTGCAATTCTATATTGCTCTTCTTAATTCTATCTTCACTTAATTTTATTGGATTGCGATCTACCTACAATCGGTAAGTTAGAGTTTGCCTAAAACAAGCAATCATTTACCCAAAATCATCAACACGTTATTATTGAAATGCAAATGCATCACCACTCAGCAAAATGATTAATGGTGTAGTCATCTGAGTTACAAACACAACATCTAGGAGAGAGAGAACTAACCTTCATAGTCATAAATTTACCTACCCTTCTATCCAATTTGATACATTCCTCTGTAAACCCAAAGTAACAATAGAAGTTAAACTTAATGCTAAAAAAAAAACAACAAAGGCTACTGAAAACCAACAGAGATTAGTAGGTTACCCATTATCATCAATGTCTCTTATGAAAATGAAACTCATAAATTGAGGTTCCAAAATCAAAATATGCTCGGACATGGTGGAAGGTAGAGCATCTTTGTCACGAAATCTACACTAACACAAAACAATTTGAGAATAATCGTGAAAATCACATGAACAAACGTTATCAGCGGCGTTGTCCTCATCTTTATCGCCACCCGCAATAAAATCATCGAATTTGGAATCTTCATAGTAATCTTTTGTGGAATCTCCATTGTAAGCATCTTGAAGGTCTAGTTGGAGTCCACAGCTAAAACCCTAACATAGTTATCTCTCTTCTAAACCAATTCCTGAATCCCCATCTAATTCATGGTAAACAAAAAATAGAGGGAGAGAGATGTGGAAGGGGTAGGTCGTGAAATGTGTGTAACTTATAGGGAGTGGAAGATTAAACATTCCAACACTCAAGAGCAAAGCAATTATAACATACACAAAGGCCAGGTGAAGATGTGCAAAACTGTAGAAGTTGACATTTGTTTTTTTGTTTTCAAATAATTTGAAGACTTCAACAGTTAGGATGCTACAATGTATGAAAATCAACGATGCCCGTTTGATGATGTCCCGTAACTCGCAACCAGCCAAGTCAAATTGATTCTTCCTTTATTATGGTATAGATTCCCAAAACCTTCCATATTCGCAAACTTAACCCTAATCCTTAAAAACTTACCTTCAAAAATTTTAATTTTGTGCACGTGTACTTTCTCTTATAAGTACTACTTCAGGCCCTCTTTAATATGGTATCAGAGCCAAGTGACCAAACATAATTAAGATAATTAATATTAATTAGTAGTTAATTAAGCTAATTAACTATGTTTAATAGTTGAATCGTCTTCTTCTTGTCCTGCTCCTAATTATTCTCATATTTTGCACTTACCAGAAGGAGCCACTTCAGTAGCACCTTAACCAAACTATATCATTGATATAGTTTTAGAACTAAAGCGGAATTAGCAAAAATTAAGATTGAAGTTGAGGTTATAAAGAAGCAAATGTCTGTAATCCATCTTTCTTTAATCAACGAAGTAATTCATAGTTGAAAAACTGATCTAAGTATTAGTACTCCATATCAGCATAAATCTCATTTCGAAAACCAAAAAAAAATACTCTATTTCCATTACATGGTTTAAAAATATGAAAAAAAGTCAAACAAAACTCAATTGAAAAATCATATGAAAAGGCAGAGAAAGAAGAAGAGGATGGAGTATAAGCAGTTTAATATTGAAGAAGTACAAAATATGTTTGATAAAGAACAAAATCTAGTAGAATTAAGCAAAATCATGGGCGCAATAGTGGATAAAAAAGAAGTATTATCTGATGATATTGAAGAGCCAAATAATGTCCAGTTGGAAGAAGAAACACATCAGCAGATGAACCTAATTAAACTAGAGGATCTTAATGTTGTACCTTTAGAAGCAGTTAGAAAGAGTCTGGATCAAAAATATAGTAAAATGATTTTCGATGATGAAATCAATGAGATTGGAGAAGAACTCAACATAGACGAAATCAAATGCAATCTAGTTAACACTGTTGTTACTAAACCAGAAGAATTTATTAAACCATCTAGAAGAAATGCCAGTTTTATGAGACCGAGATACGTTCCAACAGGAAGTACAACTGACTTTTCCTTTGAGTTTAGCCTAAGGAAAACCGCATCCTACGAAGAAATTGACCCGACCCCAATTAGCCAAACATGATACATTTTAAACATCAATGGAGCTTCTAACGGAGAACAAATATTTGAGCATTTGAAAAAAGATAAGAGTAATGTCCTAAACTTAAATACTATATGGACTGCTGGAAATTTCCTAAACTACATCCAGCATGGCTTTTCTGACACTATAGCTGACTGATATGATTCACTAAATGAGGACGGTAAAAATGCTTTGAGAATGATGGAAACATCAGCTGCAATGTTTAAATACTTATGTAAGGAAATGGAAATCGAATTCATCAGAGCTAAACTTGATTGCAAAGAAAAAGCAAAAGAATGACAAAGAAAATTTAATAACATAGAATTATGAGATATGAGGTATATGGAGAATTGCATTGCTGAATTGAGTCAATTTTATTACAAAATTGGGTATAATGAAACCAATCTTAGTATGATTTATAATAAATTACCATAACCAATCATTCTATAATCAATGAAAAGTACATTGCATGGCTTGAAAAAGCAGTATCATTGATACCCTCAGTTTAAGAATCTCTTATCTAAGAAAATGGATCAATGATCAATATCATGCTCTCCAGAAGCAAAAGAAAATGAAGAAGCAATTTCTAGCTTGCTGGGCTAATCCCCATCAATGGGGAAAGGAAACTTAAAGAATAAGAAAAAGAAAACTTTATAAGAAAAAAATCTTTAACAAGCAAAGGGGAGAGAAATATAAATTGAAATATTATAGCAACCCAATCCCTAAAAAATGAAGATTTTTTAGTGAAGGCACTTATTTTCCTATGGGGAAAAATAATTGTAAGTGTTGGGCATGCAGGGAAGTTAGCCATTATGGAAACGAATGCAAAAATAGGAAAACTAACAAGCTTATTCGGACTCTAGGAAGGCTAGATTATCTTGAGCTAAGCAAGGAAGAAGCACTAAATCTAGCCTTCAAAAACAACAAGGGAATTGTTGAGATAGTACTGAAGATAAATACGAAGAAAGTGATCATAAAGAAACTAGCCACATGATGGAAAATGGTTCAATTAGTCTTGGTGATCTTCAAGGAGAAGAATTTGTTGTGGATAATGAGAATGAAGATGTCAATGGAGATTAGGTCCTTCATATAATTCAGAAAGACATGATCTATAAAATATCCATCTTGTAATTAAAGAGCAAGTCTGTATGTGAAATGATGGAAGGAGATTTACAAATAAAAGATTGTGAGTATGATATGGGAGAACTTAATCTCATTAATTGGGAAAACATTCTTAAGTATAACAAAGGTAGAAAGTATAAGTATATCCATGTTGGAAGTGTCCAAGTGCAAATTACTCCTTTACAGTATTACAGAAAATATATTGATGTTTATGCCTTGCTCTGTGATATCAGGCGTACCAAATTTAATAATCAAATTATCACAGGGATTAAGACTAATTTATGTAATGGATCAGTAAGATTCAATTGTTGACCTGGATGAATTTGCTAAAAACTTCTAATCTCTTAAGATAAAACAGTTGGGATTGATATTAAAAGAGGAGGTTGCCCATTGATGATATCTTGGAAATAATCTAAAAATTACATAATACTATAGATTCAAAAACTAAGGCAATGATGATAGAGGCAGAGAAATTTGAAAGTCCTAAGCCCTATGTAAAAAATTCAAAGGATAAAATCCAAACCACAATAGGTAAAAATTGATAGGTCTGGGATATCTAGCTTTACTAATCCCACAAAAATCAATAGGAAAATGTAATAAAAATTGATGAGAATGGTAAAATTACTATCAAAATCCAGTTATTAAGAAGCATCAATACAAGATTAGAATGGGGTCTTCATCAGCTAAAGAGAACTTAAAGAAGATGTTACAATTAGCATGACCAACGAAATGAGTGGAATGAGTTTTGAACTTACAAGACACAGCATAGGCTGAAGTATGAGTCCAGATAGGAAAGTCATTGGGTACAAATCAAAACATGTTAGTGAGCCAATCTATGAGGATGAATTAGTCAAAAATATAATTATCCAGATATGCTATGAAGTCATCAACACAAATCCTAATAGCATTTATATCTCAATAAATATATGTTTAGAGGGATATAATAAATGTGAATGGTGTGCCTACATAGATGATGGTTGTTCTGTCTGTTTTGGAAAAAGATCTTTATCTCCAGAATTCATGTGGAAGAAAGCCAAGAATCTTTTGCAAGTAAGGATAACTGACAATAGCATAATTAGCCACAAGGAGGCCAAGAAAGGATGATCCATAGAAATAGGAGGAGTCCAATGCATCATACTAGTTCTATGGGCTACTGACCAATCATCTCATGATATGATTATTGAAGATAATTTTCAAAGGTTGTATTCTCTATGCACATAGACCATAAACCAAATACTATTCATAATAAATGGCCACTCAATTTCCATGCATAAATTAAATAGAGCTTACGCTCATCAGAAAATTGAGTTTATATGCAGCCAGCATGGTGAAAAGGTAATGTCTGCACAACTTGAAATAGCACTAACAATCTCACTACTTGAGTTATCTATTAAGGAGTAGATTACTAAACAACAAGAGCAGTTATGCAAAAAACTCTACTTAGATAACCCACTGGCATTTGTAAAAATCACTTTCTTAAATCCCAACACTATCATTTGAGTTAAAACAATGGTGTATACACACAAGGATATCCAACAATTTGATAAATAAATCAAAGAACTTATAGATAAAGGACTAATCAGAAATAGTGAGACTCCCGACACCAATTCTTCTTTAACTGTTAGAAATCATGTTGACGAAAAAAGAGGAAAGGTGTCGGTGTAAAAAATGTGCTACTTTTACAATATTTTTACACCTGATTTATGCTCGCTATAGTCGTTATTTTGAGATTTTTATTTCATATTATTTTGTTTTGTTGGTATCGAATAAATATTAAAAAAATGCGAAAAAAGATGAAAAATGCCGAAAACAAAGCATTGGGCCACATGGACTCAAACCAACCCAAAAATCATTAGTCCGTTTTCTTTTATAACCCAAAAAAAGGGAAAATAAAACTTAAATAACTCTACCCATTTTCCCCTCATATGCGTGCCTCACGTGACTTGTAAAACGCCCCCTCTCTTAAACTCTCATTTTTCTCTCCCCTCTCTCTCGACTTTTGGCTTGAAGAAACCTGATACCCAGACCCTTACCATCTTCATCATCATCCTCATCATCATCTCCTCTCTCTCACTAATTCATCTATATTTGCCATCACCACTTCACCGTCTTCATCCATCAAAACGCCAGCATAGCACCACCTTTTATGCTTCAATTGACACCTACATCCCTATCCCACCGTCCACAGCACAAGCAAATCAATGGCTGAAGTTGAAGGGAAGCTGTATAAATTGAAGGATACCAGCTTTAGAGAAAAGGTGAGGAGGTTTTTAGGGTTCCATTAGTTTTAATTTTCGAAGTTTAAGCTTGAATTTCATATACGTTCTTCGATTTTTAAGAGTTAGGGTTTGATAGATTCGAGTTAGCGTTTGGCTTTAGATCGGTTTATGGTTCCAAATTTCATGTAATAATACTACAATTTCATGTTTCTTTGTCGTAATTCACGATTTTAGTTTGCTTTTGTAAGAATTGGGTGTTGGTTTTGTTAAATTTCGCTCACAACCCCCATCCCCTGTTTTCATTTTGCTAAACACGGTTATGGCGTCTCCACCATTGATGGCGACGGGTGAAGCTTTGTTTTGATTGTTGGCTAAAATCTCGTCCTCTCCTCAGTTCAAGGCCCTATTGTGCTATTCTGCCCAGGACGTGGTTTGGGTCATTTATACCTCATGTTTGATTGCTGAGAATTCGAACCATCTATGCTCAATTTCTGGTTATCTTAGCTTAGTTTAATCAATGGTATGTTGATGCTAGTACAACAGATTTTGGGTTGGGAATTTTGTTTGTGATTTTCGATTTTGTCAAATTGATATCATGGTTGATATTAGATGATATTATCAAGTTGATATTGTGGATTGGCAATTCTGTATGTGATGTTAGATGATATTGTGGTTTGATTGATGATTAAAATAGCATGATCTTAGTAATTCAGAATGAGTGATTTTGAATGCTCTTTGCTTTAGGATTGATTGATGGTGATATGGATGTCAGTGATGTTCGGTCTCCTGTTTTCCTCTCCCATGCTTAGTGCCTCTATTTTAGCTTTAAAGATGTGGGTTAGTGTTTTTAAAAGGTGAAGTTTTGGGTGTTCTTGAGTGTTCTTAAAAATATTTATTGCTTGAAATTTTGAATGATGAAATGACTAATGGAGTGTTCTTAAGTGTTCAATGATGAAATTTCGAATCCTCCTTGCTTGAAAGTTCTTAAGTAGCACGAGAATGACTCTTGTTTGATTGAATTTTGTATTATGTGGTGTTTGTTTAGATATATTTGTAATCAACAGTTTCAGTTGTTTTGGCTTTAATATTAGTTTAGAATCGTGTTAGATTAGTTTACTTCTCTAGCTTGACCAATGACCTAAATCTTTTCCATCGTCCCTATGGAAACGACCCTTAAGTACTACGACGTCAGTTATATACTTGCGGCACTTCATTTTACATTAAAATTCACCTCACAAGTTTTTGGCGTCGTTGTTAGGGACGACGACATTAGATTAGGTCGTATTTTCTTTTTGTAGTTACTTTGGTATTAGGTTGCTTTATTACTTTATTAAGTTGTGACTTGATTTAGTACATTGCTTGAATTATTCAAAAATCCAAAAAAAAGGAAAAATTCTAAAGTTGAAAAAAATTAGAAAACCTTCAAGACCACAAAAAAAAAAAGTTGAAAGATTTAAAAACCTCAAAAACAAAGTGGTAAGTTCATGTTTCCTTAGTTTGAGCACTCCTCTTTTTTTGAGTTTTGTTCTTATTAGTTGCTTAAGCTTTGATTTACCTTGTTTATTCATTATTAGTTGTGATATATTTAGTTCATTTCTAGATGAAAAATCCTAAAACTCATAAAAATTTAGAAAAACTTGAGACTTCTTGATTGAAAATTTAAAAAAAAAAAAAACAAAAGAGTTATAATTGATTTATAGTTTTGTTGATAAAGGTGTTTTGTAGTTTTAGAATTAGTAATTTGAATTTAGATTTTGTTGGGATGTGTTTTACCTTTATTGATTAGCCTTTTGATTTGGCTAATTCTTGTTTGCAAATCATCCTTGGGATTAATAAATAGTTTATTTTGATTTGTACCTAAAAAAAAAGAAGAAAATTCAAAAATTCAAAAATTCAAAAAAAATAGAAAAAAAAGACTAAAAATAGGACTTTTCTTTGGTGAAGGTGTGGAGTTTATATAACTAGTTGGGTCAGAGACCCTGAAAATCAAAGACTCGTTAAGAGTGAACCTGACCCTAGCTTAGAACCCGAATTTGAACCTAAGCTTGAGTTAGGGAATATGGCACAAGAAAGGACTTTCAGTGAAATTTTCTATCCTCCTAGGACTGCTTTGCCATCATATTTTGTTATGCCTAATCTTGCACCAAATGTGACCTTCGAATTCAAACCCCATTATACTCAGATGCTCCATAAATTCACAGGTTTAGAGGTTGCTTATTTATTTTTGAGGGAATTCGAATAAGTTTGTTCTGTGGTGTATTTCCCTAATATTCCCATTGATGTTGAGCGAATGAAATTGATTCCTTTCGCTTTAAAAGATTCTGCTAAACGTTAGGTGTATGGCTTGGTTACTAATTCTGTTACTTCTTGGAATGATTTTTTAAGATTGTTCTTAAGAAAATATTTCCCTAATGCCAAGGCTGTTAAGCTAAGGAATGAAATTAATCAATTTGTGCAACTTGATAGGGAATCATTTTGGAAATATTTTGATAGGTTCAAAACTTTGTTGGCCCAATGTCCCATCATGGTTTAGACCAAGCACGTTTGTGCCAAATTGTATATAAAGGACTTGACCAAAAGATTAGAACCATGGTAGAGTTCATGCGTCAGGTTGGCTTCTTTCTAAGAACCCCATAGCTGCTTGGGAGTTTTTAGAGGACTTGGCTGAGAAAACCATGCAGTGGAAAACCGTTCTTGATGACAACCTGAGTTCTAGGCTTGTAAGGGGTGAGTTGCATTTTGTTTCTAATGTAAGTCAAAGTCTAAGATTGTCGTTTTAGAAACATATTGAAGGGATTATCTCCCCATATGTCCCAGTTATCTTAGGCATCTACAGTGTCTTGTTCTCATTGTCAGGCCCTAGATCATTCTTTGAGTGCTTGTCCTTATTTTGCTCATCAATTAGCAACTGAACAAGAGCAAGTGAGTATGGCGTTCTAGAGACCTAAGAATGACCCCTTCTTCCCTTATTACAACCCAGGCTGGAGGAATCACCGTAACTTTTTATGGAATAGTGGACTAAATGCTATGGTTCCTAATTCTCAACCTGGGATGTTTCCTAGAAACAAGTCCCAATCCATCTCTTACCCTTCAAACTCCTTTCAAAGGCCGACTTTTTCAGGTGTGCCTAATGCACTTAGACCTCCACCTCCCATAACTCAAGTTCAACCACTTCCCAATTATACTGATATTGATAAGTTGAAGAGGAGAATCATTAACAATGTGGAGAGAATGAATAATGCTAACATGGAAAGAATAATGAGAATGATGACCGAACAGTTTTTCTAGTTAGCATCATCTTCTAGGGAACCAGGTACTTTCCCTAGTCAACCTAAGGTGAACCCTAAGGGTCACGCCTCCCCTTCTTCTGGTGACGCTAATAAGCCTGTGAGAAAAGTGAATGCGGTTATATCTCTCCATTCTGATCGAAGAGGTTGATAACCAAGTCAGAAATCCTAATGAACCTTGCGGGTACCCTCACCAATTCTTCCAGAATTCTTCTCCCTCTTCTCCTCAAGAGACTGGTTTATCCAGTCAATCAGGGGATGCTGCTGACAATGTCCCCAATGCTTCGAATAGTCCTCCCTCTCCTAAGTCACCTTCTAAGAAAGAGGAGCTTAAAGAGAAAGACTACTATGACTTGGCAACTTCTTCAACTTCTAAGGATTCTTCCTCCCCTTCTTCTGTGAAAATCCAGATGCCTTTATCTCCTTTTCCCCCATAGGCTAAAGAAGACAGATCAAGATCATATTGAGAAGATAAGAGAGACCTTCTCTCAAATAAAGACCAACATTCCCTTGCTCGACGTTATTCAGCAAATGCCTCCTGATGCTAGGTTCTTAAAGGAGTCATGTACGACCAAGAGAGCAATTGGTGTACCTAAGAAGGCTTTCTTGACCACTAGTTCTAATTCTATCCTTTATCAGATCCTAATGAAGTACAAGGACCCTGGTTGCCCTACTGTGTCTATAGTCATAGGAGACCAACAAATTCACAAAGCATTGCTTGACCTAGGGGCTACTGTTAACTTGATGCCCTTTACTGAGTGTGAGAGGTTAGAGTTAGGTGAGCTGAAACCTATTAGAATGGTCATTCAACTGGCTGATAGATTGACTAGGGTGCCCAAGGGGATATTCGAGGATGCGCTGATTAGATTGGGTGAATTTATTTAACAAATGGACTTTGTTGTGATTGAAACTGAGAAGGTGTCCAAATTAGCAAGTCAAGTTCCTGTGATTCTACGACTTCCTTTCTTCGCCACGGCCAATGCCCTCATTAGTCGCAGGAATGGGATGATGAGACTATCTTTTGGCAACATGACTGTGGAATTGAACATCTTTAACATGCAAAGACAACCTTCTAGATTTGATGATATGGGATTTTCTACTCTTAACTGGGTAAGGGATTCTGTATTCGAAGATACTTTTGATGATGTATTTGCTACTCATAATGAATCATTTCTTATAAATGATGAGCCTAAACATGATGTGTTTGAGTTTGATGACTTGTGCTCTACTGCTAATTGTTTGCTCACTGTTGTTTCTGAATATGCCCCTAAACTTGTTTCCCCTATTGCTCTTGAATTGAAACCCCTTCCTGACTCTCTTAAGTATGCATTCCAAGGACCCGATGAATCCTTACCTGTCATTATTACTTCTGATTTAGACCGGGACCAAGAGGACAAACTGATTTCTTTAATTAGAGAGAACAGGGAAGCTCTAGGATGGACTTAAGGGGATATCAAGAGTATTAGTCCATCTATTGTGCAACATAGAATTCATTTAGAGGATAATGCCAAGCCCTACTGTGACCGCCAAAGGCGTTTGAATCCCACTTTGCAAGAAGTAGTTAAGAAGGAAATGTTAAAATGGTTAGACCATGGGATTATTTATCCTATTTCTGATAGTGAGTGGGTTAGCCCTATTCAATTTGTTCCTAAGAAGACCGGTATTACCATGATTAGGAATGATAAGAACGAGTTAGTCCCTACTCGAGTTCAATCTAGGTGGCATGTGTGTATAGATTATAGAAAATTGAATGTTGCTACTAGAAAATACCATTTTCCCCATCCCTTCTTGGATCAAATGCTAGAGAGGTTGGCTGGACATTCCTTCTATTGCTTTTTAGATGGATATTCCGGTTATATCCAAATCTCTGTTGCTCCTAAGGATCAGGAGAAGACTACTTTCACTAGTCCATTCGGGACATATGGCTTTAGAAGAATGCCATTTAGACTATGCAATGCCCTTGCTATCTTCCAAAGATGCATGATTTCTCATATCTAGTTCAGCAATGTATGAAAATTTTCATGGATGACTTTTCTATGTTTGGATCTTCTTTTGATGATTGCTTGCCTAATCTGAGAAAGGTGTTGGAGAGGTGTAGGCAGAAAAACATGACTTTAAACTGGAAGAAATGTCCCTTCATTGTTAACAAGAGTATGGTCTTAGGACACATTATTTCTCAAGATGGAATTAAGGGAGATGAAGTTAAGGCTGACCTGATTGTTAATCTTCCCCCTCCCACTTGTGTGAAAGAGGTGCGGTCTTTCCTTAGACATGCTGGCTTTTATCGTCGTTTTATTAAGGACTTTAGTAAGAATACAAAGCCTTTGTCTAATCTGCTAGCTAAGGATGTGCCATTTCATTTCTCTGAAGAGTGCCATGAGGCATTTTCTAAGCTTAAGGAGGCCTTAACCTATTCTCCTGTTCTTCATCCTCCCATATGGGCAAAACCATTTGAATTGATGTGTGACGCGTCTGATTATGCTATTGGGGTTGTGTTAGGATAGCACATTGATAGGAAACCCCATGTTATTTACTATGCTAATCACACGTTGAATGATGCCCAGCTAAATTACACTGTTACTGAGAAAGAATTTTTTGCTGTGATCTTTGGTGTTGAAAGTTTAGACCCTATTTGATTGGGTCACATGTGATTGTTTATACTGACCCCTCTGCCCTTCAGCACCTTCTTTCTAAGAAGGATGCTAAGCCTAGACTTGTGAGATGGATTTTGCTTTTGTAAGAATTTGACTGTGAAATCAAGGATAAGAAAGGTTCTGAAAACCTTGTTGTTGACCATCTGTCTAGGATCTTCTATGATAGAGAGAGTGAGTTCAGTGTTTCTGAGTGCTTCCCTGATGAGCAATTGTATGTTGTTCACCCTGATCCTTGGAATGCTGATATTGTGAACAACTTATTTGCTGGTAAGATCCCTGAGGGTTGGACTAAGAATGACAAAGATAGGTTCTTCCACCTTGTGAAATTCTTTGTTTGGGATGACCCTTATTTGTTTAAGTACTACTCTGACCAAGTCTTTAGGAGGTGCATTCCCGACCATGACGTGAGAATTGTCCTTTCTTTTTGTCATGACCAGGCATGTGGGGGACATTTTAGTGGTAGGAAGACAACAGCTAAGGTTCTTCAATGTGGTTTTTACTTACCTACTTTGTTTAAAGATGCATTTGAGTACTGTAAGTGTTTCCCTAGATGCCAACAGTTGGGCAGAATAAGCAGTAGAGATATGATGCCACTGAACCCCATCGTTGTTGTAGAGGTTTTTGATGTGTGGGGTATTGACGTTGTGGGACCATTTTCATCTTCCTTTGGGAATGAGTACAGTTTGTTAGTTGTAGACTATGTTTCTAAATGGGTTGAGGCCATCCCTTTTAGGACCAATGAAGCTAAAGTAATTGTCAAATTCCTTAGGGAGAACCTCTTTGCTCGATTTGGTATGCCTCGTGCCATCATTAGTGATCAGGGAACCCATTTTAATAATAGATCTTTCGATGCCTTATTGAAGAGGTATTCCATAGTACATAGGCTTGCTACTCCCTACCATCCCCAAACCAGTGGCCAGGTTGAAGTGTCCAATTGGTAGATCAAGCAGATATTAGAAATGACAGTGAGTAGGAATAGGAAAGACTAGGCTAACAAGCTGGTGGATGCTCTTTGGGTATATAGGACGGATTTCAAAACTCCCTTAGGTATGTCACCTTATAGGGTAGTTTATGGTAAGCCTTGTCATTTACCTGTGGAGATAGAGCATAAAGCTTGGTGGGCCATTAAAAAGCTTAATTATGACTTAACTAAGGCAGGTAAGGAGAGACTACTGCAATTGAGTCAGCTTGATGAGATTAGGGCTAAGGCTTATGAGAGTGCTCAATCTTACAAGGAGAGGGCAAAGTTGTTTCACAATCGACATATTTTTAGGAAAGAGTTTGCCTAATGAGTGAAACTACTCCTGTGTGACTCTAGGCTCCATCTGTTTCCAAGGAAATTGAGGCCCCGATGGACGCGTCCTTATATTGTCTCACATATTTTTCCCTATGGTGCATTAGAAATTCAGGATCCTCAAAGTGGTGCCACCTTCAAAGTGAATGGCCAGCGTTTGAAACAATTTTTGCAGCTGCCAGGCTAAGAAGATGTGGAGTGTCTGATACTCCACGAACCAAGCCGTGATCGGTGATTGTGATATGAGATAGCGTGGGTGTACTTAGCACTCGACCTGGTTTGCTAGAAATTTCTTCTCTTCTTCTCTTCTTCTCTCTCTTTTTTCTTCTTTCTTTGTCGTTTTCTAGTTTCTTTTTGTATAGTTAGTTGCTTTTCTTTTTCTATGAATGGTTGTTTTGTTTTTGGGTCTTGTTTTTATTTTTGAGCATATGTTCTCTTTTTAGAGTTTTCTTTTTGGTCTTCATGTTTCTATTCCACTCCCAATCAGAACATTGTGAGATTTTGGATTGGGGGTGGGGTACCCATGTGTACATACTTTTAAAAAATTTTGAGAAATCCAAAAAGATTTTGGCTTTGTTTTTGGGGGACGGTTGTACTATTTCTAATTACCTTAAATCCCATGTGTTAAGTTTTAAGGCACACAAGGACACAAGAGGGGGGTGAATTGTGTCTTCCAGTTTTTCGTTTTGTTTCAGAACACTATTTAGACCTGTTGGGAGAGGTGTTTGCAGTAAGATAGAAACAAAACTTTGAATGCGAAAATAAAGGAGACACAAGATTTTATGTGGAAAATCACCTTTGGCCCAATGGAGGTGTAAAAACCACGACCTACCTCAGTAGGATTTCAACAAATACTTTCACTAACATGGGCCAAGTTCGTTACACTATGTAACACACGTGATAACGTCACACACGTAACTTAGTCTCCCCCGAGACTCTAGTTACACACACATAACTATTCTCCACCTGAGAATGAGTCACACAACACATCCAAAGTCTCCCAAGACTTGGGCACACTCTAAACTTAACTGATGACAAAAAAGAATGGAAGAACACCTTACATTTATGCTTCTACCCAAGCTGAATGTAAGGTACAATTACAAACCCTATTATGCCAGAAAGAATGACTCAATTTAGCATACCCCTTGAAGGTTTTTCACTCAGAGAATAAGCTCATAAGAAACTCGATATTTGCCTTGAAAAACTCGTTTTGAAGATATGAGAAGCGAGTGCTTATATACCCACAAAACGCAAGGATTTGATTTCCATAATAACTCTGAAAATACTCAGTAGATAAGAGGAATTAAATTTCTCAACAATATCTTTTTAGGAAATCATATCTTTAATAGATAAGATAAAATCTTTTGAAAAATCTTTTTGGGAGACAAATATTATTTGGGAAATTATTCTTTCTAAAACACAATATTATCAGAAAATCGATCCTAAATATATTAGGAATTTTGGCAGTAGGAAAAATCTTGAAAATCTTTGAAAACTGATTTTTGCACTCACTGCCCTCAGAGCACTGCAAACCTATTTGCTCAATTGTTCTGAGCAGTGTTCTGAGTCAACTTAAATAATTCCTTCAAGGTGAGTGTTAGGTTAAGTTCTTCTTTGGCATATTAACAAGAATCTAGACAAATATAACCAGTACTTAGCCCTAAGACTCTAAAGACCCTTGTACTCTGCTGATGATGTGCGCATATATCCACTTTGATGATTTCAACTTCTTCGACCTGTTCTTCAGGGTGTTTGTAACTTCTGTCGCTTCCAACATACAATTTTATCACATAGCTTCAAGCATGATATTTCTAACTGATCTCTAGGATGTTTGCTATCTGTCTTATCACATGATTTTAGCACTCAACTCAAGCCAAGCATAATTAGCACGTTTGGGTTGTAATCATCAAAACCTTATATAAGACTGATTCAACAAATTCCCCCTTTTTGATGATGACAAACCAAATGACCACCAAAGGTGAGACATAGCGGAGGGCAAAAACATTAGTGCCAAACTCAATTCAAAGTATCTAGATCACACAGGAGAGGTACATAAGAATAGGAAGTCGACTTAAACCGACTGATTTAATTGGAACATGATCATACTTGTCCTCCCCCTTTTGACATCATCGAAAAGGTCAAGGAGGCCACATGCATAACTTCAGCAGGGATGCACTCACCACCGCAGGTAATGAGGGAAAATAATCCACGATACAGTCAAGTATATGGTACATAATGGTATTGGCCATCCCAGTTACGCACAAATACACAACAGAAAAGGCAAGTAATGGCATGACATAACCAAACCAAACGAAAAACAGATATAACCACTGTCCATCACATGCAGAATCAAGATTAACCAAACAAAAAGTGAACAATGTTGATGGGAACAGGGCAAAGAACAGAGTTGAATCAGGGAGAAGAGGAGGATGGAGGAAGTTTAGCCGTGAGGGCAGAAAGGGCATGAAGAATATCCTCATGGCGTTGCGCATTCAAGGCCTTTTCTTCAGTTAGTGCTTGCTTCACTTCAGCAATCTCCTTCAAATGGAGTTGATCCTAAATGAGAGTCGCAACCGTGGTAGTGCTGGACAATGCTGCCGTACTAGAACCAGGACGAGGACCAGGGCCAAAGGGTGTTTTGGGTCCTTGTTCTAACACGGTTCCATCACTCTTCTTAATCAGAAACCCACACCCAAGTAAAGTATTGCTCCTTACTTCATGAGTTACCTGAAAGCCCATTCTCTTTTGCGAAGGGATCCCTAAAGCATCAAACACTGAAGTCAAAAGAAAACCATAGCCCAGATCATGGCTTCTGGAAGTGTTGGCAATCCGTCCAATGTGACTAATCATGATAGCAAGCAAATTAATGGGCTCTCCCCAATCGAGGAGGTCAGTAAGGTACATGTCCATAGAGTTCACAAGATTGCATCCCTGCCTCTGAGGTATCACATTCTTAACGACAAACCAAAATAACAACCTATGTGAAGGTTGCGTTTCCCCCTTTCTTACAGACTGGGGTGCACTTAGGTCAGGTTAATGGGCTAGTTTTCTAGTGAGATCCAGCAATTGTTGCTCAGTATAGTTTTATCCTCCCTGACATACACATCAAACCCTTTAGAGGGTACCCCAATCCAATCTCCTAGATTATCAGCATTAAAACACAGTTCTCGACCGTGAACAGAGCTAGTCACTATCCCATTAGTGACCTTACAATTGGCATAAAATTCTGCTAATTCAGGTACTGAGCAACCCCTCTTAGTATTGTTAAATGTATCTAGCCAACCCTGTGTTCGCAATTTGTCCAAGAACACCTCTAAGCCCTGTTCTTGGAAGTATAGAACCTTCACTATCTTCCCTCACATCACGGCTTTCTCCAGGAAATATCTATACCTTTCCCCCTGGGTCAGTGACTTTCTTGATTTCCTTTTTGAGGTTTCCTCACTTCTCTTACCCAGGTCAGACCCCTGTTCTGGAGAACCTCATTTCGGGGCACGTTTCTTTGAGGGCACAGATAGGGAAGACATTTGGGAGGCTGTTTGCACAGGTGATTTGGGCAGTGTTTTGGAAGTGGATTTAGGCTTCTTTGAAGGTCGAGCAACCTAGTCCTCGGGTAGGTCCAGCGGGATGGCAGGACCCACACTCCGAGTACGAGGCTTACGCAGGGTAAGGGTGAGAGGCACATTGGGTTTGGTGGTGGTTTTGACTCAGCGAATGGGCGATTTGGGCATTGTTTGAGAAGTTGTTTTTAGGGTTGGTTTCGCGATTCGTTGGAACCGAATAAGAGGCTCATCCTCTTCAAGATCACACACATGATCATCATTCAAGTTTGGTTCTTCAACCCAATCCTCCACAATCACAAATTCTCCACCGTTTTCAGGGAATTTCGGCTCAGTCCTATGAGGTTCATACAACCCCAATTCCCATCCCAAAATTGACTTAACAGGGGGTATGGCTTTAAGTTGAACTCCTATGGACCTCAAATCAACACTTTTTAGAAATTGAAAGATGAAGGGAGAAAGACCATACGTGGGTGTTGGAGTAGCTGCTGCCAGCGATGGTGATGACCCCATAATTAGACCGAGTGGCATCCCTCCTCATTGTCTTGATTGCACGTCTTGAAGTGAGCGGGGGTGCCATGATTTGGGACGAGAGGACTCGCCATTGCCCGGAATTCGTGCCATTGGAGAGCTTGAGGAAAGAAGGAGTTAGGGTTTTGAGGGTTTTAGGAGGAGGATGGAGAACAGGGTACTTGAGGAGAGGAGAGAAAGTGGTTGAGGAAATGGAAAGTGATTTGAAAAGGGTTGACCACAATTCTAAAAAAACAAAAATCCTCCCCCTTTTTTTTGGCCTTCGGTTTTAGAGAGAGAGAGAGAGAGGAATCTGCATGCCAAGTAATCATTACACCTTGGGAAAAGCTGCAATTGTTAGAGGAGGTGTAATAAAAGAAAAATCCAATTCCCAACAAACATAAGAATATGGTATCTTGATAACATATGATACAACCAGTGGTCCGACCTGTTCTTAGTGCCTTTCTTGATTGTTATATAATCGGTAGCAAAGGACAATAAGGGCAGTATCATTAGACCTCAACGACTATCAGTCATATCAGATTCCACAAATATGCAATTAACTAGACAACAAGTTGAATGCATCCCTTGAAATAATTTATTTGGCGTAAGACCTTACTAGTCAGTGATTAGGGGTTGATGAAGTTCGCTCAAGTTCTTTTAATCAAACCCAATTCAAGCCTATTCCTTTCAAATTGATCTCTACTTAGTGCCTTCGTAAAAATATCAGCAATTTGTTTATTAGTGGCATAAAAATTCATTGAAATCAAGCCCTTTTCAACATTATCTCTTAAGAAGTGATGGCGAACATCAATATACTTAGTCCTTTTATGTTGACACGAATTTTTGGCAATGTTAATTGCACTTGTATAATCACAAAATATGGGAATGCATCCCGTGTTAACCTCAAAATCCTTTAGTTGTTGTCGTATCCACAACAATTGAGCACAACAAGAAGCAGCCGCTACATACTCGGCTTCTGCTGTGGACATGGCAACTGAGTGCTGTTTCTTTGTAGACCAAGAGACCAAACAGGACTCAAGAAAAGTAACCATACTTGAGGTGCTTTTTCTGTCAACTAGAATCCAGCAAACTTAGCATCAGCATACCCAATGAGGTCAAGGTTGCATCCGTGTGGATACCATAGTGCCACATAAGAGGTGTTTTTCAAATATCTAAAAATTCTTTTTACAGCTTTCAAGTGTGTTTCTTTTGGATTTAACTAAAAACGGGCACACCGACCAACACTGAAAACAATGTTAGGTCTACTAGTGCTTAGGTATAGGAGTGACCCTATCACGCCCTTATATGATTTTTCATTAGCTGAAGGACTTCCATCATCCATCACCAATCTGGTGGAAGGAGAGATAGGAGTGTCCATGGGCTTAGCCGATTCCTTCCCAAACTACTTAAGTAGTTCCTTGACATATTTTTGTTGATGGATTATATTTCCATTTGAGGTTCGTTTAATTTGCAAGCCTAGGAAAAAATTAAGCTCGCCCATCATGCTCATCTTAAACTCACTCCTCATTAATTTTGAAAATTCATCACATAAATCATTGTTGGTTGCACCAAATATAATGTCATCGACATATACTTGAACAATCAACAAATGTTCCCCCTTAGATTTGAGAAACAAGGTATCACCTATCTTGCCTCTTTGAAAATCATTCTCAATTAAGAAACTTGACAATCATTCATACCAAGCTTTAGGAGTTTGTTTTAGACCATAAAGAGCTTTGTCATGTTTGAAAACATGGTTAGAAAAATCATGACTTTCAAAACCGGGGGGTTGTTTTACATATACCTCTTCTTTAAGATATCCATTGAGGAAGGCACTCTTGACATCTATTTGGTACAACTTGATCTCCATGTCGGCTGCAAAGGCTACCAAGATTCGAATAGCCTCTAACCTTTCTACATGTGCAAAAGTTTCTTTATAGTCAGTCCTTTCTTCTTGATTGTGACCTTGGACCACCGGCCTGGCCTTGTTCCTAGTGACTGTTCCCAACTCATCCAACTTGTTTTTGAACACCCACTTGGCTCCAATAATTGTTCTATCCTTAGGTTGTGGTTCAAGGTGCCAGACCTTGTTCCTTTCAAACTGATGAGGCTCTTCTTGCATGGCTATAACCCAGTCAGAATCTGCAAGAGCTTCATGAACATTCTTAGGCTCAATGTGAGATAAAAAGCCTTAGAAGGCACAAAAATTTCTGAGCTTAGATCTGGTCTGCACCCCTGTATTAATATCAGAAATAATTTGGTCAAAGGGGTGCAAGCTTTAGTGTTTCTAGGGTCGTGAAGTGAAAGGATCCATAGATCTGCTTTTCACTTTCTCCTGGCTGTTTGCAGGAACAGGTGTGGGACCATGTCGGAAGCCTGTTCCCAGATCAATTAGAGACATCTGGGATTGAGTGGGCTAGTTTCGATCCATATCAGGGTCAGCCAGGCTTCCCCATGCTTGGTCTACTTCCTGCCTACTTTCCTTACCATTAACGTCAGTAAGTGGTTCATTTTCAAGCATCTTACCATTGTCTTTTCCTGCAAGTCCAAGATCAAAATCTTCATCCTGTACATCATTCTCAATCAAGGAGTTAGTTTCATTAGATAATACATACACACTCTCCTCAACACATATAGTCCTTCTGTTGAATACTTTGTAAGCTTTACTATGTGAAGAGTATCCTAAGAAAATTGCCTCATCACTCCTAGGGTCAAACTTTCCCAAGGGCTCATTCCCATTATTGTGCACATAACATTTGCAACCAAAGACTTTTAGGTGTATAATATTGGGTTTTCGCCCCTTCAAAAGTTCATAAAGAGTCTTATTGTGAATGGGTCTGATCATGCATCTATTAATAATGTAACAAGTTGTGTTCAATGCTTCTGCCCAAAAATCTCTAGGAAGACCACTAGCAATAAGCATGGTTCTAGTCATATCTTCTAGGGTCCGATTTTTCCGCTCTACCACCCCTTCTGTTGGGGTGTTCTTGGGGCTGAAAAATTATGATCAATGTCATGTTCATTACAATAATCAATAAAGCTTGAATTTTCAAATTCCTTCCCATGATCAAATCTAAGACTTATCAATGAGTGTCCTATTCGCTTTTCAATTTTCTTAAGAAATATAACGAAGGCTTCAAAAGTTTCATCTTTTGATGCTAGGAATAAAGTCCAAGTGAAACGAGAGTAATCATCTACTATAACAAACACATACCTCTTGCCACCCCTACTTGTGATCCCCATGGGACCACACAAATCAACATGTAATACCTCAAGGGGTCGAGAAGTACTAACATACTTCTTTGACTTGAATGCAATTCTAGTTTACTTTCCTTTAGCACAAGTATCACATACCTTGTCATCATTGTATTTGATGGAAGGTAAGCCAACAAATAGACCTTTAGACACAAGTTTGTTTAGCAAGGAAAGACTAGCATGACCTAGCCTCTTGTGCAAAAGCATAATATCATCATCAAGAACACTCAAGCAAGTCAGATGGTTTTAGGGAAGTTCAAGAACACATGTTTTATAAACATTGTTGTGTCGCTTCCCCCTCACCACAACCTCTCCATATTTGATATTGGTAATCAAACATTGATTTGAAGTAAACCCAACATGATTACCTTTATCACACAATTGGGACACACTTAGCAAATTATGTTGTAACCCATCAACTAAGTACACGTTATCAATTGAGTGAGAGAGTGATTTACCTATCTTACCTACACCAACAATTGTCCCAGATTTGCCGTTTCCAAATGCCACTCTCCCCCCATCAAAGGCTGTAAGTGAGAGGAAACTTGATTTATCTCCAGTCATATACCTCGAGCAACCACTATCCAAATACCACAATTGGTTGCCTCCTCTCACTTTAACCTGCAAAACGTCTAGTTGTTAGTCTTGGGAACCTAGATCCACTTAGGTCCCATTCTTTTCTTTGTCATGGAATTTAACTCATTTTGTCTAATCCATATTTGTTTAACATACGATGAGTTTCTTTCCATGGCCCTTTTTCTCAAGGAGCAAGCATATCGATAATGACCAATTTTTCCCCAATGATAACAAACTATATTTTTTGGCAAACCAACATACTTCTTTTCTACTGGCTTAGTAACACGTCTATTCACAAAGCCTAAACCTTTTCTGTTTTGGTTATGATGAGTATTAAGCTAGTTCAGAGCTTCTGAGGAACTGTTCCAACGCCTGTTTTCAGTAAAGTTAGTTTCAGCTCTCTGGACCTGTTCTCGAAGCTATTTGTTGTCATTCATTTGGGATTCTAGATTATGCTTTTGCTTTGAAGACTCACTTTCTAGCCCTTTGATTTTAGTGTTGAGTTCTTCCTCTTTCTTGTCACTCAGGTGGATGTCTAATTCTTTGCTTAAAGCAAGAGCCTTTTCATTAATTTCAAGCTTCTCATACATGAGAGCCTCATTCATGTGTTCAAGTTCTTGCCTCTTTCTTTCTAGTCTCTTAACATCCTTTTGTAAATCTAAGCAGGTACTTTTAAGCATGCAATTTTCAGAAGTTAGAGCTTCACATTCCTCCATCAATGAAAAAATTAATTTTTTAAGTTTTTTCTTGTTAAGATTACATACCTCCTTTTTAAGACTTTCACCGTCAGAGTATGAGTCAGATCCACATCGAGCCATGAGAGCCACTACTTCTTCTTCATCCTGAGAGCCTTCTTCTTCTTCTGAGGTGTCTCCCCAAGCTGCCATCATTGCTTTGGTGAACCGTTTTTCAGCATTAGTTAACTGAGTTTTTCTGCCTATGGTTCGAACCTGTTCTGATGTTGTTCTTCCTTCAACAAGGGGTAATTCTTCACTACATGATCCTCCAAGATTCCTTGCGGTGCACTCATTCTTACAGGATCTCTCTAGGTGTTAGCCTAATTTATGAGAACCCGCTCTAACACAAATTGTTAATTTTTAAGGCACACAAGGACACAAGAGGAGGTGAATTGTGCCTTCCAATTTTTCATTTTGTTTCAGAACACTCGTTAGACTTGTTGGGAGAGGTGTTTGCAGTAAGACAGAAACAAAACTTTGAATGCGGAAATAAAGGAGACACAAGATTTTAATGGAAAACCACCTCTGGCCCAATGGAAGTGTAAAAACCACAACCTACCGCAGTAGGATTTCAACAAACAATTTCACTAACACGGGCCAAGTTCATTGCACTATGTCACACACGTGCAAATGTCACACACGTAACTTAGTCTCCCCCGAGACTCTAGTTACACACAGGTAACTATTCTCCACCTGAGAATGAGTCACACACACTACAAAAAAAAGGTCACTCTTCCACTCTTATTTAACCACACATAGCTAAGTGTGGAGAGAAAATAAGAAAAAATAAACACTTAGAATTTTCTCCACACATAATAAGTGAGGAAAAATATAACCACTCTTATAAGAGTGGTAGTACGTAATTAAGGTATGGGCACACATATTAAGTGTGGTGATGTGTATCTTGTGAATACAACACCTTAAGCACGGATAATAAGTGTGGCAGATAATTTTTTTAGTTTTTTAAAATGCATTTTACTTAAAACCCCAAAATAATTAAAACTAGGCAAACGTTTATTTACTCAGCAAAAACTTCCTCCTCTTAATTTTCACAGTTGTGCGCCAGCTGCTTCCTGGAATTCCGTCTGATCACTCAAAATCCTAGGTTGTCGCGTGGTTGTCCACGGCGACAGTTTCAACGGTCAACGGTGATAGTTCTGGCCGTCGTGGTTCTGGTCCGGTGAGAATCAGGATTCTGCGATTGCCTTGCTCGAATTCTGAGCTTGCCTTACTCGGATTCGACGCTTGCCTTGCTCTGCTTTTACAATTTCATCTGAATCGGGATACCTCTGCTCTCCGACGACGACTATAGGCACTTTCGGCATCTCCTGGCTATAGGCAACCATCTGTTAACCTGCCGAGAGTATGCTCCTTTTCTCACTTTCTGTTTTCCATGTTGCCTACCCGCCCCTTCATACCTCCATTGAAACCCATTTCGTTGCTTTCTCATTTTTTCTTACTATGTTAGAAAACTACTCACACATTTAGATATGAAAGTACTCATGAATTATATAAGCTTGGTAGTCATATGAGTACCACATACATATTTGTTCATATCCCTTGCTAATTTGTTCTCTTTACCTGAAGACTGATTAGGTTAGATGGGATCACAAAGCTCTATATATTGCAGCAATCCTTGTGGTCTAATTACCGGTAGGTATCCCATTTGACTAGACCTCTATAATGAGGCAATCTAGTTCCAGTGGCCTCAATGGGAGAGGGTAGGGGATAAGGAGTAGGCCGGAATCCATAGGAATCCAAACCCAAGAACTTGATTGCTCACACACTTTACTACTCTGCTTTCTCTTTGTCCTTTGCCTTGTGAAATAGGCCAGCTTTTCTTTGTTGAATATGCCCCTCCCCCCCCCCCCAAATTAAAAAGAAAACATGATTTAGAACCATTAAGTGTGGTCATGCTTATAAGAGTGGTAGTAAGATAATAATGTATGCCCACACATACTAAGTGTGGGGAATTACGTTTCGTAAATATGAAACAATTAGCACAGATATTAAGTGTGGCAGCCAATTTACTTAATTTTTTTAAATTGTGATTTTTCTTTAATTAAACCACCAAATTAATTTTAAAAAAATAAAAAACAATTGAAATTGTGTTTTTCCTTAAATAAACCGCCAAATTAAATAAAAAAAAGGAAAAAATTTGGGTTGAACTTGAAACGGAGGTCGACGTGCGCCATGTTCATCTTTGCCTCAAATCCTCAATCCTGCGCCCCCCCCTTTGCTTCTCCACGTTAACCTTACCCCGTTTAACGCCCTCTGCTCCGGTCGGTGGTGATCAGCGGCGAGCTTCCGGCTGTCACGTGGTGATTTCTACCGGGTCGTGGGCTTGAAATTCCGGCGTGGTCTGAAATTCATCCCACCATTCGTGCACGTAAAAGCTTGAAATTCCGCCGTCTCCTGGCTTCCGGCGGCAAGGATTCCAGCCATTTGCTCAATCTAGAGTCAGTATCATCATCCCCTTTCTCTCTTTATCTGAATTGTATGGTCTGAAATTAAAAATTAGGGATTGTATTGTGTGCCTTTAAAATTGCTTCAATTGAACTTTCTATTGTACATGTCATTGGGTTTTACGTTTAGTCTTGATGGAAATTGCTTCAAGTGAATTGTATGGCCAGTCGCTTAACCAGAACGTTTAGCCATTGTCACGTAATGTTGCCTCTCTGTTTACTTAAATGGTTGTCCTGTGAAATGGTTCTGGATATCCTTTTGCAGACATGAGTGTTGGTGAACTGCATTGTGGCATTTGGTTGATTGTAGGTCCTGTAAATTGCTTCTTCTGATCACGTAAATACCCAAATCGATTCGAATCCATTAGTCCATTTCCCATATCACCAGACCTTATCACTTGTTCAAGCTTTTGCTTCTGTTTCTGTTTTCTTTTTGACTTGTAACTCGAGCTTTCTAAGAATGACCAAAGATTCTTGAAGATCAAGAACACCTTTCAACAAACCTTTGGCAATGTCTTCTTTGTGACCATTATTAGACTAGCAGGAGTTTGTCATAGGATCTAAGTGTTTGTGAAACTTGTACTTCCCATCTGGTTTTGATCTTCCTTAATAATTGCTAAAGATGGGGTTTGATTTTCTTGCCTTTTTTTCTCTTTCAACCTTATTGCTATGCTGCTTGGATTTCCTAATGGCCCCACATTCAACACCTTCTGGGTTATCACATGTCACAAATGATCTGTAGCTAATTAATCTCCTTTTCTCCTCAGTCATATTATGTAACCAAAGATATAAGGCAAAAGGGGGAAAAAAAAAGTTGGCACATTGTGAGATATATAGGCCTTGTCCATTTAATATATAATTTCAAAATCTAAGACAACAAAATTTCAGGAAGCTATGGGAAATTTGAGGGCCTTCAAGTATATCTTCTCCTTCTAAAGTCTAGAATGTGTACAAAGAAAAGCATACTGTAAAATTTCCTATCAAATGCAGTAAACAAAGCCATAGTATCTCATGTTACTCTTTTTTGGTGAAAAGGAATGCATAAAGGTCAATGTAGATGAGCTTCCAATCGAACTGACTGACACGCACATAGTATCATACTGACAAATGCTGCAGTGAATCCCAAAATGTAAAATTGCAGCTAAAACTCTATTGTAACTTATATTCTAATCAAATTTTGCACAGATTGTCAGCATTACGCAAGTGTAAACAGAATCACAGAAAATTTCAAAATTAAAAGATGCCTACTTAACAAAACATAATTTCAGAGACAAATATATCAATCTCCAAATACAAAAATGTTGACTAAGAATATTCACCAAAAATTAATAAAACCCAAAATCCTTTTTGTTTTTTTAAAAAAAGTGGAATTTATCATAAACCCAAATGTTATATTCGTAGAATTATTTCTAATTATTTTCAGAAAAATAAAATAGAAAATGACTACAGAAAATTAAAACAGAAAATAAAATCAGAAATTTGAAAACTAATTAACTGCTATAAACTAAATACGCAAACAAATAATAAAAACACCTAGCTTGTAAAATATCATTTTCTAGACGTAATAAAACCCTTAAAACTGAGAATAAAAATAAAAAACATAACTTTTTAGGTTGTCTTTGTATGTTATGGAATTTTATTATTTTTTCAGCTATGGTTTAATGTATTTTTGCATAGTCAGGTTGTGTTTAAGATCTCCATTACACATCTCTTTTTAATTTTTTCCTTATGGGGTTTGTGTGAATGAAGAGGGTTATTGTTCACTTTTGTACGTTACTAATTAATCATGCTTTGTTTTTAGGTCCTACCACTCCTTTAAATGGATAAAAGTTGGATTAATGTAAATAGGACATCAGCTGAATATATTAAAGGAGTTGAATCATTCTTAGATTTTGCTTTCTCCAATGCTGGGGATAGTAAGGTAATCATTTGCCCTTGTAACTGGTGCAAGATTGGGCGCAATCGTTGGTTTAATAGAGATGAAGTGGCATACCATCTCATGTTTTACGGATTTTGGCCTAGCTACACAGAATGGGTGCATCATGGCGAATTATTTTCTGTGCAATCTACTTCAGTACCTCAAAATGTAAGCCATAATGACCCTAGTGTTGAAGGTAGCTTTGAAGGTAATGTGGACACTACTGGATTGTTGAATGATATCTTTGGGATACGTAATGTAAGAAACATTGAAAATAATACTGCTAACAACATATGGGACATTGGAGATCCAATATTGGGGGTAGACGATCAGTTTGTTGATGAATTTATGTGCAACAATGGAATGAATGAGGGAGAGAACGATGAAGATGTTGGGTATAGAAGGCTAGTAGAGCAAGTTGAGCAGGAACTATATCCAGGATCGAGTTTTCCAAAACTATCTTTCATTTTGCACTTATTTCATTTGAAATCCATGTAAACTCCAAGGGTCTAAAGAGGGACAAAAGAGGGTTCACTCTCATAAATTTCTCACACAAAATACATGAGGGAGGTGCTTTAAAGGATGATCCATATATCTTTTCATCTCAGGCACAACAAGTATTCTATGTTGAAGATGAGAAAGATAAGGGTTTGGAGCATGTTGTTAAAGTAAAGCCAAGGGACACATATCGTCTAGGACCATTGCAAGTTGATGATGAGCTCTACCCTAAATGCATGCCTACTGACATCAGAAAGGATGATGAATTTAGAGATCCGATGTATTGGGCCAACGTAGCTGGAGAGTCGTGAAATATGAAACTGTTCTTGTTAGAGTTTTGTTGTTATTGAATCTCTTTTTTTTTTATATCCCTAGAGACATTTTCTTCAATATAATGATTTTGACTCTGCATTGCATTTGTCAAGTTTAAAAATCATGCTTATGATTACAATAAATTGTGTAAAACGTTGATATTACTTCTAGTTATAATTTCGAAAGTTTGTTATGTTAAAAATTTTGAAATAATGTGAGCTTGAAATTCAGGTTTAAATATAAGGAGTCATGTTTCGTTCACGGTGTACGTTTGCTGAATATCAGAATTCCCTCCAAAATGAAATTGCAATAGTAGAGGAGCCACTTGTAGATGACGCTGATGGCGATGACGATAATGCCAGTGCTTGATGAGAATGACGAAAATGGTGATCCTCTGATGGATTTAGATCCATCCCTTGTGCCTATCCCAGAAGGATTTAAGGATGATGATGAAGTGCTTGTCATTGGTAAGTAACACTATTACTTTAAATGTTTTTAAGTTATGCATTGTTTTTTGAAGCTGCCTTGTTTTAAGCCGGTTGCTATTTAAATGTTCTGGTAATTATTGGCTTGATAGAAAAGTCTGGAAATTTGAATGTACGTTCTCTACGATGGTTGTAAGGTATCTATGGCATTATGCAATAGTGATATTAAACATCATAATGATTATTTATTTTCTTAAAATTATAAGAAGAATACTAGCTACGATGAACTGCTATGCTTTATCTTTAACGTCATTTGACTCCATTTGATAGATGGACAAGGGATTGTAAGCAAGCTTAGAGGGCGAATCACTGTAAAAGTGGTGCATGGCTTGGATGTTTCGAGTAGAATTCTAGCGCCTTTGAACAAGTTTTTACAGCCAGTAAAAAAAGCAGGAAGTGTATTCAACCGATTCCTTGCTGATGTGGCGAAGCGCCCTCGTTTCTGTCCTTTGAACGACAAGGAATGGCGACTTGTACCTTCTTTGTTTAAGGATCGAATTATAAATTATATAAGGGTGAGGTTCTTTTGTTTTTACTTCTAGTTCTTGTACTTGTCGAACTTAACTTATACACTTCATTATTTTCTTACACTGAATAAATGCAGAAGAAGTTCGTGATGCCAGCCACTCAGTCTATAGACAAAAAAGTTCTGAGCGCTGTTGGGGAGAGGGTAAGAGGATACAAACATTATCTGAGAATGAAATACATTAAGGAAGGTACAACCAAGGAAGAGTGGTAGGCTTTACTAGCAGCTGAATCAGGAAATACTACAAGTCTGAAACGTCCTTGTGGAGTAGGTGATACAATGTGGTTCGAATTTGCAGACTTATGTTTTTCAGAGAAGTTTCAGGTTAGCTACTACACTCTAATAGTCTACATATGTGATAATAACTTTAGTTTGGAATATAAATTGTGACATATATATATTTTTTTAATAGAAATACTCTCAGATTGGGAAGAGAGCAAGGGGAAAGCAATTACATCCTCACACCGCTAGCTCACAGAGTTTTGCTATTTTGCATGAAAAGTTTATGAGTTGGCTAAGTGTTGCGTTTCTTATAATGGCATTATTAATAGGCATGCTTAAAACATGTGCTGCTATTATTCATTTAAATTGACATAGCTATGTTCTGGGCTTAGCAAAGGAAACATAATCGAGAGCCTGGTCCAATTGAATGGTTCATAGAGACTTGTCAGAATAAGAAAGATAAGACCTTTCATGATCCCATCACCCAACAATTTGTGGTAATTATATATGCTTAAGTTTATATTATCATTTACATGCATTGAGGATTGATGGATGTTTGAAGTTACATTTTTGTTGTGAGTTAGGATTCAGCAAAGAATATTATCAAGCAAAAGACAGGGTCCGATGAAGTTGTCTTCTCAGAGTCAATCAAGCAAGTGGAGAACATCGCTTATCGAAAACTAATGGGTGCTGAAACGTAGGGAAAAGTGTGGGGATTGGTTCGTGGAGTATCTCCAAGAGATTTATGTAATCTATGTTACTCGGATGAATCACCGATTGTGTTGAAACTTCTAAACAAAGTGTAGACCTTGGAGAACCAACTAGAGGTGCTAAATGCGAAAGTTGGTGCACAAGCTTTAGCCACTCCGCATGATTTACTAAGTTGTTTGGTTGCGGATGTGTAATCCGTGCGTTGTATATGCTTTTATGTAAATTCTTTTGTTGTGTACTCCAGGTGTGTGACCTGTTGAGTTGTGAGCTCCGGCGTGTGGCCGTTGAGTTATTGGAATGTTTTTTCTTGTTTTTTTCTCTATTGCAGATACCTAATGTAAGGCTTTATGCCTGGGTTATGGTCAGGTTTTAGACGAAATGATGTCCGTTTAGTTCCAGAAATTTTAGGAATTGCTAACACCTCTAGCTGAGGGGCAGGGCTGTATGTATTACTACGTTACTTGTGGTGTCGTCTACTTCTTTTTTCGTTATTTTGTTCCCATGCCTTTATGCTCTCAGTTTGCACATTTGTTAATTAGTTGTTTTGGGTTATTAGTTGTAATACATGCTCATTAATCTTTTCTTAAATTTTCATCCTTACTATTTATATAGAGTACAGGTTCCCAAGAAGTTTCAAGGAATGCCCAACCATGTGATAAAAACAAAGGCCAAGATTCACCTATATGCGATGGATCTCAAGAAGGTTCAAGGCCTGACACACCTGTTGATCTGGATAGAAGCAATGATTCACCCAAATCTGGGGATGCCTTCTCTATCTCTAATGTCCTAGGTAGTGAAAGATTATATGTTTGTAAGTTATGTTATGTTTCATTTTAGTACTTGATTATATTTCTTTGTTAATTGCTCGTAGGGCATGAGACCCAAAGAAGCACAAGGCCATCAAAGCTTATCGACTCAATGCAAGGTGGTCAGCAAAAGCAATCAGGAAAGACACCAGTAAGTACAAATGAAATATCATTAAACTGTTATTCATCAGAAGCAAAAAAATGTTATGGTGCTTAAATTCGTTCATTTTTGCCGTTTAATTTTTTTTCCCATATTCTTAGTCATTGTCCAAGCAATCAAATTATAACATCAAAATTGAATCTCTTAATCAGGGCGACAAGAGACCTAATCCTATCCAACCTAGTTCCACACTTCTTAATAAAGGTGGTGTCATACCTAATGCTCAACCATCAAAACATATTGCTTTTAATCATGTTTGTGGTCGCTCTCATGTGGAACTTTCACCAAAAGCAAATCCTACCTCATGAGGCACTTTAATAAAGGGTTGCAAACCATCATTGCATAGCCATGCAACAAATCAGAAGGTACATACATCAAACATTCTGTTTTCTTTAACATAAAGTATATGTTCAGTTGGTTATGCATTCATTTATTTTGTGTATGTTATTAGAGAAGTTTTGTGGGAATGGACAAGCAAGTCAAAAACACTCCTATTATATCTTCACATATGCTTCAAAAGGCAGTTGTTGAGCATGGAACTGCAATACGACACGAAAAAAATTGTTTAACTTCAGTAAGAAGATTTATATTTACTTTAAAATCATGTAACATTCATATTGGTATGCTTGTGTCATGGTATCTCATACATTGTGGCATATTTTGATTCTATTTGAGTCGTGCTCAAGTAGACATATTGGTTGATACTGTCTTGAGAAATCATCCTAAGGAGGTGCACCAATATCGTTCTTTAGAGAAGAAGAAACTCATTGTTTTCTACCTAGTGGGAGTGGTACAAATTGCAATATTTTTTTTCGAAGTTTTAATTGTTTGTTATCATTTTTTAAATTATTTTTCTCTAATATCGTTCTTTAGAGAACACGGAACTCATGATTTTTTTCTAAGTCGTAATTTTTTATTTTCATCTTCCTTGTAGGCTATGGAAATTTGCAAACGTAGGGCTGAACCAAGTATGTTAGATATGGTGCTTCGTGAAAAATTGGACGAAATTACACTTGTAAGTTTATCACTTCTTTCTGCAGTATATTACGTCTTTTATTTTCATGATGATTGATGTTTGCTTCAATTTCGATAATGTGGAATGATATTTATTCTAATGGATTGATTTGGTATTTGTAGGTCACAACCAAGGGAAATGTGCAACGAGAAGGGACAAGAAATGGAGGAAATGTTGGCCCTTGATTCCCCTCTCCCATTTTAGACGTTACACATGGATTTTAATTGAGAAACTCTTGCTTATTGGCTATGTATTTACGTCACATTCTTAGAACATATTTTCACTCTTAGGATGCATCCGAGATACTTCAATTCTATTTTACTGTCACAGTACTTGTGAATTCTTGATAGCAACAATTATTCCAATAATTATTATGATTTTTGTCGTATTATTTTTGTAATTTTACAGTTTATATATATATATATATATATATATATATATATATATATATATATATATGCTACAATGCTCAAAATTTTTAATTTTTGAAGGTTTATATTATTACCAAAAATTGAAATATTATTGAAGGCGCCAAAATTTGGTTAAAAAGTTCCCGCCAAATTATTTACGAATTCGTTCAAAAGTTAGTTAGTTGAATAGGTTCAAGTTGCAACACTTATAAGAGCAGTGACTAGGAGCGTAGATATTCACTATGAGCTAAATTTCCCCACACTTATATGTGCAACACAATACCCACATATACATCAGTGGGGAAAGACATCATTCCCCACGCTTACAAGTGTGGAAAACGTAACCCTTGCTGCGGATATCAAGTGCGGGGAATATTTCCCCACTCTTTCAATCGGCACGCTTACCTTAAGTGCGGCGAAGAATACGTGCTACACATATATCTGTGGGCAAATATAATTTTAAGTGTAGAGAAAGACAGTTTAAATAATTCCTTCAAGGTGAGTGTTAAGTCAAGTTCTTCTTTGGCATATTAACAAGAATCTACACAAATATGACCAGTACTTAGCCCTAAGACTCTAAAGACTATTGTACTTTGCTGATGATGTGCGCATATATCCACTTTGATGATTTCAGCTTCTTCGACCTATTCTTCAGGGTGTTTGCAACTTCTCTAGCTTCCACCATACAATTTTATCACTTAGCTTCAAGCATGATATTTCGAACTGATCTCCAGGATGTTTGCAATTTGTCTTATCACATGATTTTAGCACTCAACTCAAGCCAAGCATATTTAGCACATTTGGGTTGTAATCATCAAAACCTTATATAAGATTGATTCAACACCATGTAATTTGGTTATTAGCTTGTATATAAGTATGATGTGCATGAAAAGTCTCCCACCTCAGTGTGACATTCTAAGCCCTAATTCTAACTCCAACTGTTCATTATAGATTGTGCAATCCAATCCTTGTTTTTTCCTTCATCATTATCTTTAGGTCTTAGGCTTCCATAAATGATTCTCCCACTTACTTGTGACACGATTACTCTGAGAAAAAAATAATGAATAAATATTATGAATAAAGAAGAAAAAAAAAGAGAAAAAGAGATGGAATAAAATTTGGAATGGCAAGTATCCCTTTGAGGCATGCACTATTGGGCGTTACCCTTTGAGGCATGTGTTATTCGGTGTTACTTTTTGAGGCAATCCTGCCACTGTGAAAGCTTGCTTCCAATGTTAATATGATAACAATGTAGTTGTGTCAGTCAAGTAGGATTGGGTCTGATTCTGGTAAATCTAAGCCATGGGATGATGATACACTTGCACGCGAGCACTGGGATGGATTCAGAATCTTGATGTACAATGGGGTGAAAAATTTGTGCTATGATGTCATTTATAGGGCAGAGGACTTTGATGTACATGCTGTTTATATGCAGGTTGATATCTTGGCTACATGAGTGGTTCAGTTGATTAGAACATGTAAATATCTTTCCCCAACTTTGTACATATTAGCTTTGAGAAAATCACCAAAAAGATTTTTGATTTTCTATTTTTATTTCCTTTTTGAAATAATTTTCGTGGATATTCACTTGAAAACCCTTAAGAGACCTCACTCGTCCACTTCGGAGACCGAGGGGTTTAAAGGGCTTGTTGCGTACGCTAAATGCAACCGTGATTCCTACGACAGTGAGTTAGAATTTTCTTTTTCTTATTTTCCATTTCCTTTTACTTAGTTTGGTTTGTTTTACTCAATGATGAGCAAAATCTTGGTGTGGGGGTATTTGTTGGTGTCAAAAATATGTTGTTTTTACAATATTTTACGCCTGATTTATGCTCATTATAATCGCTATTTTTAGGTTTTAATTTGATTTTATTTTTTTTGTAGGTATCAAATAATCAAAAAAATGTGAAAAAAATACGGGAAAAAGATGAGAAATATCGGAAACGAAGCATTGGGCCTGATGGACTCAAACCCGGCCCAAAAATCATTAGTCCGTTTTCTTTTATAACCTAAAAAGAAAAAAAAAGGGAAAATAAAGCCTAAATAACTCTACCCATTCGCCCTCCACCACGCGTGCCTCACGTGACTTGTAAAACCCCCCTCTCTTAAACTCTCATTTTCTCGCTCCTCTCTCTCGACTTTCAACCTGAAGAAACCCGATACCCAGACCCTCACCATCTTCATCATCGTCCTCATCATCATCTCCTCTCTCTCTCCAATTCATCTATATCTGTCATCACCACTTCACCATCTTCATCCATCAAAATGCTAGCACAGCATTGCCTTTCACGCTTTAATCGAGACCTACATCCTCATCCCATTGTCCACAGCACAACCAAATCGAGGGCTGAAGTTGAAGGGAAGCTATATAAATTGAAGGACACCACCTTTGGAGAAAAGGTTAGGAGGTTTTTAAGGTTCAAATAGTTTTAATTTTCAAAGTTTAAGTTTGAATTTCATATGCGTTTTTCGATTTTTCAGAGTTAGGGTTTGATAGTTTCGGATTAGGGTTTAGTTTTAGATCAGTTTATGTTTCCAAATTTCATGTAATAATGATACAATTTCATGTTTCCTAGTTGTAATTCACGATTTTAGTTTGTTTTTGTAAGAATTGGATGTTTGTTTTGTTAAATTTCGATCACAACCCCCCCTGTTTTCATTTTGCTAAACACGGTTATGGCGTCTCCACCGTTAATGGTGATTGGTGAAGCTTGGTTTTGATTGTTAGTTGAAATCTCGTCTTGTCCTCAGTTCAAGGCCCTGCTTCACTGTTCTGCCCAGGACATGGTTTGGGTTTGCATTCTAAAACTTCATTTATGCCTCATGTTTGATTGCTGAGAATTCGAACCATTTGTGCTCAATTTCTGGTTATCTTAGCTTAGTTTAATAAGTGGTATTTTGATGTTATTAGAGCAGATTTTGGGTTGGTAATTCTGTTTGTGATTTTCAATTCTGTCAAGTTGATATTATGGTTAAGTTAGACGATATTGTCAAGTTGATATCATGGATTGGCAATTGTGTATGTGATGTTAAATGATATTATGGATTGATTGATGATTAAAATAGGATGATCTTAGTAATTCACAATGAGTGATTTTGGATGCTCGTTGCTTTCGGATTGATTGATGATGATATGGATGTCAGTGATGTTTGATCTCCTATTTTACTCTCCCATGTTTAGTGCCTCTATTTTGGCTTTAAAGATGTGGGTTACTGATTTTCAAAGGTGAAGTTTGGGTGTTCTTGAGTGTTCTTAAAATTTTGAAGTGCTTGAAATTTCGAATGGCGAAATGACTGCTGGAGTGTTCTTAAGTGTTCAATGATGAAATTTCGAATCCCACTTGCTTGAAAGTTCTTGAGTAGCACTGGAATGACTCTTGTTTGACTGGATTTGGTATTATGTGATGTTAGTTTAGATCTATTTGCAATCAACGGTTTCAATTGTTATGGCTTTAATATTAGTTTCGAATTATGTTAGATTAGTTTACTTCCCTAGCTTGACTAGTGACCTAAATCTCTTCCATCGTCCTTGTGGAAACGACCCTCAAGTGCTACGACATCAATCGTATACTTGCGGCACTTCATTTTATATTAAAATTCACCTTACAAAAAGCTAGAATGGTAATCAATTACAAAAAGCTTAATAATAATACTGTCTTTGATAATTCTTACAATCCTAACAAAACATTCCTTTTCAATAGAATTCAAGGAGCCTCTTGGCTCTTGAAAATGGATTACAAAAGTGGATATTGGCAAATTAAAATGGATAGTAATGCCATTTGGTCTTACCAATATACCTTAAATATTCCAAAGAAGGATGGATAACATCTTCAAAGATCTTAATCAGTACTGTTGAATGTATATTGATGATATCCTTGTCTTTTCAAAGACCATAGAACAACAAAAAGATGATGTCCTAGTCGTCACCCAAAAAAACATTTATCACCGCCTTATTCTTGGTAAGAATAAGTGCATTTATGCTAAATAAGGAATTGAGTTTTTAGGTCTAGAAATAAAAACTGGACAAATCATCTTACAAAAGTATATTCTAGAGAAAATAGAAAATTTCCCTGAAATGATTGAAGATAGGAAGCAATTAGAAAGCTTTCTTAGATGTCTTACCTTTTCCTCAGATTTAATTAAAAATTTAACTAAATTAAGAAAACCTTTGCAACAAAAACTCAAGAAACAAGTAAGTTAGACATGGACCCATAATGATTCAAATATTGTTCAAAACTTTAAAAAGATGTTTAAAAATCTTCATATTCCTAATTTGCCTAATGAATGAGATGATTTAATTATTGAGACAGATGCTAGCAAAGAGGACTAGACTGCAGTGCTCAAAATCAAAGAAGGACAAAAACTCTATAAATATTGCAGTGGAAGTTTTAATAAAGCAGAATGTAATTATGCCACAATAGAAAAAAAAATCCTTGCAATCATAAGGGGAGTTGAAAACTTATTAATCTTTTTGGCCCCAAAATCTTTTCTCATTCAAACTGATTGCAAAGGAGTACTTGGTTTCGTGAGAAAGAATTTATCAACTATGCAAGTGCAAAGGCGACTCCTACATTGACAATTATGGATTAACCAGTTTTCTTTTTGTATTGAATATATTTAGGGATTGAAGAATTCTCTAGCAGATAGTTTAACTCAAGAACTTACCAATACTTATCATACGAGTAGAACTCCTGTCTCAAAGGAGGAAATCCAAAATCAAATGCCACTACTGTTAAAATGGGTTTCTCCTTTTAGTAGAATCCTTATGGACATTTTGGAATTCCGTACAAAAAGCAGATGATGCTTTGGCCTATTGTCTTCTTCTTATCTTATTACACATAGATGAAGTCTTTTGGAGTTACAAATGAATTACCTATGGTGTCCTTATGATATTCAAGAAAAAATAAGTTCTCATGTTTAAGAAAAATAGTTCAATGACTGGTATGCAGCCTACTTCGACTACTACCATAATTATTCTTATGATATTTGGGAGCCATGATGTACTATAGTCTTCTTTTGTGATAGATCTAGAGTTGGCGGTGTTAGATTCCCATCTAATTCAATCTCTCTAGATGACCTCATAATGAAAGCCTAGGAATATGGAATGATCGATTACCTCATGGAAATTCGAAATCCAAAATTTCCATCTTCTAAAAATTAACTAAGTTTCAACAATGCATGTTTAAATGGATCCCTTGAATTCGTACATCTCCAGATGACCTGATAAAAATTCCATACATTAGAAGTTTGTATGTCGAGGTACATTGTGCAGTAATGGAGTTGAAAATGGAAAAGCCAAACCTTCTCATTATCTTATTCAATTAGTTAATTTAGACGATCCCAATTATCAACGATAAGAATGATTTCCAGAATGAGAAGAAGTAGTTAGTGATCGTGCTTCAGCAAGAGCCATTGATTTTTATAATATTTATCATCAAATGCAAGCATTAATTGAACTGGGAAGATGACTAATACATTAGGGGAACACTGCCTTCGTTTACTTTATCATGATGATCTCAGCAAATATATGAAGGTAGAAGGAGCTACTTCGGAAGACAGCTTTAATTATCTATTTGATGTTGGAGCTAGAAAATTCTTATCAAAAAAATGAAAGAAATACCTTCATGAACTATGTGAAAAATAGGATCTAGAGCATCTTCAACTTGATGAAGATTTTGATGATTATCTGGATAATGATGCACTGGAAGACATTATTAGAGATGAAAGCATGCAGAATCTCAATATGGATGACTAGTCTTGTCAGCATTAAATGCTCTGAAAAATTATTGCTCCATTATTATACTATTTTGCCAAGTGTAAAGTAACTAAAATAATGTTGTCTACTGTAGCCATGTGAGAACAGTTATAGTCATGTGAAAATATCAGTATGTACTGCAGCTATTAGGGCATCTTGTGTACTCTATCTCCTCTATAAAAGAAGAGGTAGAGTGTTGAGAATGGATACGGTCATTTGAGCATACTTGAGCAAAAGAGAAGTCAGGATTCTCCATTTCTCTATGAGCAAGCATCTCTTATGATCTTAGTAGTTTAAATCCCTCTTCAATCTTTCCATTATAATATTTCCACTTTCAAACTTTCAATTAAAACAGTTTCCCAATAGGGAACGTTATTCAATCGAACCTCTTGTCTTAAATATAAAACTTTATTAGTGACTATGGTACAAGGTAGAAAACGAAAGGGATATGTGTTGTGCCTGCTCTAAGGAAGGTAAGATTGAGATAGCAATCTCTGTAAATTGGATGAATGTCAGGATCCAGTGTCGACTAAGCTCAAGTAATGGTCAAAAGTCTCTGGCTACGCCTTATTATTCTGCGAAGCATGGTGGGCCTACAATCATATAAAATATAATATTTATGACATAAGTGGTAGATTGTGATAACTAGTACCAATAAAGTCATTACAAGAAGTAAAATCGAATAAAATAAGCATCTATCTTGGAAAACCCCCAAAAATTATGAAAATTACTCGAAGTATCCTATTTGGGTCAAAGTTGAAAATTTCTAAAAGTTCTGAGCCAAAATAATAATAGAAAGGTCAAAAAGTCATTTTTCCCAAACCTTGAGAGACCAGAAATTCATTCTTGAACTTCCTGGTTCCAAAAATTCATACACCATAGTTGGAGGTGCCAAAAAGTAACCAATGCACCAAACAGGAAAAAATAAATAGCATCAAGTTCACATCAATGATTAGTTCCAGGCTAACAAAAATTCTAAACTAACAACACATTGCAACTAAATAGCCGAAAAGATCAATAATAACAATAACAAAAAATTAAAGAGATTAGTATTATATTATATTAAGAGTTGAGAATCCACACACGAGAGAAGGGGAGAGAGAGAGTGACAAAGAGAATTAGGTTTAGGCGCATTTAAATTTATTTTATTTTTCTATCAAATTTTAAGTTTATAACTGGATCTGTGGTATTTAAAAAAATTAAAAATGCAAATGTGTGGGTTAGATGTAAAAAAGTGCATATAACATTTTAGATTTATTTTAGAGGTATCCACATATACCCTTTAAAATAACACATTAAAGCGTTTTCTAGCCCAAGGTGTCCATGGACACCCCTCCTTCCCGCATAAATCCACCCATGACCATCAGTGATGTTAGAATAACTGCACCGCCATTATCAGCGGTGCTAGAGAAACACAGAAAATCAATTAAATATCTGCGCAATATTGAAACTTGTGGCTCTTCTCTCCACCGGCATCACCTGTGACCAGTCCAGTATCCAGAACAAGTTTCGTAGATTAAAAGGAGTCTTAGCCTATTCAACGTTCAAATATGCAACTTGTTTGATTACATAGCGTTTATAGTAGGAGGAGGAAGGGACCTCCATTAGAGAGCAGGGCACAACTCAAGAAGAGAAAGGAGAAGGAAAATTAGTTGGAAGTTGGGCAAAGAATTCATGATAAGTATGGAAGTGCAGGCATGGGAAACACAAGAAGTTATAACAAAGATGATGGTGTAGGTATGGCAAAAAACCACCATTTTCTCAAGGATTAAAATTTAAATCATCCCAACCAAAAACTAATAAAACGGGCAGGGGGTTTTTTTTCCCTTAAAGTGTGATTGTTTCATTTCGGAGAGGGATTGATTGAGTGAGAATTAGGAAACTAAAAACGAATGAAGTCAAATACAAACAGAGAAAGACATTGATCAAGGGCGTCGATAGTGTGGTTGGAGGAGCCTTTAGAGAGACGGCCATGGTGAACGACTGTGGCTTTTTCTAGGATATAGCTAAGCTTTAGAGAGAGATGGATGTCGAAATAAGAGAGATGAAATGGTTTAAACAGGTTGCCAATTATCCTATCAAATGACATAGACTTATCTAATAAAAATCAGAGGTGGAGATTTGTGAATTATAATAGTTGAAATTAAAATAAATTTCAATTATGGTAGAATTTCGGGGATAAAGGACGAAGGACCTCAATATTTTAATTATAATAGCGCAATGGCCTCCTGAGTCTTTGTGAATTGCTTATGTGTGATTAGTCCATGTCGTTCTACACCTCACCCATTGGAATTTTTCCTCACCACACATACATATATAGCCAACCATTTCTCATAAAGTGTGTGATGCTGAAAATGATAATTCAAGAAAGTTCTCATGGCATAGCTCTTTAGTATAGTTTGTATATTTCCACGCATTTATGCTATTGGGAAAATTTTGACTACATTGTTGTAAGTTTTCTTTTGAATCAAGTGATCAAAAGTATATGATGAATACCAAAATAAAATATGGAAATCTTTATAATATAACTGCTAAAATGGATGATAAGCAGATCTTTTAGGAATTACAGTTCCTGTGATTTGGTGCACTCCCGCTAAAATGATGTGGGAATAATGGTTTAAAAATTGAAGTGGTGATATAATCCCCCTCTCAATTAGCAGAAACCCACTAACTCTCAAACATTAAGTCAAAAAAATTGTTCCTGCCACCTAGAAACCAGTAAAAAAATAACTTAGAATTTACAACTGCTCACTTTAGATAACTTCTAACGTTGCATAATTCAGGCAAAACACAACTACACCGCACTCCTACCTCCAACAAATTACAGTAAAACTACATTGACAAAAATTTTCCGATCCTCCACCAAATTCAAAGTTTTCACATCCTCATACTTGGTGCTAATCATTTTGCTCCTATTCATGCAGTCTACAAATAAGTAGGTACAATCTTCGTACATAAACATCTCATGGTAATCAAAATTTAAACAGTACTGATGCTATGCACATATTCGTATTTCACACTTAATTGATAATGCCATTTGGGAGCACATCAAGAAAGACACCGTCAAGTACAAATTAATTATGTGTTTAGGTGAAACTTACAGCAATATTTATATACTCCCTAGCAGCATATTCAAAAATTTACAATGCATTTTTACTTGGCTATGAAATACAACTACGACAATTAACGTGTTCTGTTGTTTTCTTCTTCTATGTCTAATCAGATTATACAGAAATGATTCTGCCCATTACATTCCAGATATGCATTACCTTCCCCCGTTTAATCGTACTTCAAACATAAAAGCAATTACATAAAAGCATACTCATAAACTTGTAAATAGCAAACAATTACATGTTTAGGTGAAAAACTTACAGCAATTATATAATTCCTAGCAGCATATTCAAAAATTTACAATGCATTTTTACATGGCTACGAAATACAACTATGACAATTAACGTGTTCTGTTGTTTTCATCTTCTATGTCTACTGAGATTACACGAAAACAGTTCTACCTATTACATTCGAGGCATGCATTACCTTCCCCCTTCTAGTCGTACTTCACACATAAAAGCAATTACATAAAAGAATACTGAGAAATTTGTAGATACAATGGCTTTGCCCATTACATTCTACGTCTGTGTTACCTTCCCTCTTCCCTCCTACCCACCAAGCCATATTAACATAATTATTCTAACCATTTTTATTTTTAGAATTGAACTAACCATGACAGCCATTTTTCCAAGCGCTATAATTGTTTGCTATGAATTAAACCACTGCACAGAATCTTAAAAAAAATACACTACGAAAGACAAATTTACTAGACAAATAATAACGCGAAAATAGAACACTAGTTTCTTAAAAGATTATTGTAGGTTTATTTTACACATTACAACACTAGTTATTTTTCCGTTGATTTAACATATATATATATACACACACATATACGTCAATACATATACACAAATATATTTATATAACCATATCGATATATTTAAATATATGCATATATATATATATATGTATACATATAAATATATGTGTGTGTATACATATATATATATATATATATATACACACACACACACACATACACAAGTACACACACACATATGTATTGACATATATATGTGTACATATCTATATATATATATTTATATATAGATATAACACTATAAAAATTATAAGAAAAAGCAAGTACTGCATGGGGAGTAGAGAAGATGTCCCATATCAGAGAAGAGCAATCCTGGAATAGACAAAAAGGTAGAAATACTTCTACACATTCTGCCTACGATAACCACGTTCCCCGATCTTTGAAGATGACCTCATTGACGCAAGATATCGAACAGCTACAACATTGAACATTAAAATCTGAAAACTTCTCAATGTAGATAGTTGAAGAACTTTGTTGTTGGTAGAATGGAACTATGGACTGCTTTCCGAAACCCTGAATTGTTGAATGCAAAATTAACATAGCTTCTTAAAAAGCAAATTCAAGTTACAAAATGATAAATTTTTTACGAACATGCAAATAAATAAAAGGAGATACTGCCTTACCCACAGGAGCGAGCCCGTGCTTAAACATCAAATAAACCCATCAACATTAACCAATCCACAATCGCATTTCTTTGACAATTGTTATAGAGCTATGGTTTATTCTCAGGTGTCGCTTCTTATTTGGTTTATTTTTCATAAAATAAGGCAATCAAGCCACATTACTGAAACAAAGAGAAAATATGAACAATTTGAAAAGGCGAGAACTACCGAGTTGGATCTTCCAAAGTGGAAATGTAATCAGATGCCCATGTCGATCACATATGTAGCAAATCTTGGACTTTGAATGCGGTGAACTCATTCAATTTACTTTCTAATACAAAACTTTGAATGCCCACGGCATAGATTTAAATAAGAGACAATAGTTAGACAAAACGACCACACCTATCAGCTGAAAAAACCCAAATGTACCCATCAGGCAAAGATACCATGCCCAAACGCTCACATGTCAGGCGAACATTTCAGTACATACTTAACCCAGAAGCATCCATGTGCCACCATGAAAAGACAAACCGATCCGGCGAGGCCTCTATGGCCATCGTCACCACCATGAAAAAACCAAAATATACAACAAAATTTAAATAAAAAAGAAGAAAGGAAGAGTAGAAATGTCGTCAATGGTTAGAAACAGACCATAACCATCGGAGCTGCTGCGGAGCGGTGGCGTGTACTCCACGCACGCCACTAACGAAGGTGTCTTTTGACTGCCTTCTTCCTCCTTCGTCTCTCCAAACCCCCGATCTGCCCAAAGCTCGCTGAAAAATCCAACACCACCCCATAAACGGAGGCGCGTAAACCAACATGCCAGCGCCTGAATGGGGCGTTCGCAACATGGGTGGTACCACTGGACTCGGCTTTGGCCGATCTACAACTTGGTGGTGCTGTGTTTTTCAAGTGGAGATGCAAAGGTGGTGGATGAGGCAGATTTCATCACTTGGGCACACATTCTGCCTATGATAACCCTGCTTCTCAATTTCTAAACATAACCTCACTGACACAAGATATCAAACATCTGCAACACTGAACATTAAAATCTAAAAACTTCTCAATATAGGTAGTTGAAGTAATATGGTATTTGAAGAACGGAACTACACACAACTCTCCCAAAACCCAAAATAGTAGCCATTTCAATTCCCACATAGCGAATGGAAAATTAGCAAATCTTCCTAAACAGCAAATTCATATCACAAAAGCATAAACTTTTAATGAATGTGCAAATAAACAAAAGAAGTTATTGCCTTGCTCACTGGACTGAGCCTGCGTTTAAACATCAAATAAATCCATGAACATTAACCAATCCACAGCTGCATTTCTTTCACAGTTACTATAATTGATTCAACAAGGAATAATGGTTTCTTAAAAGATTAGGGTAGGTTTGGTTTACGTATTAAAACATTAGTTATACTTTGGTTGAATTTATATATATATATATATATATATATATATATATATATATATATATATATACATATATAAATAAATATCTACATATATATAGATATATGTGTGTGTGTGTGTGTGTGTGTGTATATATATATATATATCTCAATACAAATATATATATACATAGATATTTATATTCATACATATATATATATGCATATGTATATGTATGTATGTATGTATGTATGTATATCTATATATATATATGTATGTATATATATATTATAAAAACAAAAAGCAACCTATGCATGGCGTATAGAAAAGATGTCCCAGAACAAACAAGAGCAACCCTAGAACAGATAAAGAGGTAGAAAAACTTCCACACATTCTGCCAACGATAACCATAATTTTCGATCCCTAAACCTGACCTCATAGATGCAGGATATCAAATAGCTGACAAACTGAACATTAAAATCTGAAAACTTCTCAATATAGATAGTTGAAGCACTCTTCTATTTGAATAATGGTACTACACACAACTTTCACAATACCTAGAACAAAAGTCATTTCAATACCCACATAGCGAATTCAAAATTAACAGAGCTTCTTAAACAACAAATTCAAATTACAAAAGCAGAAACTTTTGATGAACGTGTAAAAAAACAAAAGCTAATACTACCTTATCCACTGGAGCAAGCCTGTGCTTAAACATCAAATATATCCATCAACATTAACCAATCCACAGCTGCATTTTTTTCACAGTTGCTACACACAGACACACACAGACACACACACATATATATATAAA
>JACYFF010019584.1:23703072-23766334 GCA_017589665.1 Selenicereus undatus
ATATATATATATATATATTATATATATATATATATATTTGTACATGTGTATAAGGATTGTGCTAAAAACATTACATATTGGAATCACAATATAACATATTGTAAGAGTTGGACATGAAATATACCAAGATTTAAAACACAAGACAATCATCATATAAGTCTCGTGAGGCTTAATTTCTTTGTCATTCGACATATTCTATTGAGCACGATGAACCACATGATAGATTTACCTAAGTGTTTGTGTGATTTGCTGTAAAAGGAATGAATCCATCATCATCATTTACAACCCGAGTACAACTGGAACAAAAAAGTGCCAGATTGTACACTTGTTGACGATTATCATTGAGGCATCGACATATTATACGAAATGATGTTGTGGCACAGTTGTTGGTTGCTCGCGAGGGAGGTGCAGTAAGTCAGGTCAACATTCATGCGTTTGTAATGAACGCAATAAACGCATCTTCAACACAAGGCAGAGTAACAAAATCCCATCTCAGCACGTAACATCGACAACCTTGATAATGTTGACCCTGTATTATATAATATCATATCCTTGCTTACACACTAATAGTTACCATATAATCAGTACTCCTATCTAAGTAGAAAAGATTTATTCTCAGAATTAGACCAGTGAACCAGCAAGCTGTTCACGATGAAAATCTCCAATCCAACAAAGCTCCTTCTATAAGACTTCCTTCAACAGAACACATGACAATCTCATTCACCCTAACGGGTAGTCCCCTAAAACTTTCATACGTTTACATAACTTAACCAAGCATAAGTTACATACTCACCCTACTAATACCATTGCAGGAGGGACACATCCTCGTACTAGACACTCGTTCTCAAACCGATGGGACTTTGGATTGCGAACGGCTGCACATCCACATTGCACAGCTATTATGTGGATAGAATAAAGGGTTAGAAATAGTAGTATCACAAACTCGAGATTCAATTTGTGTTATCAAAGTGGACAAGCTCGTCTACCCTTACTTCCACAATCACCTCCAATCCTTCAATCATTATTGTCAAACCAACTTTTCTTGACAATACTAGAATCTACAACTCCATATTCTCATTCACTTCCATGGGGAGAAGGATTGACAACATTGTCAATGAAGCATGGTAGAGGCCCATATGTTTTTCGGATAAATGGTACCAATCACCATAAAATTGCATCCTTGCTCCCCCGATTTGGATTACACCCAACGTTTGTGTAGTTGTAGATCTATGACACTAGCAACGAACAGTCAAACCAAATGACTGCACTTAGGGCATCTAATCATTTTGGCATTAGATTTGACACTGTGCAAGGGTTGCAACAAATGTTGGATCCAGTTAATTCGTATCCTAGTGTATTTAGAAGAGCTCGCGACATGTTACATAACCATGGCGAGGTTTTTGATTTGAAAATTCGAATCATTTAGGCGAGATAGGGCTGACAATATATTAGACCCACTGTAGAAAAGATCGCTGGACTATTGGTTGGGGATGGAACTAAGCACTTTGGATCCCAGGATGTCATTTTTCAAAAAAGGATGGAACCTTATGGAAGATAGATGAGATTCATCCATCATATATGCCTTTACACTATCCACTTTTGTTTCCATACAGCACTGATGGATAGAGTCCAAACATCCGAAGAATGACTAACTCTAGTACCTCAAGATCAACGGTAGTAATGAGGGAATTTCATGCGTTTCGCATCGAAGATCAAGTAGGTGAATCTCCATTTATTAAGAAGAGTAGTAGACTGGGCCTTACATGGTTTCAAAACCATCAAGGTCGTCTGTGAACAAAATTGTACAATGGCATTCACGATGCACTTAACGCAGGTGACGTTAATGCAGAATCAATAGGGCGAAGATATATTCTACCATCTTCTTTCACTGGAGAGCCACATTATATGATGCAGCATTATCAGGATGCAATTGCAATTTCTCATGCACTGGGGCCTCCAAATTTCTTTGTCACATTCACATGCAATAAAAGCTGGCCTGAAATCACTAATGTGCTATTGTCTGGTCAACGATATGATAATAGACCAAATCTAATAACTCGAGTTTTCATAATTAAGTTATGATAATTCCTCGATGATCTTAAGACGAAAAAAATCTTTAGAACAATAATTGTTGGTGAGTTCCTGACATTGTCATGCACATTATTTTCCCTTAATATATTCAATGTACTAATTATACCCACTGTATCTTTTACAGAAGTATATGTTGTTGAATTTCATAAGCACGACCTTCCCCATGCTCAAATTCTCTTAACAGTAGCACCGAAAGAAAAGCCCACATCCCCAAAAGATGTTGATAGGCTAATTAGTGCCGAAATTTCTGATCAGACTATGGACCCTCTAGCATATGATACTGTTACAAGATTTATGATACATGGCCCATCTATATTATGTTGGATTGACGGGAAATGCTTAAAATGTTATCCAAAAAGATTTTGCTATCAAACAACATTTGATGAGCATGGCTTTGCTTAATACCGTAGGCGGCGTACCCCCCAACAAGTGGTCATGAATGGACGAGAGATTGATAATCAATGGTTGGTCCCATACAATAGAGATCTATGCATAAAATATGACGCTCACATCAAAATCGAGCATGTAGCTGTCCGTAGCATGATCAAATACCTATATAAGTATGTACATAAAGGTCATGATCGTGCTGCTATTGTCATTGAAGGCAATACAACACATAGTGACAGTGAGCAACCTCAGCCATATAGAGAAAGGAATGAAATCCATGAATATTTGGATTGTTGCTGCGTATATGCAGTTGAGTCATGTTGGCGGATTTTTGAGTTCAGCTTGCAGCATCTATATCCTTCTGTACAAAAAATTCAATACCACTTGCTTGAAGAACAATTAGTTGTGTTTAGTGACAGATAGGACCTCTTTAGTGTTGCAAATGAACTAGAAGCACAAAAAACAATGTTGACAATGTGGTTTGAAGCAACTAAGAAGAACCAGGAAGCTCGAAAGACCATGTATCTTATGTTCCCCAACCAATGCATATGGAATCATTCTTCTAAAAGCTAGTGGTTAGTAAAAAGGGTCCTTCAATTGGTCGACTTTCGTTTACACATCTAAAATGTGGTAAATGATATTATTTCAAATTGCTTCTTACAAAGGTCCATGGGGCAACTTCTTTTGAAGATATTCGTACCATATGTAGTGTCTTACACCGAACATTTAAGTCAGCATGCATGGCATTGAGGCTGCTTGATGAAGATGGTGAATGGCATGCAGCGTTGAATGAAGCATCAACTTGGGCTTCAGGTGTTCAATTGCAAAATATGTTTTGCTCCATGCTGATGTTCTCTGAGATTGCTGACCTAGTGAAGTTGTGGGATACATATTGTGCTCATCTAACAGATGACCTTCTATATGTCATATGAGGGCAAAACAAGAATGCCAAATATGGATTTATCATCTACCGAGCTCCAGAATATTGGACTACTTGAGATAGAATGTATCCTGAATAGAAATGGACGATCACTACAAAATTTCCCTCTAATGCTGCTCCCTTCTATCGAAGCAGTAGTTCATGCAACAAATCGGATTATTATTGATGACCTTGATTACGATACAAATCTGGAAACATCAAGATTTGAAAGCTTCGTAAGAGGGTTGAACTCAGATCAGTATCATGTGTACAGATTAATAGTCGACACTCATAACAGAGGTGAAAGGGGGTTGTTTTTATATATGGTAGTGGTCGCACGGGAAAGACTTATCTATGGAATACCTTAATCTTTAAGTTCCGATCAGAAAAGCATATTGTCCTTACTGCAGCATCGTCAGGAATTACTTCTTTACTGCTACCTGTAGGGAAAACAGGGCACTCAGTGTTCAAAATACCCTTATAACCTGATGAGATGTCAATTTGTTACTTTGATAAGAGATCTGAACGTGATCTTATCTGTAAAATAGTGTTGATTGTATGGGATGAAGCACCAATGATAAATTTCTTAGCTTATGAAGTACTTGATCGTCACCTCAAGGGCATATGTGATAATCAGAATGCTTTTTGAGGGAAACTGGCCCATCTCAGGGAGATTTTAAACATATACTTCCTGTAGATTACACACGGGAGTCACAAATCTATTGTTTCGACTACACTCCATCGAGCAACATTTTGGAATGAATGCGGTAGTATGCTCTTGCATATAAACATGAGGTTGCAACGAATAGATGAACCCAACAAGACTATCCGAATTGTAGAGGAATTTGCTTGATGGATATTATAAGCTAGGGAAGGTCAAGTGCAAGGAATTTCTATTTAAGAAGATGGAGAGCCGAATTAGATTAAGATACTCGAAGAATTTCTCATACGGAATGACGAGGATGGTCTGTAGAATTTGATCACATCAATTTATCATGATTTTGATCCTAAATATGAAGATTGGTCATATCTTTGTGAATGAGGGATCCTTGCACCAACAAATGATGATGTTGATGAAATAATTAAAATCATGTTGTCCATGCTCCCTGGAGATGTGAAAAGTTATTTTAGTTGTGATACTCTAATGATTGTGATCCTTTCAGTGACATGGAACCTCCTGAATTATTGCATTCCTTAAAGATTTCTAGGTTGCCAAATCATATTCTATACTTTAAAGTCGATTCACCTGTTATATTATTAAGAAATTTGAATCAATCAATAGGGTTGTGCAATGGTACTTGATTGATTGTCAGTAAGTTGGGGGATATAGTGATTGAGGCCAAAGTAATATCTAGCTCAAAAGTTAGAGAAACTGTCCTAATACCGGGAATCGATTTAACCCTATCCAATCTTCCACATCTACAACTCAGACAAAGACAGGTCCCCCTAAAACTAGCGTTTGCAATGACAATCAACAAAAGTCAAGGGCAAACACTGAATAGAGTTTGCGTATACCTTTCAAGGCCTGTGTTTAGCTATGGCCAACTTTATGTTGCACTATCACGTGTTTTGTCCCCTTATGGATTAAAAATACTACTTTGTAATACGAGAGAAGTTCTAGTTGATGTTACAAAAAATGTGTTATATAGGGATGTATTGAACCATTTGTCGATTATTATATCGTAGAGTTTATTTGATTCACCCATTACATTCCGGATGCTTGGTTAATATATTTTCAATCATATAATCATGGTGTTATTTATAGCAATATACTTTCCTTCACAATTACGATGTGTTCTCCGCATTATTATCATACCTTTCTGTCTGGCTTAATTTTTTTGAAGATTACATATATGTCAGCTTTAGCATGTACTTCTATGCCTACATACGCCATCAACCCTTGCAATAGATCTATGACATGAATGGTTCAACTCATTTGAGCAATGTCTATTCGAGTATATGGGCAACGTACATCTTGGAAAGTTATATTCATGGACTACCAGGTATTGGATTATTGTGTTGAAAAAATTCCCTAACATATACATGTATGTTGCTTACGAGTCCACTTGATTATTTTATAGTGTGATGAAATCTTCGACATCACAGAAAGCGATGCTGATATTACTCAATGGAGACCAATACTTTGTGCTAGCAATGTTTACCACATCTCCAGACTCTCAGTTGATGCTGCTATGGATATCGAACGGAATGTGGCCACCAACAATTACAAATTAATTTTTATGCCGAGAACGATACTTCTTGGCATGATTGATGACTATCAGGATATTCCCTACCAGCACGAACCACCTTTTGTGTTTCGTTCATCGATATCCCCTGACATCTATGAACACCTGATAATGTGGTTGGTACGTATTGTTTACACAACAAAGTTTACTAACTAAATTTATGCATATATTTCTTATGGAATATGTATAATGTTCTCATTTCCTGTTTTTCTATAGATGTCATCGGCATGGTAGTTGCTATATATCATTGGGAAAGGACCAGAGATAGGGGGCGCTACATGATGGGAATTATTACTTTATGGCATGCAGTATGTATCGTCATTAGTTAATATTTTTTAATATTTCTTGAAGCATTTCAATTATATAAAGATTCATACATATAATACATATATGCACGATGCACCCGATGAGACTGACTTTATGGGGAAATTTTGTGGAAGTTGAAGGCACCTATCTTCAGCACCATTTGACTACTGAAAATATACTTCTTGCTTCCAGAGTGTACATTACAGATTATCAAAGTATCCTTACGTCCACTTGATATAATTTCATTCACAAAACTATCTAATTTTCATTATTCTGATGGTATATTTTACTAAGATATTTTCTCGCCTGCAATATACATTTAGGAATATCTGTTTCTACTTTACTTGTTAGTAGAATGCTGATTAACCCATATTCAAGCGACATAAGACTTTAAAAGATAGTATATACAATATGTAACATTAGTTTCATTTTTCATTCTCCATGCAAGTTATACACACTTGTCCTCACACTTGTTACTTTCCGCGCATGTATTATGTACTCTAGCACTACAGGTGTGATGAAGTATTTTTATTTCATGCGTATGAGAACATTACGTATGTACCATCTAGAAAAGTTGTTTGCAGCTAAAAGGATTAAATTAGATGAATACGCAACTGTGCCAAATGTAAGCTACAAATTTCTCACACAAATGTTTCTTATGCTTACATATATTCATTCACTATCACATAATCTTCAAATTTTATTATATCCAAATGAGATATTCCCGAATTTTTACATATATTGTTGAAATCCACCAACTATTTTATGATGCTTGCACTAATTGCAACAAAAGTGTACACACTTATGTATTCGTGCTTAATGTACTACACATGCGGACCTCCAAGTTTGACTCACAATAGGTTTGCATATATGATTGTCTATTGTTTGATACTCTGTTATACTTTCCTAATTGCATATTTGCATTAGTGTAACCATCCTTTCATATTCAAAATTATAGGTACATCTTTAGAGTTGTTGTACAAGATACTACAGGTTGTAGAGAGTTCACTGTTCTTCATGAGGATGCTCAAATTCTTTAACATATGATAACTACCCAATTAGATATGTATGCAGTGCAGGTATCATCATTGTCAATGCTTATCATGTTTACCTAAGTTATTATTTTATTGTGGACTAACTCATGTTAATATTGTCCACATCCATATGGTCAGCTATCGCTCTATGCGATTATAGATGATTACATAGGTAAACCTTGAATTTTCATTCTGAAGCCTCCATGCCAGTATGAAGCAGAAGTTCCTACCGCTCTTATTGCGCCAGTCAATTGGGAGGAAGAGGTTCACTACATACGACATACTAATGTTAGGTACACTAGGTAAATAATGGGTATATATAACCTTTAATTCTATCATTGTTAGTCACATCGCCAATAAATCTCTATTTTTTTCAAAGCTATAAGAGGAGAAGGTGGATTCTTCATCATTGGCGTCATAGATTGACTTATCATCATCCCATTTAGCATGCTTTGTAACAAATTCACTATCTACTTTCTCCATCAAACTTATATAGACTTTTTCCACAATTATATAGTTTTTAATTGTCAATTCCATTGGTTATGCACGAAATTGCTGTATGCTTAACTTTTTCATTGCGTTTTCCCCTTCTCTCCCCTAAATTATAAAATCAATTATGTCTACAATAACTATCTGTTTATTATTTTGATAACATATCTACAAATCGTATATTTGACCATACACCGTGCAAAGCACGAGCCCAAACTAGTAATTGTGAATACAAATTTCAAGCTTAAAATAGAGTAGACAAGAAATTGAGTAATAAATTAAATTTTTGTATTGATATTGTCTATACGGGTAAAATCTCTATATTGAATCAAAATGAAGTAATCCTCTTATTCGATCTTCTTGGATGAATTTGAGTGAATTTGGTCTTGAGAAAGAACCCAATAGGCTAAATCTCAATCAAGAAAAAGTATTTAATCTATGAGAGTGGGCAGCACATGCTTTAGGTGCCTGTTGTCTTCTTTTAGAGAAAGAATGCTTGACTTCTGGTGAATTCGTAGAATGTCGATCCCTTAAATGAGGGCAGTAGCTCCCTTTTTATAGAAATGTCAGGACCAGGGCTCTTCTCCCAACTATATCTATTTAAAAAATAATCATTTATTTTCTACCTTATTTGTGACATATGGCATCTTTTAATTGGCAGCAATAATTTTCCATTAAATATTTAATTTAATGAGCTACAATGATTAATTTAACAGGTGACATATTACAATTAGGTGAAATAAAAATATTTGATTTTCCACGTGGCAGGCCTTGACTAGTAAGAGAATCTTACCTCCTACAAATGCCCCCTTCAAGAGTCCACCATGCGTAGGAAGATTGAGTATTTGAAGCAATTGAGTCTCAAATACTTGATGTTTGTAGAGGATTGGAGCTTAATAAGATTTTTTTTTTTTTCCTGTTGTATCTTGTGTGAAAATTGGTTGTTCACCTTGACAAGTTCCCCAGGTCACACATTTGGGGTGATCACGTAGACTCGATTGATTTTTATTATTTTCCCTAAGTTTGACATTTTATGGGCTGGATTTGATCAGTTTGTATGCAATCTTACGGGCCAAGTTTAAACTGTCACATAGGTGGTTATGCCATTGGATTCAACCTTAGTGGCTTCAAGATGGGCTCCTTTAAGATGGTTAATTATTTAGACAAAGCGCCCCTTCAAAGTAGAGTTTGATAGCCCATTGAGTCCTATGCCTTGCAGAACACTAATGCGTGGTCACACCCAGCGGCGGAGCTAGAATTTAAAGCAAGGGGTGTTGAGATTAATAATATACATAACATAAACTTTAAATCTCTAAATTAAAAACTTGTTCAACACAAATTCAATAAAAATTAATAAATTACAAGAATTATAAACAAATTAGCCCAACTTCAAATCTTCAAACAAGAAGACAACTAGGTAAAAATCCTCATTTTTTACTTCATGAATCATGAATAAATCACTAAGCTAATCAATTATTCAACATGAATCGAACTAAAATTAGTACAATAAATATAATTATTTCAAAAATAACAAAATTTTAAAAAAAGTAGGGGTGTTTTGGATTTGCCTCAAATTTGGAATTAGAAGGAGGCTGGACAGTTGGGCGGCCACTAGTGGCAGTGGAAGGCAGCGACAGGCGGCCGGCGAGGCAACTGGGCAGCAAAAGAGGGAGAGTTCCGACGTGGGCGTGGAGTTTTGTCGCTCAACGTGTGTTCGTCGATTGTCTGGGCAATGTAAATTGAGAAAGAAAATTAGAGGAAAACTTTAAGTGAACTCACAAAAATTTAAAAAATTACACAGAAAGCGTAGGCATGAGGAGTCAAACACGCGACCTCTCATCCATAATAATAGGCGGCCACCCACGTTCTTGTGCAATAAATATGACTTAATTAATATATATCAATGGGTTTCTTGCGCAAGAATAAAATACGTAGAAGGTGCACACACGAGGAATTGAACACAAGACCTCCCACATGTAGCAATAGGCAGCCAACCACTATGTTGTGCATGTCTTTTATTAAATAAGAACTAATTAATATATATCAATGTTTTATTTTGCACTAGAATATCCTACATTTAATTTTTTTTCTCCAAAAAGGTGGGGTGTCAATTGACCCCTCTCGCACCTTAGGGGCTGCGCCTATGGTACACACCTCCTATTCTCAACTAATTAGGGATAGAATTTTTATGTTTGTATTGAAGCAAGAGAACAAAACTAACGCATCATTGTATAAATACCATGCATATTGTTCATGTTTCATCCCCCATTAGACTGATTCTAGATAAGTAAAACTATCAACCGCATATCCCTTTGATAAAGAATTTCCTTCGAATCGATTTTGCTAGCGTTTGTTGTGGATGCTTTCCAAACATCACCTTTGTTTTTTTCCTGATATGCAGTGAACAGATGGCACCATCGCCGGTTGCTTGAAGTTTAAAGAGGTTGATGGTGATCATGTGTAATTATCATTTAACAAACACACAATTTAATGATAGGCATCTTTGTAGCTGCCAGTAGAACACATGCATCCAAATTCATCATGGTGTTCTTTTTATTTGATTTTCTTTTCTCTTTATCCTTTTCTTAGATTTCGTTTAGATAATCCATGATGGCTCCAATCCTATTGATTTGATCATTTTAATTCAAATTGCACCAAAGTGTTGTTTCTGTTATGAAGAGCAGCTTATTGCAATTTCACTTTGTTGTTGCCTAATTCATTTTCCTTTGCGGATGTCCAGAGATTTCCTAGGGCATGTTCTATTTCGCAATAAGATACAGCTGTAAGAAAATGTAAAGAGGTGTAAGAAGTTGTAAGGAGTTGTAAGGAGATGTAAGGAGCTGTAAAAAGCTGTAAAGAGTCGTAAGGAGATGTAAGGAGCTGTAAGAAGCTGTAAGGAGATGTAAGCAACTGTAAGTATAAATGTAAGGAGTTCTTGAATTATTGAAGAGTTGTATAGCATAATTTGTGACAATTATGATATATTAGTCATATTCACGACTAAAATTTGATATCATTAGTAAACAAAATATTTCTTAATATAATTTGATATCATTATTAAAATAATAAACTTATTGAAAATAAACAATTAGCTAAGTTAATTCCACAATAACAAAATATATTAAACCCCATAAATTTTGTTAATAAATTTCGTACACTTGAAGTGATTTTTTATATTTACATTAGTTTGATCCAATAAGCAAAGTATTAAAAAAAAACAATTTTTTTTGACAAAATTGAATAGAACTCTTAAAATAGAATCCTATTTTAAGTAAACAATTTAGATGTAAATGTATAGTCAGTGTTGTTACCAAGAAATTTGATAAATAAACCCTTAAAATATTATCCAGCAATGCTTAAAATATGAGCATTGTATTGTCATATTAAACAACCAAAAATTAAAAATGACCTTCCAAAATCCAAAATTAAAAAAATAAAAACAAAAGATGAGAACTTAAATGAGACAGGAGCAGCAGCTTTAGATAATCATTTTTTGTTGTACCATGCATAATTTTATTTTTCTGCATAACAAGCGCATATCAATATCAGTAAGGGAACTAAATTTGGAATGACCACCAAATGTTCAATTGTATAAGGATAGCAACAAAATTGTCATGGATAAACTTAGGGATGAAATAGCAGTAATGCTTTTGTCGCATACCGTTTGACAGTTTTCATATATGCTTCAGACTTAAACATGAACAACAGCTTTGTATTATAATTTTAAAAGTATGGTCACTTATTCCATCTATAATAGCATATATTGTTCATGTCAAAATTCAAATATAATTTACGTTGTTATATTATATTTTTATGTTTATGTAAATGTTGTGTTCATAAGATATTTACAAATTTTGTACATTGATATCTTAATTAAAAAAAATATACATATTTCTGTAATTAAAATACATAAATGTTATATAAAATCTATATGGAACGTAAGAAGATGTAAGAAGATGTAAGGATATGTAAGAAGATGTAAAAATATCTAATGAGATGTAAGAAGACGCGAGAAGATGTAAGGATTATGTTAAGGATGTAAGAAGCTGTAAGGAAATGTAAAAAGTTGTAAGAAGATGTAAGCTCTTAGTTAAATCCTCCAAAATGCAAAATAGAACAGGACCTTAATGTGAATACTTATGGTGTGTTTGGTAGGGTTGAAAACTATTTTCCTAGTAAAACATTTTTCATGAAAAAAGAGTTTTCATGTAAAATAATTTTCAGCTCATATTTTCAGTTGTTTGGTAAAAGTGGAAATGATATTTTTGGAAAATGAGTCTGATTAGCAAAAAATGAACAAAAAAACTAAAAAGGTGCACATTAGTGAACAAAACAAAAATAAGTAAGATATTTAGAAAAATGAGAATTTATATGTTGTTCTTTAGGGAATTATATTACACTAGTAGTGTCATCCAGATCAAAATTGTGAAAATATGTACATTTGTCAATTTTTTTGATCTTACCTATTGCAAACAATTGGATGCAAGCAACGGTTATCAACTTCCCACCTTCGAGTAGGAATACAAACAAAGAAAAGGAAAAACCTAGTAAGTTTCGCTATCATCTTAACCCTGATGATAAATTACACAGCGTTTTAAATTTCGATGAAATCATGGTTGTTATATTCACTGGCATTAGTATTGGCATAGGCATTGACATTGGGATCGGGATGATGCAGTTTCACTAATCTTTAAAACTATATGTCACTACCTTAATCTTAGAACCATATGTCGAGAAAATAGATACGGAAGAGAGAGAATGTGAAACCCCATGAGTGCTAAAGAAATGTAAAATCAGCTTACGCTCCATTGAAAGTGAAAATATTTTCTTTCTTTCTAGAGAAAACAATTTTCTCCTAAAAACAAATTTACCCTCCTTATTTTACCAAATATCGTAAAATGAGAAAATTATTTTCCGAAAAAATGATTTTCACCCCTACCAAACGCACCCTTAATGTTATATAATTTGCACGAGCCATGCCCAATTGTTCCAAGTTCCCCCCCCCCCCCCTTATTTTATTTTATTTTTTTACTTTTCCCTAATCTGTCTCGACCCTTTTCCACTCAAGTCTTTTTTTTATGACTTACCATAGGAGAACATATAAGGATGCCCTTATTGCTAGTAACTGTCTTCTTGACGTGGTACTCAATTCAATCATTTAATTTATTCCTCTCTTTGTTTTTTTTAGATTGCATCAAAGACTTAATAACTACCAATCACCCACATCAATTTTTTATGAAAGTAGGTATGTGTTCCGAAGTAGTTAAACTTTAATCTTGCTTAGCCCTAGTGCGGCCTTCCTTTTTTTCGTTTTTTAGGTGTTTGCTTGACCTACAGATTTATCATCCGAACTGTCAAATGCTTCAAGATTTGCAATAAAATGATTGCTTTTCACCATGGTTAGCAATAACGAATACAAAAGTTTCTCACCCTTGGATGGCTAGCCCTCGTGGGTCCACCTTCGGTGACTCTATCTAATATTCTCACCCTTGGGTGACTTGCCCATATGGGTCCATCTTGGGTGACTCTATCTAATATTCTCACCCGTGAATGGCTTGCCCACATGGGTCCACCTTGGGTGACTCTATCTAATGCTCTACATGAAACACTCTTTCTAATGATCTCCATCAAAAACTCTTTCTAATGTCCTCACCCTTAGATGGTTATCTAATCCTTCCAAGCATGTGTGTCTGCCAACTTGATCCTCTTACTTTAAGAAAGTAAGTTACTAGAGTATTACATCCCAGTGCTTTTTCTTTTCCTTTTCATTCTTCATCTAGCCATCGTTATCTTCTCGGATAAGACTTCTAGCCATTGGCAATACTTGTGCATCAGGCTAATAAGGAAGATGACAAATAGACCACATTGCATATTTGAAAACCAACAACATATTATTCTTAGTCAAATAGCCTTGGAGGCCCACTTGAACTCACTTCCTGATCGAGAGATAATTTGAAGGCAAACAAAATATTTTTATTATCAAGCCACTCTGAAGCCCTAGAAAGGACTTCATTACATCAATTGCTGCACCATAACATAAAGACTAAGCACCAATCATGGGAGAAACTTCCGTTGTAAGGAGAATTCTCTTATATTCCTCTTTGTAGGGAGTGGTTAGAGGATGTTCTTGTTCGTTGGAAGGACCTAATAGTCACCCATTACTTGTTCGATGCCTTCATGCCTCAGTTTACATCTGTAACAAGTGCACAAGTACTATTTGGGTGATCTGTGTGCATGGGTGCTCAAAGACGAATTTCCTACATACTTCCTATGGTGAAGTGTCTATTTCACTCTTGGACATCCATGGTATCCTCAAGTTGCCATTTGCTGGACTTCTATATGATGAAGTTGTTCCTCTTTCTAAGGATTTAAAGATTACCGTTGGATGGATTTGTACTCAATTATTCATCGCCTATCATATCCTCCAACAACGATTGGAGCACAAGCCGACTATAGAACAGTGGATTACATTCTAGTTTTGGGGGATGAGCAAATATTGAGCTCTAATAAGGTCAAGGCACAGAGATTAAGTTCTATTTCCAAACAATAGATCCTCTCCTATCAATAAAACCAGTGGATGGGACAGCTCCAAGCAAACTAAGGCACTTCTTGTAGCCTTCCTTTCATGTTGGTTATGCTAATTTATTCTTCCACTTAGAGGTGTTGGCTATATTTGTCCTGGTACAATTATGATTGCAACCAACATGGTGAGAGGACGAGGGCATTGTCTCCCCTCCACCATTCTTGCCAACATCTATAGCGGTTTAGGTGAGATTTCTCATTCCTCACATCCAGGAACAAAAGGTGGTCACTATTTGTGGAATTTTCTTTATACTTATGCAACAAAATATTTTCAGGAGTGTAACCTTGACAATAAAGTTTCATCTAACCTGCGAATGGTGAAGTTTGGTGCCTTTAGATGGGCCAAACTATTCAATGTTGATGAGCCTCACAAGCTGGTCAGCCCATGCTAAGGTTTTTCTTGGGATTCTTCCATTAGTAACCACCTCAAGGAGACTCTTATAGATGATGTCCAATTGTGAGGCACTAACTTTGCATAGTTTGCCAGTATTCGTTCGATTTGTATCTCATATCGTGCAAAGACCAATTCGTCATGGAACATTATTGCCCCCATAGGTTTAATAGATAATTTAGTTTTCATCAGGACATCCATGTTGATTTATACTTTAACACTCTTCCAAGCTCCAAGGATATGCTTGAACTACACCGAGGATGTACTCAGTACAAAATGGGATCCAAGATGTTAGTTCTAGGTCGTTCTCCTCCTCCAGGAGGAAAGGTTAAGCATGGTTTATAAGAGTGGTGGGCCAGAGTGTTCTTTGCTTCAGCTTGTGTTACTCCAACTAAAGGTGACCCAAAGAGGAAAAAAGGTAATTTGTTTGACGAAGATATGGCAAGGAATGAAGGTCCTTCTTGTTTGAAGCTAAAACTGAAGATTGTTCACTCCCAGGAGCCTTCGAGACATTCCATTCTAGCAACAGAAGACAACATTCCTCATACAAAGATCCCAAGAGTAGGTGTTATCCCTACCACACCAATCTATACAATTTCTAGTGTACAGAGTTGTTATGCTAGCGAAGGCCCCAGATGAGGTTAGACTTACTCCCAAGCCTACACTTGCTAAAGCATGTATACAAAAGCTAAAGTATATTACTGTTTGTACTCCTGATGAACAGGTTGTGCAAATGTCAATGGAAATTAATTGAAATCTAGAAGTATCATCTTCCCGACTCCAGGCAGTGCAGAGAATATGATGGACATCTTATAATGCGATCTTAACCCTACCGAGTGCATAGTAATTTCTTTTTTCACTTCCCTTGAAACGTTTATAGTACTTCTGTTCTATCTAACCCTTTTTCTCCTTTTCATTTTCTTTTTGGCACTTTAGGGCGAAAGCGACAATGTGAACTTCAAAGAGAAGTTGGCGCTCATGCCTCGACCAACAGGAAGTCATTATTTCCCCTCCATTGAGCACTTATCACCCCCTGGGTAGGACTTCCTTTATAATGATGCGTGGCCTAACGAATTGAAGAGTACTTCTACCCCAAACGATGATAATGAAGCTAAATCTGCTCCCAGAATAGAGGTTCCACTAGTGTTGTCTCCAATGCGTCCCTTCAGAGCTTCACAAGATGTTTCTGTCCTCAATGTCGATGCTCTCATAAGAGAAATAAACAAGGGTGGAGCTCGGACGATAGGTCAAGTCATCCTCAACGAGGTGTTTTTTCATTGTCTTAAAGGTGAATTTGATAGCCGTTATAACCTCATTTATGAAAGAGGAGGTGATCTGACACCTTTGAAGAATAAAGCTGACAGGTTAATCCAATAAGCCCGCGACCTCAAATATTTACAGGAGAACTGACTGAATGACTATTGAGGTGTGAAAAAGTCGTTGCATAAAAGTCGGCAGCAAACTTGACGAAGCATCCAACCGATTAGATGCAGAAGGCACCTGTTACAAAGTGATCAAGGCTAAGCTGGAAGACGTCGAATCAAGGCATAAGGAATTGTTGAAAGAGTTGCAATCCTTAGAAGATCAAAAGGGAGATCCTAGTTCTTAGATGTCCATTAGCGAGCATATGTTTCAAGAGACCGAGCATGAGATCATTGACTTATAGGATCAAATTGACATAATTAATGACGCTGAAATTATAAGCCCAGCTACCAAAGCTAGTCTAGAAAATACCGATATGTAAAGCAGTCATTTCAAGACCTTCCACTGGACGTCATAGCCAGCCTTTTTTTCCTCTGTTGTTTTCATATAGATTCATCATGTATTCTTTCACTTTTATGAAGTAAGCTTGATGTCCATAAAATAAGATTTAATGACAAATTCCATTTTTTGTTAAAAAAAAAAATTCACTGCTGCACAAGTATCTTGGGCAATTTGTCTTGTGATTGGACTGTGCCATTATTGACCTCACGATAACATATGAAGTGATACCCTATTGAACCTTTTGTCTTCTCCTTCAAAGACAAGCCATCCACAACTTGCAATCAGGTCAACCATGAACTAAATCAAAAGGGCATCCTCGTTAAGCATCAACAAACTTCATTTGTTCTCTCTTCTTGCAGCTATACCTGAATGTATGCCCAGGGTGCCTACATACCTATAGAGAGTACAACACGCTAAGGGATCAAGCCATACATAGTTAAAGCAAAATTTGTTTTTTTTGTTGTTGTTTTGGTTTGGTCGTTCATCGTTTATACCCTTGAGGGCCAGGAGTAGTACAAAGTTTGTTCTAGATTTTTTTTCCTTTGATTTCTTTTATTTGTTTTGTATGAATGAGTAGCTAAGGCGCTTGCTTAGAGCTTACATATATCAATAAATTAAGGATAGTAAAGCTTTAGGAACTTTCCATTCATCGACCTAACTAGCACTTGTCAGTACTGATTATCTATAAGCCTTATTTGTGTACCTCTGAAAACACATAAAGGCTATCCCATTTGAAAGTGACCTTGCTTCTATTCTTGTGCCGGATAATGATTGGTCTCCTTATCTCCAACCTGAAATGAATGGGATCGTACCTTATTGTTGAATGCTTGTGATATAGGAGCTTAATAGTATTCTAACTTTTGTTACACTCGAAGTCTTTTTTCATCAATGGCCTTGAGCTCAGCTAAGCAAAGCTTGTGATTTTGATCTTCAGTTAACCCTTATTATATGGAAATATGGAGTGAAGGATTGAGTTGGCAAGTTGTACGTGGCTCTATATGCCCAAAGAGCCTCCTCTAGTCTTTCATGTTAATCCCACTTTGACTTCACCACCACGTTGCTTAATAAGTTGCAAAACATCTTATTCAAAGCCTCTCCTAACCCATTTGCAGGTGCATTCTATATTGAAGATTTATGCTGAACAAACTTAAACTTTTCGTAGAGGTCAGTTACCAACTTATTAACAAATGGTTTGCCATTGTCGGTGATAATTTATCAAGGCATGCCTTACTGGTAGATAATCTGCGTTTGAATGAAATTAACAACATTTTCCTTTTTAACTTCCCTTAGAGGGATTGCTTCTGCCCATTTGGAAAAGTAGTCCATTACTGCCCATATGTACGAGTGGCCAGCAGAAGACTTCAAAGTTATGGGTCCACAACATCAAGCCACCCAGCTTCAAATGGCCAAGATGCTATAGTTAGACGCAGCGGTTTAGGAGATTGATGAACAAAATTGGAATGAAACTAGCAAGGGTCACACCTCTTTGAATAGTCGATGCAATTTTACACTATGGTGGGCCATTAGTAGCCCTTCCTCTTAATATGATCATACAATTTGGGCCCTGCCTGGTATGCATTGCATATTCCTGAATGTGTTTCCTCCATTATTTATCTTGCCTCTTCATTACCTAAGCATCATAACCAAATGCTGAGGAAAGAACACTGATAAAGAGTCCCATTAAAGTAAAGGAAGCAAGGAACTCTTTTTTGAATTTTTGTCTAATGCTTTGGATCGTTAAGGAGCTTTCCATACTACAAGTATTCAATGACTAGTTGATGCCAATCTTCTTTATCTAATTCTTGAGCACTAATGGCATTGACGTCCTCCTCAAACGCTTCATTAAAGGATGCAACAATCCATTGATTGTTGCCAGGGACATTTATGTTTTCTTCTGTCCCCAGCGTCAAAGTGGCTATAAATTTGCAACGCGCTAGCCATTTTATTGGCACTTCGAGGAACATGCTTAAAATTGACAGTTTCAAGCTTGTTTAGTAATCGTAAGGCACATTTATGGTATGAAATGACATCATCCTTTTTAACTTCATGCTCTTTGACAAGTAGTTTGATTACCTGTAACAATCCGACCCGCTCCCGGGCCCCAAACAGTTACCAGGAACGACTTCAAAGATCATCAACTGGCCCCACAAATCACGAAAAGTCTTTCTTGCATGCTTCGTCCTTGCTCAGACCCTGCTACGGAAACATCCGAGGAGGTCACCCATCGAAAGATTGCACCACAGCAAGCATGCTTAACTATGGAGTTCTTAACATTGGGTTTCCTGAAAAGGAAAGTGCACCTTTGGTGATATAAGTAGTCATTTCGATCCTTTTATGCCACATTCGTTGTATTACAATCAACCCCACTTGAAATGCACAACGGGGACGTTGTGCATTACTAACGGACCGATTTACGTGTCCTCTTGACCAGCGGTCCATCCCAATATCTTTACCCTACTAGGTGACTGCTTATAGCTCTCCCGTCCACTGGCACATCTCACGATCGCGGGTCAGATCTAATACAATTTGTAACAACCTGATCCATTCTCGGGCCATAGACAGTTACTAGGAACAACTTTAAGGGATAGTCGACTGGCCCCACAAATCACCACAAGCCTTTCCGGCGTGCTTCGTCCTCATCCACACACTACCTGGAAAACTTTCCAGGAGGTCACCCATCCTAAGATTGCTCCATAACAAGCACGCTTAAGTGTGCACCTTTAGTGATATAAGTAGTCACTTAGATCCTTTTAGCCACACTCGAGGTGTGACAATCACCCCTACTTGAAGTGCACAACGTCCTTGTTATGCCTCACTAACCGACTGACTTACAAGTCTTCTAGATTGGTGATCTATCCTAATATCTTTTCCCCGCTAGGTGACTGCCCAAGGCCCACCTGTCCCCTAGCACAGCTCACGATCTTAAGTTGGCTCTAATACCATCTGTCATACCCGACCCCTTCATGGGTCGTGGACAGTTACTAGGAACGGCTTTAAAGGATCGACGACTGGCCCCACAAATCACCACAAGCCTTTCAGGCATGCTTCGTCCTCGCTCACACGCTGCCTAAAAAACTTCTCAGAGGTCATCCATCCCAAGATTGCTCCACAGGAAGCACTCTTAATTGTGGAGTTCTTACGAGTGGGCTTACCAAAAAGAAATGTGCACCTTTGGTGATATAAATAGTCAGTTTGATCCTTTTAAGCCACATTTGGGGTATTACAATCATCCCCACATGAAGCATACAACGTCCCCGTTGTGCCTCACTAACTGACCAACTTACGTGATCTCTTGACCAGCAGTCCAACCTAGTATCTTTGCCCCGCTAGGTGACTGCCCAAGGCTCTCCCATCTACTAGCGCAATGCACGGTCCCCGATCGACTCTGATATCATCTGTAATGCTCTGAACCCCACCTAGGCCATAAACAGTTACTAGGAACAACTTCAAAGATCATCGGCTGGCCCTACAAATCAGCTAAAGTCTTTCTGGCGTGCTACGTCCTCATTCACACGCTGCCTAGGAAACTTCCCATGAGGTCATCCATCGAAAGATTGCTCCAAAGCAAGCACGCTTAACTTGTGGAGTTCCTAGCAGTGGGCTTCCCAAAAATAACGGTGCACCTTTGGTGATCCTTTCAAGCTACATTTAGGCATTACAATCACCCCTACGTGAAACGCATAACATCCCCATTGTGCCTCACTAACCAATCGACTTACACGTCCTCTTGACCAGCGGCCCAGCCTAGTATCTTTGCTCCACTAGGTAACTGCCTAGGGCTCTCCCGTCTGTTGGTGAAGCTCACGGTCGCGAGTCGGCTCTGATACCATCTGTAACACCCCGACCCCTTCTTGTGCTGCAAACAGTTACTAGGAACGACTTTAATGGATCATCGACTGGCTCCACAAATGACCAGAAGCTTTTCTGGCATGCTTCGTCCTCGTCCACACGCTGCATGGAAACCTTCCCAGGAGGTCACCCATCCTAAGATTGCTCCACAACAAGCATGCTTAAATGTGCATCTTTGGTGATATAAGTAGTAACGTCGATCCTTTTAAGCCACACCCGATGTGTGACAATCACCCCTACTTGAAGCGCACAACGTCCTTGTTATGCCTCCTTAACCAACTAACTTACAGGTCATCCTGATCGACAGTATATCCCAATATCTTTACCTTGCTAGATGACTGCCCAAGGCCCACATACCCCTGGCGCAGCTCACGATCGCAAGTCTGCTCTACTACCATCTATCATGCCCCAACCCCTTCTTGGGTTACAAAAAGTTACTGGGAACAACTTTAAAGGATCAACGACTGGCCCATAAATCACCACAAGCCTTTCAGGCGTGCTTCGTCCTCGCTCACACGCTGCTTGAAAAACTTCTCAAGAGGTCACCCATCCCAAGATTACTCTACAAGAAGCACGCTTAACTATGGAGTTCTTAAGAGTGGGCTTCCCAAAAAGAAAGGTACACCTTTGGTGATATAAGTAGTCACTTTGATCCTTTTAAGCCACATTCGGCGTATTATAATCACCCCCATATGAAGTGTACAACGTCCCCATTGTGCCTCACTAACCGATCGACTTATGCGATCTCTTGACCAGTAGTCCATCCCAGTATCTTTGCCCCGCTAGGTGACTGCTTAAGGTTCTCCTGTCCACTAGCGTAGCTCATGGTCAAGGGTCGGCTCTGATACCATCTGTCACGCTCCAACCCCCACCTGGGCCACGGACAGTTACTAGGAACGACCTCAAAGACCATCACAAATCACCAAAAGGCTTTCCGGAGTGCTTTGTCGTCTCTTATACGCAGCCTGGGAAACTTCCCAGGAGGTCACCCATCGAAAGATTGCTCCATAGCAAGCAAGCTTAACTGTACAGTTCCTAACGGTGGGCTTCCCAAAAATTATGATGGGCCTTTGGTGACATAAGTAGTCACTTCGACCTTTTAAGCCACATTTGGGTATTACAATAACCCCCACTTGAAACGCACAACGTCCCCATTATTCCTCACTAACTGTCCAACTTACACGTCCGACTGACCGGCGGTCCATCACAGTATCTTTGCCCCGCTAGGCGACTGCCTAGGGGTCTCCCGTACACTGGCACAGTTCACAGTCGCAAGTCAGCTCTGATACCATTTGTAACACCTCGACCCGTTCTTGGGTCGTGGACAGTTACTAGGAACGGCTTTAAGGGATAGTCGACTGGCCCCACAAATCACCACAAGCCCTTCCGGTGTGCTTCGTCCTCGCCTACACGCCGCCGGAAAAACCTCCTAGGAAGTCAACTGTCCTAAGATTGCTCCACAACAAGCACGCTTAAGGGTGCACCTTTGGTGATATAAGTAGTCACTTTAATCCTTTTAAGCCACACTCGGGATGTGACAATTGTTTAACCAAAAATTATTACATTTTTTATACGCTTTATTATCTAATATTTGCTCTAAAATAAATGATTAAATTAGGATTTTAATATCTTTTTATTTATTTTTTAGGAATAATGAATTCTGGATAAATTGGGTGCCAAGGGATTTAGAAGAAGCATTGTGGATCAAGAAACAAAAACAAGAAGAGCAAGAACAACCTAATGGCCCATTTCCAAACCGGGGCCTTCTTTCTATCTTTTCCTTGGACCAGTGTGCTCTCCCCCTTCCTTCCTTCATTGAGCTGATCCATGCTTTTCCTTTCCTTGGCCGAGTTCAGTCCCCTCTTTTCCCAGTCCAGCCCGGTAGGTTTCCCATTTAAACGCACGTGCGCTGCACGTGATCCTCAGCTAGCCTCCCCCCATCCTCTTCCTCGTTGGTTCAGTAGTCCAAGGACCCCAGACAGAGGACTCGAACAGTGCCATGCCCCTTCTTCTGCCTCTCTATCCGTTATTCTCTCTCTAACTCATCTCTCTTTCTCGCACTCACAGAGCCCGAGTTCCACGACTTTTCAGTTGCCATACTTTCTTCTTCTCCTTTGTTCCTTGACAGCCTAGAACCCGAGTACTAAGCCCTGCAGTGGTTCATCTTCCACAATCGCAATCCTCTCTCGCCTCCTTTAATCACCATCCTTAATTATCCCATTATCACCTCCATACGTTACTCTTCATTATGGTCACTAATTTAGCTGTTAAAGGTTCAGTTTTAGGGGGAGGCTGGCTTGATAAACGAATAGGGAGCAAAGAGTAGAGGCAGTGAGTCATTGGTGATTTCGTCTTCTTTCAATTGGTGATTTTGATTTTGTTTTTCAGTTTTCATATTTAGGTGTTAGTTTCACAAGTGATGTAACTTGAATTTTGATTTTGTTTACTGATTAGAGCTCAAAAGTTTAGTTTTGAGATTTAAAACTCGAGAGTCCTGTTCCATATTTCAAGTTCTAAAAAGTCCCTACGTTGCGTTGGTATGATCTGTTTCAGTTCAAATCAAGGTATGAGTTCATTCAATTAGAGAAGAATATGGGTACTGGAAGTGAGTTTCTGGGCAAGCAAATTCAGTAGTGAAGTGCTCCACTCTAGTTAATCATATTTTAATAATTTGATTTGGCATCTAATTTTATTATTCCTACTGCTAATTGGATTCGTGTGCGATGCTTTGAATTTAAATGTAATGTTTGAATGTTGATTTTTAGTTTTTTTTTTTAAAGTTGATTTTAAGGGAGTAAAGTTAGGCAAATCACATAGTTAAATTTAAATAATTAATCACTTTCGTTAGCTTAGTTAAAACAAGCCAATCTAGACTTTTTGGTGATCTAATTGTTTACTTTGATTTAGAAGTTTTGGTAATCTGGTTGTTTTGTTTTGGGTAATTAGGTTGGAATCCTTCGAGTTTCAATTATAAAGTTTGGTAATCAATTCCACAATCATCCCGAAGGACGACATTTGTAATTCCTACAATGATAACTGTATACTTCCGGATTTTACAACAAGTTTTTGGCGCGGTTGTCGGGTATGGTTTGTGAAATCTGGTTGTGTCGAGTTACACTTTAGTTATTAGAGTTGTTTGAGTTGTTTTCGTTTTAATTTGCGAGTTGTAATTTTTAGTTTTAGTTAAGTCGTTATTTAGTTTTAGTAATTAAGTTTAGTTCAGTTTTTTATTTTGAATCAACTTAGTATTTTGATTTTAATTTTTGATATTTGTTAAGATTAGTTTTATTTTAATTTTTAGAGGTTATTTGTTGCTGAAAAAACAGTACTAATAAGTTTGGTTTATGTGTAGTAGAAAGATACAAGGCAGAACTGATCACGAAAAAAATCAAATCGGTGTAGATTTTTCACCAATTTGACATTCTGTTTGAATTTTCTAGAGAATTTTTGGTGTGATTTTTACTGTGCTGATATTTTTTCTGGATTTAGCATAATTTTTATAGTTTGTGTGAATTTTTCCGGAATTGTTGGGACTGTTTGGATTCTTCTGTGAATTTTGGACTTAATAATCTGTTTGGGTTTTCCTACACTATCAGGGAAAGAAAAAATTTGAGAAAAATTATATTCATCTCCTTTGCGATTGTGTGGAATTTTCTATATATTTAGTTCTAATTTTAGGAGTTTTATTTTCTTTTTTAATTTTATTTTTAGTATTAGGTTGTTTACGTGTAGTTTTATTTATGATTTTCTTCTAGTTTCTTTGTGTTTGCGTTTTCGTTTTAGATTTGCCCATTTTTTGATTGTATATTGTTTTTTTAAAGTTTTATTCACTTCTTGTTTCTTTTGTGGCTTAAAAGAAAGAAAAAAATAGAAAAAAAATTCAAAATCCAAAAAAAAAATTAGAAAAAGAAAATACCAAAAATAGCGACTTTGGTGAGAGGGTGTGGGACTTATATGAGTGATTGGATTAGAAACCCTGAAAATCATCAACTTGTTAGAGGTGAAACCGACCTTGACTTTGAACCGGAACTGCAACCCAAGCTTGAACTAGAAGAAATGGCACAAGAAAGAACTTTGAGCGAGATTTTCTATCCTCGCAGGACTACTTTGCCATCTTGCTTCAATATACCTCACCTTGGACCCAATGTGACTTTCGAATTAAGACATCAATATGCTCAGATGCTCCCAAAATTTACAAGTTTAGAGGATGCTTACTTATTTTTGAGGAAATTTGAAGAAGTTTGTCCTATGATGCATTTCCCTAATATCCCCATTAATGTTGTGCGAATGAAATTGATTCTTTTTGCTTTGAAAGATTTTGCTAAACACTGGATGTATGGCTTGGCTACTAATTCTGTAACTTCTTGGAATGATTTTGTGAGATTGTTCTTAAGAAAATGTTTTCCTAATGCCAAGACTGTTAAGCTACAGAATGAAATCAATCAATTTGTACATCTAGATAGGGAATCATTTTGGAAATATTTTGATAGGTTTAAGAATTTGTTGGCCTAGTGTCTCCATCATGGTTTAGACTAAGCATGTTTGTGCTAAATTGTATACAAAGGACTTGACCAACAAACTAGGACCATGGTAGAGTCCATGCAGTGGGAAACCGCTCGTGATGACAGCTTAAGTTCTAGGTTTACAAGGGGTGGGTTGGGTTCTGTCTCTGATGTAAGTCACTTAGAGTCTATGATTGCTATTTTAGAGAACATGTTAAAGGGATTGTCTCCCCAAATGACCCAACAATCTCAAACTTCTACAGTGTCTTGTTCTTATTGTCAGGCCTTAGATTATTCTTTAAGTGCTTGTCCTTAGTTTGCTCACCAGCCAGCAACTGGACAAGAGTGAGCGAGTATGGCCTTCCAGAGACCTAAGAACGACCCTTTCTCCCCTTGTTACAACCCAAGGTGGAGAAATCACCCTGCCTTTTCTTGGAGTAATGCAGCAAATGCTGTAGTTCCTAACTCCCAGCCCATCTCTCACCCTTGTAGCTCCTTTCAAAGACCAGCTTTTCTAAGTGTGCCTAATGCACCCAGACCTCCACCTCCAGCAGTTCAAGTTCATCCTCCTCCTGGTTACACTGACATTGATAAAATGGAGAGCAGAATTAATAATAAAGTGGAGCGAATGATTAATGCTAATATGGAAGAATGATGAGAATGATGACTGAACAGTTGCCCCAATCAGCATCATCTTCAAGGGAGCCAGGTACTTTCCGGAGTCAACCTGAGGTGAACCCTAAGGGTCATGCCTCGTCTTCTTCAGGTAACCCCAGTGAGCACTTGAGGAAAGTGAATGCAGTTATATCTCTCTGCTCTGGTCGAGAGATTGATAACCAAGTGAGAAGCCCTTATGAACCCTGCAGGTATCCTCACCAATTCTTCGAAAATTCTTCTTCTTCTCCTTCACCTCCAGAAACTAGTTCATTTAGCGAGCCGAGTCCTGATCGGTGATTGTGTTGAGATAGTTCGGGTGTACTTAGCACCCGACCCGATTTGCTAAGAATTTTCTACTCTTTTTCTCCTTTTCTTTTTCTTGTCTTTTTGTATAGTTGGTTGTCTTTTTTTTTCTCTTTTTTGTATATATGTTGTACATTTTTTTTTAGTCATGTCCTTTTTGCTTTTTAGTCTTGTTTTTATTTGTTTTCTTTTTAAGCTTTATTTTGTGCTTTATGTTTCTTTTCATCCCAATGAGGACATTGTGATGTGGGGGTGGGGAAACATGAAAAATTTTAAAATTTTAAAATTTTAAAGTCCAAAAAGATTTTTGTTTTATTTTTGGGGAGGCTTCGTATTATTCTGATTAGCTTAAATCCCCTGTGCTTTGACTATTAGCTTATATGTAGGTGTGATGTGCATGATAGGTCACTGTCCTCAGTGTGTCATTCTAAGCCTTAATTCTAATCCCAATTGTTCATTATTGATGTGTAATCCAATCCTTATACCATCATCATTATCTGAAGGTCTTAGTCTTCCATGATTGGCTTTCCCACTTGTCTTTGACACAATTACTTTTGTTTTTGTTTACTTTCCAAGGAAAAAATAACATAACAAAAAAATTAAAAAAAGGAAAAAAAAATGAAACAAAACAAAGAAAAGGAAAAAAAAATGAAATTTGGAATGACAAGCATCCCTTTGAGACATGCACTATTGGGTGTTACCCTTTGAGGCAGTACTGCTACTGGGAAAGCTTGCTTCCTATGTTAATAAGTCAATAATGAAGTTTGTGTCAGTCAAGTGGGATTGAGTTTGATTCTGGTAAGCCTAAGCCCTAGGATGATGATGCACTTGCACACAAGCACTAAGATGGATTCAAAGTCTTAATGTATAGTGGGGTGAAAAGTTAGTGCTTTGATGTCATCCATGGGATAGAGAGCCTTGATGAGTAGATTCTGTTTATATGCAGATCAACATCTTTGCTACATAGGTGGTTTGGTTACTTAGAATGTGCATAGTCTTCTCCCTTTTATATTTATGTTTGTAAATCCAAATTGTTTTTATGTTTCTGTCTCCTCCTTCAATCACCATCCTTAATTATCCCATCACCACTTCCATACGTTACTCTTCATTATGATCATTAATTTGGCTATTGAAGGTTCAGTTTTGGGGGGAGGCTGGCTTGATAAACAAATAAGGAGTAAAGAGTAGAGGCAGCGAGTCATTGGTGTTTTCTTCTTCTTTTAATTAGCGATTTTGATTTTGTTTTCAGTTTTCAAATTTAGGTGCTAGTTTCACAACTAATGTAACTTGAATTTTGAGTTTGTGTACTGATTGGAGCTCAGAAGTTTAGTTTCGAGATTTCAAACTTGAGAGTCTTGTTCCATATTTCGAGTTCTAAGAATTCCCTACGTTGGATTTATATGCTCTGTTTCAATTCGAGTCAAGGTATGAGTTCATTCAATTAGAGAAGAATATGGGTACTGGAAGTGAGTTTGTGGGTAAGCAAATTTAGTAGTGAAGTGCTCAACTCCACTTAATCCTGTTTTGTTAATTTGATTTGGCATCCAATTTTATTGTTCCTATTGCTAATTGGATTCTTGTGCCATGCTTTGAATCTGAATATAATGTTTGAATGTTGATTTTTAGTTTTTTTTTTTTAAGCTAATTGTGAGGGAGTAAAGTTAGGCAAATCACATAGTTAAACATAAATAATTAATCACTTTTGTTAGCTTAGTTAAAAAAAGTTATTCTAGAATTCTTAGTGATCTAATTGTTTACTTTGATTCAGAATTTTTGGTAATCTAGTTGTTTTGTTTTGGGTAATTAGGTTGGAATACTTCTAGTTTCAATTATAAAGTTTGGTAATCAATCTCACGATTATCCCTAAGGACAACATTCGTAATTCCTACAACGATAACCGTATACTTGCAAATTTTACAACAACCACCACCCCCGCTTGAAGTGCGCCATGCCCTCGTTATGTATCAATAACGAACAGATTTATGAGTCCTCTTTACCGGCAGTCCATCCCAGTATCTTTGCCCCGCAAGGTTACTGCCCAAGGCTCACCTATCACCTGGCACAGCTCACAGTTACGGGTCGGTTCTTATACCAGCTGTCACGCTTCGAGCCTTCTTGGGTGGCAGACAATTACTAGGAATGGTTTTAAAGGATCGACGAATGGCCCCAAAAATCACCATAAGCCTTTTGGGCATGCTTCGTCCTTAATCACACGCTTCCTGAAAAACTTCCTAGGAGGTCATCCATGCTAAGATTGCTCCACAGCAAACACGCTCAAATGTGGAGTTCTCAAGAGTGGGCTTCCCAAAACGAAAGGTGCACCTTTGATGATATAATTAGTCACTTTAATCCTTTTAAGCCACATTTGGGGTATTACAATCATCCCCACTTGAATTGCACAACGTCCCCGTTCTGCCTCACTAACCGACCGACTTATGCGTCTTTTTGACCGATGGCCGATCCCAGTATCTTCGCCTCGCTAGGTGACTGCCCAATGCTCTCCTGTCCACTGGCGCAGCTCACAGTCGCGGGTCGGCTCTGGTACCATCTGTAATGCCCCGACCCTCTCCCGGACCGCGGACAATTACCACGAATGACTTCAAGGATCATCGGCTAGTACCACAAATTACCACAAGTCTTTCCAACATGCTTCGTCCTCGCTCACACGCTGCCTAGGGAACTTCCTAGTATGTCACCCATCGTAAGATTGCTCCACAGCAAGCACTCTTAACTGTCAAGATTTTGATTCCCATTTCAATAGTCATTTTAAGGCCCAAGATCAACGCCTGATACTCAGCTATGTTATTTGAACACAATTAAGTTAGCACAAATGAATAGGTGATGACATGCTTTTCAAGGGACATAAACACCACACCTACACCAGCCCTAGCATTTCTTGCAGCTCTGGCGAAGTACATTTCCTAGGGTGAGAGCATATCGACAAAGAACATATCCTTACCTAGTAAGTCATCATTTAGCTCCCACTCATCACGAATTGAGTGATTTGCTAATAAACCCGTTAGTGCTTGCCCCTTGATCGCCCTTTGTGGCGCATAGACAAGATCGTGCTACCTCAAGTCTTAGCCTACTTCGCAAGTCGCCCCTTAAGAACTGGTCTTGACAAGATGTACTTGATGAGACCAACTTTAGACACCGCTTGCACTGTATACGCCTGCATGTAATGCCTTTGTTTTTTAATGGAAAATACAAGTGATAAGCATGCCTTTTCTATAGGACAACACTTTAATTCAGCCCCAACCAACATACAACCTAAGTCATACAAAGCCACTTCTTTTCCTTCCTCATTCTTTTGCGCACTTAATGCTCTCAATGATCATTCTTGAGCAACAATGTAAAGTGTAAGAGGCTTACCAAGAATTGGTGCTTCCAACACTAGAAACAAGTACTTCTTAATTTTCTTGAAAGCTTTGCGGCACAACTCATCCCATTTAAAAGGCGCTTTTTTCATGCGGTGGCTAAAGGGATGGCAACAGCTAGTGAGATTTGATATGAGCCTTTGAATATATGCTAAGCAACCTTAAAGACCACGAAGCTCTTTGAGATTCTTAGGCTAAGGCATCTCTGGGATTGTTTGATTTTGGACTGATCAATCTCTATCCCCCTATGAAGAGTGACGAAACCGGAGAACTTTTAAGATGTGACACCAAATGCACACATGAGTGGCTTCATCTTCCACTGACACTTCGGCAGTCATTCGAAGACCCTACGAAGATCTTAAATGTGGTCTAACCTCCTTTTGGATTTAACCAATAAATCATCGACGCAACACTCAACTGTCTTGTAGAGCATATCATCAAAAATATTTTGAATTGCCCTTTGATTTGTTACCCCACATTCTTTAGACTGAAGGCACTACTTTATAGTAAAATATGCCTTTTGGTTTGCGAAAGGCCGTGACCTCCTAATCTTCTGGTGTCACTTAGATTTGATTATACCCCGCAGTACAATCCATGAACGATAAGATCTTGTCTCCCATAGTTGAATCAATCATGAACTCTGTGACAGGCAGTGGGAAGTCATATTTCAGACATGCGTCATTGAGATCCTGGAAGTCTACACAGATACAAAGTTAGTCATTTTCTTCCTTATAGGGACAACATTCACGGTCTAGGTTGGATACCTAACCTCATGAGCGAACCCCGCTTCTATGGGTTTATTGACTTCTTTTTCAACTTTAGGTACCAACCCTAGATGAAAACACCATTCGGGCTGCTTTTTCGGAGAAACACCCATTTTGATAGATAGGCGATGGATTTCAACTTTGGGATCAAGCTCCGACATTTCTGTGTAACGCCATGCAAACAACATCCTTGTACTCCGGGAGGAGATCGAAGTACTCTTTTTCCTGCTCTGGTGTAAGTAATGAAATTCCATAGATAGGGTGAGATTCCTCAACAGTTTTAGATCATTGAATATAGCTTACCCCTCATCCTAAAGGTCTAAGGAGTATCTGCAAGCTCTATCTCTGAATCTAAATCTTCGTATTCTAGAACTGTGATTTGATGAGAAAAAGTCACCTCTTCTTGCTCTTTCCTTGTTAGAATCCAAGTTACTTTGCTGACCAACGAAGATCACAATGGGCCTTTTCACTCGTAATGAACCTTCTGTCTGGACTTTTAAGATTGAAAATCGCTTCATTCGTGAAGGGATAGGACTTTTTACCTCATTTATATCACTCAGATGATTGAATACTGAACTTTTAAGCCCCTGGGATGTTGGCCCTGAGGGCTGTGTTCCTTCCTTGATCCAATAGAACACTGAGGCTTTAGTCGTGCCCCAATTCTGGTAAAGACATATGGACATCTCTTTAAAGTGGATGGTTCACTCGCCAATGCCGATAAGTAGAGCGTGCCAAAAATTTATAAACACAAATTTCGGGCCTAAAATAGAGTAGAGGAGAAAGTAAGTTACAAATTGAATTTTTGTATTGATATAATATATGAGCATCTTGTATGGGCGGACAAAAAATCAAGCGTCATTTGGTTTTGGGTAGATCAACCCGCACATTGAAAGAAAGTCAATAGCGAGTCAGCCATTTATGGGGCAACCCGTCTAGAGCATTTTAATGCGTTGTGACAGGTTGACCACTACTAGCCTATTTAATAATTCAATATTTTTATTAACTAACCTACCGATGTCCAATCAAGTAAAATGTTATTAATGGGTCGACCCCAATATGAACACGGCTAGCCGTTTTCCTATCACTATCGTCATAGTTCAAGACTAGTTAGAACGAAAATCAAATAAAATGGAATAAAAGAAGCACAAGATATTATCTTGCAGTTTTAACATCAAAATTTTAAATTATTACAAATTAACTAATTTAAAAAATAATTAGACATATTTGTTTAACTAAGTACATAATGGTATGACTTGCATATCTTTAATACTTGTCTTCTTTTAAATAAGTTTTTTGAAAAGATAAGACAGCTATTTCATGCAATTTTATACCCATTTTTAATGTTTTTTCATTTAAAAGTTGTGTACGATATTATTTTTAGATAATAGAGAAGAAAAAAAATAAGGTCTTTATTGCTTAATTTGTAAATAGATACAATAGTTATAAAATGTCTTTTTAAACTATTCGACAAAAATGACTAACCATTATTATTAAGAGAGATAAATTAGAGCAAAATCAAAAACTAAGGATATAATGTTCGGGTCAAGCAGGCAGGTGTGGGTTCGGATTTGGGTCGGGTTTAACCCGCTAATTTGTGGGTTTTTTGGGTTTGCTTTATTTTGGGTTCGGGTTGAGAAAATCGTGTTCAAAACCCAAAATTTTCGGGCGGGTTCGAGTCAGGTTTACAGGTCGGGTCAATTTTTGCCAGGTCCAACATAAACAATAGACTGCTTTATTTTACAAATCTAACACTTGTCAAAATAGTATAATAATGAATCAACCACTTTTCAAAGCCTTTTAATGATGATAAGACTAGTCATCATTATTTAGATTTTGCATGTCTTCATCTCCAATTATATCTTCCATACCATCATTATGTGGATAATTATCAAAATCTTCATCAAATTGAACATGCTTTGGGTCCCATTTCTCAAATAATTCAAGAAGATGTTTCTTTTCTTTTTCTGATAAGAATTTTCCAGCTCTAGCATCGAAGAGATAATCAAAGATATTTTCTGAAACCGCTCCTTCCACCTGCATGAATTCTTTAAACTCATTGTCATAGGTGAAAGTAGTATTTCCACAATGCATTAGCATTTTTTCTTGTTCAATTAATGCCCAACTTTGATGATAAATGTTGTAAAAATCAATGGCTCTTACTAAAATAGGATTAGTGACTAATTCTCTTCGATCTGGAGATCATTCTTGTTGTTGATCATAGATATCATCATAATCAAAAATCGTTGATCATACTTGATTAGTGCACAATGTACCACCACATATAGGCATCAATTGTGTGGAATTTTTGTTGGACCATCAGGAGATGTTAGAATCCAACGGATCCTTCTGAACATGCATTGTTGGAACTTGGTTAATTTTGAGAAAAATGGGAACTTTGGATCTGGAAATTCCATAAAGTAAACCATCAGCCCGTACTCCTAGGCTTTAATGACGGGGGTCATTTGGAGAGATTGAATTTGCTGGGAAACTAACACCAGTAATTCCAGACTTATCGGGAAAGTAGATCGTTGCACTTCAAGACTCCCAAATATCATAGGAATAATTATGATAATAGTCAATGCAAGCCGCATACCACTGATTGAACCATTTTTCTTTAACATGAGGACTTATTTTTTCTTAGATATCTTAAGGACATCTTAGGTAATTAACTTGTATCTCTAGGAGGAAAAATCTTTGGGTTATTAGGTAGGCAAAAGATAACAGATCAAAATATGACCTACTTTTTGCACGAAATTCCAAATTATCAATGAGGACTTTACTAGAAGGAGAAACCCATTCTAGTAGTAATAGCATTTCATTATGGATTTCCTCCTTTTCTAACAAGAGTTCTGCTCTAATGATCACTAAATGAGTTCTCGAATTAAAATGTCCGCCAGAAAGTTTTTGAATCCCTGTATATGTTCAACAGAGAAGGAAAACTGGTTAAGCCATACTTGCTAACGTAGGAATTGCCCTTGCACTTGCATATTTGATAAATTCTTTTTCATAAAATCAAGTATTCCTTTGTAATCAGTTTGAATAAGAAAAGGTTTTGGGGCTACAAAGATTAAGAACTTCTCAATTCTACTTCTGACTGCAAGGATTTCTTTTTCCATCTTGGGATAGTTGCAATATGCCTTATTAAAACTTCTATTGCAATATTTCCAGAATTTTTCGCCTTCTTTGATTTTGAGTATTGCGCTCCAGTGCTCATTACTGGCATCTGTCTGAACAACTAAATCATCTCTTTCATTAGGCAAATTAACAATAGGAAGATTTTTACACATACTTTTGAGGTTTTGAATACTCTTTGAATCACTAGGAGTCCTGCTGAGCGATTTTTGAGGGGGTGAAAAATTAAATTAAAGAAAAGAAACCTCAAATACTCGATTGTCAGTCGTAGTACTTAAGGGTCGGTCCAGAGGGAAGACATGAGATTTATGGTCATTTAAAGTGATTAAACTAACTAACTAACCTAAGTGATATTATTTAAGGCAATCTAATAACCTAATTCAACTAAACGATCATCAAACTTTCAATTGAACAAAGTAAGCGATTTAAATTAATTTACTTACACGAATTAAACCTAAGCCCTCAACTAAACGAAACACAAGCGTGTAAATGAACTAAACTTAGCATTCCACCAAAATGAATCAAGCAACCTTATTATTATCAAACTACCAAATCTGAGAGCGATTCACCACACAGCTAGCATCAACCACCCTAATTCGAACCAATTCAATCAAAAGCAATAACTTAACTAAGCAAACTAATCAAACCCAGCAGCAACATCCTATCCTTACCAATGTAAAATCGAAGCAACAGAACTGAAACAGAACATCAAACTAAAACAGCAGCATTCAACCAACTAAGAGTGAATCAAGCAATATGACATTAGACCAAGAACCAATTCCAACATTCAAAACAACATATTCGAAACATCTTCAAACAGAAACATTCAACAGTAGGTTGTAGCGAAACTTAGTGTCAAACCGACCATGAATCGAGAAGCAGCGGGGGAGGGGGATTCAGCAGAAACTGAACATATTGAGAGCAAAGCACAAAAAAGCATAATTGAAAACTGTATTAGGGGAATCGAAAGCAAACCAAAGGCAGGAGGAAATCGAACCAGAGCAGGCGAGGAGAAGAACTCAAACCACCACCACGGCTCTGCCATGGTGAATTCGAAGACCAACAGAGAACATGAACAGGGGAAGGGGAATTCGAAGGGAAAGCAACGAAATAACCCAAAAATTCTTGCAATTACAACTGGAATCCGAGAATACCATTCGATAGCAACAATTCCAACCTAGCTACATGAATTCAAATACCCAAAAAACAATCGAAATTTGGAACTCAAATTCGAAACCCTAACTCGAAAACTTAATCTGAAAACCAAATACGAAACTGAAAAGAAAAGCGAAATTAAACTAAATCTAAACCTAAAAACGGAATTTAAACCTAATCCTACTCCTAAAATCTACCTAAAAATACCTAAAACTCGAACCTCCTTCAATGGCGTCTCTGCAACGCTTAAATACCCGAACTCCTTCAACCTTGCCCCTTCGATGCACGCTAGCTGGACGATGGAGATGAAGCCAAGTGGTGGGTGTGTTGGCGTTGGCAGGACGAATTGTTGTGGTGGAACTAGTGTAGAGAGAGGGTGGAAACTGTGGGTTGGGGATGGTTTCTAGTTTGGGGGGTAAAACCGTGGGTTTGGGATGGTTTCTAGTTTCGGGAAGGGGATGTGCTGGAAGAGAGAGAGAGAGATGACGAGGTAGAGAGAGAGGGGAGCGAGATTGGAGATGGAGGGTCGATGAGGATGAGGACGATGGAGAAGTAGGGGTTTGGGGGTCGAGAGTTCTGCAGACGCAAAGAGGAAAGAGAAGGCAGACACGCGAAGGGGAGGGGATTTTACTGAACCGGTTCAGCTGAACCGGCCGGTCCGGTTTTGCTGGACCGGTTTGATTTTTTTCTTTTTCTTTTGCTGCCTAGACCGGTTTTCTTGGAATTTTGGACCGATTTTTGAATTCCCGTCATTTTCCCCATTTTTCTCGCATTTTTCTGCCATTTTCAGCCCTTTTTCCACATTTATGAGAAACCTGCAAAATAAAATAAAATCAATTAAAAATCTAAAAAATATTATTAAAACAAGCATAAAACCGGTGAAAAAGTACCTTAAAAATAGATCATTTTTAGCTCAAACAAGTCCATGTACAAGCTGTGTCTTCCTTAAGTTTCTGTTGTAATGGTTGTCTTAGTTTAGCTAAATCTTTAATGAAATTAGGAACATAGGTAAGGCACCCAAGGAACCTTCCTATTTGCTTCCTATCTTCAAATTTTTCAGGGAAATTCTCTATTTTTTTCAGAATATGCTTTGATAGGATGATTTGCCCGGTTTTTATCGCTAAGCCTAAGAACTCAATTTCTTATTTAGCATAAATGCACTTGTTTATACCAAGTTTGACACCATGATCAATGCATCTTTGGGTGAAAGCTAAGACATCATTTGTGTGCTATTCTATAGTTTTGGAAAGAACAAGGATATCATTAATGTAAATTAGACAACAGTAATTAAGATCTTTGAAGATGTTATCCATTCTTCTTTGAAATATTTGATGTGCATTTTTAAGACCAAATAGCATTACTATCCATTCATAATGTCCTTGTGGGGCACTAAATGCAGTTAAAGAAATACTTTCCTCATCCATTTTTATCTGCCAATAACCGCTTTTGCAATCCATTTTTAAGAACCAAGAGGTGCCTTGAATTCTATTGAAATGGGTTGTCTTTGTTAGGAATGTACTAACCATCAAAGACAGTATTATCATTAAACTTTTTTGTAATTGATTACTATTCTTACTTTTCCTCTCTTTTCTTCAGCATGATTTCTAACCAAGAAAGCGGAGCTGGTGTGAGGACTCTTTCTATTTCTGATTAATCATTTATCCAGAAGTTCTTTGATTTGTTTATCAAATTCCTAGATATCCTGGTGTGTATACACCATTTGTTTGACTCGATTAATAGTATTGGGATTTAACAAAGTAATTTTTGCAAATGTCTTATCTTTATCCAAAAACTTTAGATGATTATCATAGTAAAGTTCTTTGTATAATTATTCTTGTTGTTCAACAATATGTTCTTTAATAGATAACTCAAGCTGTGAGATTGTCAGTGCTATCTCCATTGTGCATGCATTACCTTTTCACCACGCTAGCTTCGTGTAAATTCAATTTTTTGATGACTGTAAGCCTTGCTCAATTTTTCAATAGGAACTGAGTGACCATTGATTGTAAATATTATTTAATTTATGGTATGTGTGCATGGAGAATATAATATCTGAAAATTATTTCCAATAATCATATCATGAGAAGGTTGATCAGTAGCACATAGAACTGGTATAATGTTTTAGACTCCTCCTAATTCTATAGATAGCCTTTCTACAGCTTCATTATGACTCATAATGCTATTATCGGCTATCTTCACTTAGAAAGGATTTTTAGCTCTTTTCTACACAAACTCTGAAAATAATGATTTTTTTTCAAAGCATACAAAATAACCACTATCTATGTAGGCACGCAACTCATATTTATTATATTCCTCTAAGCATACATTTATTGGGATATAGATACTATTAGGATTTGTGGTGGTGACTTCATAGTATATCTCCGTAGCCATATTTTTAACTAATTCATCCTCATAAATTGGATCACTAATAGTTCTTATTTTGTACCCAATGACTTTCCTATCCAGAGTCATACTTCTGTCTACACTATCTCTTATGAGTTTAAAACTCATTCAACTCATTTCACTGGTCATACTAATTGTATCATCTTCTTTAAGCTCTTCTTTAGCTGAAGAAGATCCTTCTTCCCATTCTGATCTTGCACTCATACTTCTTAATAGTTGGGGTTTGATGGTGATTTTACCATTCTCATTAATTTTTATCACACTTTTCTTATTGATTTTTGTAGGGTTGGCAAAACTAGATATCTATGACCAGTCAATTTTTATCTCCTATGGATTGAATTTAATCATTTGGATCTTTTGCATAGGGGTAGGACTTTTAAATTTTTCTGCCTCTATCATTGTGTCCTTATTCTTTGGATCTATGGTATTATCTAATTTGTAGATGGTTTTACAAAATATCCTTAATGGATATCCTCCTCTTTTCATATCCATCCCAACTGTTTTTATCTTAAGGGATAAGAAGTTTTTGGCAAATTCGTCTTTTAAGCTCACATAATATCTAGGTTGACAATCGAATCCTACCGATCCATTACATAAATTAGTCTTAATCCCAACAGTTTTTATCTTAAGGGATAAGAAATTTTTGCAAAATATCCTTAATGGATATTCTGCTCTTTGATTGTTGAATTTGGTATACCTAATATCATAGAGTAAAGCATAAAGATCAATACCTTTGCCATAATACTGTAATGGAGTGATTTGAACTTGGACACTTCCAACATGGTTATACATATACTTTCTATCTTTGTTATACTTAAGGATATTTTCCCAATTAATAAGAAGAACTCCTACCACATCATACTTACAGTCTTTTATCTCTAAATCTCTTTCCATCATCTCGCATACATACTTACTCTTTAATTGAAAGATGTGTTTTTTATAGATCACATCTTTTTGAATTATGGGAAGGACCCAATCTCATTTGACTTCCTCGTCATCATTGTCTACAACAAACTCTTCTACTTAAAGATCACCAAGACTAATCGAGTTACTTTCCATCATATGACTTGTTTCTTCATAATCACTTTCTTCATATTCATTATCCAAGATAATATCAACAATTCCTTTGTTGTTATTTAGGGTTAGGTATAGTGCCTCATCTTCACTAAGCTCAACACAATCTAGGCTATCTAAGGTTTCAATAAACTTGTTATTCTTTCTATTTTTGCATTCATTAGTATAATGTCCTACTTCTCTGCATACTCGGCATTTGCAGTTGTTTTTCCTTGCAGGATAATAAGCTGCTTTCTTGAAAAATCTTCATTTTTTAGGACTTGGTTTGTTATAATATTTTCTTCTATATTTCTCTCCCCTTTGCTTATTAAAACTCTTTTTCTTATAAAATTTTCTTTGTCTTCTTCTTTCAGGTTCATTTCCCTATTGGTAAGGTGAATCCCAACAAGTTAGGAATTGTTTCTTAATTTTCTTTTGCTTTTGGAGATCAAGACATTGATCATTGACCCATTTTCGTAATTAAGAGATTCTTGAACCAAGCGTGTCAATGACATCCACTCTTTCAAGCCATGTAATATATTGTTCATTAATAATGAAATTTATAGGATATGGTAATTTGTTATAAAACATACCAAGATTGGTTTTATTGTGCTCAATTTTATAATAATATTGAGCAAATTCAGCAATATAATTTTTCAAATGTCTCATATCCCATAATTCTGTATTGTTAATCTTTCTCTTCCATTCTCTCGCCTTTTCTTCATAATCAAGTTTAGCTCCGATAAATTTAGTTTTGATTTCCTTGTATAAATTTTTGAGCACTGCAGTTAGTGTTTCCATCATTCTTAATGTGTTTTTACTGTCTTCATTTAATGAATCATATCAGTCAACTACAGCGCCAGAAAAACTATGTTCGATGTAATTTAGAAAATTTGCAGCAGTCCATGTAGTATTTAGCTTTAAGACACTAATCATGTCTCTTTTCCAATGTTCAAATATTTCTTCTCTATTATGAGCTCCATCTATGTTTAAGATGTATCTCGTCTGAGTAATTGGAGTAAGGTCAACTTCTTCAAAGGTTGTAGTTTTTCTTGGGATGTACTCGAATGAAAAATTGGTTGTACATCCTGCTGGAATGTACTTAGAGGTCTTATAAATGAGTATTTCTTCTAGAAGGTTCACCAAATTCTTCAGTTTTAGGAACAACATTATTAACCAAATGGGTCTCTATCTCACCTAAGTCGAGTTCTTCTCCAATTTCATTAATCTCATCTTCAATAGCCATTTTATCATATTTTTTATCCAACTTTCTTCTAATTTCTTCTAAAGGCAACACATTATGATCTTCTAGTTTCATAAGTTTATCTACTGATATATTTCTTCTTCTAATTAAACATTATTGGTCTCTTCATTATCGTTAGATAATACATCATGTTTACCACTAATTGCGCCCATAATTTTGTTTAATTCTTCTAAATTTTGTTCCTTTAAATTTTGTTCTTTCTTGAACATATTCTGTAGTTTTTCAAGAGTATACTGCTTATACTCCATCCTCTTCTCCTTTTTCTGCTTTTTCAGCTAATTTTTTCACCTGATTTTTTTCTTACTTCTTTTTGGAATTTTATATCATGCAAAGGAAAAAGATTTTTGGGTTTTCGGTTTTGGAAATGATATTTATGCTGAGATGGCGTACTAACATTGCAAGTAGATTTTCCACTATGCCTAGCTTTGTTAACTAGAGAAAGATGAATTATAGATAATTGCTTTTTAAGCTCCTTGACTTCAGCACTGATTTTAGCTAACTCTGCTTTTAATTTTTAAAATTATATCAGTGGTATAGTTTCCCGGTAAGTTAACAATGTGTGAGTAATTTGGTCCAAGGCAAGTAGGCGATGATTCAAGCATTAATCACAGTAATTAGCTTAATTAGTTATTAATTAGTTTAATTATCTCAATTATTTTTAGTCATTTGGCTCTGATACCAGTTAAAAGAGGACATCAGGTAGTACTTATAAGAAAAATTACACATGCACAAATTTTAAATTTTTGAAAGCAAGTTTTTAAAGATTTAGGCTAAAATGCAAATATGCAAAGTTTAAGGAAGTACTTTCCACAGAATATTGAGCCTTTTAAATAAATTCTAATAATATGGTCCCCTAGTTATAATTTCCAGACAAAGTAGGATATCTGGCTGTTAAATGCAGCACTTAACTTTGTTAAATTAAAAAATAACTAAGGTAATTAACATGCATTATATTCAAGCTATTACATACACAATTTGTGTTTTTTTCCAAAAAATCTCATCCTTATTATTAGAAGATATTATAAGGTAATTTATTATATTTTGATAATACATGATACTAAAAATCATGCATTATAACTTTTAATCAAAAAAATCATATATTATTTCACATAGAGTCTAACATTATATTACCCGAATAAATCAATCATATGAATAACTAACACATTAGAAGGATATTTATTGAGGTAAAAAAAAAAAAAAACCCTCAAAAACTATCCCATGCATGGCACAAGGAAAACCATGCTAGTTTGGTATCAAATACTTGTGGGCTAGCAATACGTCTATCATACTCCTCGGAGCATATGCTCCAACAAGTTACATCATCAAATATATATTAAGAAAATAAATATATGAGAAATATATATATATATATACGTGGATAACGAGAGTATGTGCACCCGGGAGCACATAAGAAATTGCCGCGCTAGGGTCTCTCCTGTTTTAGTACACGGGTTGTGTGCCGATTTAATTAGCTGTTTGATAGATGACCGTTCATACATCTGACCAGCTGCCCTAACCACCGAAAATTGATCGAAATTTCAACATCTGACGTTGTCCGGCGGATCCTCTCGTCGGAACCTGGGCTTGAAGTCAAAAAAGCGCGTACTCGCATACATAACAAGCCCCATCAGGACAATTACCTTTGATTTCAATTTGCCGGCTTGAAGCTGAATTTCGTCATCCAAATGTTGGATCTCCTCTTGCAACTCGCTTATCGCTCAGGCTAAGTTTATCAAATATCATGGTGAGTTAAGAATGATCGAAAACAATCTCTCTCCTAATTGAATCAAGTAAGTTCAAACGCATGAATCGTCAAAGCTTTCTTGATCTCGTAGAGGAACGCAGTTTTTTCCTTGCGACTGTGTTTAATTAATTACCAAACTCCTTAATTCATTAATGTCTGCGGTAAGGCTATACTGTTTTTGAGGGAGAATCTCAAGCAGAGTGCGCAATTTTAGAGGCGATTTACAAAATCTTCTTCAGATCAAATGTCTTCGCATCAATGACCAAATTTATCTTCCATTGGAGCAATCTTCATATAATGCTTTGATTCTATGGAGAACTATGAAAAATATCCACAGTAGAGACGGAAGGGAAGGGAGACGGGGCGAGAGAGAGATGACGACTTTGAGTTACTGGAGAGGAATATGATGGAGATGATTCAGTGCTTAGGACGATTGAGGAGGATTTGTGCTTCAGGAGGAATGCGGTGGTAGGAGGAAGGAGGCCACAAAGGTGAGAGAATAGAAGCAACAGAGGTAAGGAGAGAGAGACGACATCAACAATGATCTCTGCGGTACCTTATTGCAAAACTCGTCAGAGATGCTGCCAGTCAAAACAAGGAATTGAGTCTCAATTTGGGTTGAATCATAGTTGAATCATTCAAGAATTGTAATAATTCTTTAATGCATTTAAATAATTTTATAGACTTGGCATGCGAAGAAATTCGGGTGCCTAAACGAGGTACTTTAGATAATCTCCGAAGTTGTTACTATAGAGATTCAGGAAGAAGAGAGGTGGGCAGGTTGATAACGAACCTTTGGTGTATTTGGTGGTGATAATTTTGATTGTAGTTTTAGGGTTCCTTCTTTTTGTTGAAAAATATGAGTTTGTAAATGGATAAAATTAGTTAAGATTAGTAGAAATCAATTGAAATAGGTTAAAGTGGGTATTTTTTGTTGAAGTGGGTTAAAATAGTTAAAGTGAGTTGAGGTGGGTTGATTTTTTTTTTTTTTTGGTATGATACGTAGAAATTAGTTAAAATAGTAGAAATTTGGTTGAAATTGGTTTAAGACTTGAAGTGTGTTGAAATTGATTGAAATGGGTATTTTTTTATTGAAGTTGGTAAAATAAGTTGATGTGGGTTGATGTGGATTAAAATTGGTTGAGATTGGTAAATTTGAATTTACGAACGAAAAGAACAGGGCCTTAGGGGCTGTTCTTTTCATTGGTCTTTTCTAATTTACGATTTTCAACCAACTTCAACCCATTTTAACCAACTTCAATCCATTTCAATAAAAAATATCAACTTCAACCCACTTCAACCAACTTTAACCCACTTCTTTTAAAATTTTATTCTCATTATTTTAACAATTTCAACCCATCATATAAAAATATAGCAACTTCAATGCACTTCAAGTCTTCAACCTACTTCAACCTGCTTCAATCCACCTCAACAAAAAATACCAAATTCAATCAACTTCAACCTATCTCAATCAACTTTACCATTTCACCACCCTCAATTTACCAATGGAAAGAAAAGACCCTAAGAGGCATTTAAAATAGTAGTGTCATGGTTCATAGTTCATGTATGCGTATCAGGTACAACCATACCACGGAAGTTACAAATGTGACATTGTTTCTATTCAAGTACAAAAGATAATGGTTATATGTGGCAAATAGTTGTTGACTGTTGGTACAAGATGTTAGTTGTTTGTTATTTATATAAGTTATTTGAATCAATTGTTTATAGAAAAAATGTTGTGTAAAATTAGCTGAATCTAAACAAAAATGATATAATTTCATTTATGCCCATGTATGAAATTTACCACACAATGGAACATGATTCTTGAATCATTGGTTATCTAATTTTTCTTTTCTGTAAGAATCAAAGTTATGCAATATGTAGATGTTGTAACCATGCCTTTATAGTGTTATTTACTGATATATTATTTTTATCTTTTTATTGAACTTTCTTCTCAATAAAAATTAAATTTTGTGTCAGATAAGACTACTTTTTGTACCCTTGACCTTAATAAATAATTTATTTATTTATTTTGTGTTTAAAATGAACTAAGATTTATGGGGCATTTAAAATATTTATTATGTAATATTCATTAACTTAAATTATTTGTTGAACTTTATTAATTATTAAAAACAAAAAATACACAATCTATTTAAGGTGAGGAAGAATCCCAAGAATAATGATTAAACTTAGTACGAATAACTTCATTTGAAATGTCCCTAAGATATTTGTATATGCAAAGTTCTTACTCTCCCCCCCCCCCCCCCCCCAAAGTTGTAAATATCTAAAATACATACAATCCTAAACATTTTCATTAAAACTAATGTTTCGTTTGGCAATCCACACTAATTACAATTAGAAATGAGCACCACGTTTGTTTACCAATAGTGATGCGAGTTGCACCCGAGTTCAAAAAATTCGCTCCGAACCTGCCCCATTATAATGGGTATGGGTACGAAAAATTGGGAAAAAATGGATATGGGGTGGGTATACTTAAAATGGGTATGGGTATGGGTACGGGTATAGGTATAGGCATTACCTGCCCCATACCCATACCCACCCCATACCCGAATTTTTTTGAGGGGTAAATACATTGTTGAGTAGAGTTTTGAGATTTGAATGTTGATAATTTATTTTTTTTAAAAAAAACTATGTACCGCAACCCATCCCTAACTATGCAATGCATCCATTTATGTCGCTCATTTACTATGTAGATATATAAAGTCACGTGACTCACAACTCACAAACATAAAATTCTAGCCTATTTGTTGTGTCCCTCACTCTCTCATTTCGATCATTTCTAGAATGCAATTTTTTATTTATGAGCTAAGTATGAAATATTGAATCTAATGGGTATTGTATTTCTTTAGAATATCTTCCTAGTTGAATTTAGTTTTATGAATTTCTTTAAGAAAAAGAAATTATCGCATCCAATGGGTATTATATTATAATATATGTATATACCCGAATAAAATCCGAAATATCCGATGAGTATGGGTATGGGGATATATTTTAAAAACACGATGGGTATGGGTATAGGGATGACTTTTGAAAATGAGTATGGGTGCAGGTATAACTCCACCCGCCCCGTACTATCAATGACTTTTTTTTCATTAAAAAATAAAAGTGATGAAAATTGACATGACTTAAATTAACTTGGGGTCTTTTTACCATTTACCAAATAAAGTCCAAACAGCAATTCCAAAAAGCTACCTGGTTTAGCTTTTTAGAAAATAGTTTTTTGGGACCAAACTGCTATTGTTAAAAAGTTGTTAACCAAACACTTGGAATAGCTGCTTGACTTGCCAAATTATGCTCAAACAACTATTTTCACCCAAAAGCTACCCAAAAAGCTATCTATCAAATACCCAACATAGAATATTTTTGTCAATCTAATGCCATGTAAATTTAGATGGATGTTAGTCTGTATTGCTCTGTTCAACGTTGTTAGTATAAACTAGTATGTTTTGTCCGTACACTGTACGAGAGAATTTTTGAATTTTTGTCTGTAGTGAACATATATACAAAATAATAAAGCATCTAATTTCATATAATGTACACAAAATATTAAGTTTTCTTTTTCAATGAATAACTTTGAACTTAAAGTACAGTTATCAGGTGGTACAAATATCAAAAAAATTTGAGAGTTTTTATGTATTAAAATAGATTATCATTAACTTAGTTGAATATGCATTAAAATAGATTTTCTATACTTAGGCAATATGATGCTAAGATCTTTATGATATCATGCACGATATTTTGGATAAAAATCTAATGCATGATTTTTCGGATAATGCATTATTAGAATATATTGAATTATCCTCTAATATTTTTCTAATAATAATGATCTATTTTTTTATAAAAAAAGGTGAAATATGTAAAAGTGGCATGTATCAAAAGATTAGGAAGTTTTGTTTTGTTATTTTTATACTCATACGATGCATGGAAAAGTTGAATCTTTCCTATTGTAATAACTAGATGTAAAACATATAGTGAATCATATTCGTAATTTATGCAATTTGTGAAAAACAATTATTTGAGTCACTATAAAAAAAATCACAATAGTGTTTTTTTTTTGTTGGTAAAGTTAAGTGGAAAACCCTTCTCCCAATATCATTTATGAATGTAAAAAAAAAATTCAATATATAATGTCTTAAACCAGTTGTGGATTTTCCACACTTTTTTAAAAATTGCTAAATACAATAGTTTTACAGAACGCATGAATTATTTATTATCAAGATAATATTTTTTTGTGGTAAAATTTCACAATTATACTACTACTACTACTACTACTACTACTACTACTACTACTACTACTACTACTACTACTACTACTACTACTACTACTACTAATAATAATAATAATAATAATAATAATAATAATAATAATAATAATAATAATAATAATAATAATAATAATAATAATAATAATAATAATAGTCATAGATAGCAGAAATTTTTTCTTATTTCTTAATAATTGTGTATTTATGGTAAGCAAGATTCATAAATATCATCATAATATATCTAATATCTCAAACCTTTCATATTTATAATAGTGAAGATAATTTATGACTCATTATTTTAATTAAAAATAATAATAAGCAAGATTCATAAATATCGTCATAATATATCTAATATCTCAAACCTTTCATATTTATAATAGTGAAGATAATTTATGACTTATTATTTTAATTAAAAATAATAATTTATTTGATTTGAAGTTAGGTTTTTGAATTAGGGTAAGAAAAGTCCAATCCTTTTAAAATCTGACAGGTGGCATACGTTTGCATTGAGAGGTTTAATCTTAATGTATGTGTATATATATGTGGACTTTTTTTTTATAGTAGTTAAAGAAAAAACTTTTTTTAGAATAATTAATTACTTATTTCAGGCCTAAAATTTAAAATTGCAAACCTGAGGCCGCGGTATATGAAACAAGTAGTCACCGTAGTCAAAGCTTTGGATTAGGGACGTTTAGACAACGTTGCCGCGGAACTGACCTGCCCAATACCGCATGGGCTTAGGTGCAAGTGTTGGTGTTTTGGATCAAATCTAAATTCTTTCTCCGAAAAGATGAGGTTCATGCAATTACTTTGGTCCAACGCTGGGCCCGAATCGCTGCATAATTTTTCTTTTTTTACATATAGCTTATAACAATGACTAACTGAGTTGCAATTTTGCTCCTGCCTACCCTGCCCGTGACTGCTACTAGGTCATTGATTCCGGTATGAATCCTGTTATGCTCCAATCAAATCATATTCCGAGTCAATGATATTTGATTTAGATTGATTTCCATTTAATTTTTGTTTGCTGTTTGAATTAGAGAGTATTAAAAATATAAACGTCTTGAGCGTTTATATAAATTTTAGTTATGCTACGCATTGTTAATGGGCTATAAATTGAAACCTTATTGAACTTGTATACATTTCTTAGTTGATTGAAGCATGTCATTGCTCGTCATGTCATTGTTGTTAGGACATATTTCCTTCAGAAAGGATGCAATACCATCAACCGCTCGATGGGGCAGGATAAATTGACATTTTAGATTGATAAGAACTGAAATAGCTTTCAATAGTGACATTTCACATCCCTCATATTGTGGTCTCTCTACTGCCTTAAGGAGTTCAAGGAATTTTTTTGCCTCTGGGATTGGTTCTTGCTCCTCAAGGTGTGTTGTCTCCTGCAATAACATGGATGTCATAGGTGCATAGGGATCCATCACCATATCTCTCATAGGGTTTTATATTACTTCTTCATTAGATGAAGAAGTCACTGCTTTTCCTCTTCAAGAAATGATTCTCCATGATGCATCCACCTGTAATAGTTTGCACAAAACCCCTGCTGCTAGTACAAATGCAATTTTACAGTGTCTACATCAAGGTATGGTACATTATGACATTTTATGCAAGGGCACTTCAACTTATGGTACCTGTGGAACTCTTCTTGTGCACAAGAAAATTTAATAAACTCATCAACCTTCTCAACGAAGACCTTACTTAGATACTTCCCATCGATTCTATTGTACATCCACTCTCGGCTTGGATCCATTGTATCGCAATGAACTATATATAACTAACCAATCTTGTTAATAGTATTTGGTGCTATGCATCGACAGCAGGTAGAAACAAAATAAACCACTTGTCTAATTAAGGCAGGATAAAACAACAAATTACAGAGAGTTGACTCATTTTTACTTTGAAGGTCTTAAAAAGTAGCGTATAGAATTCCGCAAAAATCAAGTAGCAAATAGAGCTAGATTACACTTAATCAAACGTCGATCGATATCCAAAGCAAATTGTAAACATTGCTCTCACATAGTTCCAAAATCAAGCGCACATCTATTTTAATTGTTAATAATTACAAGATCTCAATGTATATATAATACAAATCTTCATTCATGAAATTGAATCAATAAATTGCCAGAAAAAAAAAGAATGTTTTTATGGTAGCATGCTAAATTTTTATGAAAACTTGCAACATTAGCAGTACTAAACTTTTATCCCTTTAGATTTTTTTTTGGTGTATGGATCCCTTTAGATATGTATTAGCCTTTCTTTGATTAAAAAAAAAAGGTTCTTTAGAATTTAGTGCCAAGCAGTAGAGGTAGAAATTCTAGTAAGAGTATATTTTCAAATCAAACTAAAATTGTTATAACCAAATTATTAGTGGTATTAGTGGATAAGATTTTTCAGAAGGATTTAGATTTAATTCTAATAAGAATGAGCAATATATTAATATAACTGCAAGAAATCAAAAATCAAATTATCCCTTAAGCAAAGTATGGAGCCAAATTATCTTCCCATGAAGAGTGTGCACTGACTCATTACCAAGCTACTTGAAGCATAAAGCCAATGCAACAACAACACACGCATTATATACAAAGTAAAGCGAGTATTGCTTTAGGATTTCGAAGATAGAGTATATGGGGCATTGCATATCTATTAATGAATTAGAAATTGATTCTAAAAAGATTGAAGGCATTTCAGTCACTTCCCTTCCCACAATATGGCAAGGCCTACCCCTGAAATCCATGATATATTTACTCAATCAAGAAAGACTTTTAATTTGTTAAAAGAGGCTATTTAATTTGTTAAACTTATCTCGTAAGCAAGCCTAGCATTCAAACCCAACTTTATGAAAATACTACAAAACATTATGCAACATAAACAACAACAGACCCCAGTGAGAGACAAGTAACTGCAATGGGTGCATTCCTCTTCAATAACATGATCTTTCGGAAGAGAAATTGCACTTAAAATGCTAAAATCAAAACGACCATAATTATGATCTGAAATTCCCTGATATCAACAAAGAAAGCATCAACAAACTCAAAATTTTCAACTATATACAAAAACTAAAATGAGTAATCAGCACATTGGGTAGTGAAGTGTTCACAGAAGCTAAATACCTCTCTTTCATGGGTTGTCGAAAATGGAAAGGAAAGAAAATGGCAAGTAACCAACAAACTCAAAATTTTCAACTCTATACGTGACAAACAAAGGTCACACAACTCCATTACACCACAATTAAACACCCAATTAATCCAAGGATAGAACCAGAAAATGGCAAGGACAAAGGTTCCCGAAATGAAGCCAAACACATACAATTGCTTATAATTAAAGAATGCTCAGAGTACTTGCCTCACACTAGCGGATTTTCAAGCAGGTAGTTGGAAAACACCAACTCGTGGCCACGCAATGACGAATCTAAAAACCCTAATCTGCAACGCATAGTGAGAGAACACGACATTGATGGCATCAATAAGAGATTCAAGCATAGAGAATAGATGAAATTGATGCTCAGAACACCTACCTGGCTGCCAGATTTCGAGCTTGGGTCATTGGCAACTTGAGGTCAACTATGGAGCACCGGGGAACTGTGGTTTGGGATAGATAATCGAGCGTGTGTGAGGAGGAGAGGAGTTAGAGACCAAAGTGATGAAGCCATTGGAAACTGGTTGAGACCGAATTTAGAGACCAAATTCGCTTTTGGTCTCTACGTGCAACTACGATGGAATTCAGTCTTTGAATTTTGTTCTCTAATCAGGTTGATTCTTATAGTGTACCAACAAATATGATAGATCTTGACAATTAAAATTTGATAGTGTAAAACTTTATATATCTATTTTCAGTTGATGACATTATAAATTTCGAATTTAGAACTTCTAGTTATAAAACCGTGGTCAAAATTCTCTTTCATTAACCAGCCAAAATGAATAAAGGAAGACAAAAAAGATAAATCAGACAGAAAAAGTATAAATTTGTTTTTTCAGCTTTTTTATCTTTTTGCTTTTCTGTTTTGACGGTTGGAAAGCCACCGCGTCTGACACGATCAACATCGAATTCAGCACTATTTATCATGTTTAATTATTCGGTTTAGAGAATCATTAAAGTTAATTAGTGTGCCTTCCTAAGCCAGAGAAAGCCAAAGGCCAAGGTGCACTGTAGGGGCCAATTTTGCTTTCAACTTAAGCTATAATCAAAACCATTCGCCGCATGAACCAATTGCTTAGCACATAAGTCATCATTTCAATTTCAATCACACCATATGGCAGATGTGAAAAACGGACATATATTATAATAAAATAACATAAGACGTTATTGGCCAAAACAAGGCTGTTACTCTCTTCCTTTCCATATATTTTGCCAAAATTAGTCAGACATAAAGTATGTTAATTCATTACTTTTCTTTTTAAAAATCATTGAATTATATGTAAATGTTCTTATTAATTAATATTTGTAAACTATAACGTCAAATCATTGCTTTTGAAAATTTTAAATTTATTAGAAAAAATATCATTGAATTATATGTACAACAACAACAACAACAACCTCCCAGTGTGGGTCCCGCTTTCGCGGGGTCTGGGGAGATCCAGCTGTAGGCAACCTTACCCCTACAGGTATTTCTACCTATAGAGAGGTTAATTCCATAAGACCCACAAAACAGTTTTGTAAAATGTTTATAGAGAAAGACGATTGCGAAAACCAATTCCGAGAAGGGAAAAGAGGAAGAGAAAAGGATCCGGAAAGCACAATAAAGAGTGGGCAAAAGGAGAGTGAGCAGAGACATACCTCAACAAATTAGGAGCGCTTGGTGTCGTCACATCCCAGAAAAGTACGACCTGCAGACAAAAGCACACCAAAAAGCACAAAGCCTAAGCTACCGAGCCTAAGCCACAGCCACCTACGGAGGTGGTCCCCTACAAACAGAGACCTTAATCCTGTCCCGCCACAGCCTCCTATCCTGAGCCATGTCCTCCGCCAGACCAACAACTCTCAAGTTCTCTTTAACCATTTCTTCTAGGCTCTTCTTCGGTCTACCCCTCCCTCTCTTACTACCGGGGGGGGTTGATCATCTCACACCTCCTCACTGGGGCAGCCACACTTCTCCTCTTCACGTGGCCGAACCATCTGAGCCTCGATTCTCTCAATTTCTCCTCTAGAGGGGCCACTTCAGCTAAACCCCTAATTACTCCATTCCTAATTCTGTCCAATCTCGTAAAACCACACATCCACCTGACCATTATCATCTCAGCTACCATCAACCTTTGGACCTGCGTCTTTTTAAGAGACCAACACTCCGATCCATAGAGAATAGCCGGTCTAACAACCATCCGATAGACTTTGCCTTTCAAACCCATTGAATTATATGTAAATGTTCTAATTAATATTTGTAAACTATAATGCTAAATCAATGCTTTTGAAGATTTTAAATTTATTATACTTTTCTCTTAACTGAATAGTCAAAATACATTATCATTTACCAATTTAGCAAATATTATGGGATAAAGTTAGTATTTCAAATAAGTCATTAAACATTCTATGTTTTACGTAATTGAGATTGAATCATTTTTGAAAATTAAGGTGTAAGTTAGGGCCAAAAAAATGACTGACATGCATGAGAGCAAAATATCAGGAATTCATGACACATACTTAAAATAATTTTGCATATAAACAACTGGTTGTGTAAAGAATTTCTTTTTCTATATATTAATCATACTGCACATTGTCTATATCCTTGAATTTGATCCATCTATATCACAATTATTAGCTCAACTATTAAAGTAGATAATGACTTGTGAAGCAGTGACAAGTCAAAATAATGAGAGCTGACAAAATAATGTAGGTTCTATGAGATGGTGCATTGCTAAACACCCATCCACCATCTCCACCTCCATAGTAGCCATTGCCTCCTCCACCACTGCGATAGATGCCGCCACTGCCACTAGACACACCACTGCCAACCGCCCCACTTTTGGACGCCGGATTTGCTATGCCCGCTTCTGTGCCGCTGTACAATCATATTGACAAAAGCTCTGTAAAATTGTCTCAAATAAATAGCTCCTTTTCTAAGTAATTACCAACACATTTTGTACTCAACTAAAGTATCTTGGTTGCATCTTTCACACGAAGTTTTGGGTAACCTAATGTGACATACCATGCATTTAGAAAGGAGGAAGAGCTTTGATATGTAGTGAAGTACTTATTTGACATGCACATAAGAGCACTCCAAATTTTTAACTTTTACAAAATCTCTTATTTAAAAGTATGAAACTGTGAGAACTATGAAGGCCCAGAAAATTCATTTAATAATGTATAAAGTAAAATAAAATATTAATTTTTATATTATTCATGAATATCTTTATGCAAATTCTAGCATCAGACTACTGACATTGTATATATCAATATTATCTTTATGCAGAATGACATGATATTAAAATCCATTACTACAAACATTTACAGAATGTTCTCATTCAATGTACACTTCATTAAAGTCTTCATCCAATAATACCCATATTGATTTGACACATGAAACTTTGATATCTACTCCTATTTTAGGCTCATAAAACTCAACCGTTAAATACCCAAGACTCAAAAGTTCTTCCCATACCATGCGTATCGTCGCCCGTATCACTTCAAAAAGCACTACCTTTAGATTTCTGACAAAAAAGATCATAAATTAAGCTTATTCTTTTCTTAACGGAAAAATAGAGTTTATATTCGTGTCAAAATTTTGCAGTCAGCTCCATAGATAAATGTATTATACATCAATACTATAAGAACACAATAATAGTAAAGAATTAGTGCATGAAAAATTCTGTTGGATGAGGACCTAGAAATATCAGAAATATCTGCGGAAAAGGAGTTCACATAATGAATAACCTTTGCAACATGGATGATGATGGCGGAATAACACTATAGTGCAGCAAATGAATGAGGAAAGTATAACAAGGAACTAAAGTTGGAAAGTACCCATTAGGAAGCAAGAGGCCAGCATTGAGAGTGAGTTGGTCAATATAAGCAGCAGATTTGGGCTCCACACTAGATGCCAGAGAATATTGAGCATTTACTCCATCCCCAGATGGTACAAAGAATGCTCCGTTCACCATTAGATCACCTTCTGTCCGCCAGTTCCAGCTCTGCCACTCTCTCCCATCTGGGTCCATCCGCCTTGTCACCTGGTTCGAAAAGAATGCATAAATGTGTTAATATAAGACCATAAAACCATAGCGCGTGTAACTTTTCAGGCAAAAATTCTCGATGACTTCTAATTACTTGGATGTTTCATTCATATGAAAGTATGCACCCATATTGGAAATTGAGTATGGATGCCTAACCTTTTTATTTTGGATTAGTATCACACCAATAAATTCTTAGAAAGTGATGAAGTAAGACACCTGAACGAACTCATGTTGAGACTTGACATTCCAACATGGATACAGTTGAGTTTGAGCAGCATTGTGAACGAACATGCATATTCAATCACTTTTCAGACCATGCATCACAAGAGTTTTATCATCATGGTTTCTTTACAACCAAGAAAGATACCTGCGTAAGCATATGATCTTCCATTAAATGAAGTGGCATCATATGCAATGCGATTGAATAGTCTTCATCAAAATCATTTGAAAGAAAGTGATAGGTTACTACTTCAATCCCTCAATCAAATGTGGAACAGAACAGACATCACAATCACAAGCAACACTTGTACAACTACTAGTAGCAGTGACTTGAACCAAGAGTTGCTAACTACCTCCTTGGTATTTGGGTTGTTTGGTGCGATATATCGATTCCCTTGGCTGTTGATAGTAGGACTAGAACTCCCTCCCACTGCGTATTGTCCCCAGCTAGTATAGTCATTGTTAACGATATGGAAATATCCAAATCGACATCTAGGCATCCTCTGTACCAATGCCTCCCCAAATCGATTGAATGCAACTGTCACCTGCATGCCTCTATCTGCAGTATAGTCATCACTGTGCCCTAACAACATCACCTTATCATGGTGGGAGAAGTAGCAGTTGGATATAGTGATGGCGGTAGATCCCACAGTACAATCAATCAAGCCATCAGCACAATTGGACAGCACACAATGGTCGACCCAAACATTGCTTGACGCGAATATATGTAGGCCATCTCCATCTGAATTGGCAGGGTAACAATCATGGATGTGGATATTGTGGATGATCACATTGGTCGCATGCTCTATTGAAATGCATCCACCACCTGTGATCTTAACATGAACGCCTCGCCCATCAATGGTCTTGAGGCTAGTCACCTTCAAGGGTCTCCTAAGCTTAATGCCCATGTCACTGGAGAATACAATCCACACTGGGCCAGGCTGGCTCACGGCATCTCTTAGGGTCCCAGGCTTGGGCTTGTCAGGGTCTGGGTCTGAGGAGTCAGTGACCAGATAATACGGTCCGCCTTTGCCTCCAAGTGCTTTGTAACCAAACCCAATTGCACAGTTAGCCAACTGCTGCCTGTCGTTAGCCCAATTAGGGTCACACCTCCAACAGTCATCTATTGGGTTACCAGTAACACAAGAAAACTGGTCCTTTGCTTGAGTTTCTAGGGTTTGCCTCCGGAAGAGAGAAGCATTGACTCTCCTACAAGAAAAGCACGGAACAACCCAAAACATTAGTGCAGCAGAGAATATCAGTAAATTAAAGAAGACTCATATTAAAAATTCATTAGGACCCACCGAAATTTAAGAATGTCCAGATGAAACTTTCACAGAATTGAAGTAATCTAATATTTCAACATGTAAAATTCACCACGACCCACTCGAAGTGAGAAAAGCCCAGATGAAACTTGACAAAAATGAAGTAATTGATGTAATAAAACTCCATAGTTTCGAATGTCTAGATGGAATAATCCTGAGAACAGAGAAAAACAGAGCCAGAACATTTCACTAAGTTTGTTCTGTTCATTGGCTGAAACAAACTTTAAATCAGAAACAAGGGCTCATTTTCTTTCACTTTGGGTAATCAGCAGCATCAGAAACAGGATTTTCTGTTTCATTCGGAGTACATTTAGATGTTCTTTGAGGAAATTTATCGTACACCTGGTAGTTGGCAAGGATCAAAAGATGAGGATCTTAATTTTCATTTTCCGAAGGATCTCTAAAGCAATGCAGGCTCTATTGTAAGACACTAATTGTTTTAACCCAAAAACACATTTAGTGAGAAGTATAACACACAACCCAGATGCAATTTCAAGTGATTGCCGACAAAAATGGGTGCTTTTTTTTATCTAACCTGTGAACTTCTCGAACAACATCTTCAGGATAGGGGTGTTGATGTAGGAGAGAGGCATTTAAAGCAGCCAAAACAAGAGAGGAAAAGCAGGAAAAAGAGAAAATGATAACAATGCACCCTCTCAGAATTAGCATCCTTAGCATTGAAGTCAAAAATTAAGGCTAATGTTGGGTGGCAAAAATTGCCTAAAATGCTGTAAATAGGACTAATTGTGTGACAAACAAAGGAGGAATACATAATACGATTATATACTAGCAAGTAAACCAGTCGTTAACCATCAATTGTGAATGGGAAAATGATTTTGCAAATATGGTTAACTTCATTTGCAGGTTTCAGAGCTCTCTGATTATTTGAACCTCAAGAAAGGAAGAACATTGAGAGAGAGAGAGAGAGAAGAGGAAGAAGAGGCAGAAAACAAAGAATCGCCCGCCATTGTAACCCTTTCCCGCTATTCTTCATCTCTCTCTCTCTCTCTCTCTATATATATATGTATATGTATGTATCTTCAGCTCTAGAAAAAAGAATATAACTTGGACGAAAGGAATGAGGGCATGAGGCTATTTTCCCCCTTTTTTTGGTGGAGAATGAGGCTATTTTTCCCATTTGCGTTGCCTTTCTTTCAGCTTTTCTGTTCTTTTTCCCTCTTCATTTAATATATAATGTAGTTTGGACAATAAGAATTTCTTAATGACTAAACCATATGCATATCTAGGTAGGTTAATTCTTATTAAAAAAAACCACGGCACATGATAGCTACTGACACACATGTTCGCATACTCCCCCCCCCCCCCACCCCCCAAATCAAGTTCAATTATAAATGTGAAAAGCGAAAATGACAAAGGATTATATTATTGCTTTGATTTTTGGGCCTCTGTTATAAAAGTCGAGCTATTGTTCATATATAAATGGGAAAAGCTTTTCTATTATAGATTTTCTTCATTTATAAAGCTTGAATCCAAGCCCTTTTGTAAAGAAAGATAAGTATCAAATTACTTGAACCAACCTCTGTTGATAAAGAATTATAAAATTGATCAGCTTTTATATAATCTCATGGTCTTCCATAAAGAAGGATGAACTAAAAAATCATAATGAAACTACATGGGAAAATATATATAATGGTGCTTTTGGTGCAATAGGTGCATGCTATCATTTCAAAGGCCATACAGAAGGGGAGTTACTTCTTTTTAATTTTTTGGAGTTTTTATTTTTTTTGGTTTTTCCAGGGTAAATCCTCAAGGGATCCGATGTTATTACTTCTTTGTATTTTTGCATTGTGCATTGGTATAAGCCAATTACACTATCTTCTGCAATGGTTCTTGCTCTAAGGAGGTTTATGATAAAGAACGGGATGTAGATAAGAGTTGACAACTTGAGATTGAGATTCATGATACAGAATAGGATGCAGAGCAGGGGCAGATCTTTATCGGGGCTAGAGCAAGCCTACACCCCCTCCCCTAAAACTTTTTTTGCCACTAGTATAGAAGTCAGATATAGGAACTTTGTGGCTACTTGTGGGGAGTTTGTTTTGCAAAGATTTTACATTCAGCTCAGACGTGCGTACATAACATTTAATTTAATTGAATATAACTTAGAAATTCAATTAGGGGTTACATCAAACATTCATATGACATATATTGTATGGTATAATCATATACAAATTGAAAAATCATAAGCACCCATCTCTCCAAGTTTTCAAGAAATCTTAACAAGTACCATACATAGTAGAGAGATCGAATGTTACATGATTTGTCATTTGTCGGAAATAAGTTATAAACCTTACTAACTCATTTATTATATTTGTTAACTTCTTGTACTTTTTGGATAAACAAAGTTCCATTATGAAGAGTTATAATAATTTTTGCAAATTATTGCTAGTTTTTATGAATGAATAAATCACATCTTTATCTTATAGTAGGTAAACTCCGGCTACTGTAAGATATTTGCAGGCTTGATAAAACTTATGTGAACAAAGATAAACTTTACCATGGGATCTCTCGATCTAGGGGAAAAAGGGGAAAGAAAGAACAAAGAATAAAGGATTGAGAGGAATTTCACAAGATTAGTTATATCCAAGTTGCAAAAATATTCCTCCCTTTTTGCTGCAACCTACTTTTGGGGTCTCTTTTGTCCACTACTATTCAAAGATTCTTTGTTGAGAGGATTTAGGAATCCCATTGAAGGCTTCAATTTCAAGTTCATCCTACACCTACAAGATAAAGCCTTCCTCTTTCTAAAAGTCTTAATCTATTTGATGCCCTCCTCTTTTCTGGGGTTGGATTATTAGAATCTTGTAATTGTAGGGGAGGTTATAATCTTGTAATCTATCCATTTAATAGTTGAAACTTGTAACTTCTTAAAAAGAATGTTGGTAGTAAAATTAATTTACCATCATTAATTAAAAAGTACCTAAAAACTTCTTAATTTTTGAATTAGTAGACTACATGAATAATATATCCCTCTCGCTACTAAAAATCCTAATTGATTTTTTCTCACTTATGGTGGAAAAAGTGGATTTGTGACACTTTCAAGAGCGAAAACTTTCCATATACAATGGTCCATTCCCTCATCCAATTAGTATGAACAATTTTGAACTCACATATATCATGTGATGATCAATAGAATTAGCTTAATTTAGTATTTAGTGGGGGATTAAAGAGGCATGCAGATATGGCAATTGGATTGATAATTCATCTAGTTGAGTTTGAAATAAATTTTATTTAGCCCAGTCTTTTAAATTTGAGTAAATTTAGATAGCATGTGGCATTATTTCATGTTGAAATATTTTTGAGGAAATGTGGGGAGAACTAGAGAGATGAAAATAGAAAGAAAGAAACTGGGAAGAATTTTGTTGTGTATTAGTGTAAAACATAGTACAAAAAGAATATATACAAGGTGAATTACAATAACTATCTAAGAGGGATCAATCAGGCCAAATTTGAAAGATAAATGATAATGTTGATGAGCAGCCAATGGCTTGGTGAAAGTGTCAGCAACCTACAAGTGAGATATGACATGAAGTGTATCCAAGAAAACTTCTTGTATCCTGTCGTTGATATAATGGCAATCAACATCAAGGTGTTCAGCACAATTATGGATATTTTGGGCAACTTTATTGTCACATGCAAGAGAAATTAGAAGTATGACAGGTACTTACGATTCCTTAAGCAAAGCTGCAAGCTAGACAAGTTCACTTGATGCTGCAGTGTTCAGCCTGAAACTATGCTATTTTTACACCCTTTATTATCTAATATTTGCTCAAAATAAATTATTAATTTAATATTTTAATATTAGTTTTATTTATTTTGTAGGAATTTAACACATTTGAAAGAATAGACAATATTGCTTGAAGAAAAAGAGAGAAAATTGAATCAAAATTGGATTGGGTCATAACAAGCAATTGGTTGAGACAAGAAGAAGAAAGAATCGGCCCAGCAGCAGCCAAAGCCCAGGCGCCTCCTCCTCCCTCTTTCTCTTCCCAACCAAGCCCAGCCCACACGCTCCCTCTTCTTTCTCTCTTGGACCGACCCGCTTCTTCCCACGGTTTAGCCCACCAGCCTTCTCCTTTTCCCCTCAATTCCCTCACTTAAGGAAGACATGTGCTATGCACATGACCTCCAGCCCCCCTCTTCATTTCCCCTTCTTCTTCCTCATTCATTCCCTCCTGCCCAGAACCCAAATAGAGAACGTACAAACACGTCCATGCCCCTCCATTCTCTTCCATCATAATCACACGTCCCTTCATCTTCTTCTTTTTTTCCAGTCCTAACTGAAGCTTTTCTCTCTCATGCTTCATTATCCGTCATTAACATCATCATTAATTGACGGTTATTGAGAGCAATCTGAAGGGGCGATGGAGCTGCGTTTTGGGCGAGCTTTTAACGGAGATTCGAAGGCAGAGAGCAGAAGTAGTTGAGAATAGCTAAGATTGTTCAATTTTTCGCTTCCCCTGTTTTTTTGGTCCTTCCAGATTCTTTTTCTTTAGCTTTCAAATTCATGTAATCAGATTTGGGTTTTGTTGATTTGAGTAGCAAGTATGATTTGGTTTTGATATTGAGCAACTTTCAAGTCGAATTCAAGGGCTATACCATTATTGGCTTCCTCTGTTTCAATTTGATTCAGCCTCCTCTGTTCAGTTTCGATTCACTACTTCTGTTTTCTCCTCTGTTTCGATTCAGCCAGGGAGAAGAAGATTTCAAAGTTTAATTACTGCAAGGTGTTGCTCACGTGATTCATTTTCAGTTTGATGTTCCAAATTATCTTTTGGCGCTCTCAAATCTCTTACAGCTTTTCAATTATTTTAGTTTGTAAATTCACTAAATCAAATATGATAATTTTCAGGTTAGTCGATTTTAATTTTCAGTTTCAATTAGGTTAGAATTGATAATAATCAAGTTTCCTTCATCCCTGAGGACGATACTCGTAAACGTACAACGAAACCGTACGCTTGCGGAAATTCACAACATGCAGAAATAATCCTATATTCACCTGCTGCAAACAATTTGGAAGTGGTTTCTGCTTCTTAGCTTTCCAAGACACAAGGCAATCATCCATGAAAATGTAATATGCATATATACTATACACTACAAAAACGCTGTCAAACTCCGACGGAAAAAGCGACGCATTGGACAGACGTCGGGAAATGTCAGAGGGACCGACGGGAAAACAGGCGGGACCCGATGGAAATTCAAATTTCTGACAGGATTTTTGACAGAAACCCGTCGGATTCCGTCGGTCACCGTTGGTGATTCCGTCAAATGTCTGGTCTCAGCGTGCCGGTTTTAAATTTGGGGGGTGATTTTGTGAGGCATTTGCAAAGTGTAGAGAGAGAAGTGAGGTTCGAAAAGAGAGAGAGGGAGGAGAAGGAAGAGAGAGAAAGTGGGATTTGAAGATTTCGGTGGTTGAAAAATTTAACGGTAAGTGACTTTTTTAATTAATTTGTTGTTTGGAATTGAAATAGTTAAGTTAATTGATATTTTTTACGATCTTGATTTTTCAAGTTTTGCCGCCGCCGCGAACGCCGCCAGTGCCGCCGCTAGTGTCGCCACCGCCGGTAATCCACTTGATTTTTCGGGTGTTTAAAGGTTAGTAGAATTGTTGCGCTTTAAAATTGTGTTAATTTGATATGTGATGTTCATTTTTTTGAATTTTAATGTTGAAGCATGTTTGTTTAGTTTGAATAATTTATTTTTTCCGTTGAATATGAATTTGAATTGCGTTAATTATTTATTTAATATGTAAAATATGTTTATTACAATAAGTGGAGTAAAACATGTTAAGTATGTAAATCTGAAATAATTACCTAATTATTTTAAAATGTTAAATATGTTAAGCATGTTGCATTTGAATTGCGCTTTAAAATATGTTTATTACAATAAGTGAATAATCTAAGTAAAACAAGTTTATTTATTATAAAATGTTGAAGATGTTAGACATGTATGTTTTTGGAGGTATGTTTAATTTTTTTATGATTTGTTTGATATGTTAAGAATTTTTTGTTTATATTTTTGCAAGATCTAGGTATGTTAAGTATATAGTAATTTAAGTTTGTTAAGCATGTTAATAGTATTTTGTTATTTTTTATAAATATGAAATAATTATATAATTATTTTAAAATGTTAAATATGTTAACCAAGTATAAGATGTTTTATTGAAGTTAATAATTTAAGTAAAACAAGTTTGTTTATTTTAAAATGTTAAAGATGTTAGGCATGTATATTTTTTGAGGTATATTTAATTTTTTTATGATTTGTTTGATATGTTAAGAATTTTTGTTATATTTTTGCAAGATCTAGGTATGTTAAGTATATATTAATTTAAGTTTGTTAAGTATGTTAATAGTATTTTGTTATTTTTGGTTGGGTTTGTTTAATTAGATGAAGTGTGAAATAAGGTGTTTAATTTTCAAGATTGATGCTTATTGAGGCTTATGTGGATAAATAATATTGTTATGTTAAATTTATTTTTGTTTGCGTATACGTTTAATTTCATTAATTGTTGTATTTTACGTTTTTTTGAGAATTTATTTTGATAGAAAACAAGTATAATGTAACTCTAATTTAATATGTAATGTATGTTGATTTGAATAATTGAAATAGTTGTGAGTACATAAGCATGTGGAATATATATATTCTTTTTGGTAAATGGTTTAAGAATGTTAAGTGTGTTTGTTTTATGTTTGATTTGTTTTGTATATTAATTTTTGGTAAATATGTTAATAATATTCTTTTTTTGAGATATGATTAATTTTTCGTATGATTTGGTTGGTTTAATATGTAATTTATTTTTGTCATAAAATGCGGATGTGGATTACATTAAATTTTAATTGTATTTATGAAGTGTATTTATTTGAATTAATGGAGTAAAATATGATAAGTATGTACATTTATAATAATTATATTAAACATGTGTAATGTGTTTTGCTTTAGTGAATATTTTAAATTTTCTAAGTATGTTTGTATTTTGTTTGATTTGTGATATATGTTAATGTTTTGTAAGTATGTCATGAAGTGTATGTGTTGTTGAAGTATGTTAAGTATATATTGAGGTGTAAGTGTTAAGTATAATATTAATTGAAGTTTGCTCATTATGTTAATTGTATTTATATCTTATTAATTTTTTGTTTGATTTGTTGTGTATATTTATCATTGGGAAGTATGTAAAGAATATTGTTGTTTGAGGTATATTAAATATATTTTTATGTAATACATATATATATGTTGAACTAGTTAATAGATTTCTAAAATATTTTTATTGCAATTAATTGTAGTTTACATAACAATTAAGGCAATCATATTAGCAACATATGGATGGACCGTTGCATCGTCAATGGATGTATAGGAGAAGAAATCCTAATGGACATAGACTTAGAGATGAGTGGTTGATGGGAGTTAATATGTTTGATGAGTTTGCACGAAATCAGGAGGAGTTTAGAATTAATGGAGTTTATAGATGTCCATGTGTAAAGTGCAAGAATATGTAACATTTTGCACATGACGTTGTAAAGTCTCATTTGTATAGAAAGGGGTTTGTGAAAAATTATTGGTATTGGACAAGTCATGGGGAAGAAGATAATTTGGAAGCTGGGGGTGCAAGTAGTTCACATTCCATGAATTTTGATTACGATCACAATGATCATAATCATGTGGAGGATATGCTTCATGCTGCCTTCCAAGCTAACGAAATGAACATGAGTAGCCATCATGATGTAAATCCTGAGGCATTTTACACTATGTTTGAATCTGCCCAAAAATCGTTGTATGAAGGGTGTAACATAACTGAACTTGAAACATCGGTGAGGCTACTTAGTATTAAATTGGGGCACAATATGTCACAAAGTTGTTTCAATGAAGTTGTTGACTTGATGAAAGATGTATGCCCTTTTGAAAGTGGCATTCCAAAAAATTATCATCAGCAGCTCAGAAAAGTGAGAGATTTAGGTATGGATGTTTAGGAAATTAATTGTTGTCCGAATGGTTGCATGCTTTATTATAAATACGCCGATAGTTTGTTTGCATGCAATTTTTGTGGACATGCAAGACAATTACCAAAGAAATCCAACCAACGAGGTCATAAGGATGGTTCATATGCAAAAATGCACTACCTACCTTTAATTCCAAGATTGCAACGACTGTATGCCTCAAAAAGGATTGTCGTCCATATGAGATGGCATCATGAGCACCGCCAAGAGTCAAGTGTTCTCCGGCATCCGTCGGATGAATTAGCTTGGAAGCATTTCGACCAAAAGTATCCAAATTTTGCAGCAGTGCCTCGGAATGTAAGGTTGGGTCTTTGTGCTTATGGTTTCACACCATTTTTCATATCTGGAAGATCGTACTCTGTGTGGTCAATTGTTGTTATACCTTATAACTTGCCTCCAGATACGTGTATGACCACTCCATACATGTTCTTAAGTTGTATTATTTTGGGTCCAACAAATGTGAAGAATAGGATTGATGTGTAATTGCAACCCTTAATTGATGAGTTGAAAATGCTGTGGGATGTTGGCGTGGATACATTTGATGTTTTATGCGGGAAAACTTTTAGATTGCATGCCGCGTTGATGTGGACAATTAATGATTTTCCTGCCTATGGTATGTTATCCGGTTGGAGTACTCATGGGTTGTTAGCATGTCCAATTTGTATGCACCAAAATTATGCATTCCAGTTACAGCATGGCCGGAAGCCATCTTAGTTCGATTGCCATCATCGGTTCTTGCCTCGGAATCATTGCTTTAGAGCTAATAAAGTTGCTTTTCGTAAAGGGAAGAACATACACATTGGCCCTCCCCAGAGGATTTCTGGTGAAATGTTGTCTGATAGGGTATCGACATTGCCTAAAGTGACCACTGATATCCATTTTCAAATTCCAGTATTTGAGGAAAATGAACATAATTGGACAAAGCGAAGTATCTTTTGGGAGTTGCCGTATTGGAAGCATCAACTTTTGAGGCATAACCTTGATGTTATGCATATTGAGAAAAACTCCAGTGAAAATATAATAAATACAGTGATGGATGTTCCCGAAAAAACAAAGGATGATATCAAAGCAAGAATGGATATGCCTATTATGTGTAATAGGCAAGAGTTGAACTTGTCTACAAGAGGGTCAACTGATAGATTGTGTAAGCCAAAAGCCAAGTTTGCACTGTCATTACCTCAAAAAAGGGCTGTCTATCAATAGTTGCGGGAGGTTCATGTGCCTAATGATTATTGTTCTAATGTGGGAAATTGGGTGGATCAATCTAACACAAAGTTGCAAAACATGAAAAGTCATGATCATCATGTGTTTTTGGAAAATCTTCTTCCAGTAGCTTTTGCTGCTCTTCCGGAAGATATGTTGGGACCCTTGGTCGAATTGAGTCAATTTTTCAGAAACCTATGCTCTAGTGAGTTATATGTTAGCATGTTGGAAGAGATGAATAAGAACATTGCTATTACTCTTTGTAAATTGGAGATTGTTGAACGGTAAGTTTACCTGTTTTAAGTGCCTCTTTCACTCACTTTTTGCTCGTATAATAACTTAATCTTTAGTTTTCTTATTTGTTTTATTTATATTTTGTAGGAAATAACCCAAAATCAAGCAAATATCGCAAAAAGGGACGAAGGCGGGACAAAACAGCGAAAACCGGCAAAAGGGGGCAAAACCGGGGGGAAACGGACCACCGTGCCAGCAATGTGGCACGGTGTGGCCATGCCACGTGGCACGGCCGTGCCACATGGCACGGCCTGACCGTGCCACATGGCACGGTTGTGCCTCCCCCCCCAATTTTGCCGTCTGCTCGGGTTTCTATTTAAGCTTTGTTCGGGGGTC
>JACYFF010019584.1:23771657-23802821 GCA_017589665.1 Selenicereus undatus
GAGGTTTTCGCGGATCGTCATTGTTTATATTTAATTGCTGCTTACTTTTTTTTTCTTCAGGCCAAAGCATTAGGTAGGGAACCCACATGTGAGGAATTGTTTAAGGACACTTACTGTAAGGTGAAAGACAAAACTTTTGTGGATAAAAAATCTACAAAAAAATATGTAAGTTTGGCACATTCTATTCAGAGATTATATTCATATGTTATAATTGTAGGTTTAGTACAAATTAAAATAGTTTTATTTTTGACAATTTTCAGGAGGATCATCACAACAAATGGTAGAAGTACTCTCAAGCTACAACTCAAGGTGGCTTCCAACTGTCACCTATGACCCAAGAAGAGTTATGGATTAAAGAAAATCTAGACGAGAAAGGCCGTGTATACGGTTTTGGCACGGAGGAAGTCAAGTTGAAGAAATCAGCTACCATTGCAGCTGCATGTCACTCATCAGCTGAGCATTTTGATCTAAGAGAGCAAGCACAACTCGTCAATGAGAGCATAACTAAGCAAGCAGAGACTATAACTCAAATAGCCAAGAAACAAGGGAAGACAGAGCGTATGCTGAAAAAGTTTCAAGATTTTTCAAAGGTCAAAGTGCAGGTTCTTCCAGCCACATCAACTTGAACCCTGATGATGAAGAGGACTCCCAAACTGACAATGATGATGATGTCAGAAATTTGTCTAACTCTGATTAATTTATATGATTTGCGTGTAGTTTATGTCGTCTACGTGTAAATCTAAAATAACTTGAATGTCGTAATTAATATTTAATTTAGCACCTTCTTTTGTCAGATATAAAATAATTATTACGTATTACATTTCATAACATCTTTAATTTTTTTTTTTTGCTTTTGAGAACTGAGATCCAAAAATTTTTTTCAAAACTTTTTTTTTGGGGCAGGCAATTTCCATCGGAATTTTCGTCGGAAATTCCCTCCCCTCGTCGTTCAGTCTGCTCCTCATAAACTGTCCGACGAGTTCCCTGACGGGTGTTTCTCGTCGAAAATTCCGTTAGACGCCATCGGACTCCGTCCGAATATTTTCTGCAACGAGCCGAATCCCGATGAGGCACTCGACGTCGTATTTTCTGTCGGAGATTCATTTTTCCGTCGAAAAATTTACCTTTTTCCGTCGGTACGTCCGTCACAGATTAGATGTATTTTTGTAGTATGGCTAATAGACTTCCTACTATAAAGGCATTTAGCCCAAACTGCATCCCATAAGCCGCCAAGCTATAAGGATGATTGAATTGAGTAAAAGAATCCAATATTGATATTGTTCTTTAGATATTCCAGAACATAGGTAGCTTTATCCGTATGAGACTTCCTAGGATAACTAAGTAACTAAGTAATTCACTGAGCTGCTAAATGGCATGTGTGCAATTAGGCCTTTTAAGGTTATGGTACAATAGTGTTCCCACAAATCTTCTATATTGCTTAAGACATGGCAATGGATCTTTAATATCACTTGATAAAGATATAGTAGAAGAAAGAGGATAGACTGCTGGTTTATAGGCCAAGAAACCTAGTTCATTGAGGACATTGGTGATATACTTTCTTTGATTTAATATGATGCCCTCAACATTTCTTACAATTTCAATCCCTATGAAATACCGAGTGTAGGCCGGGCCTTGTGGTGCCAGGCCCGATGGCCACGTGAGTTGCCTAGGGCAACAACCTTGACTGTACCCCAACCTATATAAAGGGGGTTTAGGGGGTCAGTCAATACACACGAGATCTATTCTCTCACATATTCTCTTGCTCTGTCTCTCACGAGTGAACTACCATCTATCAAGTTCTCGGGTTTTAAGACGTGAACATCTAAAGCGACTCTAGTAGTCGCTTGGTATCGTTATTGACGTGGATTGCTATTCTTATTAACGTGGACTATTATCAACAGTATATTTCCGCATCCAGGTTAGTTCTATTTTTTCCTACAGTGGCATCACAGCCTAAACGTTTCGGATTAGTCCCAATTCTTAGGTTAACAAACTGTCAAACCTAAGTTATGCTTGTTTAAGTGATTATTTGCTTCATTTTCGTGATTATGCAAATCTGTTAATTCCAGATGCATGCTTGTGCAATTATTATGCCCAGAATCCATGATTATGCCTTTTAATGTATTACTTATTGGACATATATGTTCCTTCAAGATTAGCATGCCCAGTTTGATTTTAGCAATCAAGCCTTGAATTAAAATCTAGATGATAGTGATTAAGCCAAGCATGCTCCCCTGATTAAAGACTGAGTTTTTGTTCATGTTTTTTTTTTTGGGTCTAAAAGAAATTCTCTTGCCATCATGGATGAATATGCAAATTCATCATGCAAATTCGCTGATTAAAGACCCGAGACCCTAACCCTAAAAACCCCCTCTACCCGAAAACCCTAACCCTAACCGTCCCTCTGTCCTGAAACCCTAACCCTAGAAAGAGGCGGTGGCATAGACCTCAGTGGTCTGCCGCCCAGTCTGTCCCCACAGCCGATGCGTCTATGGCGGCAGACCGTACGAGGCCTCGGTGGCCTTAGCCGACCACCGCCGAATTAGTCCCGACCAAAGTAAAAAAAAGGGGGGAAGGAAGGGGGGGAGGCATACCCATCAGGAACCGCAAGGGGAAGCGTGGCGCGTATAGACACGCGCCTCCAACGAGGTCCTTTTGCGACCATCTTCTTCCTTAATTAGCCACCCATATATGCCGATCTACACAAGCACCAAGAAAGAACTGCGAAAACGCCACCCTTGCCACCTCAGTGGCTTGTTGAACGCGTGGGCGGCTTCACCAAACTCAGCTTCGACCGATCTACACGATGACAGTGTCAGTTCTCATTAGGTTGGTGTGGATCGAAGGGAGTAGACACTTTTTGTGGCGGCGGTTTTGCATCACTTGGGTGGTTTTTGGCATGGTGGTCAAGGGAAAACCACCGTTAGCGGACGACCGTGGGGCAAGAGTGCTGGGTGGAGCTTGGGGCTTCACGACTATGGCACCTGAGATGTCAAGGAACAGAAATAGGGGAGAAAGAGAGACTTGGGCGAACAGAGAGAGAAAGAGAGCCTCGGTGGAACACAGAGAGAGAGAGGGGTTAGAGTGAGGAATTGAACTAAGAGTTACTCTTTTATACCATACCTTTTTTGGGCCGGTCCATTCCCTATTTTTTTTTGGCAATTTCCTTCTTTATTTTGTTTTTTTTTTTAATTTTGGGCTGATCATGTGATTTTGGGCCGAAATATCCATATGCTCTTGGTTTTAAATGAGTTTTCCCTTTCATTTTTATTCAATTCTTGGTATATTGATTTTATCAGTTTACTTTAAATCATTAACTATGATACGATTTTTAATTGAATTATGATGATGTTCAAGCTGATAAAATTTCATGCAGTTAGTTCATTTATTGGATTAAATTTTTTGAATTAATTCTGAATGCATGATTTCGTTATGAAAACATTAATATGTTTTAAGTCATATATAAATTCGTTTTGTATATGCATCAACTTGACATTTTTCTATTGACTGAGTAAGTTGTTATCGATCCATTTAGTTGAAGTTATATGAATTTGTTTCACATATAAAATTAGTGCGTATGACGTAAATTTGTTTTAATCGAACTCAATAAATATCTATGTGATATAAAGATCCCCTTGGTTGGTAAATGAATATGTTTCATAAGTTACATTATATAAATATGTTTTATATAATATCCCGTCACGTGAATATGTTTCATGATTTAATAATTTTATGCAAAAAAATTAGCAATTATAGTTCGGTTAATTGATCTATTATTGTTTTGCTTAACAAAAATGTTTCATGGAGCTTCGCATGAATTAGTTTCATACCATAATGTTCAATTTTATAGGATATTTGATTATTTTATGAATTTGTTTCATGAAATTCAAATTTGCAATATTATATGAATACGTTTTATATAATTTGCGAGCTTTACTATGAATTCGTTTCATCCAAACTTTAATGTTATATGGATCTGTTTTATATATAATTAATTGCGATTAATATTTGGATATATTTCATGTTATAAAATATGTTGCATTCGATTACATGGATAGGTTTCATGTCAATCACCAATTAGTAGTATTGTATAAATGTGTTTTTATATATATGAGCTACGTGAGTTGTAGTGAATTTGCTAATTTTAGCACTTTTTCCTTGCCCAAATTAATGAATGTGGATTCGTTTCATATTATCTGCTAATTGTGTAATTTACCGGTATTTTATGAATTGGTTTCATGAAATTTAAATTCGTAGTATTATAAATGTGTTTTATAAATTGCGAGCAATATTTGAATAAGTTTCATGTTATATATAATTAGATAAATGTGTTTTATATAATACTATTTGGGTCTTTTATGAACTTCTTTTGTAACATGTTATTATTCGAATATGTTTCACAATATAGATTCATTTTATTATATAAATGCGTTTTATATAATAATCTGAATTTCATGTTTGATATGTCATTGATAAAGTTCTACATGATATATTAGTAGTTATATATAATGAGATAACTTCATTTGGTTTACATAAAGTTGGGTATCTTTGTGATATTTCTCAAAAGTTAATTAGTTTAACCATGGTGTTCTCCATAGATTTTATTTTTATGAAAAAAGGTGATAAATAAATTATTAAAACTTCTAATTCATGCTTATACGAGATGATCATGAGCTTAGCGAAATTTTCGATCATGTGACATGGATAATGGAGTTTTTTTGATAATTTAATTATTTGAAAATATGCCTAATGTCCATTTTACAAATATATATTTTTAGATATGGCAATTAAAATATGGTTGGTAATCCACTTACCAATGAAGAACTTGATAGAGCTGACTGTGACACAAAGTGTTAGAAGATTCAGTTTCCTCTAAAGCGAGAGTGAGGTGTTAGTACCCTCATTAGGATCTAGATCTCCTTGGATAGCAAAGATGATACTACTAGAGAGCAGTATCGAGAAAATTTAAAAGTATACCAAAAATGGTTCGAGGATGGATCGATCAACATGCCATACTTTGTCGTATTGCATATAATGTCGATCTAGTGAGGGAATTAAAAGTCATCCCACTGTTGAGTATGCGTGGGATTAGTTGAGTATCAGGTTCATCTGGATCCATTTCCTCATAAAATTCTGGACCTAAATTGTTATTGTGAAAGGAAAAAGATTAAGGGAAAGAAAGAGACGCAGCTAGCACGTGTGAGTGCTATGACTGTGGAAATAACAAATCTTATGCTTGGGATTGTCCTAAGTCGATTAAGGTATCTTCTTCCATAGTTACTCCTGGATAATATGTATGTTCCCAAGCATTGGTTGCTAACTATAATCCTTAGTGGGTTGCATATACGGGAGCAACCAAACACGTAGTTCAGGAACAAGTTGTTTTTGAACTTTCACCACTACACGGTGGGTTCACAAAATTGTCGTTTTAGGTAACTACAATGAAAAGATGTCCTTGAATTAAGGACAAATAATTTGAAGCTCTTTGAAGGGACTACGTTGTCTCTTCATGATGCTCTCTATGCACCTAAGGTGCGAAATTTTCCTTGTGTCTTCTGTTCCTAAGATAAGTTTTCTTTAATTTTCGTCTAGATATCTTAGATATCGTATGGCATGGTGATTTGTTTGACTATGTCACATTGAAAGGTGTTTTCAAAGTTTTTTTTGACGAAATAGAATATCTTCCATCCTTGTCCCATTTTCGAATCTATTTTAAACATGCTCATTTCGACCATGGGGGTTAATATAAAGTTAACAAACTAGCTAATGATGGTCTTTTAAGACAAATCACTAGGCTAAAGTTGCATGATGTGAGTTATGTCTAGCTAGTAAAGCAATAGGAAATCTTTTTGTAATGTTTCAAGGACATCGAATTCCTTAACAGTTATTCACTCTAGACATGTGCAATCCATGAATATGAAAGCATATCATGGAGCTATATATTCATGATAAAGGTATTTGTACCGATTATCTCACCGTTATTAGATACTTGATGTGTTCGTATACTTTATAGTGGTAGTAGGACTCAGTTAGGACGAAATATTAAAACTTTTCGAACCAATTGCGATCATGAATATTTTCTTCGTGAACGAATTCCCGCGATATCATTTTCTTAAGGATGAGTTTCTTAGCATTTGGTGAAATTTAAAAGGACCTCAATTTCTAAGTGTCATAATAAGACCTTCAACCACCTCTCGGTGAGGGGGAGGATTTGAATTCTCACTAAGTCACCGAGGATGGTACACCTTCCTTATTTGGTAGGAATGGTGAAGGTTTGTCTATTAAGGAGAATGAGTTCATCCTTAATCTCCAAAATGTTAAGGAGAGTCATTCCTGAACATGTAGTTAGTCCTCACGTTCAGGATCCAACCTCCAATGGACAGTGGGAATAATCTTCTCTCCCTACTTAGGGTTCTATACCTCTTAGAGAAAAGGGGAGGAACACCTGATCCCTTACCTCTTAGAGAAAGGGAGAGGGATTTCTTACCTAGGCAGACAAATAATGAAGGTCCCAGGATCCCAAGGACCGAGCGTGGAAGATTTTCTCGACGATATTTTTAAATCGAAGAGAAAATATTCCTATGCACTCCCTTGGGAGTTGAGGGATCTACCTCTTATCAAGAGGCGGTTGGTTCACCAAATTACACACACTAATTGGATGCTATAAGGGATGAGATGGACTCACTGACATGGTTTGAGAACTCGTTGAAACTCCACCCCGATGAAAGTCTTCAAGATAAAACATCGGGTTGATAGTTAAATTGATAAGTTCAGGCCCGGATACTCCTAGCCCTGGTTAACCATTCAGACTTTGAGTTGTTCGAAATGGACGTAAAGGTTGCTTTTCTCAATCGTGACCTTGAGAAAGATATTTATATGGACTAAGCCATTGATTTTATATCAAAGGGACAAGAGGACAATGTGTGACATCTTAATAGTTCCATATGCGGTATCAAGCAATCTTCCAGTTCTTGGTACTCTAGATTCCATAAAGCCATTTCGGCTTATGTGTGGTTTCAAAATACCATTGTATATGTCGAAAGATCAACATGGGGATTATGTTCCTCACGTTGATGACATACTGTTTACTAGGAACAACTTGGAGCTAATTAAAGCCATTAAAAGGTAGTCATTCCATGTCTTTGAAACAAAGGACACGGGTTAAACCAGGTATGTCCTAGGAGTGGAAATAATCGAAAGTCCTCCTAAGAAGCATGCATCAAAATGTCTTGGAATGATTTTGGGTTTATAATTCCTAACTCGTAGATACTTCAGTTGAGAAGGGACTAACCTTGGGTTTTGCTCAATGTTCTAAAACAGATGATAAAATAGAGATAATTAACAAATGTCCCTAACCTTAGTATCATAGTAAACTTCATGTAAGCTATGTTATGTACATTGCCTGACATTGCTTTACGGTTAGTTTGATAGATCGTTATCAAAGTAACCCAAGACTTCCTGATTTGCAAGCCGTCAAAAGAATCAAGCACTACCTTCGTAGTATTGATAGCTCAGTGTTTTGCTGTCAAGGAGGAGACTTCAACTTGAGAGGATGCTCATATGCTGATACGTCAACCTCAGGACATGTCTTCACCCTGAGTGGGAGAGTCATGTCATGGTGGGGCAAGAAGCAAATCTGCACAACAATGTCAACTATGGAAGTAGATTGTGTGTCTTGTACTATAGAAACAAAAGCATTGCCATATGGTATATATATGTACATTAACAAGGTGATATGTTCCCTTGAATAAACCTATTCCTAGTGATACGTTCAAAGCTCATTGGTTGAGTCTTGGAATTCATGAGGTTTGGTATTTAGACATGTCCTGTTACGTGATGGACATGTTTCTTTTGTAAATGGGCAAAATGCTCATAGCTTATTGTTGCACGATAGGCATATTGAAATGTCACGGGCTTCTGATTGGCCTAGTCACACAGGCAATCGCCCTGACGCTTGAGTTGCGGGTAGGATGAGACTGAATCATATTGGCACTAGGTGTGCAATATTGATTACTCACACTAGAAGAGGATGAGTAGAATGAATATAATCGCCTTAGTGACACTAAGATGAGACTCGAGGGAGTCGAGTATGAAATAAGTTTTCATATTGAAGCCTTAAAAGCCGAATTTTGAGTGTCAAGGTCAACATTCAGTATGTTGATTTAGTGGCTCAGGTTAGATTTTTGGGTGAAAATCTAGACTGACGATTCGCATGGCATAAAGAGTGACGAACCCAACTAAGTGGGAGCTATGTCGTGACACACATCTCATACTGTGTGTGCTTATAAGACGACCCATATGTAGGGTGACAATTGAATTCCCTATCACTTGTCACTGTGTGACCCTATGGACGATGATCCTTTGACTTAAAGCTATGATATTAAGTCAAAGCTTAATGATGCTACTTTAATATGATTCTCAAGAACCACGATGTATTCAGTTTAGCGAGAACACGTTAGGAAAGCAGTTTAAGCTAAGATGAGATTTCATGAGTGTTGAAGGAAAAATCTATCCACCATCACCATATTAGCCCGGGCGATTATGTTGAGAACATAATCATATGATATATTAGGCGTAAGGGATTAGAGATGCCACTGGTGATGTCTTGGGATATTTTTGGGGTATCGTATGTCATGGATGTGTTATGTTAGCTGTATGGTAACTTAATACAACACTGCTTGTTATTTTTGGTCGCACGTCCTATTCCTGGTATGAAGTGTGAAAGAGTTGTGATGCATAGAGAATAAGTGTTCTGCGGCCTGCGTGGCCAAGTGGGAGCTGTAGGCCAAGCCTTATAGTGCCAAGCCCGACGATCACGCGAGTTGCCTAGGGCAACAACCCTAACTGTACCCCAACCTATATAAAGGAGGTTTAGGGGGTCAGTCAACACACACGAGATCTATTCTCTCACATATTCTCTTTTTTTCTCTCTCATGACTAAACTACCATCTATCTAGTTCTCGGGTTTTAAGACGTGAAAATCTAAAGCGACTTTAGTAGTCGCTTGGTATCCTTATTAACGTGGATTGCTATTCTTATTAACGTGGACTATTACCAACAATATATTTTCGCATCCAGGTTAGTCCTATTTCTTCATACACCGAGCAATTCCAAGATCTTTGATGGTGAAAGCCTTTTCCAATGCTTGTTTAAGTGCAACAATCACAGTTTCCTTATTTCCTATTAGTAGAAAGCCATGTACACATACAAGAGTAGCCAGAAAGAACATTCCCATAGACCTAGGAAAGAAGGAATAGTCTTGGTTAGCTTATGCAAAATCTAACGCTTTGAGGAACTTAGTTAGCTTAATCTTCCATTGTGTAAACTTGTTTGACGTCATATCCTTTGTGGGGTGGATATATACTGCTTAATCCAAGAAGCCATGGAGAAATGTATTATTCACATTTAATTGAAGTGGTGGCCTCCCTTTGGTTGTTGCAAGAGTTATTGGAACTCTAATTGTGGGAAGTGTAGCCATTGATGAGAAAATTTATTTATAACCCTTGTCTTTGATTTAAGTAAACTCATACACAACAAATCCAACTTTGTATTTCTCTACGCTTCCATCTAGCTTAAACTTGACTTCATACCACTACTTGGAACCAATTGCTTTCTTACTTGGGGGTAAATCAGTAAGCTCCCAAGTAGTATTTTCCTCTAAGGATGCTATTTCCTTTCACATAATCTCCTCTCACTTGGTGCTGAAGTGTGTTCTTGCATAGCTTCTCCCACTTGAGTTTGCCTCGAGCTTTTTCATTGGTGGAGTATTCAGGTTCAACAAGAACAATGAAAATGAGACAACATAATTCTCATCATGGCAAGAGAAAACATTACAAGTAAAGAGAGGATATCTTATAATAGCATGTGTATAATCTTGCAACCAAATTGTTATGGGGCTAGCAGATCTCCTAGGAATAGGAGGGGATGTATCATATATGATATTGAGATCATTCAAACAAGGTGAGGGAGTAGTTAGAGATGGGGAGATGGAAGTAGAAGGTGAAGCGATATGGTCTTGTTCATCACTACAAAAAATCGAACACTATCAAAATTCAGATAAAAAATTAATGACCAATATCCATTTTTACAAGCTGGAAAATTTGAATAAGGTTAAATTCAGGTCAAAATCAGGTTCGGACAATAGAAACACGAAAAATATTATCTCTGGATTTAAAATTTGGATGAAAAATTCACGACTATACCCCAAGTCAAAAAAAATTTGGTATTCCGGTCGGACAATTTTCGACCAGCACTAGTCTTGTGCATTAAGACAGCACAAAGGATAGTAAGGAAAGAATGTGGAGCTAACTATGTGAGATCTAGGGATAGAATTAATGCTTGTGCATTTGAATGGGGATGTGTCCTCATAGAACTTAACATCTTAGCTAACAAACATGGTATGTTTGTCAAGGTCATAGAAGGTGCATGCCCCTTGAAAAGGTGGATACTCGATAATAATACAACTCTTAGCTTTAGGAGTAAACTCATCTGTAGGACATGTGTCTAGGCTATGACATAAAGTGCAACAACTTTAACTTCATCATAACATGGAGCTTTCCCATTCAGTAACTCAAAGGTGTCTCCTATCTCAAAATAGACGAAGGTAACTTGTTGATTATATGTGTGGCAGCCAACACACAGATCCCTCGTAATTGTTCAGGCAGTTAGCATGTATTACATGAGCTCCAACAATCTCTATAAGATGCCTATGTTAAGGTATCCTTGGAGCACTCCTATAATGAACAATACCATGCTCACCAAAGAATAGTCAACACTAGATCTAGATAAATTAAGATTTAACCCATTATCACTTCTAAGGGCCTTGATGACCTTTCAAATTGTGTTTGCACAAGGGAAATAAAAATGTTGAATATGTGCAACAGTCCATAGTTTGTTAGACAACAAAAAAGTCCAAGTAGAGCTCATTTAATAATCTAAAATAATCAAGAAGTAATGTGGTGCCCTAAAATCTGTAGTCTTACACAAGCCTCAATGGTCCATATACACTAGATTAAAGAGCTAAAGAGCAACGATATCACTTCTTTGGCATTCTACTAGATGTTTCAATTTGGATACAAAACAATGACCTAGTTCTTCTTGAAACAAATGCACGTCCATAGGTTCGCATGCATCATTACATCCAAAAACACCATCAATCATCTCATGTAGCAAAGTGGTGTACCTATGTCATACAGTTGTTCTATCATCCTAAAATATGTATAAGCTTGCCACTCTAGTCCTATAAGCAACAAGCCTTTTTAGTGGAAAGGTCTTGAAAGATGCATCCCGCTTTAGTGAATTTGACATATAAAATCAAGCACATATAAAACACATATAAACCTCTTTAAGGGTAACATCATGGCGTATATTAACAGCATCCCCTACCAACTTAACCTCCGTGAGAGAAACATCAAGCAGACCAACAAGGGCAAGTTTATCCAAAAGTCTCTTAGTGATGAATAAGCCAAGATGGGGTGATATATGATCAGAAGCCATGGTGTCAACTATACAACCATGGCCAGAGAAGCATTAATGCTACCAATATTATTTACCATAGAAGGAGTAGGTAACTTTCTAGTAAAATTGCTCAGATTGCTAATGTCTAGAGTACTAACTCCCTTGCCCTTGAGACCTTTTATGATCTTCTTATACATAGCCTACATTAAAGCAGCATCAAATTTATTCTTATTAATATGTCCTTGATCAAAAGTTTAGTGCATAGTCATGTAGCCCTCATAAGATACACAAGCATCTTGTGCTATAACTTTGATAATTAGTTTCCCTTCACCTCTTTTGCACTAGTTTGGGTACCCATCGATTTTGAAACACTAATCTATAGTACACCCTTTTCCTTAGTAGTAATCGCACAAGCAATCATATTTGCTCCTTTGTTCTTCTCTCTTAGTAGGACCTGAATTCCCTCTTCTTAGATGTGTAATTCCTTTGAATACCTCAACATCACTCTTAGCATGAAAAAAAACAATGACTTTTTCTTTTTTTAATTTGTTGAAGGATATAACAATTTACATTAGGAAGTGGATTCATGGAGAAAATTTGCCCTTGAGTATGATCATAACTATTGTTTAACTCAATAAGAAACTGCAGTAAATGATTCTTTATCTCTAGATCTTGTATTTTCTTTAATAGATTGCAGGTGAACTTCTTTAAAGTGTCGTAAGAACTTAGGTGGTGGACCAGTTGACTGTGATTCACCCTAAATATACTTAATCTTTATATAGTAAGAAGTAATCAATAATTCTCTGGCATTAGACGTTGAATCTAGATGAAAAAGCTTGTGCACTTAATCTCTCTGATAATAGTTTAGGGAGCTCATCCAAAATCTAGATGGTAGGCATTGTGCTCTTTAAGTAGGGGTGATTACAACACCCTATGTGTGGCTTAAAGAGTTTAATGTGAGTACTTATATCATAAAGATGTACCTTCCTTTTTAGGGAGTCTCCTCTTAAGAATTATGCAGTTAAGTGTGCTTGCTGATGAGAAATCTTAGGATGGATGACCTCTTGGGAAATCTCTCAGGTAGCGTGTGAGCGAGGATGAAGTACGCTGGAAATGTAGGCTAGTTGATGATTCTTGAAGTCATTCTCGGTATTTATCTACAGCCTCCAAGGGGCCTGAGTGTTACAACTCCAATGCTAGTAGTTAAAGCATCTATTTCACTTTCAAATATGAGGTCAAAATTTAGAAGGGACATGATTGGTGATGCGGTTATTGCACCTTTTAAAGCATAAAAAGCTATAGCTCCCTCCGTACTCCAAACAAATCCGTCTTTTCTTAACAGATTAGTCAAGGGCCTACAAATGTGAGCATACCCTTTGATGAACATTCTGTAATAACCAGTCAAACCAAGAAAACTTCTCGACTCCTTTTGAGATTTTGGTTGAAGCCAATGCAATATAGTTTAAACATTCTTAGGGTCCATCTCCACTTCTTGGCCTAAAATGTAATGGCATAGGTGTTCCACTTTAGGATTACCAAAGTGACATTTGCTAAGTTTGGCATAAATGACGTGTTCCCTCAGGGTTTTGCAGCACCAGCTACACATGTATTATATGAGCTTCCCAGCTAGAACTATATATCAGTATGTCATCAAAAACACCAAAACAAACTTACTTAAGTACTCCTTAAAAACATAGTTCATGAGGCTTTGAAATGTATCTTGGGCATTGGTTAACCCAAAGCGCGTAACCAAGAATTCGTAATGTTCTAAATAGGTTTTGTATGCAATCTTAAACACATCATCGTGCATTCTTAGTTGGTGATATCCAGACCTTAAGTCGAGATTGGAGTAGATTGTTGACCCAGTAAGTTCATCAAACAACTCTTCTATGATAGGTTTTCAAAATTTATCCTTTAGTATGCTTTTGTTTAACTCCCTATAATCAACACAAAGCCTCCATGATCCATCCTTATTTCTAACAAAGATAACAAGGGAAGAAAAGGACTAGAGCTTATTTTTATCACTCCCGTGTCTAACATTTCCTACACTAATTATTCAATGACATCCTTGTGCTTTAAAGCATGCCCATAAGGTTTCATATTGATGGGTGATGTACCTTCTTTCAATGGTATTTTATGGTTAAAATACCCCCTGGAGGGTAGCAAGTCCATGGGTTCCTGAAATATATCCTGATAATGGTGTAATACACATTATAGGTCTACAAGAATAGACGAAACTACTGTAGTCTCCAAAAAGTTATAGTGGCTAATAACTTCTAGGATTGATTATAGCATGCACAAGTGAGCTGCATTCATTAGAGCCTTTAATAATTGCGCTTGAGATATCATCTACACCTTCCTAGCCTTTAAGCCTCTCAAGGATGCCAGCCATTGAATTCCAAGCACCAAATCACACCTCGCTAAGGGCATTAGCAACATTTTAGACATGAATTCAGTGCCATGCATAGACCAAGTGAAATTTTTGTAGATATATTGACATTGAACCTGGTTACCATTAGCTATGGTAATAGCTTCCATTGCAATGGGACCGTCTTACAACCAAGTTTGTTGGCTCAATTGACATCTAGAAAATTACAAACACTACAAGAATCAATGAGTATGTGTAATTTGTTCTTTCCCAAGTGTCCATTTATCCTCATGGTATGAAAACGTAAGACCCCATTCATGGCATTCATTAACACTTGAGGCTTCATTTCTTCTAAAATCGAAGTCAATTTTCCTTGAAAACTCATTGCATTTGCATTCTCTTTTCCTTCCTCTCTAGAACCTAGGTGGTTTTGCTGCAACATTTATGCACCTTATGAAAAGGCTAATTGCAATAGTAACATAGCCCCCTTTACCATTTTCTCCGTCTATTACAGGTGATTGAAGTCCTCAACCACTTTGCTACCCAAATCTCCCTTAAACCTTGAGCAAACATCAATTTTGAACTCCTACTAGGCTATGTTTCTTCTTTCCAGAATGTAGCTATTAAACCATACCACAATAGGGCCCTTGAAATGTAAATAAGCGAGATCCAAATTTTGCTCATCACCAATACAATAAAGGAAGAAATATCAGATGCATTTCTTAATCCATATTTTAGGTTCTGATCCCTCAAAGTGGGAAAACTCGACTGTAGGATTGAAACACAAACTACTCCTCGGTCCTATTCAAATCTGACCCAATGTTGTTACGGATGTTCTCCTCTTAAATTTGAAGCTGGTTCAGTAATTGCTTCGTCCTCTATTGTTGCTGAGCTTCAACCTTCTAATTCTGTTAGAAAACTTGTTGTTGGATTCATTTGCGATAGGGGTGTTCAAAAATATCCGTAACCAATTACCCAAATTGAAAGCCTACCAACTGATCCGAAATTTGGGGTATCTGAGTCAAAAATTTCGGCTTATGTACACCGACTTGTTTTTTTATTTAGTTATTGGTTTAGGTATAGTTTGGGCTATTTGGTGGGTTCGTGTACCTAAAAGCCCAAAACTTATTTTTTATTTTTTCAAAACTTTTTTGATTTTTCCTTCCCTACAGACTTTGTAAGTCAAATATACACAAGCACCAAGAAGACACACACTTCGACTTTGTTGCATTGTCTAGGTTCTCTAAGAGACTTCATTGCATCTAAAGTGGGTTGAGCTTGAATATGATGTTAGTAAGATTATGCCCTATACAGGGGTGGAATCCTCAAAATGTGAATGGTGGTAAAATACTAGGAGATATTGCTACATTGTGTAATAATTTCAAGTCAAATTTCTTAGTATGAAAATGCTTTAGCAATAATTAAGTTGTGGATACGACAAAATTATTAGGCAAAATAGGAAAAAAAGATTTTAGAAAAATTGGGTTATTGGGTAACCGAAAACCCAAACTAAAATTTTCGAGGTACCCAAATTTTGAGTATTTGAACATTTTGGTTTGGATACAGCTCATCATTTTATCGACCGAAAATCTCAGGCACCCGAACCCAATCTCTTTTGGTTCAGGCAGCATGTAATGCCCCCAATTCACACATACCTAATTATCTATCCAATAGTTTATTATTTATAATGGCAGTGGAAGTTTTTTTACTGAAGGCGTTACCCTTGTTCGGAAACGGATAAGGATTACTAGAATTTTGCCTTTTCTTTGAATTATTTTCACATTCACTAAGTCTAGTAGAATTAGGAATAAGGAAATACATTCACCAAACAATTCAGTTACAATATAAATTACAACTTAGGTAGGGGTTTCTTGGAACCCGATATTAAGCAAAGTTGTCCAAAAGATCTTATGGGCGACATGTCCACCTCATAACTCTAGGCCTCGTGACAATCCGGAAATCACTATGAGCTTCTACATAGCTAGCCATCACTAAAAGTACGAAGGCACTCTTCTACTTCTTGCTACCTTCTGGGTTGCTAAGAAGAGGGTTGCTTGATGATTTCTTATCTAAAATAGAAACACATCAATATTTCAAAAAATGAGTCAAAGTCGAGCACGTATATCCCTATGCTGTAAAATACACTTCATTCCCAAATTAGTTGGGCACTCGTATTTCAAATCATTTTAGTTTGAAAACAAGAGGGAGAGAATGTGAGTAAAATTGCTTGGCTAGTTATTTTCTAAAAAAGGAATCTATGTTGATGTATGAAGCAATTATTGAGATAGGTGCACACCTCACAGGCTGAGCCGCGTGGGTAAACTGAGGGACGCAATCCATGATGCTTGATAACTAATACGGGGCACTTAATTAGGTGGCAAAACATTGTTTCAAACTAATTCATTACATGAACATTGTATAAAATTTTAAATAATTTGTGAAACATGTGAGTTGTCTAAGAGCAAACGCAACAAACATACTTGGGTTTTTGAAATTTCTCTATCCCCCTTTTGTAAAATGTACATTTATGACAAGTAAAACTTTCTCTCTCCCCCTTTTGTAAAATTGAGCTCATCTTAATTACACAACATCAACAGTCAACTTACATTCTTAAACTTATTCAATTTGCAAGTTTAAAAAAAAAAAAACCTCACTTTAACCCTAAAATTAATGTAAAAGGCTTAACTAAGCAATAAATTTTAAAAATTCCCCAATTAACGTTTCCCTCCGTCACTTGCATCTTTAACTTCAAGTCATACAACACTCATAATCATTATTATTTGCCAAAATTCCCACTAAATATCATTCCATTACTCCAAACTAAACCACGAACGCCTCTTAATCTAGTCAATTTCAAGAACCCCAAAAGTTTGACCCATTTCCCTCCCTTGCTCCTATCTTCAACCTCAAGTTCACAACCCATTTTCTAGGCAAGATCACTCACCACAACACCCACATATAACCTACAAATTTTATTTAATTATCACTAAGATTCAGTAAAATTCCATCAAATCAATGAAACATAACTCATATTCAACCACCAAACCCCAATTTACTATAAACATCTCCACAACTCAAAATCCTCAACATTGCAATATTAAACTCTAAATTCGTCCAAATTATCATTCAACTAAATTAAGAGGCACACTTATTAACTAACTTAGATGATTGAAAGATGAAAAATAGTAGAAGCGATTTTAGGTTTCACTTCTTAATTCAATGGAATAAGTCCAAAGAAGGAGACATGAAGCTATGGCGGTGTTCTAACCGGTAGCTGGAAGAGGCAGTGGTGATAAATGACTGGAGCTTGGCAGATAGAGAGAACATGAGGGAGGCGTCAAGCAGAGGGAGTAGGAGGGGTTGTCTCAGGCAGCAGGGGGAAATTTTGGGCTGGTTTAGTTTGGCTTTTTTTCCCCTTTACTGCGAAGTTTTAAATAAAATCTTAAATTAACAAATTTTAACTTTAATAATTTTTATTTTCCTGATTTGATCCAAATCTAAATTTTTCTGATTTTTAATACTTATCCCCTTTTTCCTTGTTTTCTTTCAACATTAATGAACATTTTTGGCTAATTTACTTTAGGCTATAAATAGCATGTTTTATGATGCATTTTGAGAAATGATAACCTTTACTCATATTAATTAATTTATTCCTTGCATTTTATTCATTTATTTCATACATTATTATTATGGTTTTATTTGTAAAACATACATGAACAAAGTTGTATTTATGTATTCAATGATTACCCGTTTTTACGTATGGGCCAGTATATTTTACTCATGTATTTATTTATATTTCTGAATGATTTAATGTAGAACATGATTAAATTTCCTTTCGAGGCCACCTCATTGTCTCAACCTATAATGACATAGTTTATACAAAGGCTGGTGGCGCCCAACTTAATCAATTTTAAATGTAGATTAATCAAAATAGTTACTGTGGCTTAAGTTCGGGCTATTATGGCCCTCTGCCCTTAAAATAAGTTTCGTCGTTGAAACTTACAAATTTAAAAGAAACATTAGATCTATCTCAAACAAGTATGAATACTTGTTTCTCATGTATTTTTCCGTCTCCCATGTGGATTCATATGAAGTGTGGTTAGCCCACAGAACCTTTACTAGAGGGATGCTTTTATTGCAAAGTTGTTTAATTCTATAATCTAGTATTTGCACATGACGCTCTTCATAGACTAGATACTCAAGCACTTCTACAGGCTCCATCATAATGACCTGGTTTGGATCTAAAACATACTTTCCAGCTGTAAAATATGAAAAATATTGTGCACATGCTCGCTTTCTACTAGTAGATCCAATCTATAACCATTTGGTTTAGCTTTTTCAATAATCTCATAAGGCCCGATATGCCTAGGGCGTAACTTTCACCTAACATTGAACCTTCTTACACCTTTGACATGTGATACCTTCAAAAATACTCTATCTCTCACTTGAAACTCTAAAGGTCTTCTTTTTTTATCAGCATAACTCTTCTGTCAATTTTGAGCGACTTTGACATGTTCTTGTATCTTTCTTATCTTCTCAGTGGTTTTCTGAATAAACTCAAGCCCAATAATCAATGCTTCATCCAGCTCACTCTAACATAAGAGTGCTATGAATTTTCTCCTATATCGCATCTCAAAAGGAGCCATTTTAATAGCTGATTGATAACCATTATTGTAAAAGAATTAAACGAAGGGTAAGTCTTCCTCTTATTTTTCTTAAAGTTAAGCACACATGCCCTTAACCTATCATATAGGATTTGATTTACCCTTTCAGTCTATCCATTAGTCTAGGGGTGTTATGCACTACTAAAGTTTAGTTTAGTCCCAAAACCTTTCGGCAAGGCTTGCTAATATCAGGTTTGAAATCTTTGGTCACTTTCAGGCACTATGTCCTTTAGTGTGCTATGTAATCGGACTATTTCTTTGAAATACAATTATGCTAGCCTCCCTACACTCCAATTGTCGTGAATTAGAATAAAATGGGTAGACTTATTGAGTCTATCAATAATAACCCAAATGGCATTCTTCTTTGAGCTGGAAATCCATTGAGATTAAATCCCACTTCCATGCGAGAATTTCCAAAGGTCTCAATTCACCTAGCATTGATGTTCAGCCTTCACATTTTGACAAGTCAAGCATTTATCCACATACTCTATAATATCTCTTTTTCATATTATCCCACCGGAAGTATTGCCTCAAATACCTGTAATTTTTTATTCCTCCTAGATGCACTAAATAATGAGTGTTATATGTTCTTCTAGTTTTTAATTCCTCCTTAGTGGGCACTCATAGTCGATTTTGAAATCTTAAGGTTCCATCTTTATATACCATGAAGCCAAGTGATTTCCCTTGTCTGAGCCTTTCTAACTTAGTAACATCTTTTTTGCCTAACTTAATCTCTTCTACGATGGAAGGTTGTACTTCTAATGCAGACAACAACCCATTTGTGAATCCATGTGAGACAATTTCAATATACATATTCTCGAGATCTCTCAAGATGCTAGCTTAGGCAATTTGTTGTCTAGGCCTTCCTACTTAACGCAACTGCAATAACATTAGCCTTTCCTGAATGATATTGAATTTAGAGACCATAATCCTTAAGTAGCTCCAAATAATGTCGCTTCCTTAGCTTGATTTCTTTTTGGGTAAAGATATACTTTAAACTTTCATGATTAGTATAAATCTTACGCAACACCCCATATAAGTAATGCATCCACATCTTTAGTGCAAAAACCACTACAACTAACTCTAAGTCGTGGGTTAGGTAATTCTTTTCATAAGGTTTAAGTTGCTGGGAGGCATATGATATTACTTTATCGTCTTGCATTGACACACAAGCTAACCCATTCTTAGAGGCATCATTGTAAAGGTATTTTCTTTACCCTCTAATGGCAAAGTAAGGATAAGGGCTATACTTAACTATCTCTTTAATTCCTAGAATGCCTCCTCACATTTGTCTGGCCATCAAAACTTGGCCATCTTCTATAGCAGCTTAGTCAGTGGGGATGCTATTTTCAAAAAGTCTTTCACACATCTCCTATAGTATCCAATTAATCTAAGAAAACTCCTTGCTTCTCTAATATTGGTTGGCCTGGGCCATTTAGTAATTGCTTTGATTTTATGAGGATTAACTTTAATACCTTATTTAGCAATAACATGCCCCAAAAATGTCACCTCAGAGAACAAAAACTTAACATTGTTTCAATTTAGCATATAGTTTGGTCTTCCCTCAAAGTTTGCAACACAATCCTCAAATAGTTGGCATGATCCTCCTTGTTCTTAGAGTATATCAAAATGTCATCCATAAATACCACCACAAATTTATCTAATAAGGCATGAAAACCCTATTCATGAGGTCCATGAATGCAGCAAGGGCATTTGTAAGTCTAAAGTGCACCACAACAAATTCATAATGACTATATCTGGTCCCAAAAGCAGTCTTGGGAATGTTCCCAACTTTAATTCTAAGCTAGTGGTAACTACACCTTAAGTCAATTTTTGAAAGCACCCCAACTCATTGCAATTGGTTAAACAAATCATCTATTCGGTGCCAAAGCTACTTATTCTTAATAGTTATTTTGTTTAGCTCCATGTAGTCTATACAAAGCCTCAAGGTTTATTATTTTTCTTCACAAATAAAATTGGGAATCCTTAGGATGGCACACTTTGCCTAATAAATCCCTAATAATTCATCCAGCTGGGTTTTCAATTCTTTGAACTTCGTTGAGGCTATCCTATAAGGGGCTTTAGAAATAGGTTGTGTACCAGGGACTAATTCAATTTCAGAATCAATCCCCCATTGAAGAGGTAAACCGAGTAATTCTTCATAAAAGACACCAAGAAATTTACAAACCATAAGGATGTTTTCCATTTTCATCTCCTCCTCCTTAATCTCAGTGGTATGGGATATGTACCCTATATAGCATTGCCTTATTACCTTACTTGGCTTCATAATTGAGAATGCCCCTTAACATTTTTTTTTTTGTTTTACCATAGGAGCAAGCTTCTCGACCATTTTGGTCCTTTAAAGTGACTTTAAGATTCTTAAAATTCATGTTTGCCCCGTGAGTGGTTAACCAATCTATCCCCAATCTTAAAGCAAATTATGACATGTCAAATTGAATTAAATTCCCATGAAACTCATGCTCACAGATCACGATAGGAATATGCTTATAAAGGATGCGACCCTCCACCACTTGTCCATTTCGCAAGCTAATTCTATAGTTGGCCCACACCTCATCTTTTTCTAAATTCAATTACAATGTAATTCGAGTGGATATAAAGGAATGGGTAGCACCAAAATTAAATAAAACACAAAATGGAAAAGAATTCTAAAAGAGTATTCTAGTGACTACCATAATAGAAATTATAGCATTCTTTTTTCTCATCACGTAGGCTTGCCCAACAGTTACACGTTTAGAGGGTAGGGGTCCTTGGCATGGCAGTGCAAGTGGCATTGCAACTCCGTTTTCTATAGCCTTCTATCTTCTTTGGCAAGTGGCAATCAAATTTTAGGACTACCATAGCACATTGTTAGTACCCGTTCGACACTCAGCTGTGGTATGGTTTGTACGAGCATACTTCCCACTCAGTTGTAAAGTTAACGAATTTTGGCAGGACCAATAATAGGGTTCTTCTAAGTTACACTCGCACTTGAAGTCCTACTATCATTCCACTTTCTTTTTCGATTCCCTAGGTTCAAAGCCCTTAATTCATTCTTTACTCGCTCCACTTCAGCAACTCGCTCATATAGCCCCTGATAAGTTTGAATTGGTTGACCAGCCAATTGATTTTGAATATAAAAGCCAAACCTTCCTCAAATCTCCTTATCTTAATCCTTTCGGATGCCACAAAGCCCGGGATGAACCTCAATAAATCAGCAAACTTGCTAGCATACTACATGACTGACATATTACCACTTATTCTCAACTCCATAAATTATTTCTCCTTTTGATGTTTAACTGTGGTTGAATAGAACATAGCCCTAAGTTCCTTAAGAAATTTAGTCAAAGTAAGCTCAGGTCCTTATAACTTATCCTTTACAGTACTCCACCATATATCTGCTTCACCAGCTAAATAAAAGGTCTTTATGTTCATCTTTTTCTCCTTAGGTAACTCAACAACTGTAAATATTTTATCAATTCCTCTAATCCATTCTTGAAGTTCTATATGGTCAAACTTTTCATCATGAACCTTAGGATTGCATCAGGTTACCCTATCAGCCAACTTATTAGGCTGCTCTATCAGCCAACTTATCAGGCTTAGAAATAGTTTTAGGGGGTATAGCAGGATTCTTTTCATCAGTCCAGCCACCAAGTTCTTTAAATAATATGGACTCTTAACACTAGTTGATATTTCAAGAGCTTCTGTTAGCCCCCGCCTTGGTTCCACTGCAAGTTCCGGAGCACTTGGTTGCCTGAACTTTGAGTATCACCTTCATCATTATTCAGGTTATTATTTACATATTATAACAAGCTCGATCACATAAACAAAAGTTGTTACTTAAACTTCATTGAATTACAATAAAACAGTAACTACTAAAATCCAAACCCAATTTTAATTTAAACACCACCTTCATTGCATACATATATATATCGATCACCAAAAAATTCCATATTGTCTCGTTTCAACAAAACACTGCACTTTAGCTAGGGTTTCTATCCTACTCCCTTTATACACAAAAGAACTTTGAGTTGTTTATCAACTAGATCCACCCTATTCCCTAAAAGAGAAGGAAAATTACATTATCATAGCTGGTCAGGTTAGCCTACCTATACACATCATATGTACATGTAATGCACAAAAAAAATGTCAACCCTAACCAACTATACTACATATACAAGCACAAGATCAAAGACATAGAACATAAGTAAAATGAGTCAACCATAACAATCCTAAGACTGATCGCAATCTGGGTCAAAAGAGTCATCATCCTCCTCGTCGAAATTGAAGCTACTGTTAGTCTCATCTATATCAGAATCCTCCTCCTTAGGGTCTACCTACTGCACGCCTGGCACCTACTCAAGTTGCTCCTCAGGCTCAAACTCTTCCTCAAGCTCTACATCAGAACTCAACATAATTAGCTCGGGGAAATCCGATATATACAGCACCATGTGGACTTCTCTAGAGGGCCTCGAACCCTTAGATGAGTGGAAATCATCCTTAGAGCCAGACTGTGGTGGGGAGGCAGGCAACTACTAGCGGCCCACATGGGCTAGTGGTGTTGGAGGTGGTGACCCACGAGCAGAGAAAGGTGGAATAAAAGGGGGAGGTACATCTGATGCAGGAAAGAAGATTGGTAACGTTCCATAGGTGATGCCCTTCTATTCCAATTGGTCCCTCTGTGATAGCTCTGTAGTCACCGTAGTCCATGCCCCTAGCACATAAGACTCATCACGCATCAAGCCTCGGGTCTCTAGTAGCAATAAAGCATGGTACCATAATATGAATGCGTCCCAAGGGGTTGTGATAGATAAGAGCCACAAGAATCTACAAGTATGGACCGACACATTATGGAACTCTGATAATATATCCTACATTTGGGCCTCCACATATTGGCATGTAGCAGAGGTATATAGGTAGCCATAGAAGTCCCAATTAACATGTTAATAGCATATAGGTCTAAAGGAACACCGTGGTGATCCATCTAAAACAAGCGGACGTACAAGGAGAAAGGGTAAGCTAACTTTGTGTATGTTTCTTAGAAGAACACAGTTCACTCATGACATACTCCTAAAACTCACAACCTAGTTCTTGAACACCCTACTGCTCATAGTGATTTGCAAACCTTGCTCCAATACCACAATTGTAATGCCTCTAATTACTAAACATCTAGTGGTCTTAATCTAATAGTTTATTATTTATGATAGCAGTGAAAGTCTTTTAACTAGAGGCGTTACCGCTGTCCCAAAACGGACAAGGCTTCCTAGAACTATGTATTCTCTTTGAATTATTCCCACATTCACTATGTTTACCTGAATTCAGAATAAGAAAGCATATTCACCAAACTATTCAGCTATAGCACAAATTACAACTTAGTTAGGGGTTTCTCAAAACCCAACATTAAGCAAACTTGTCCAAAAGATTTTACAGGTGACCTGTCTTCCTAATTACCTCTAGGACTTGCGCCAGTCTAGAAATCACTATGAGCTTCTATTTAAAAAAAAAAAACAACAACTCCAAGGGTAGATCCTGCTTTCACGGGGTTTGAGGAGATTTAGATGTAGAACCCTTACGCACAGGATTGCACGTAAAGAGACTGATTCTAATAAACCCACACAAAAAATTTTCAGAAGACATTTAGATGTTGAAAATTGGTTGGTAAATAATTTAGCAAACATAAGACCTAATTACTTAGAATAACATAAGTTAACATGAACAATAGATGATGGGTAAAACTTTTACATACCTTGAGCAGCAGCAGCAATGTACCACTAATATGATCAATAGAAGTGTTCGGTCAACAAAACTGGCTAAATAGATGCTTCTAATTACTTAGTTTTTACTTGTAATCAATTTTATTTTTCAATTTTATTTGGATTTTGTGTGTTTGTGCAAGAAATAATGATTTAGTGAAGTATGAAGCCATTTGCTTAGCATGCAAGACATATTGAAAGAAATTTTGGAAAGTTGTAGTGAAGTGAAAATTGGAAATTAAGTGGATATCAAGCTATTTCTTATTATAGTGACTTTCCTGATATAGATCAAGACAGGAGAACAAGAAACCTACTCCAACTAGAATTTGAAAAGTGAAGGAAGGCTATCACCACTATAAAAGGAGGTGTTGGGTACCACAATTCATCATCTTAGCTTAGGTTTTAGTTTATATTTTAGGAGCTGAATAGTTTAGTTCAATTTTCTCTCAAAACCCTTGATTCAAGTACTCAGATTTAATTCAAGTTTGAGTTTTTTATTAATTTATTTGATTCAGGTTTTAGCTTCTGCTTTCAATCAGTCAATAATTTTTTTTTATTTTTCTCTCTCCCCCTCCCTCTTATGATTAAAGTTTATTGCTTTCCAAATCATTTTGCTAATTTGCACATTACTAGTTGTTAAATTTAATCATGTTAGGTTAAATTCAATTTTTGTTAGCTGAATGCTTCTGTTTTGCTTATTTAATGCTTTTAGTCCACCTAATATCGGCTAGTTTTTAGTTATAGTTGCTTAGATTTGACATATTCTTATGGATTCAACCTCCAAGCAGTACGACCGACAATCGTACGCTTGCAACATAAGTGTGCATCCTTGTACGATCGTATCAAATTTTTGGCATCGTTGCCAAGGATGGTGGTTTGAATTTAGGTCACTATTTTTATTGTATTTTTTTGTTATCTTATTAGTTCATAATTTCTATTACAGATTAATTTCATAATTTTCATGTTTAGATTAGTTACAATTAATTTGATTAGTATCTCATACTTTTTTTTGTCCGTTTAAATTGAAAATCCAAAAAACTTGAACATTTCAAAAAAAAAAAAAACTAGTTTTTCATCTCCCATAATCTGAGGATGAAACTTTCTGGAGCTATTAACAGAGAGTTGATGATTATCGTGATCAATTTCATTAAAATTTTTAAAAATGGGAAGTTTATGAGGTCGTTGTTGTGGGTTTAAATGTGGTTTTTAGAGGATATGTTGAGTTTATGTATCCTGAAGGATTATTAGAATTATTGTCTAAAACTCAAGGTGAGGTTTGAGATTTTTTTCAAAAAGTAGCTAGAGACACTTATGAGATTGAATAAGCTAGGGGGACCTTAAAATACTCGACTCATGGCGAGTACGTTTTTCTAGTGACTCCTCACCACTAGGAATATTTTAGAGACTCTTATGATCACCCATCTCACTCTTGTGTGATTCCTTTTTGGTGCAATTATTGCGAGTCTTCTGATCATGATGTTGATAATTGTCTTTATCATAATTATGTTGATGCTACAAGTGCGAGTCTTAGAAAGAATATATGTGAATTAAAGATAAAATGATAAAGACTATGAAGGAGAGAATTGCTTAATATTATCAGTGTTTAATGAGTATAGAGGATTATAATTTGCTTAAGTTTGACTCTAGTTTAGGATCTCTTGAACATGCATTCAATTTTTATGATGATTTTGAGCCTTTGATCCAATCTAGGCTCGACTTGCATGATGATATGCCTTAACCTGACTTCGAGTGAGAGAATAACCTTCCTATGTCTCCATTCCATGTCTTTGCAATCCAAACAAGCACACCTAGGGATGTTACTGAGGATGTCCTAGATTCTACCAACCCACCTACCACTATTAATTACTCATGAGTTTGAAAAGGGTGAAGAATTTGAAAGGGCTAGTAAGTTTGATGAGCATCATGATTTTAATCAATCAGAAGATATTTGTATACAAGAGTCATGTGAGGTAGTGGTTGTACCCACTAATTTGGAATTTGACAATGATAATTTCTATGTGGAATATGAGTCTTTTTCATGTGGGCTTGATGTTAATGAGGGTATGAATGTGGACATCTGTGTTGAATATGAATCCTTTTCTTTTGGCCATATCATAATTGACTATCTCTTTGAGCCATCCAAGTTTTAATTTTACATTTGTGCCTATGGCTACTTATTTGGACTAGACTCTTAAGCATGCAAAGATTAAGAGAGGCTCATTGATGTGCCGGATGACTCATTTATGATAGTCAACTTGCTAGGCTGATGACCAATTTGTTGGCTTATTATGGGTATGTTTGTCTGTTTCATGACTGAGCCAAAGAATTGATAAGTTGAAATTGGTTCATTAATAATTTTGTTGCATTGATCATATGGATGTACATTGTCTAGCTTCAACTCTCTAATTTTTACTGTCATTGTTATTGAGAGTTTTTCTTGCAAGTTTTATAAGCTACTATGTTCACTAATAGGTTATGACTTGAGTAGCTATGTTTAGTTTGACATGGGGTAGCTAATGCTCCACAAGCCTCTGTCTAAATAGATTTTAGAAGGTTATAGATTAGGTGTAGTTCGGCACCCGATCGAGTACCATTGTTTTATCCCTTGTATATAATGTATAAGGGGTCCATTTTTTTCTTCATCTTTTATTTTTTTTAATCCTTGATGTTCCCTTTCGCACAATGTGGACATTGTGTGATTTTGATGTGAGGAAGGGGAAGTCAAGCTTAAAAGTTTTTGAAATAGCAAAAAAAGAGAAATTTTTGTTTTAGAAAACCAAAAAAAGATTTTCTATTTTTGTGTGATTTTGCGGAATTGTGCTATCTTAATTGACTTTGATCCCTTGTGACTTAGTATTATGTTGTTTGTAAGTATAATGTGGACGATAGACCTTCGCCCAAAGTATGTCATTCTATATCCCAGTTCTAAGCTCGTCATTCCATTATAAATTTGAATCTAGTATTTATTTGTGTATCACCATTGTCTTAAGTTTTAGACTTCCATGGTTAATTCTCCCACTTGTCTACTCTTTTGTTTTCATTTTTATTTTAGAGAAAATAAGAAGAGAAAAAAAGCTTAAAAACAAAATCAAAAAAATAAAGATCGGGAATGACAAATATCCCTTTAATGCATACGCCACAAGGTGCTACCCTCAGAAGTACTACTGCTACTAGGAAAGCTTGCTTCCTAAGTGAATAAGTCAATGAAGTAGTCAAGTGGGATTTAATCAGACTCGGGTAAGTCTAGCTTTTAAGGTGATGGTACACTTGCACACTGAACACTAGGATGAATTCACTATTTTAATGTACCAAGGTTGAAAAACTTCAATGTGAGTGTCATTAGTGGACCAAGAGTATTGATATGTGCATTATGGTTGTGTGTTATATGATATTTGGGTTGTACAACTGATTTGTTAGTCAAATGTGTACAATTTTCCTCCGTGTATACGTGATTATATTGGAAAAAGTTCAAAAAGATTTTCTATTTTCTATTTTTCTTTATCTTTTTCCTTTCTTCTTTAAAGATTTTGTGGATATATCTTCTGCAAACCCTCACGAGACCACTCGTCCACTAGAGACAACCTAGGGGTTTAAAGGGCTTGTTGCATGCGTTAAATGCAACCATGATTCTTACGAAATTGAGTTAGTTGCTTTAGGTACATCTTCTTTTCTTTTCTTTTACTGGATGGCAAGCAAAATGTAGGTGTGGTAGTATTTGCTCAGTCACCAAAAGCAATTAAATAGATGTTTTTGATTACTTAGTTTTTACTTGTAATTGATATTATTTTTGGATTTTATTTGGATTTTGAGTGTTTATGTAGGACATAATAATTCGATGAAATATGAAGTCATTTGCTTGGCATATAAGACAAATTGAAACAAATTTTAGAAAGTTGTAGACAAGTCAAAATTAGAAATCAAGTGGATTCGCAGTAATTTCCTTATTAGGTCACTTTTTGAATATGGATCAAGAGTGGAGAACAAGAAACCTACTCCAACTAGAATTTGGAAAGTGAAGGAGGGTTATTACCACTATAAAAGGAGGTATTGGGTATCACAATTCATCAATCAGTTCTTTATAATCTTAGCTTAGGTTTTAGTTTAGATTTTAGGAGTTGAATAGTTGAGTTCAATCTCTCTCAAAACCCTTGATTGAAGTACTTAGATTTAATTCAAGTTTGAGTTTTTGTTAATCTATTCAATTCAGGTTTCAACTTTTGCTTTCAATTAGTTGGCAATTTCTTTCTTTTTTCTCTCTCCCCCTCCCTCGTTTGATTAAAGTTTATTGCTTTCTGAATCATTATACTTATTTGCATATTATTAGTTGTTAAATTCAATCATGTTTAGGTTAAATTCAATTTCTGTTAGCTAAATCATTCTAATTTTGCTTATTTAATGATTTTAGTCCAACCAATATGTGTAAGTTTTTAGTTGTAGTGGGCTAAATTTGACCCTATCTCTGTGGATTCGACCTTGAAGTACTATGACTGACAATTGTATATGGGAATATCACGCCTACCAGGGGGCTGCAACAAGGGGACCGTATATCTCCCTGTTTATTATTCTGGTTGCCGAGGCCTTGTATGGCCACATCGCAAAAACGGCCCAAGACGAGTTCATCCATGAAGCTAGGGCTAGTAGAGCAGGTCCTGAGGTTTCTCAGATATTTTTTTCTCAGATAATAGCTTACTTTTCAACAGAGAAACTCGGCAAGAATGCTCGAAAAATAGTTGATATACTCAACGAATATGAGCAACCATTAGGCCCAAAAGTCAATTTTAAAAAGTATGATCTCTTTCAGTAAAGGGGTTCCTTCTGCAAAACAAAAAGAATTAGCTGGGCTTTTGGGCATGACAATTGTTAAAAATAATCACAAGTATATTGGAGCCCCTACTGTGATTGGCAGTAGCAGAAACAAGGCATTTAGTGCTTTGAAAGACAGAGTCTAGAAAAAGCTAAATGGATGGAAGGAGAAATTTCTCTTGCGAGCAGGGATAGAGGTACTGCTGAAGGTGGTAATCCAGGCTATGCCAACCTACTTCATGAGCATTTTCAAACTACCAGTAACCTTCATCGATGATCTCCATAGGCTTTCTGCAAGATTTTGGTTGGGTTCGACAGAGGGAAAGAGGGTCGTCCATTGGAAAAAATGGGAAAATCTATGCCGACCCAAGTGCTGAGGAGGAATAGGTTTTCGTAGGTTTGACATCTTCAATGATGCACTATTAGCCAAACAGGGATGAAGGATCCTGCAAAATGAATAGTCGCTCCTTGCACAGGTTCTTAAACCTAAATGTTTTCCGAAATGTGACTTCCTACATGGGGCTCTTGGTTATGCACTGAGTTATTCATGAAGGGGAATTTGGGCGGCTAAGGCCCTCTTGAAAGCACTACCTATATCATACAGCTGAGTGTATGTACTCCCATATGACATATAAGCAATTATATATTAAATTATAAAATATATGACAAATACACCCCCAAAAAATATATATAAAATAAATATGGGAGCACGTGCTCCCGGGTGCACATAATAATTTGCCTCTTGAAAGAGGGGTTAGCATGGCGGGTTGGCAATGGTCAGAAAGAGATTATGTATGGGCTGATGCTTCGCTAATTGATGTGGATGGGAAATATGCTACAACGCACTGCCCTTCAAACTGCAATGTTAGGTATGTTGAAGACCTCATTGACAACACCACATACACTTGGAAGCATGACTTCATTGATCAAATTTTCAATGATACAGATAAGAAGATCATTCTTTCTATCCCCTCAGCCCACGACTATCCGAGGACAAACAGGAATTGTGTTTTTCAAATAAGGGCATCTTTGCGGTTAGATAAGCCTATTTTTTAGGGGCGTCGATAAATTTCAACGCCTTTGATGACTATTGGCCGTTGTTATGGGGAGCCAAGTTAATCCTCCAAGTTAATCCCATAAGCTAAAGCCTTCCTATTTTGCCACCATATTATTAAGTCTTATGCACGCGCAAGGTTTAAGGAAGCTGGTGAGGACCCATATCATCCCATATTTGAGTGCAATGAGGTTAAAGGTTTGTGGCATGGAATCAACGACAAAGCCTTACAAATCAAAGCGAAGACCCATGAACCAGGAGAGCTCATTAAACGGTGGCATGATGAGCTTAACGCAGAGACTTTTATGTTATGTTTAACTCTCGAATGGCAAGCATAGTTTGCCCCTAATGATGCGACCTTTAATAGTAGGGTAACTCCTATGGCGTTGCTACAATAACAAGCTCAGCGCATGGTGTGTGAACTGTTGGACATGCAGGCGAATCTAAAGTTCACAACGGGGGACAGAAGTTTTCCCTTTACAGAGTCTTGGAAGCCACCTATGGCAGGGGTTGCGAAGATCAATGCGGATGTGGCACTCTAAGACAATGGGTGGCTTGGCTTAGGGGTGGTTCCAAGAGATGATAAAAGAAAAGTGGCCATGGCAGTAGTGAAGAGGATCAAAGTGACATGGACGGCGTCAGTAGCAGAGGCAAAAGCAACCTATTACGGGGCCCAACTAGCGAATCATGTCAATTATCGGAAGATCATCGATCATCGAGTCGGATTGTTTATATCTTATCCAGAGAATGTATAATCCCACTTCCTACCTCAGCGAACTGGATTTAATTATTTATGACCTTGTTTACTTTAGTCGTCATTTTACATACTGTGTTTGGTCTCCTCTTAGAAGGGATGAGAACACTACAGCCCGTCACATTGCTAGCGTGTTGCCTTCAGGAACAGAGCAGCTTCGGCCAGAAGTGTGCCCCAGCCCAATTTCAAGTTAGGTGTTCACGGATACTTTACGAATGAAATAATACTGCCTGCTTCGATAAAAAGAAAAAGAAAAAGAAAACTGATAGTCTAATAAATAAGCTTCAGAAAAACATATATATATATATATATAT
>JACYFF010019584.1:23827821-23901113 GCA_017589665.1 Selenicereus undatus
TATATATATATATATATATATATATATATATATATATATAAATGTGTGTGTGTGTACACTTGGAAGGCACTTCGCCCATTGCTAATTGATTTTGTGTTGAAATCTCATTTATCCTAATATACATGAGCAGCGACAGAGCCACTATGGGGTAAGGGGAGTCAATTGACCCCCGAACTTTTTGGGAAAAAAATTAAATATGAGATATTCTGGTTGAACCAAACAGATATTTATTAATTAGTTCATAAATATTTTATAAAGACATGCACGGGAGAGTGGTTAGTTGCTTGGTGCTCTGTGTGGGAGTTTATGGTTTCAACTCCTTGTGTTGGCTTTTGAGTTTTTTTTTTTTAAAAAATTTACGAGTGCCTTTTAAATTTGTTCTATTTTTGTTTCTCAGCCCACGCACCATCCTCCTCTCTTTGCCCTCACTCACGCTCAACGCCCCTGCCTGCTACACACTTCATTTTTAGAACTATTAAAACTTATGTTATGTGTATTATTAATCTCGCCCTCCCCTTGATTTGAATTCTGACTCCATTCCTATACATGACTAGTTTGTTCATGACCTAATTTATATAAAAATTTAGCATGAATATTGCATTTTGTTCTTGTACTGACAAAAATGGGAGGGCTGGTAATAGGCGCTTAGTTTCTTGTGTGATTGACCTTATATGGAGAAGGTGTAGACATGTATTTGTTTGCCTTTATCTGTCAAACCACATCGGGATGAGTAGCCAAACTTCGATGTGCTTCTAGAAGATTAATTTTGTTCGTACTTTTTTTATTTGAGGAGGTAGCTCTGACAATTGTTACCCTTTAGCTATTTGTTGTCATTTTTGGCTCTATTGCTTTGCCTTTTGCCAAAATTGAAGGAAAAAATATAGAATTAACAACTTTTTCGGTATTACGTGTCATATTTTTCAGAAACAACGAATTCTTTTTTTTTTTTCAAAAATAGTAATGCAAACAGTTAATACAGATAATTGTGCAAATAGTTTGCAGTTAAAAAGAAACACGAATAGTTAATAGTTAACTAATTTTTGTCAAATATGACCATAAATGTTCATAGCAGTTTAGATTGCAAGTATTCTTATTAAAAATGTGGCAAAATTTACTGAGTTTAACCAGTGGTAGCTGTTTAGGAGTTGAAATTGTGGGGTAAAGTTTGAGTGCATTCTACGTGACAAAGGTGGTCCATTTTCATGAAGGAAGCGTTCTTGTCAGTATGGTTACATGTGACTTACCGCTGTGTGCTCAACGTTAATGTTCAGTATGGGACAAAGAAGACTAGTGTCCTCCTATTGTTGACATACTGATTGGGCTGCCTGTAGTCTTATGTGTCCTTCAACGTTTATGTCACGGGCCCAATTTAATTGTAACAAACCCGAGTACTCCCACGTTCTAATACAGCTTCACAAAAGTTTCTTTTTTAAACAAAAAAAACAAAAAGAGCTGAAAATTAGATCAGGTCGAATTGATTCATGTTCATCTCAAACTTAAATTTATGGAGAATCTCTCAATGTGAATCTAACTTGTTTATTACACGAGTTGAAAAATTTTCCATGTATCCATTTAATTTTTAAGCGACTTGACCTGTTTAACCCATTTAAGATAAAAAGTCGAGTTTAGCCACCTAATTATCCATTTACCTAATTAAGATTTTCAAGTAATATAACATTACATAGCATTAAATATAAGATTGCATCCCACATTGCGCAATTACCATCCAAAGCTCACATGAATCATCATAATTCAAATTTTCATCTATTTTTAAAATTTTGTTCTTAATTATCAAAAAGGGTGAATAGGTCAATGATAAACTGATAAATAGGCTGACTTGTTTTATCATGCCAAAGGGGTTAAATAGGTTTCTTTTTGGTTCGACAATCTCGACCTTAACCTAACCCATTTAAGTGAACGTGTTGAACTTGTCAACCCATTTAATTAAACAGGTTCAAAATTTGTACACGAATTCACTTAACTTTGTGCTGATTTTAGGCAGTAATTGTATTGGGTTAGTTTTTTTCAACTCTAGTTTTATTGTTCTGTGTTACTTTTTTTTAAAAATAAACAAGTACTAAACTCAAGAGAAAATTTGAGAATACCAATCAACCTGCCTCCTGCTTGCCAAAAAAAAAGAAAAAAAAGAGAGAGAAAAGTTCAATGTTTGAGGATGACTAAATACGAGAACTAATACATTGAACATCTCAATTTTACGCCTAGACAAAAATTTCATTCATTGAGGACATTGGATTTCATTATTGATTCATGTTAGACAACTCTCATAACACTATAAGCACATACAGAGAAAGGAAAGAAATTAGTTCTTATATTTTAATGAACATAATCTCTTATCTTAATTAACAGATCGATGCCTCATTAGTTGCAAATGGATCTAGACCAATTGCATCTACTCGTGTTTCTATTGAAGAGATATATAGTTTGATGGTTGCCCCTATAACTTGCAAGTGTAACTGAGTTGAGTCAAGTCAAGTAGTGTCCGAGCTTGTTAAGTTTGGGCTCGACTCGGTCAACTAAGAGCTTGACTCATTATTCTTTTTTTCTCTCTACGCCTGAAAAGTTTCCCAATTCACCACTATAATCATAGTTAAAATTTAGTTTTTTCCCCCCTTAGATTCAAAAAATAAGAGTTCGATTAAAACTTTGCTGAGTTTATTAAATATTTCATGCTTTCTACACATATAAGTACTTAAGTAAAAAAATGAACCAATTAATCTAAATAGAGTCGAGTTGAGCTAAGCCTTGTGAGGCATGAACTACTCTACTAAAACTTGCGTTAACTTGAGCCTAAGTGTAACTGAGGACTTGACGAGTTGGCTTTGTTTTTTTACAGCCCGGTTAAGATGATATGGAAGGCTCAGAATATGTGGGCCACATAAGTACAAACAACACGACACGTTTCTCCAAATAAAAAGAAAAACGGAAGAAGAATCATAACGAAATTGTAGCGTCACGGTAAGAATAATTGAAGGATTGAGATGATACAATGTGCTCCTGATTCAAAGATTTTGGCTACTTTGTTGACAAACTTTTTAGACTTCTTTCCATACTCCTTTTCGGCTCTCTTTGAACCACTACTTTTGTCTAGGGCTGGTAAAAATTTGTCCGATCCGATTACCCGAATTTGTCCGACCCGGAAAAAACCGGGTACGGTCACCAAATTTATGTCCGAATTTAAAATTCGGACAATCGGTCATGTCCGAATTTAAACCGGGTCGGGTTCGGGTTTGGACATTCGGGTTCGGGTTGTCCGGATTTTTAAACCATTTCGGGTTCGGACAAATTCGGACAATCGGACAATCGGGTTCGGACATCGGACAACTATATTTATATGTAATTTTAGTCCAAATTCTTAAGAAAATTTTATAAAAATAAATTCGGACAACTGGGTTCGGACATTAAAAAATCGGGTTCGGGTTCGGGTTCGGTCACACAAAATTTTGGTCAGAATCTCCTAAAATTATATTACAAATTCGGACATTTGGACAACCGGGTCCGGACATTGGACATTCGGGTTCGGGTTCGGGTCTAGTCAAAGTGTCCGATTTGTAATCCGAACAGGGTCTGGGTATGAAGTTTTTGTCCAAATGTCCGATTTGTCCGAACCCGAATTTTTGCCAGCCCTACTTTTGTCCTTCGTTTCTAAACAAAGTTTGACGTGTTCACACGTGTCAGCTTCTTATCACAAAAAGAAAGGTTTGTGAGACTCAAATTAAGAGCATGTCCAGTAATGAATTAGAAATTTGGCTCGTGAGTGGGGCACACTAATTCCACATCAATTTTTGAGCCAAGGTTTTTGTTCACAAGTCTTTCTCTCTGTAATGCAAGACTCATCATTTTAACTTATCAAATAAATTAATATTTATAGACCTCACAGTTATACATATTTAATTGCTTTAGTTTTTATATTTTACTTTATTATTTGACTTTGTTATTTTTGTAAAAATAATTTGTACATAACAATTTAATAACATGACTAATCAAAAACTCTTTTTCTAAGGTGGGAAAAAACAATACAAGAGATCCACTCAAAAACGTGCCACACATGTTTGATTTAATTGAATACAAATTACGAGTACTTACTAAATTTCTTCACTTTTTTGATGAAACAAATTACGAAAACTAATTAACCTTTTTCACAATTTTGTTAGAGAGAGGGAATTTGAGATTTTTGTGTAACAATTTGCGAGAGGATGAGAGCTATTGTAGAGTATGGAAAATAATTGAACAAAAAAAATAAAAGAGCTCAAAAAGAGTCGTTGCACAACAGCTATTTCCAAGCCCAACAGATATCTTGGCATGCTCCAGACGATTTTTCCTTTTTCTAAAATCAAAGCATCGATAAAAAAAAAAGCTAGTCAAAGACTCAAAACAATGTCATTTGAGCCATAGGACGACAAAAAAAATTAAGCGGGCCGCTTGACTAGGCAAGCCGCTCGGCGCGCACAGAGCGTCGGGCCTCCAAGCCTCTCACTCGCGCAGCAGCTCTACATCTACTTTGACTTGCTCAGCCAAGGGTCCCAAAATGATTGTACAACTTCCATCTAAATAATCTAATGGGTGGTGATCAATGACCCGATCATGCTAAATCCTATGGCTTAAGTTTAGGTACAAAATTTCTCAATAACCATCTGGCCACACATTTGTTCGCTTGTTGAGTCATATGGATCCCATCCCAACTCACCCGTTTAGTTGGATCAGGGCAAACTGGAACACCAGGGCTTCCACAACTCCGGCTCAAATCAAAGTTGTAGGGGTTGTGGCCTATTGCACAACATGTCTTGTGGGATCCACCTCTCTCGAAACCTACACAAGTTAAAAGTTTTCGTTAATAACCCATCAAGAAAGTGTATACGAAGGAAAAATAATAGATGGCGACTTATTACTAAAATAGATTTCAGATGCGTTTTAAACTAACAATATTTAAGGAAGTCAATTTGAATTACTTTCTTAAGAGTGTTCTACACGGTTGTCTTGCATTCTCAATTGGAATGCAGTCGCTAAGCAAAGTTAGGCCATACTTAGAGTTTGCTTTCCCAACTAAGGCCATGTTCTTTTCGTTGGTAAATTTTAATTTACCAACCTCAACCTAGTTTAATCTATTTCAATCAATTTCAACCCACTTCTCACTATTTTAATCAACTTTTACCTATTATATATAAAAAAAAAATCAATCCACTTCAACCCCTTTAACCAACTTGAACCAATTTTAACCCACTTCAAACAAAAAATATCAACTTCCACCTATTTTAATTCACTTCTACCAATCTCAACTAAATTTATATATTTTCTAACTCATATTTTTCAACGAAAAGAATAGGCCCTAAATGAGCCGATCTCATAGGAAGCCCCATGTATAAAAAGAAACAAAACTCAAGACAATTTTATAGGTGTACCTAGAGCAGAGGCATGGCTAACGACCCATTCCAAGGCCGAGTAGTAGTCTCCATAGGCGATAGAAACTTCCGGGTACTCCTTTTGCAGATCTTCAATGGCTTCTAGGAGGCGTTCATTGTGAAACTTTGAGAACTCATTGTAATCTTTCAGGCACTGAAGTTCATCATACATTGAAGGATCATCGCTTCTGAATTTGACGAGATATAGGGGCACACATCCGATGGGGAAATTCCCTGGCACCAACACATTACGTGCCCCAAGCTCTATCACTTCCTACAATACATGGACAAACATCATTTCAGTCCCTCCAAGGGAGTACGACTAATCCCTTATGATTAATTGAAAAATTAGAGGTACTGGGCACTGCTACCAAAGGGGTGTTTCGAGTCAAGGTGATTTTGATTATTCAAGACATGTTGGATTCTCGTGAATGGGTTATTTATTGTCGATTTATCAACAAAGCTAGGAAAAATTATTGAGTATAAGTTAGGCAACGTTTTTTGTTTGTTTTAGCTCGAATAGTCACCATTAGTTAGTTCAATCAAAATGAAATGGTGCAACTTAGGTTTATAGCATAATTTTTGGTGAAAATTGAAGAACAGTTAATTTTAATATGTCTAGTATGATGAAAATTAGAAAAGAAAGGGATCAAGGTTATGTAACTCACTTTAACGCCATCTTTAATTGTTCGTACGACATCATGTACAAGTTGATAAGCTTCTTCCATGGTTCTACCTTGGAAGAATGCAAAGTTGTAGTCATTGCCTCCGATTTCTCCCATTAGCACGAGTGACTTTCCAAGTTTCACTTTGCATTCTACAATCAAAGCAACCACGAGTTAATGAAGAAAGGAATTAGTTCAATATGAATGAAACCAATGGAAGATTTGGACCAATTAGTAGTGTTTATTGGAAATTAATTTATTAGGGGTTGTTGCACTGTTAGATTTTGGATTGTTGAAGTACATTTGTTGGCAATGCTAATCAGCTAATGCCTTTTTTTTTAGGGTATGAAAATGTTGAAGTTGGTGGGAAAAAGTAATTAGAATAATGTGCATTGTGTGACAATTAATCATGGGAATAGCATTGGTACTACCTGTTGGATCAGAGCAGGTAGAGTTGAGGTGAGACCTAAACCAGTGAAGTTGCTTAGCCAAGGAGCTGCGGGTGAGTGACACCGCCACATTCCGAGCATTCAAGGCCTCAGGGTCCAGAGCCGTTGCACCTGCCACCGCGAAATTTACTCCATGCGTGAAGTCGCTTCCTCTAGCCAGATAGGGATTCAGCAATGGCAGCCCAAAGTATATGGCTATGGTGACATAGGACAGATTCAAAAGATTGGATAAAATGAGTCAACCACATTGATCAAGACAGTTATGAATTAGAAAGAAAGAAAAATTAGATTTGAAGCCTGTGTGATCAGATTTAGAACAGTGCTTGAGAATTTTGGAAAAAAACGTGATCACTTGCTCTCAAGGACGGCCCTAAAATTAATAAGTGTAAACTTCTTGCCGTTGGATCGCTAATTGATCTATGCAAAATATTTTAAAAGGACCGTTGCAAGGGTCATTCAATAAGTTTTTGGATGGAAAAATAAAGTACTTTAGTGTGATATCTAATTTAAGACATGAGTAAACGTTTTAGGATTGATAGATCTAGAATTTCAACATTACAATTAGATTTAAGTACGAAACGAGGGACCTTAATGACCTATAATATCAAGTAACTTTTAATCCACATAAACCATAACAAATTATTCAAGACAAAAAAGGTTCTCCAAAAGTCATTTTGAGAATGTCTATCTTACTACTATTTCAATTGAGAGAGTCACACATAAGTACATTTTAATTGACCTATTAAAAAATACATATAAATATTAACTTGACTCTAACAAAAGGTTGAAGTAACTTGGATTAATCAAGGTAAAAAGACATAAAGAAGGTCATAGCCTTTAGGAACCCAAGGGTGTTGTCTCTTTCCATGTTCCCTAATAGACTCCATAATACATTACCAACAAAAGAGTTTCTTTCTCCACTAATTGCGTATTCCTATTGATAAAGCAAATCAGTTTTTGACGTGTTTATATCACATTTTTACTTGCGTGTCCAGTCTTCCATGTATCCTAAGTGCCACGTTAATCTGAATTCCGGCTTCGCAAACATCGTCAAACAATACTGAATCTTAGTTGATTTTGTCAATTTCTACCCATAATTAGTTAATTACCGTATTTATTTCTTACAAAATTGACAGGTACATAGAGGATACTCAATTAAATGTTTAAATTGATGGTTGAAAGTCAATAATAAAATATTTGATTATATACTTTAAAGGAAATACATTGAGTATTATGATATAATTTTCACTGTGCTCTAAATCTTAATCATTAGTTAAGCATCGTATTTATTTTTAAAAGATTTATGGATATATGAAAACTATATAGTTAAAAGTTTAAATTAACGGTTGAAAGTCAATAATAAAATACATAATTATATATCCCAACAAAGTAAATACAGTAATGCAACATAATTCTCATTGTGCGCAAAGTCTCAATCTTAATTATTTGCCCATGACGTTATTAATTCTATGTTATGATTTCCTGGGAGTTACTATCATTTCTTGGGATTTTTGCCAAGAAAAGGAACTGTCCATGCATTAGTATACTAGGATCAATTTCTTCAAAAGAAACATTTTGGAGAAATACTACACGAAAATCGTTGAAAACTTGAATTATCATCATTTGTACTTTGAAAACAAACAAAAGAACAGTGAAAGTTAAATAAATAAGCAAAGTAGCAAACAAACAAGAAACCAGAGGAGAAAACAGGGGAGATGAAGATAAGGGTGAGCACCAAAGTAATCAATCATGAGAAGACCATCGGAGCAGCGGCCGGTGGGGCGGTGGAAGAAGGTCTCGCCGTATGGGAGCCGAGCAAAGGCAGTGGTTTGTCCGTTGGGACGCTCCCGGATTAAGTTGCCAGTGTCGGAGAGTGAGTCTCCAAACTGATATATGGCTTCGAACTCCATTGCTGAATTTTCAGTTTTTTGGGCATAATTAGGATGAATGAGATGGGCAAGCATAGGAGACACCAAAAGGCATAGCAACAGCATGCGCAATGAGAGGTGCCCCAGTGTTCTCATTGTAAAGTTGTGAACGACGCTACTCACTTGAGTTGGGGGTGGCCTGGGCTGTGCTGGGTTATGTTTTCGGGGGTTCTTTTGGGGTGGGGTGGGGTGGGCTTGGGAGAGTGTATGGAGGGGGATTTTATAAGGGACGGGGCAACCGAGTGAATTATGGTTTAGGACATGTGAAGTTTTATCTAATGTTTGCGGTGAAGTAGATATATATTCCAATTAAGGGAGGGTGAGGAATAGGAGATCCATCTAATCTATTTTGTATTGTCTTGAATTTTTTTTATATATAAAAAAAGAAATATAAGTTGTAGAGGTTTCAGGTTTAGCAAAATTAGACCAAGATCCAAATTTTGTAGACTTTATAGATCTATAAGGGTCTTAAGCTAGTCCCACTATTTTGATAAATACATGATAAATTTGAGGTAGAACTAGTCATGTGAACTCTTTTGGTGTATAAGATAAAATTTAATTGAGTAAATAACATTAAAAATGTCATTCTAGGGAGTGAGAATGAATGAAATGATCAATGATGAAGGGCAATTCTGAATACAAAGGCCCTTGACTTGTAGGGAAGGATTTTGCTTTTAAATTCAAGAGAGAAAATATTTTAAAGAAATAAGAAAGTTTAAGTTGGGTTTAGCGCCGACATAACTTTTAAAACTTGTATCATACAAATTCATCATGTTTGCTATATCCAAATTTGATCAAAGCCAAAGTACTAATACCGGTAAGCTGTAATAATATCAATAAAACATTGATTTTTAAAGTACAATTTGTAAATGAATAGCTCAAATTGCACTCCTTACAATAAAATCATCACAATAATTTTTTTATTAGATTACTTTCTGTTTGGTATATCTTGTGTTCAAAATCATGCTGAAATTTAAGGCCAATTTATCCAATAAATTTGTTGCGACTATAATCAATGTTGATTAGTACTAGTCATTTCAATATGGGTTACTCAGTATGGATAAACATTATATTTAGGTTACCCGAATTTCAATGTCGGATAATTATCCTAATATTGGATCATTCTAACTCACCAAAGTAATTCTGAACTACAACGAATATAGAGAAACAAGTACTGTGAATAGACTATTACAAGATTCTTATAATTGGGAATGCTTCATGTACGTTTTGTAGCCATTATCATTCCTTGTGAAATGACTAATCATGAGTAATTAGCTCAGTGGTCACGTTAGGCATCCTGTATCAATGTGTCTACTTTTTTCAAACTCGGGATACTATGTTTGGCCCCCATCTCAAGGAATCCAACAAAGTTGGAGCGGAATGGAGAGAAATCCGAGCCTCAAGACCCGTGGGACACCAACAACAATCATCGCACATTTAGGAAAATTGCTCCCCCCGAAATTTGATCCCGTGACATGAGCAAGCTTAACAGCCCTCATGCCGAACAGGCAAGCACCTTTTCAACGTCGATGCAGTGTGTTGAATTCAATCTTATTTGGCAATAGGCAGTAATTCCCCCGTAAAAGGCTGCTATTGCATAACAGGTCCTTAATTAGGTTTTTGGTTCCTATTTTCCTTCCCGTCAACCCTACTCTTGGTTTAGGGTCAAGTTTACTGTTAGAAAACAGAATCCCAGTCTTGCCTTCCCCCCCCCCCCCCCAGTCCAGGACTATTTATTCACTACGTTATTGGGATCATCGACATTACACTACAAAAATCACATGATGATGAAAGCAGATGCTAGTGTCTCCTTCACATTTGTCAACTTTAATGGGTAGCCTTCTAAAGCACTCCAATGTTTTGTATATGTGGAGGAATTGAAGGTCCCTTGCTTTTAGGTGCATGCATAGCAGCATAGGGAGACATGATTAGCTTTTTATGGCACTCTTTTTTTCCTTCCACTACACTTAAAGACAACCTTGAGCACTGAAAAACTAACTCCTCCACACATTTATTTCTTCACTACTGGCTCCTGCAAAACCAAAACAATAACATGCCTAAATCTTCGTAGCTCTGTCTTTTTTTAAAATGTGGGTAGCTAGAAATGGGGGCAAGACTACTTAAATCACATCAATGATTGTTTAATTTGAGCACTTTTATAATCGTGGGTGGTGTCAGTGTGTCAAGATTTTAGGCACTCATGTTGCTCCTTTGGTACTCGATCTTTGACTTAAAAGTATACCAAATTTGCACCTAACTCAACTTCCCCTTTTTTAGGGGGTCAAAAGAAGAGAAAGCACTTAACCAAACATCTGCGAAGTTTGAAATTAGGTGGCAAATTAAGGCAAATATGTGGGAAAACAATCTCGTCAAGATCATATCATATCCCAAGAAAAATAAAGGAAGCACTACTCACTATGGCCAACATTAATTGATAGATCGCTTTAGTTGTAGTCATAATCGTTAGACATGATTAGACCAAAATGTCTTGCATTAAACGACAACATGATTTATAACTATAAGTCACCATGTAATTTTGGAGAAAAATTAACATGGTGTGACTTGATTTTGACAAAAACTTTGACTCCATTGCATGCAAATATGTAGTTTATTATTTGTTTATTATAAAATTCAGTTAGATTTGAAAATAAACTAATTCTTATATGGATCGATGTAGCATGTCATAGTTTAGGTGATAGCTTGTACACAAGTTGTTGTGGTAGTCTTTTTTTTTTTGATGTGTCGCTATACTAATTATAAATACATCAAAATTGATCACAAAATAATGGAGTAGAACTCTATTATATTGTTATAAAAGAGAAACGTGTATGACTATGAACTCAAAGTAGTGTCACATTTTATTTGGAGTGACAACAAAGTATCACTTTAACTTTCCGCATCTAAAATTAATTGCTATGAGAGCGTATGGGAGAGGCTTTACGAATTTTTTCTTGTTCATGTAGCTACATAGTTGATGTAGATAAGTAAGTCTCTAGTGACTAGAATGGCTTGATGTAATTCTACCTAAGCAATATTTTGATTTGGCGTATCTAACTTGGTGTCCATTGACGACATTTAGAGTACAAGAAATACAATCCAAGTACAATTGTGACTTAGAAAGGCTATTGCTTGATACTCAGTTTCAGTAGAGGAGTAAGACATAGTTGTAAAACTGATGAACTTCTCTTGAAGGGAAGATGAAGAAGAGAAAAATCTAGCATCTCCATTGCAGTAGTTATCAAAGATTACAACAAGAATACTAAGCTGTGTCTTTTATACAACGATACTTAGCTAACTCTGGTAATAACAAACTTCCTAATTTGTAGCTAATTGTCTAACCAACTCCTCTACATCCCCCCCCCTTAGGAGAAATTGGAGGAGAATCCAACAATCCAAGCCTTGAACAGAGGTAATGATGTTGTAACTCGCCAAGTGGCTTAGTCATGAGTTCTGCAAGTTGTTCTTGGATGAAACATGAACTGTCGGCAAAAAACCCTCCAGTAATTTATCTCTGGTGTAGCGACAGTCAATGTTGAGGTGCTTAGTACATTCATGGAAGACAGGATTCTCTGCGATGTGCTGTGTAGCTCTATTGTCACAATGCATGATAACAGTCAGCTTGACGAACAAGTGGAGATCATGAAGTAAGTGTGAAACCCACTCGAGTTCAGAAGTTGTATCTGACATTGCTTGATATTCTGCCTCTGCACTGGACTTAGAAACTGTCTTTTGTTTCTTGGTTTTGCAAGATATTAAGGAATTCCCTAAGAATACACAGTAACTAGTCAAGGACCTAGAACTCATTTTGCAACTTCCCCAATCAGCATCACTGTAAGCATATAATTGTAGGTCGTTGTGTCTGCAGTAGAATAAACCTTTGTTGGGAGTGCCCTTGAGGTACCTTAGCACGTGCAATGCAACTTGATAATGGAGATCAGTGGGATGCTGCAAAAATTGGCTCAAGTGTTGTACAGCATAGGATATGTCTAGTCTTGTGAGAGTCAGGTACAACAATCTACCAATGATTCTTCTATAAGGTTCAGGGTTGTCTAGCACATGCCCTGTGTCAGAGGCCAACTTCAGACCTCTTGGAAGTGGAAGCCTTGTAGGTTTGGCTCCTGTTAAACCAACATCCATAAGTATATCCAACACATACTTTCTCTTATTTAAGAAAGTGTCAGTGTTAGACCTGGACAGCTCAATGCCAAGGACATATCGAGCTAAACCTAGTTCTTTAATGGTAACTGTCTGATGTAAACTCTGTTTGAGGTGTGTAATACCCAATACATCATCTCCTGTAATCAACAAGTCATCTGCATAGACCAATATGCAGATCATCAAGCCTTTATTATCCCTGGTAAACAGAGAATAATCACTCTTTGATTGTATGAAACCCTTGGATTGTAAGAACTTGGTAAGTTCCAGATTCCACTGCCTAGAAGCTTGTTTTAGGCCATAGAGGGATCTTTGCAATTTACAAGCCTATCTAGGTTTTGCTTTACTGTATCCTTCAAGCGGAGTCATGTACACTTCCTCATCAATGTAGCCACGCAAAAAAGCATTATTAATGTCCAATTGATGAAGGGGCCAGTTTTTTGTTGTAGCCATTGCTATGAAAACCCTGACAGTGGTGAGTTTGGCAACTGGAGAAAAAGTTTGCTTATAGTCTTTGTCCTTGACTTGGTCAAAGCCCCTAATTACCAGTCGAGCCTTGTGCCTTTCAACTGATCCATCTAGATTGTACTTGGTCTTATAGACCCATTTGGAGGTAAGAGCTTTCTCCCCAGGAGGAAGAGATGTTAGGATTCAAGTGTGATTTTGTTCTAATGCTTGAAGCTCATGATTCATGGCCATTTCCCACTCAGGATATAGCTTTGCTTGTGAATAATATTTAGGTTCTGGTTTATGTAACACATTTACCAGTAAAGCCACATATTCTGAGGATAAATGTGCCAAGTGTGAGTGAAGAAACAAAGGATAGGTACTGGTTGAATGAAGGCTATGAGGCTGAGATGTGGTTGCAGGTGTGGATATGGGATGCTGACTAGTAGCTTTGTTGGTGGTTGTTGAACAAATATAGTCTTTCAACCAAGTAGGTGGACCTTTAACTCTTGTTGTTTTTCTTAGAGGTGCTTCAGTCCCACTTAACAGAGGAGGAAGAGTGGAATCAAGAAAATCGAGTTGGTCAGATGAGAGGAGTGGGGAAGAAGTAGGATGGGGGGTAGCACCACTGCCAATTAGTGATAAGATGTTGTGATTAGAAGAAGGAGGATGATAGTTAGATTGATGCACCACCTCAAATGCTGAGGAAATACTGTCAGGGGAAGAGTTGGAAGATGGGACTTCTTGTGATGAGTCAAAATTGAAGGAAGGAATTAAGGAAGGTAAGATGGGTTCTTCATTGTCCTTGTCTGGTATGTCAGTGTGAGCTGTGCTAGTTTTGACAGGAAATATAGTTTCTTTAAATAAAACATCTCTACTATAAAAAAAATTTTTTTTGTTGCAAATCATGAAGTTTGTAACCATTTATAGCGAAAAGTGTAACCAAGTAAAATGCATTTTTGAGCTCTAGGCTCAAATTTGTCCTTTTTCCCCCACATTTGCTGCAAAACACAAGCAGCCTATGGTCTTTAATATGGAATAATCAGGGGATTGATTGTAAAGTATTTCAAAAGCACTTTTCCAATTTAAGTTGGCCATAGGTAACCTGTTGATGATGTGAGTTGCAGATAACACACATTCACTCCAAAAACCTTTAGGTAACCCTGCATGAAACCTAATGGCCCTGGCAGTATCAAGTAAATGCTTATATTTTCTCTCTACAACTCCATTTTGTTGTGCTGTTTTAACAATTGATTTCTGATGCAAAAACCTTTGGATGCAAAGAAATCCAAACAGGCACTGTGAATAAATTCAGACCCATTGTCTTATCTGATCATGAGTATATTGACCTTGAATTGAGTTGCAATTATGTGATAAAATTGTTTGATGGATGACAAAACTTGTGTTTTAGTTTATAACATATGTGTCCAAGTGGATCTACTAAAATCATCCACAATGGTGAGAACGTATTTAGCCCCAGTCACACTGGTTACCCTGTAAGGACCCCACATATCCATGTGAATGAGCTGAAAAGGAGCTGTTGTTGCAATGGTGCTTTTATTAAAAGGCAATCTGTGAAATTTGGCAAGTACGCATGTCTCACAAAAGTAATCAGCAGAAAGAAAAGGCTTACAATCTGCAATGTGTTGCATTTTGGAAAAGGAAGTATGACCTAATCTAGCATATAAAACATCTAAAGCATGAGATTTACATGCTGACTTATTACAAGAGGAAAAGTCTTAATTCTTTGTTGCTGAACTTGTGGGACTGGAAGACACTTCAAAAACAACAGCTGCTATGTCAGAAGCTCTACCTCTAGAGTGAGTGGTTTCAAGAGTGTAAAGTCCACCTACTTTTCTACCAATCGTTACAAGCAGTCTAGTTGAAAGGTCCTAAAAAACACAATGATTTGGGTAAAAGACGGTGCAACAAGTACTGTCATTGAGGAATTTTGCTACTGAAAGCAGATTGTATTTGAAGTCTGGCACAAATAATGCATTGTGTAAGGTCAAGGTGGGTGATATCTGAACATCACCTACAAGAGTTACAGGCTTAAGAGTGCCATCAGGTAGTGTTACTTTAATTGGTGTAGGCAAGGAGGTGGTTCTAGAAAACAGGTTCAAATCATAAGTCAAGTGGTCACTGGCACCAGTGTCTATAATCCAAGACCCTAAAATAGTATTTAACATAGCACAACTAGTAGGTGAGTGAGAGCCAGTAAAGGTCATACCTGCAAAATGAGCAAAAGCATTGTGGTTTGAAGAATGCATGTCCATGCCAGTTTGTCCCTTGACCAATCTCATCATTTCTTGGGCTAAGGCTTGCACAAGATTGGAATCAACCTTCCCACCAGAAGGAGTGATAGTTGTGTTGGTTTCTTGAGAACCCAAACTGTAGTCAAGAGGTGTATTATGGCTACTGTCAGAACTGACCAAGTGTGCTGCAGCCCTGATATCTTTCTTTGGCCTGGAATTGTCCCTTGGTCCTTGGTACAAGTCAGGATACCCAATGATTTTGAAACATTGGTCAGTTGTGTGTCCTGACCTTTGATAATGATCACAGCATTTGCTGCTTTTCTTTTTCTTAAAGTCTCTCCTTCATTTTGAATTAGAGCCACCTCTTACATTGAAAGCATTTGTCAAAGGTTTTGACTCCTCAAATGAACTAGAACTTGCCTTTGTGACATTAACTGCAACCTCTTTATTTGTAGTTATGTTTCCAGTCACATTTCTTTGAGTTTCGACTCTTTGGACCATGGAGTATGCTCTATTTATAGTAGGTAAGGGATCTAGTAACAATATTTGTCCCCTAATGGCCTCATAATTTTTATTCAAATGCATTAGAAAATGCATTAATCTCTGTCTCTCTGCCAGTTCTAAGGTTTTCTTAATGGCCTTGCATGTATTTGCACATACACAAACAGGCACTTCTGAAATATCATCCAATTCATCTCATAATCTTTTCAGTTTGGTATAGTATACAACCACAGAATCATTCCCTTGGTATAGTTCTGATATGTCCTTTTCAAGTTGGTAAAGTAAAGGGCCATTGCTATGACCAAACAGTTCAGTAAGTTCATTCCAAAGTTGTCTGGCAAAGTTGACATGTAGAAAGGCCTCAGCCAAATCATTGACCATAGAGTTTAACAGCCAACTAACAACCATGTTGTCATACTTAATCCATTGGTTGTAATGATCTAAATTTACCTCAGGCCTGGCACAAGATCCATCAATGAATCCAAGTTTGGTTTTGATCTTCAACGCAATCTTTATGGCTCAACTCCATTTCTGGAAATTGGATCCATTCAACTTCACAGTGACGAGTTGGATTCCTAGAAAATCAGAGCTCGACAAGTGAAGCGGATCATTGTTGTAGGTCTCATAAGTCCTCCTCCTCATAATCATTTGTCTGTGAATTTTCAGCAGAATCCATCATTAACTTCAAGAAATTACTCGATGTTGAAGCAAATGATAATTCTTGAATCAATCTTGATGCAAGCTAGATCAATTGTGAAGCAAAACAATCGATCGAGAAAGAAAAAAAAGTTTGATAGATGAAGCTTGATCAGTTGGTAATGCAAAACGACTTATCAAAGAAGAAAAAAATGTTGATTCAAGATCAGGACTGTAACCTTGAAGCTCTGATGCCATGTAAAATTGATGAACTTCTCTTGAAGGGAAGATGAAGAAGAGAAAAGTCCAGCCTCTCCATTGCAGTAGTCATCAAAGATTACAACAAGAATACTGAGCTGTGTCTTTTATACAATGATACTTAGCTAACTCTGGTAATAACAAACTTCCTGATTTGTAGCTAACTGTCTAACCAACTCCTCTACAATAGTTGTTTCTTCAAATGTCAGGAGATGAATTCAAACCTAGAAAGATAGCATAGCTAGCAGTTCAATGAGCACTATTGGGGCCATATAGCCTAATCAACAGCTGAATAAGCCATGATGATGAGCGGTCTTTGACAGGCTTAGGAGCAAGCCCAATATCTAGCGTGCCAAATAAGGGCCCTTGCTTAACGGTCAAAAGATGTCAAGTATGTGGGCAAGAATAAATGGGAAATTAACATCCATAACACGACTTATGTCCAACCTAATGATTGTTAAACACTACGATGCGGCAATCATGCCTCCATTATTCAATGGGACTACTAGGGACAATGAGGTTTTTGGCCGAATCAAAGTATAGACAAGCTGTTTTTGTGAAGGTCAAAACAGGACAAAAACATATTCTTGCGAAAGAAAAAAGGATGAGGAGTTCACACAATGTGAAGTAATAACTATAAGTCTGTAAGGGCCTATTCTTTTTTGCGATAAGATACAAGTGTAAAATATAAGAAAATATAAGAAGTTGTAATAAGTTGTACAGAGTTATAAGGATAGATGTAAGAAATTGTTGAATTATTAAAAAATTGTATAATATAATTTTTAGATATGTACATATAATTGTTGGTCTTTATTGTATGAATTATAAAAAAAATTATTTCATTAAAATAAATTACGTGTAATATTGATATTTATGAAATAAATTTCATGACACCACTAAACAAATTATATTTTAACATTACACAAAATTTATTTTTCTACAATTTGTTTTGGATAAGAAAAAAATAATATTGAAATAGCATAATGAATAAAAATAAATCTTTAAATAAGTCAATTAAGCATCAATAAGATAAATTCAAGCCGAAAAACATGTAGAACCACATGTGTTTCGCATTGAGGTGTTTTTTTTTAGGTGTTAACATTAGTTTCACCTCTTTATAAACAATTTTTTTTAAAAAACATTTCTCAACAAAATTGAATAGAACCCTAAAAATAAAATTCTATTTGAATTAAACATTTTGGGATTGAATTCAATCTAATGTTCAATTACACGATGATAGCAATCAAGTTATCATAGATAAACTTAGGGGTGAAATAGTTGAAATGTTTTCATCACGTTCAGTTTGACTATTTTCATGCATGATTAACATTGAAACTCAAACATAAATACGATTTTTGTATTACAATTTTAAAATATATTGACTTATTTTGTTTGTAATGGCATATATACTTCATGTCAAAGTTCAAATATTGATTCAGATCGTTAAATTATGTTTTTATGGTTATACAAATATTATATTCACTAAAAAACTATAAGATTTTTCGTATCAGTAGTATATACAAAACATATACATATTTCTGTACAAATATGAGAATAAAATATATTATAAGTTGAACATTATAAAAAATATATAAAGAGATTTAATAAGATATAAGAAGATGTAAGGATATGTAAGAAGATGTAAGAAGTTGTAAGGAGCTATGAACTGTAAGCTAAATCTTTCCAAATGCAGAAGACAACACGACCTAAGTGTATGATATAACTGTAGCTAGCAATCAATAAGTATGGATCAATCCCACAATGGACTTACTTTCAATTTCTAAAACTATTTAAATTATTAAAGTTAGGCTAAATGGATCGAGAGATTGACCTAACTACTAAAATACGAAGAACAACTAAGAACAAGATTCAATAATCTATATCTATATATTAAAACAAAACAAACTCATTAAAATTTTGACAAGTGTTCTTCCCACAAATTTCTTAGATAATTAATAGTTTTTATTTTTTATTTTTAAAAGAGAGTTAGTCAATTACAATTTAAGAATAAAAGGTTTTCTTTCCAAAAAAAAGATTTTATAAGAGTAATTATAATTTCAAAGATTTTCCAAATACAAAAAAGACAATGATTAATAATGATAAAATACTATATTATATAACTTTTGATCAAAAAAATTATGTTTTATTATTAATACTATTTCGAAAAATATTTGGTGATGGTTTATATATTTTTGTTAGAATTTTAATGTTGATGTACACATTGGGGTATTCTTTAGTTTTACATGAAAATACTATACCTACTTTGATGTTAAGTTAGTTGTTTAATAACCTCTAAACATTTTTGTTTTCTATAATATATTTAGATATATAGTGAAAGACAAAAAGGTATCACCAAAAAAATTCTTAACACATATTATTATATTATGTAAAAACTTACCAGCTGTTTTCAATTTTCAGCGTACAACAATCCAAGTGAGTATTAACAATTATTTTGTCATAAGAGTATCTTCTCTTTAACTTGGACATTGTTATTGTGATACTCTTACTATCAAACTACAAATAATTACTATAATTAAAAAACTTATGAGATTTTCCATACATCATGTGGGTCCTTAATACTAATTAGATAATTAGAACATTTAGTTGGGAATTTCATGAAGTAGGTGCCCAATTATTTCATAGATTGTACTTGAAAAGAAGATCATTACAGTAGAACCACATGATATTCTATTCTTGATTTGTTTCTTAATGGAAAGAGTAGATCGAATATGATAATATCCAAATCATGGTCCACAAGAAATCATTATATAAATCTCTAAATATGCGATAAATTGCACAAAGCGATGATAGAAACTCACACTGCAAGGTGAGAACAACTTACGTCGCACTAAAGGTAAGAACAAACTGACTCACACTAATGGTGAGAAAAATAAATAATCTAATTCTCACCAAACGGGTAGAAAATTTATTAGAAAGACACAAAAATATTAGTGAATACCTTGTAGCTAAGTAAAACTTCAAGAAGCACAAAAGTTGGGAGCTTGCTACCAGCAATTATAGTTGATGACAGCTCCTTTTTCAATTAGATAAAAGGTAGAGCTTTTCGTAGAGAGCTTAGGATTTTTCAAGAGAAGGGGCAAGGGAGACCATAATCACTACGAGGACACTTTTTTAGATCGCAAAATTTTCATTGAGTTGAGAGTTAATATTAGTTTCAATGTAGGCAGCTTATATATACAAGTCGTCAATAAGGAAAGGATTTGTCCAACATGACTGGTTCAAGTTGTAGATAGCCATCTTCTTCCTTAGTTGCGTATTTTAAGTCTTACTTCTCAGTCATTTGATCAAAGCCTATATCATAAGAGTATGACCCTATTTGGTAAACAGCTGTTAGCTGTTAGCTATTTCTATTATCTGTTTATATTAGCTGTTTTTAGAAAAATTGTTTGGTAAAAACTAATTGTTTTCAAAAAATATGTTGGTAATTTTTCATTTATACCCTTATTTATGAATTAGTTTCTATTGAAATGCATGTAATTTTTTCAAACTTATGGACAATTATGTCATTTTCACAAAAAGCTTTTCTCAAAAGGCTAATGAGAATAATTTTTTCAAAAAGAGTTTTTTGGGGTCAAACAGCTATTGCAAACATCTCTTTACCAAACATCATTTAGCTATTTGACTTTGTCAAAACAGCTAAAACGATCCCAAACAGCTGTTGTTACCAAACAAATCGTATATATTCTCACAAGGCACGTTAGTGCCATATTAAAAATTATTTATATAACAAATACACGTTGAAAAAATGTATATATGTGGTAAATGGAAGTACACACTCTTAGGTATATGATATACATTACCGTCATTTGATAGTGGATAAATGACAAATTTTTGGTAAACTTGACTATGAACTTTTGTTTGTTCCCATTAACATAGATAATTAATAGACTACATACAAATAAATATTAAAAAATACTAACGATGTTCAAACTTTAAAAACATGTGCATTTATTTAGTTGCTCAAAGCACTGGCAAAGCAGCTGATCTTCAATTCAGATGAGAGACGCGGACAAGCATTTGGCGTTTAATTTAACCAAGTTGAACTGACTTGAGTTTAGCCTCACACTGATCGACCTTTAGTATGAGTCGTGTTTGCTCAAATTGAGTCCAAGTTCAGTTCTGAATTGAACCAATGTTTCTGAATTGAGCTTATGCCTTTGCAATCCACTTCTTTTTTTTTGGGGGGGGGGGATTCTGATAGTTACATGGTTTGACATAAAGTTTTATTGAAATCTTTAATTTTAAGATATTATAGCTTCCAATTTTAACCAAAAATTATAAAATGGATGCTTTTAAATCAAACTTGTATTTCTATATCGATGCAATATTGCGATGCATGGAAAATCTCATTAGTTCTTGGCTGTAGTAATTATTTATAAGATATTGCAATAAGTCATTTAACAAGCAGTTTTCAAGATATTTTTATAAAACAATTAAAATTTGTTAACATGAAACAGTTGTTGAGGGATATAATTAAGTTATGGGAAACTACCAATTAAGATTTCTAATATATTAAAGTATAATATAATTAATTTTGCTAATATTTTTAGGAGCAATTATAATATCTTAATTTGTCTTTGATAATTAAAAGTAACGATAGTCCAAAAAATTATCTAATTTATTAATTAAAAATCAATAGCTTATTAACTTGTACTATTTAATCTCTATTTTAGATGAAAAAATTAATTATAAAATATTTAATAAGGATAAAAGTATTGATAACATTTTTCCAGGTCAAAAAAGTTTCATGTATCACAATAAGAACATGCGTTCGGGAGAAGTATCATATCATCAAAAAATTGTTAATATTGATTTGAATTCTGATATGAAAATTCTAACCAATTTGGTGCTTTGATGGTAGTCTGCATGTAGTATTATTTTGTGTCTACAAGATCTGTAATTGTCACGATATTTTATGTAGTTTCTCTAGTATTTCATATTTACATTTAAAAAGACAGACAAAAGCAACAATAATTATGGAAAAAAGAAATATTTATTATTTTTGATAACAATAATTGTGTCTGTATAGCTTAATTATAGGATGTGTGTACATGTCTTTATAATATTCCGTAGTTGAACAATGGTAATTTAAATGGAAAGTAGTCCAACAACTGATGCTTGCTACAGCTATTGGTTAGTTGGTATTCCAAAATGTGAGATGTGCAGCCAAGGGCGGAGCTACATTGGTGCAAGGGTGGTCAATTGACACCCCGGGTTTTTGGGGAAAAAAAAATTAAATATAAACATTCCGGCAAAAAGTAAAAAAGTTATATATATTATTTCATGTATTTACATAATAGGGAAGAAGTAGTGGCCGAATGGTTGGGTGGTTGTGGCTGTGGGGTTTGTTGTGGGGGTGGTCGTGAGTTCAAATCTCCCTTTGAGCAAGTTGTTTTTTTTTTTTTTTTTGAATCTGATGCAGTTCATTAACCACGCCTGACGCCTTTAGCCCTTCACCTTCACCTTGCCTCCTCTCTTCGACTCTTCTCAACCCAAAACCCCATTACCGTTCATTCCCTTCAAGGCTTCAACCTTTCTCTGTAGTCTGCCCGTCTGCCGGTTTTCCGTTCGCCCACGCCGGAATCCGACCGACCACCACCACAGCACGCCACTGACTTCAGCAGCTTCCTGCCCTCCTTCTCCTTCTCCTAATTTCAGTTCTGACTTCTGAGGTGAATTCAAGAAATCCCTAATTTTTGTTCCTAATTTTGTTAGTTTGTAAATAATTGTGTTTATTTTACTGATTTTAGTTAGATACTTAGATTCATGTTAAATCGTGGAATCAGCCACTGACAAAGTCAGATTAGGCTGCCTACAATTCACCCCTTGGAGTGCGGCCCTTCCCGAGACTCTGCGTGAACGCGGGATGCTTGTGCACCGGGCTGCCCTTTTTTTTTAATTCATGTCAAATAATTGATTGATTTAGTGATTTACTCATGATACTGTTGTTGCTTATTTTGAGATTGATCTTTCTAAAAGTCTGTCGAACGACGATATTATGTTTTACTTTCAAAGCATGAAATCTTGTCGATGACAAATTTTTTAAATGTATTAGTTGCGCATTTCATTTTTAGAATTATTAACATTTATATTATATGTAATATTAATCCCGACACCTCTTGCTTTGAATCCTGGCTCCGCCCCTGTGTGCAGCACTCCCCTATCTATATTCTATGTACATAATATTGAAAAGGCATATCTAAGTGATGTTGTTCTTGATAATTATCACATACAGTAATAGAATAATAATATTTTTTGAGATAGTGAGATTAATATAATATCATATGAACATAGTATTAGAAGACAATACTAGGCGATATATTGTAATCTAAGTGATTTTCTTCTTCTTAATTGTTAGATATACTATACTATAGGATAATAATTTTCAAGATATAGGAATTAATGTACTAATGAACTTGATTGAGTCGAGTCAACCCAAATTAAACCGAGTTCGAGTCAAATGTGAGGATATATATTTTGCGCCACCTCAATTCTGTGTAAAACCCTACAACGGAGAAGGGAGGATTCAGCTTAAAACTCAATGTACTAGTAAACATGCATTAGGAATATTATGCGGCGACCCCAATGTGACTTAGTACCTGTTTGGCGTAGCTTTTGATAGTGTTTTTGGACCACAAAAACACTAACTAGGCTAAACACCTATTTTTTTAAAAACTAAAAACTGTTTTGGAAAAACATTTTTGAATGAAACTGCCCCCAAAAACAGAAGCAACAATTTGTTGCTTCTAATTATAAATTTTCGTGGAGCGTGCCTTATAATATGAGGGGGGCACTTAAGTATTATTTGTGGATGACACTTAAATATTATTTGCATCTAGACTAATATGCCCTTGAGAATCAAACAAATTCCCACCCAATACCCATATATTTCACACGTATAGATACAACATATTATATCCAAATATTCTACATATCTCTCTCTCCACCGCCCCGCCCCTATCGAATCATATCCCAATAGAAAATAACCCCACTGCAACTTCTATACTAAGAAACAAACAAATGCTAATGTAAGACATAAGTAAAGTATTTAATTAATTTTCTTCACAACTTAGGCTTTGAGCAATGGGTGGCTATTGCTCCTCTTCATCTATCAAATCCGAAAAAAGGTCAGAAACACGTGTTACTATTTGTAATGGATAACTTGATATTTCTCAAGACCAAAATAGAAAATGTAAAAAAAATTAAAACAAAAACAATAGTTTCACAAAAATTAGGCCAAATAATTCAATTCTTTCAAAAATACTTCGGCTATAAATTAGACCAAACACTTTCTGATTTCTACAAAAACCGTTTTTGAAAAAATTACTTCTGAAAAATAAAAGTAGTTATTTATAAATTAGGCCAAACATACTCTTAATTTGGGAGCGAATTGCTGAGGAAGAATTTGGGGCAATAAAATGATTTGAAGTAACAAATAACGTGCGATGATTTGCTTCAGTGTTAGATTAGTACGACACGTGCTTTTAACATAATTAGCGCCTGGACTGCTGGGGATGAAGGCACTAGGCAGTGTCCCACTCTCATGATTTTCGACATTGTTACTCTTTAAGTGGGGACAACCGTTGAACTTGACAATGGAGACAATCGTTGCTATCATGTCAAATTCTTATTAGAAATTCTACAATATACATAAGACTGTTTACTACAATACTACTTTAAATTTTTATTAGAAATTCATTACAATGGTTATCAGTATAAATTATAACAAATTATTAAATTAAAAATAGATTATGATTGACTTCATGGAAAAACAAATTTATAACAATTGTATCATCAAGTTTTTGTATAACTTTTTGATGCAAATTATTTTCTCTATTATAAATACAAATTTTAAGTCTAAAATAAATTAGATAAGAATTTGAGTACAAAATTAAATCTTTGTATTGATCTGTATATGGATACAATCTATATTAAATACAATGAGAATAATAATCTGATTTGATCTCCTTAAATGAGTTTTATCTTGAGACAGTGCCCTATACGCTTAATCACAATCAAGATAAATGCTTGATCTTTGAGGGAGAATGGCGTGTGCTTATTATTTTCCTTCAAAGAGTGAATGTTTGAGTGTGTGATTTCTTTCAATTTTTCAGCCTTTAATGACGGGGTTTATTGGTCTATTTATAGGAAAACTTCCCCCCTTGAAAGTCAAGATAGGCTTTGATGTCATTTTGGTCTTCAATCGGGCCTCATCTTGGACCAATTTGACTTAGGAGTTATTTGCTTTGACTTTAACTTTGATATGGGTTTTGACCGAGAATTGACTTGGAAGTCATTCGGGCTTAGGTCGTCACTTGACTTGGAAGTCGTCCCTTGGGCTTTAACCGGGCCTTGAATTGGAAGTCGATCGGGATTGGGTCATGACTTGACTTGGAAGTCTCTTGGGCTTCGACTGGGCCTTGAATTGGAAGTCGTTTGGACTTGGGTCGTGACTTGACTTGAAAATCTATTGGGCTTTGATTTGGAAATCGCTTGGATTTCGAGTGGGCCTTGACTTGGAAGTCACTAGGGCTTAGGTTGTGACTTGACTTGAAAGTCTCTTGCACTTTGACTTGGGAGTCATTAAGATTTCCGTCGGGTCTTGACTTCGAAGTCGTTTGGGCTTAGGTCGTGACTTGACTTAGAAGTCTCTTGGGTTTTGACTTGAAAGTCATTTGGGCTTAATTAAATTGATTAAAAGGGCTAACCCAAATAATTAATTTAATTTTATATCTTGGTATGACACATAAATATTTTTTAGTACCTACAAATTGCCCCCTTGAGACTAGGCCATGTATAAGACTTTTGTTGTTTAAACTTGACCGACGTCTTGATGTTCTTTTATTTGCTCACAATAAATACTTTAAATAGAATGTTAATATGCTTTGTTGATTTTTTTTATGAAAAGTTGAATAAATGAATAACTCTTTTCCTTGTTTTTGAACTGGATTATGTGGCATGATGAAGAGAAGGGTAAAGCTTGGCCCAACTAGTGCAAGCCCAGTCTTGGTGTCTCTCTTTCTCAGCTTCTTCTGGGTTTGGTCTGTGCATTTTCGACGGCCCAACAATGTCCAACCCAATGCCCGTGCTCCTTTAGCCTTGCTTGCCTCCCCTTTTGGGTCTGTCTTATTTTTAGACCGCGGCCTGCATTTGTTTCCCTTTTCCTTCTCTTTTTTTTCGCATGGCCCAGATTGGTCTCTCTTCCTTCTACCCACAACCCATTTTTTTCTTCTCCGTTCCTTTCCTTATGGTGGGCCTAGATCGGATTTCCCCTTTTACTTCCTTTCTATTTTCCTTTCTTTCTCGCCTAGGCCTGGCTTGGACATTAGTCAACTCGTAGTCCAGCTTTGGTTAGCTTAAGTTACACCTGTGCCGCACGTGACCATTACTTCTTTCTCCGTCTTGGGCCCGTTTTTCTTTCAAGTCTTGGCCCAGCCGTTTATTGCCTTCTAACCCACCCAAAACATTGCTTTGCTTCATTTAATCACCATCTGTCTATCACGTGACATCCCCTTCTTCTTCTTCTTCCTAACTGCGCCCAAAAACCGAAACCCCTCATTTCACTGCTGCTGCTACTGATTCACGGTGGAAGCACCCCCAAAACTTGATCTTTGTGTGCCATTTTCAATCCTTGTGGTCATAAAAGGTATCAACTTTCTCAACACTTTTCTCCTTTTTCCCTGATTCTTTTTTTTAACAGGGTAAAATTCCCTACCCGATTTTTGTAAAAGAGCAAGGTCTATTTTTTTTATTTTTTTTTGAAGTAGCTATAGAGGCCAAGAACCATTTTTCATGCGTAGAAAATGCTCCTTGAGCCTACATAAAAAGAAAAGGTAATGACTTTGACCCTTCTCTTTCTTTGGCTTGATTTCCATGTGAAAGAGTCTTCTTGATTTCTGGGCTAGGAGGCAAGAGTTGAAATGGGTGATGCTTATTGTTCTGCTTTTTGGTTTGAGCAGCATCATCTCAACGTCAGTTGGGTTTTGGGTGGGATGAGGAGCAAGAAGTGGGATGGAAATCATTGGAGAGAGTTTTTTTTTTTTTTTTTGGTTCAGCTATAGGAGATTAAGACATGGGTTTTGAGTTTTTTTTTTCTTTATAAAAAAAATTAAGGCACTACTTGCAACCCCATTCATGCCTTGGTTCCCATCTGAAACAGCAAGAAGATGATCATGGTGGATCATGGACATAGTGACTATGGTGTGTGGGGCCAGAGAAATGGTGGTGTGGCTGTTTGGTGTTTAGGGATTAAGGGGGAAATGTGGAGAGGCCATGACTTTAAAACTTTGGTTTATCACTCTAAGAAATGCAGTCTAATGTTAAAGAGAGAGAAAATATGGATATCTGGATTTACAAATTAAGCATCTTTCCTTGTTTATATGGCCCCCTCGTTGTTTTTTAACTTTGCCCTTTTTATGTTTGATGATTATCAACAACAAAAGGTGGTGGCTTTGATCCAAATAAACCCAAAGGAACGAACTTTATTATGCTAAAAGGTCTTCTCATGCCTTACTAATACTCTCATTGACAATACATATTGAAAGATTTTCATGCTTGCTTGTGTCGTTGCAACGTCATGCTCATTTGTTGTTGCATTTTTTTTTTGTGTTGATGCAACGTCATGCTTGCATGTTGAAAGGTCGCATTTTTTTTTTGCTGTTGCTTGTGTCGTTTGGCCATCAAGAAGAAATATTTGTATGTCAAGATCCTTCTTTTTTTTGTTGCATTTGTGCAGTCACTTTGCAGGTTGGTTAGCTACTTGAAGGCCCACTTGGGAATGTGGATTATCGTTAGGCCTTTTGGAGCCTAAAATGGAAGCCTGCACGCTTAAAAGTGGTGCGAAGACTTGAAGGCCCACTTGTGAACGCGATTTATCGTTAGGCCTTTTGGGGTTTAAAACGAAAACGGAAACCCACAAGCTAAAAAGTTGTATGAAGATTTGAAGAACCACTTGTGAATGCAATTTACCATTAGGCCTTTTGGGGCTTAAAACGGGAACGTGCACGCCAAAAAGTGGTATGAAGTTTTGAAGAACCACTTGCGAACACGGTTTACCATTCGGCCTTTTGGGGTCTAAAACAGAAATGCGCACATCAAAAAGTGATATGAAGATTTGAAGAATCACTTACGAACGTAGTTTACCGTTATGCCTTTTGGGGCTCCAAACAGGAACGCACACGTCAAAAAGTGGTACGAGTAGCAAGGAGTAGCTCGGCAGTAGAAAACTGATGTCTTTGATTGATTTTTCTTCCCCCCCCCCCCATCTCTTTTGCTCTTCTCTTTTTTTTTTTTGGTGTTGTGTTTGACTGCACTTAGTGATTTGCTTACTAAGCTACCTATGTACTCGTGGGAGCTTGCAATTCCCAATAAGATCAAGTCATCGCATAGTTCAATAAAACATACTTTGATTATTTGCTTTGTCATTCATAGTTTATAATCTTGCAGGCAAGGAGTAATATAACGATTGTTTTGTTTTGTCGTTCGCAATTTATACTCTTGCGTGCCAGGAGTAGTACAACGATTTTTTTTTTTTTTTGCGATTCGCAGTTTATACTATTGCAGGTTAGGAGTAGTACAATATTTTTTTTGTTTGAATGAACAGTTTAGGCTCTTGTTCAGGAGTTGTTTTGTTTTGATTGTGTGAACAATTTAAACTTTTGTTCGGGATCTATTTTTGTTTTTTTTTTTTGTGTGGTGGTGAACAGTTAAGGCTTTTGTTCAAGAGCTAGTCCAATATTTTTCCTCAATGAAATTCGTTGACCTCTTGAATTTTGACGGGGTTCAAAGAAGCTTGTTCCTCCTCCTTAGTTCTTTCTTTTGAGCTGGCCTTAGCCCCATGACCAATGAGAACTAGTGTTTGTCTCTTTACTTTTAGCAAGTCATCCACCTTTACATCCAAAGTGGAAACACACTTCATGCATGAAGGGATGGAACTTTGCACTTCATTTATTTCGCCAAGGTGACTGAACGCCAAATCTCTCTTTTGTGAGGGCGGTGAGGTTGATGATCTTTCGTGTATCTTGATTCTAGCAAAGGTCTAGAGTTTAGGCTGCTCATCATTTTTCAACCAATATAAGATGGAAGGTTTCAGGATTTTACCCTTTCCTATCCTGCAAAACACGAAAAGGCCAGAAAGGCGTTGGTACGACATTTTCACCCTTACCTTCATTAACCTCCCCGACTGTGATATATTGTGTGAAGGATTGCTTATCCTTACGTCACCCCGAAACCCTTATGGGTTGGGGCGGTGCATAGCCAAGGCAAACTTTAGGTATTGTAACGCTACCTCCTTGACTCTGTATGATCTTTAATGTGTTGTTAAGTCCGTAAGGCTTAACTTCAATTACATGCTCCAAAGATGTCGGCTGGCTGAAGTCATAACTGGACCTCTTCATTAACTTCTATGCATTGGGATCAAACCCATCACTGGTGCGCATCTTTGGCAAGTCACTTTCTTCTTGGAGAAAGCCTTTAGAAGAAACAACAAAACCAAGTACAGGAGCCTTGGTCAATTTACTTGGGTTCGCCTTATGAACTGAAAGCACATGCTTTTCTTTGAGAACGTGCCAGCTGGCTTCCTCGAACTTGTGTTCAACCATGGTTGCACTTTTGGGACTTGTACATTCGCTAAATTGTGACTCATCATCCTTTCGACAGGACTTAGGAATGTACTTGAAGACTGGCACTACTGGATTTGCTGCGACATTTGCTTGCTTGACAGATGAGACTGAAATTGTCCGCTCATTCTCTTCTTTCCATTGTTGTTGTGGCTTGATGTTGCCATCACCACCATCTTCAGGAGGGGCGCGAGTCTTGGCATTCTTCATACTCCCTTTTCCTGTGGAGCGACTTGTACATTCCCGATAGTACCTGAGACATAGGTGCAAAGTTGACGTTGCCACCCTGTGTTCATGTAACCAGGGACGATGAAGCATCAACTTGTATGAAGTCTTGGAGTCTATCACATGAAAAACTGGCGATGTTGTCAAGTCACCAAAGGTCAACTCTAGGCGGATCATACCAATTGCATGTTGACCTTCTAGATTGAACCCCTGTATCATTATTCGGCTTTTAGACAATTCTTCAATGGTGACACCCAAGTCATTCATAGTAGGCTTTGGCATGATGTTAATTGCTGAACCACCTTCCACTAGAATTCGATTAAACATTTGGCCCCGAGTATATCCAGTAACAAACAACGGACGATTGTATGGTTTAGAACCCAATAACAAGTCATCATTAGTGAATGTCATGGCCATGTTACAGGTGGCACATTGGGCAAGATTGCTCGTAGGTGGTGCATCCTTTAGCTTGTCAGCATATAGCTTTGCTTGGCGAATGAGAACAACAGTTTGTTTGTGCATTTTCTCTGGCAAGTGAAAAATTTGCTACCAGCCCATGTGTACTGGTAAGGCTTCTAGGACGGTCAGGACCTTGTCGTCCTTTTGAGAGGGATGCTCATCTCTTCATTTGTCTCGTCATCGTCATATTCGGAACATGAGGTCATGTTGATAACCACGCTATTAAAGAAACTTTTTGGGAAGCATTCTCCTAAGGCCTTTGGCACTTCAGTGAGATCTATTTCAGAATCTAACTCATCAAACTCTTGCATTGTGATGTGGTCAGGTTCTACTATTTCATTCAAATCTAGAATGATTCTTCCACCCCTAGCCAATCGCATAATGCTCTCCTTGAGTGTAATACACTTTTCAAGAGGGTGACTAATGACCCTATGGTACCGACAGTATTTTGGATTGGTGGTCCTCCCCGCTTCTTCTGGGTGCTTTGGGTCAGACAATTTGATGACAAGTCATCCAGCATGCTTGATAAAACTGAGTTCGAAAATGGGTACTTCTTTTCCTGAAGCTCTTTTGGTGTGGGACGATTCTTTGTTACATCCTTGAACGATGGGCTCTTCTTATCCTCTAACTTAGGCTTTCCCGTAATCCGAATTAGATGACTTGTGGAGGTGGACATCGCTTCTGTGGTTGTGTTCTTGGATAACTTAACATTCTTCTTGAATTTAACTTTGTCTTTCTTTGAATCATTAGAATAGAAGGAGTTGTCACGACAACTAGCTATCGTCACCTCCACGTTAGGTGCCTTGGTTGCCAATTCTTGAAAAGTCCTAGGTTTGCTCATTTGTAGGACATATAGTAAGTCCCAATTCATTCCTTGGGTGCACATTTTAATGGTAGAAATCTAAGATAGTCGATCTTGGGTGCACATTTCAACGGTTGCCAATTCTTGGAAAATCCTAGGTTTGCTCATTTGTAGGACATACAGCAAGTCCCAATTCATTCCTTGGGTGCATTCAAGGTTAAGTGCGTGCCAGCGGTTGATGCAGTCAAAAACTGGCTCATCTTTTCATTGTTTTGTGTTTGTCAGCTCAGTCATACTGATAGTGCATTGAGTGCTGTAGAACCTGTTAAGGAAATCTTGCTCCATTTGTTTCCAACTATGAATGGACTCAGACTCTAGGTCGGTACACCAATCAAAAGCAATACCTTTCAATGTCCGAATGAACTGCTTCACTATAAGGTCGCCATCAGTCCCACCATTATTGCATGTCTCAATGAAGTGTGCGACATGCAGTTTGGGGTTGCGTTTCCTATTAAACTATTGGAACTTAGGGGGTTGATAACTGTGGGGCACGCGAAGAGGATTAACCCTCTTAGTGCAAGGCTTGGTGTATAGGTGAGTAATGTGCAAACCTCCTCCTAGTTGCGCCTTAAAGACATTTGCTATCAAGTCTTGGATTTGTTCAATAGTCATTGATCTAGAAGACTTGACATTTTCAAGTGCACCGCCTTTCTTTGGCTGCTTCTCATTATTAGAAGCATCAGTGTGGACAGACACTTTTCCTGAGTATTCACTTTCTAAGTCTTTTGTAGAAGATTAAGGTGATTCTTTTTCTAATTTCTTGGTCAGCCTAGCAGTCCTTTCTTCTTGAAGCTTGATGTGCGCTTTCTTTTCTTCGCTCTTCCTAGTAAGTTTTTCTAAGATGACCTTCATGTTATCCATCTCCGATTCCAAACTGGTTGAGCATGCCATTATAGTTGGTATGACAACAGTTTTTAAGGACTCAGCTTCAGTTTCTGAGAAGTGCGCCCCTTTTGGTGTGGGCGAAGAAAAATTACTGATGTAATAGTCTTCAACTTCACAGATTGGAGATTGAAGTTGGAGGTTTTCTATTTCATCCATCCAAGAAGATGCCTTTTGTTGTGTCCTGAAGCCTTAGAGTGTGGATAAGGACGACACTATTTGCCTAGCGACAATCGGTGCATCACTTTTGTCATGCTCCTTATCTCCATTGTGTGAGTTCGTCTAATAAAACTGGCATTCATTTCACAAGGATCTACGAGAGAGATCCAGTGCTCTTTTTCTTCGAAGCTTAAGAGACGACGTTCTTCATGGCCATATCTTCTTTGAAGAGGAAGCTCTTGAAATTTGAAAATCTTGATCTTTAGAATAAAGAGATGAGAGGTAGAGAGGTCCCACCAAGCATGCCAAATTTTGTAAACACAAATTTCAAGCCTAAAATAAATTAGACATGAATTTGAGTATAAAATTGAATATTTGTATTGATTTGTATATGGGTAAAATCTTTATTGAATACAATGAGAGTAACCCTCTTATTCGATCTCTGTGAATGAGTTTGAATGAGTTTTATCTTGAGAGATGCCCTCGAGGCTTAATCTCAATCACGATGAATGCTTGATCTTCGAGGGAGGATGGCATGTGCTTGTTGTCTTCCTTCAAAGGGTGAATGTTTGAGTGTTGGTGATTTCTTTCAATTTTTCAGCCTTTAATAAAGGGGGTAGGAGTCTATTTATAGGAAAACTTCGTCATTCCCCTTGAAAGTCAAGATAGGTTTTGACCTCATTTTGGGCCTTCAATCGGGCCTCATGTTGTATCAATTTGACTTAGGAGTTATTTGCTTTAACTTTGACTTTGACTTTGACCTGGATTTTGGCCGAGCCTTGACTTGGAAGTGATTCACGTTTAGGTCGTGACTTGGCTTGGAAGTCATCTCTTGGGCCTTGATTTGGGCTTTGACTAGGGTATTGACTTGGGAGTCTGTTGGGCTTTGACCGGACCTTGACTTAGTAGTCATTCGGGCATGGGTCATGACTTGACTTATAAGTCTCTTGGGCTTCGACCAGGCCTTGACTTGGAAGTCATTCGGGCTTAGGTCGTGCCTTGACTTGGAAGTCTCTTAGACTTTGACTTGGGAGTCATTTGGGTTTTGATCGGGCCTTGACTTGGAAGTCTCTTGGGCTTTCACTTGGATGTCATTTGGGCTTAATTAAATTAATTAAAGGGTTGGTCCAAATAATTAATTTAATTTTATATCTTGATACGGCACATAAGTATTTTTAGTGCCTGCAAATTAATTAACTTAATTAAGCCCAAATGGTAACAAAAATCATAATAACTTATAATAACAAATGTTCGCTAGTTTTTTTTCAAATTAAAGGGGTTGGTTACAAATTTCAGCATTTAATGTGTTGTTATAAAGCCCAAATAATTAATTTAATTAATCTTTGTATTTTCTTAGGTTTGCTCATCTTATTTTTTGCATATTATTTTTTTTGGAAGTCTCTTGGGCTTAATTAAATTAATTAAAAAAATTATAAACACAAATTTCACACCTAAAATAAATTAGACAAGAATTTGGGTACAAGATTAAATTAAGTAGCTTGCTAGTTGCCATTAAGAGGCAGATATAATTTAATGTTAACTTATTAATTTAATTAACAAAAATTTTGGGAGTCATTTGGGTTAACAGAAATTAATATAAAATGTAAAGATTTATTTTTTTTGGAAGTCTATTGAATAATATGGTAAAAAGTGCATGGTAAAAATCATATAACTTATTAATACTATAATGATTTTATGACCTATTTAATTTTGTTCGAAAAGTTGAAAAAACTTGATTTAGTACATTACTATTGAGTTTGAAACTTTGTGTCTTAATTACCTTTCGATCGATCCCTGATATAATGCATCTGATAGAGTGAGAATTCTATTTTTTTGAGGGCATTTTAGTAAAATATAACATAGTGAAGGCTTTTAGTTGGAGCCTTAATTACTGAATCAAGCCATTGAACTTTTTTTAGTTTTATTTTTTACATCATTAGTATATTAAAACAATTCTAGAGAGGGAAAACAAAAAACGTTGAACCATGTATCTGCTAATATAACCTAGCTATGACCTTTTGAATTTTTTTCAAGGTCGATGGCAATGATTATAATAAATTGTTTGCGTATTGGAGTAGTTTAAGAGTAACAAAACCTTCAAGATTTTGCAATGCAGTCACACATGGATTTATCTTAAATATTTTATATACAGGTGCGCATACATATGTGTACATAAACAGGCTTAACTATTCAATTGATTTCTTTACCTCTTTTGTAATAGAAATTAGTTAAAAAATATAGAAGTAAAATTATTTATGTATTCTCCAGTAATTACATAGATGTATCGTGGGACATAAATTTGACTCAAGGCCATTATAATTAATTGCCAATAAGCATCTATGTGATGCATTAGATTCATATATGTAATTATTTTTGTTTTAAATTGTGAGTGTTTTATTCTTTATTTTTTTGAGCAGAACTGGAAACTTTCCCCTTTACATTCACAACAATCGCAAAACTAGGTAACATGTACAAACATATGAGAAGCATATTTTAGGGCCACCCTCTGTGAAGGGTTCCCTCAAAATATGCCTCAACCTATGTCAATGCGAAACTTTTTTTGAATTACTGTCTCTTTTGGCTACACCTGTTGTATAAATTCATAATACTTGCTACCGAGCCTCTAACTAGTTTGCTAGAGACCAAAGCATCTGGATGCGCAGAAGCGAAGGCAACTACATACATTTTTGTCTGTCCATGTCTAATAGTGGACAGGAGAAGTAGCGCAGGTTAGGAGGGACCTATACTCTGTCGAATTTGTCAAGGAACAACCTTCTATGCCGCTGAGTCAAATTACTTGGGATTCTATCGACACAAGCGCATTTCGAGACCTTTTCCCTCAGGGTCTTGCTATATTCACATTTAAGGAAGAGGTGCTCTCTAGTTTCCATATGACCTTTGCATACCACACTTGTGTCAATATGCTGAATGTAATGCTCAAGTTTGCTTTTGACTAGGAGCCTATCTAGGATCAGCATCCAAAACTGACATTGTGCTTAGGTAGACCTGGCATACATAGTTCTCATCCTGTAGAGGCTTCTTCCTTGGAGGCTCTTTACACCAATGTGATTGTTCGTTCGGTTAAAATACTGGGAGGATTAAGATCAGCTCAGGTCATGTTTCAGATCAGATCACATTTTTGTTCGGTTTAGTATTGGTTGGGTAGTTTTTCCATCAAGATCAACTTTGGGTCAACCAATATTTGGTCCAATAAAAAACTTTTCATGCAAAATGACACAATTTGTAGGAAATTTCAGTTTCGGTATGGTTTAATTTGGGTCAATTCAAGTCTACTTTTGGGTGAACCTATTTCAGGTGTTGGTTTGGGAATAGGTTAGGGTGATTTGGTTCGGATTTTGGGTCTTGGTTTGTAATAACCCGACCCTAACTCATATTTATATATTTAAATCATATTTATTTATTTAATTAATCATGTTTATTCATTTAATTAATCATATTTATTGATTTAATCACTCATGGTTATTTGTTTAACCAAATCATGTTTATTAACTCAATTACACACAATTTATATATTTACCGAATTACTTTAGGTCATTTAAATTTTTCACTTTCATTTATTGTATTTAATCATCCCGGTTGGAGGATATTTCATTTGGGTCCCACTTTGCTATTCAAGTTTCATTTATTGTTAATTCAAGCTTCATTGATTGATTAAATATCGATTGAATCAATATTAGGCCTCGATAAGTATAATTTAGTAACTAATTATTTTCTTACATTCGGTAAACTTTAATCCCGAGCAATACAAAAAAATTTCAACACTTCAAATAATTTTTCAAGCCCGAACTTAGCTTGTTGAGCCCAAAACAAAAGCCCAAAGCCTTGCTAACTTTGTTACTTTACTAATTGCGCATTTTAACACCTAATTTTAATTAGCAAAAAGCTACTTTTTGGGTTGAAAATTTCCAACCACATGTAGCTATTAATTGACAACTTTTACACACAAAAATTCAGCAAAAACAGCAAAACCCAATTCTCCATTTTCTCTCTCTACCTCACTCCCCTTTTGCAGAAAATAGGCGCAGCAGCTGCTGCCCCTTGTGCCGCCACTTCTAGTGGGTTCCGACCACTTTTTCGGCTACCTCCCGGCAGCCCCAACTTCCCCTTGCTGATGGCTATTATGCCCAACCACCAAAATCACTCAAAACAACCCTCTCATCCCTATAATTCAAGCCTAAAGTAAGGTAAAACCCTAACTTGATCTTGATGTGTTTTTGGTTTTTATGATTGTTTTAGTTATGTTTTATATTCTTGAGATCAAAATAGATGTTATCATGTAAATTTTATTGCTTTTGGGATATCGATCATGGTGGGGTTGAGCTTGAAGCATGTTAAGGTTAGGGTTTTGTCATGATCAAGTTAGCTAAAGTCAAGTGATGGATTTTTATTGTTTTGTACATAATTTTGTAATCTTTAGTCTTATTGATGATTATGATGATGTTTTTTGTGATTTGGAATGATTTCAAGTGAGGATTTATGTGAAAAAAAGAGGAGAAAGCAAAAATAGTGAGGGCTGGAAATGGTAGAAAACTAGGATGTCTTTGAGATTAAACTGGTAATGATCGGCCTAATGAAAAATTATAATTTTTTTGGGGCAGATAGGTAAGTGTGTTAGCTTTCAAATGCCTTTCGAATCGCCTTAATCTGAGTTCTGTGAAAAAAGTTATGACTATTTTGCTAAAACTAAAAAGATTTAATTAAAACTGATACACTTGTGTTCTAGCCCCATTTTGGGAACCCTATTGTGAGAATCATATTTTGTGTTGTAAACAAAAGTTTTTTAGGACTTCTTAATATTTCCATATTGGGATTTTGGGTCTCCATTCATTGTCAAGGGTGAAAGTTATGAATTTTTGAAGTGAACTGATCTGCTTTGGTGCAAATGGGGCTGTTGTTGATATTTCTGTGTAGCGTATACTTGGAGGAAAATTCTAAAAACTTTACTGTAGATTTCCCATATTATTTTCTAATTTTATATAAGATTTCATGAATTTTGGTTGAGTATTTTGAGTTTGGTAATTTTTGAAAGCATTTTGATTAATTGTGTAAAGAGCAATAATAAAGATTGAGTGAGATTGATCACACACTCATTTTGTATATTTTGGGCCAATTAAAGTCCTTTAACGGGGAAATTAATATTTGTAGACTTTCATGGAGCTTTTAGCTTGATTAATGAGAAAAAAGAAGACAAGTATACAATTTGGGAGCTTGTTTATGAGCTTTGAATCAATTATGGATTTCACAAATAAAATACCAAGTTTAGTGAGCTAAATAGCTTCTATTCAGTTCAATGACTCATTGGGGTGGAATTCTGTATTTAATGGACTTGTGAATGAAATATGAGAAGTGGTCGGGGATAATTTTTGACTCAGAAACCATATTTATCATACCAAGTTAGTACAATTCATGCTATTTTAAACCAAGATATATCTCTCTTGGCCTCAAACCTCTATTACTTACTCAATTCAGAATGTATCAAATGTATTTACCAAGCCAATCTAGTGTACTCGCTGTTATCTTGGACCAAGCTACATATCAGCAACTTATCTCAGAAAAAGGCCAAAACCACTCTCCCATTTGTCACCATCAAGGCCTTTTCCTTTGTAATCTCATTTATCTAATTGTGGTCTGTTTTACTTTCATTTACTTTATATCGGATTTAATGACTTTCATTAATTCAGTTTTGCGGTTATATTGAAATACCCAAGTTACATATACTGTTTAATTACTCAATTTCTATTACACATACTTTTACTTACTCAATTATGTGAGTAAGGATCATTTACTGACTACACATACCTACAATGACATTTATGAAACAGAGTTGAGGCATAGTTATCGTTTCCCCGTTATGCATAAGTGTTATCAAGTCAGAACATATTTATCAAGTCAGATGGTATTTTTTAAAGACTCAAGGTACGTCCATTGCCTGTATCTTCAGAAAGCAAAACATGTTTATCAAGTTACAACTCTTAATGAGTTTATCAATGAATCAATTTATACAGCGATTTTCCGTTTAACTTTTGATCTCGTTAGTTATCATCTATAAGGCGTCAACCTATTACTTACCCGCGCAGCTTCAGGCCAATTCTTAATCGGATTGGTAGGTGTATTCCTATGTATAGATCATATCACTGCAAGGGGTTCACATCCAGATAATAATGAGTAGTTCTGTTTCCTATTACTTTCATTTTCATTGTTATGGCGAACTCAATAAATTGCAAAGGCAGGTACCCATCAAAAGTGTTTCGATGCTCATTTTACAATACAAGAATGCATGTATTGAGTTTTAGCTTGGATTATTTTTATGTTTTTCATTTTAGGTGATGAAGTATCACATGTTTCTCCATTTAGCAAGCCCTTTTGGAAGTCATCAGATGCTCATAGTGGATTCAGCATAGCATGAACGTTGGGGTCGACCTCAGGGTCAAGTTGCGTCTATATTCAATATACTTGTGTAGTGTGGAGTGCGAGTTAGCACATGGTATAATTAAGTCGATTGTATTGAAGTTGAACTATTGTGAACTTTGGTCTTCGAGTATTTCAAAGTAATAGATATTGTGATTTGAACATGAGTTGCAAGATTAAATGGTTTCAGTGAGCCTTGTCCTGATCAGGACGACAGTAGCGCCTTCTATCATTAAGTCTTTCGCTGTAGTTTTTTCATAAATCATGTTATTATCATTTTTGGTGTATTAGAGACTTGGCATCAGAGCTAAGGTTTTGAGGGCCACTATGAGCTATCAAGTGTTTATAACTTAGCTATCAAGGTGTGCATGAGTTGGACCTGTTAAATGAGCGGTTAACTATAAGTTCATATGTATGGGCATATAAGGAGGAACCATTTTCATTTGGGTGACCTAATCATTTGGTAATATCCTGAGATCCAAGCATTAGCAAGGTGGAGTGTGGAACCATTTGGGTGACCTGTTAGTGAGGTATGCTCTCATTTATCTAGGAGTTGTATTGTATGTTTCATTTCTCTCATTTGTTTAAATTTTTGCAATCGTGCACTCCGGGTGTGTGACCCGTTGAGTCATGAACTCCGCCGTATGGCCGTTGAACTATTGAAGTGTTTCTCTCCATTTCAGGTATCTATTATAAGGCTTTAAGCCAAGTTTTAGTCAGTTTTTAGGCAGAACTCTGTCCGTTTTACCCCAAGTTTTGAGAGTTTTATTGAGGTATGTTAATATAGATGATCTTGGGTACAAAGATAGTTGAAACCCAATGTAGGGATGCCATTTGCAACTTCTTAAGGGATTAATACAGTGTCAAGTTAGATATAAACCTCTAGATGAGGAAATGCTTTGTGGGGCAATATCTTTGAGGTGAATCAGTATGAGATGAACACTACAATGAGTGCTTATATCTGGTGATAATAGTTAGCAGCTTATGGTGTGCTACTTGGCATTATATGGGTGGTATGAGTAAGACCAAGCTGTCATTCTTAACATTAGGACCTTACATCAGCAATGCTCCAATTACTTTCTATCATTGAGCCCTAGTTACCTTGAATTGTTTAGAGGCAGCATTTCTTTGCCACTAACACTCTTGATTTGCAATGGAATGTTTATAGAAAATCTCATATGTGGTCTGTGGGGAGTTCTTTAAACACATCCAAACAACCTTTCTTATAGGCAATTCAAACCCTGGCAATCATAATCATTTAATTCTTTGTTTCTATAATGGAGCCTGTAATGACCTTGATGTACGTTATTGTGTGATTTGCAGTTTTTCCTAAGCATATTTAATCAATTCTACTTACAGTTTAGTCACCACTATGTTCATATTTTTACTATCACCTACTTTAACTCCTTGCTTCTATTGGGCACTATTTATTTATTGCTTGCAAAGCCTTTGGTTGCTTCAGACCCAGTCATTGAGCGCCTTTTCAGTAATTAAATGTATACATAATATTCGTGTTTCTAGAGCACCGTAACGTCATGTTAGCATACTACTCTATGGTCGTGACTGCATGTTGTTACTCAAGTTATTTTGGCAATCCTTTCTTTACTAATACAATCTATCTGATTAATGATAAACAACTATTTGTGCTATTTCCATCTGCCAGCAGTTTTGGAGTTTATATATCTACCCAAGACTTCCATTTACTGCAGAATGTGTTATTTATGGATGCCATCATGTTTAATCATAAGACTGACTCCTTCATCTTGACGTATTGGCCTTTCAAACACCAGATGAATAAAATTTTCCTTCTGGTGGTGTTGACCCTCATCTTTGTCATTTTACTCACATACGGGTACCATATGACTTTTCAAATGCCTCTTTCGTAATCTGTTAGATTTCTTCACCTCCAGTACTTAATACTCCCTCTCAACTTCATAACATCGTTCATTTACTTTACTATCATAACCATCATGAATAAACTGCATGTCTTGTATATGTAGGTTATTTATATGCCTTACCTTTTTCATTACGATTTTTCATCCTTTCATTCATTCAGCTTATATGTCTGTCCTTTATAACCAATAAAGAAATATCTTTGCAAGATTTCATGGTGTGATTACATCTCTTTACACTTTAGATTGTTCCCTTGTCATTTCAATTTACTGAGACCAGTAGGTGGTTGAATGTTATATGCCTCTGTTGGTATTGCTGGAACCATATTCATTGGGCATTCAATTCAGTTTGATTGACATACCTTGTTATTATTATGGGGATGAATGGACTGTGTATTTATAGAAGATGACTTGTAAAGATCTTAAGGTTAGCTTGAGAAATGAGGAAAGACAAGATGTGTGTTTCTATTGACCGAGGGAAGAAAAACCCGATTTCCGCCCTAATTACACAATGCAGGTAAGTAAGTTATTGTGTTAGTAATGCATTGAATATTAGTGATGCGCCAACCACACTCAGTATATACATATCCATAATTACAACTTGTGAATTTAGAGATGTTACATTTGAGGACTTTCAGGACTATTTTCCCCCAAGAAATATTGATTTTCAGATCAACCTAGTTCTAGGTGCTCAATCCATTTTTAGAGCCCCTATCATATGATCCTCAACAGATTTCAAAGAACTAAAGATTTATTAAGACGAGTTGTTACAAAAGGGAGTTATTTGACCAAGTGTGTCACCGTGGGAAATCCTAGTTTATATGTGTGAAGAAGGAAGGCAGAACCTTATGGTTGTGTACTGCGTGTAGAGAGTTGAACAAGATCACTATCAAAAATAAGTGCCTTATACCTTGAATAAATGATTTATGGGATTAACTGCCAACAACAGATGTCTTTTTCAGGAATGATTTGAGCTTCGGATATCACACCTAAACCATGCAACCACAATTTATCTTTTGTAAGAATACCCATTTATAGTAATTGTTGTAATTGTTTACTTGTCTCATCTTCAAAACTTGATAGCATCCAATATTGTTTGATCTCCCTTACATTTCAACCTGATATTTCCTATGAGCATGATATTCTATGTCTTTGCAAACCCATTGTTAAATGTGCAATACATTTTTGTTCAACTTTATATGGTTGTCAACATTCCAATACTCTTGACCTTCACCTTCTTCATTTATGATCATGAGTTGTAGTTCATTCCATTGAGAGCCGATTCACACATCTACCTTACATCTCATTTATTCATAATGATAAGCTAGTATAACTTGTTCTAAATTCATGATGTAATTCAACTATCATCGGTGTGGGTGGTTGCGATTGTCATAATTCCCTTACTCTCTTTATTTTAAAATTCTACTCCCACACATATATCTTACATTATGATAAATAAAGTTCCGCATTCTTGATTTAATCTTATTGTTGTACTCAAATTGGCTTCATATGAGCAAAGGGATGTTCCTATTTTAGCTTGCTCAATCTATTTATCTATCCATTGGCATTTTGCTCTTCCAAACCATTTATCCATCCATTACACCTTGCTTGTCCAATCTATTTGTCTATCTGTTGTACTTTGCTTATCCGATCTATCTATCTATTTGTTGCACATTCTTTGTCCCATTTATCTATTTCACTTATCTTGTTGCTTGTGGCTATAAAGTCACCTAGTTGAGGCTCCGTAGCTTGTCATCTTGTTTCCAATTCATCAGTTAAACCCGAGTATAACCGGGCCATCTTTCTCCTTGACTGATTATTTATTGGACCCTCTATGATCCATGTTTATGAACCACTATTCTTGTGGCATTATATTTCAGAATTCATGATACACTTATGGTTATCTTTATTCTAACAACCCTATGTTAATCCCTCCTTTATAAATCTTTTCTAGTCTCATTGTTTATTTCTTTGTTCCTAATGACTCACTTGACGACCAATTCCATCATTTTCATCTCTAACCATGTTTATTCTAGCGTCTAATTCTAACTTAGAGTAGATCTTAGACTAGTCTGATGAGGGAAGATCACATGGTGCATTAAGAACATTAGATGAGAACTTTTTGATAAGGGCATAATCTCAAACAATTTCTCGCGGTATTAGAGTAAGCTAGAAGAAGTATCGAGAATAATAAGACAGTTCAAGTACATGTTAAGGTGACACAAGGACTACACAAGAGTCATATGGTCATTTTGACCAAAGAAGGAGATAATCACAGTTAAGATGAGATATAAAGTATTCCAAAGGGTCTCTCTAGTCAAGGGTGTCAAGAGACTGGATATAAGAGATAATTGAGTCCTCGTTACATTGGCCTTTAAGAGTCAGTACCAAAGTACCCATTAAGAAATGCAATGGTTTCAGTGAGCTTTGTCCTTATCAAGACTGTGGTAGTGCCTTCTATCATTAAGTCTTCTGCTGCAGTTTTTCCATAAATCATGTCATTAGCATTTTGGGGGCGTTACATGGTTCATATTACCAGGTCGCGCTGAGGTATACTGCTGCTGCACAAGACCATTGTAGCCCATCTAATCTTCTCATTTTTGTTGCATAAAATTTGGGATATTTTTGAAGGTTTCCTAGGCTCATGGCTGAATGAAAGGTTCCCTAAGCAAATGTGAAGTAGCGCAGTCTTTGTATTGCATATTTTCCTCCATTCCTAGCTGTAAACATTTCCAGGAGCATAGTCCTTCCAGGACTTATTTTTCATATGGTGTGATCGAATTCATTTGATCCACAAAATGCCATTCTTATACTTCGCAGGCTAGATATATTTAAATATCATGGTGCTGTTCTGTAGCTTAAGGTTCTTCAGTCCTAGTCCTCAATAATATTTAGATGAGCATACTAATTCCCAGGCCAAAAGGGAACGTCTATTTGAATGTTCTTTGCAACTAAAGAAAATTTACTTAGAATTCTTCCACTTTCTTCATGCTAGTAGTAGGAAAATAGGTGTCCATATATAATGACCACAATGTCACAATGCCCTGAGAACTGAATTTATAATAAAGCACCACTCTTGTGTGTACTCTTACTTAGCTATCATATAGATGCCCACTTTGCCACACTTTACCCCACTTAGCTATCATATAGGTGTCCATATAGATGCCCACTTTTCCACAATCTCAATTAGCTATTACCTTATGACCCAAGATTTGACAGTCATAGCATCAAGTCTAGAACAAGATATAGGGACTCCAAAGCATTTGGGAGTAGCCAACCTTTAACAAAACCAGAACACTAAATTTTCTCTTCTCTCATGTCCATATACTTCCCCCACACATATGTGTGATTTATGTCAATTAATTTGCAAACCAGAGGTATATAGAAGTCTTGGAAGGCTTCTTCCAGAGAAAGAATACATTTCACTTCTTCGCTGCAAAATTGTGCACCAAATAAGTAACAAATGAAAGATGACAAATTTCAATGACTTGCAGCAAGGACATAATTAAAACCCTTTATCTTTGGTTTTGAGACAAGGTTGTCTAGAAGAGTACTCCATCGTTAGAACAAAAAGCACAAGGGAGATTTACTTGCGTTGTCTTCATCCTCTACCTCCCTTGGAAAAAACCACAAGTACATTCATTATTAATACTGAAGGAGTCAATACAAAGAATTAAGTGTAAACAAATTTATCTTAATCCTAAAGCAGAAGATGATCGAACCTTGGCTTTGAATCACTAGTTGAGGGAGAAGCTCACTATGCAGAGAACCTTCATGATTCTACAGCCTAAGAGTCCTATGGTTCTGTGCAGAAAAACTCTCTTTATAGAACCCTCGTTATTTTTCTATATCTTTCCTCTTAGACTAGTCCCATTCTTATATTACATAGACAACGGAGGACTATGATTTCTAAGGTGGCTTAAGCCTCCGACATATTATGCTTATTGGGCTCGCACCCCTTATAGGTGTATCACACCCTAAGTCTAACATCTCCCATTCACACATAATGGAGTGCTTATTTCCACCTTAAGAAAAACTTTTTTTTTCTTTTTATTTATGCACAACCTTCATACTTGGCAAATACGCCATGCGACTAGCATACTTGTGAGAGGTCTATGCTGTACATCTGTTAGGAACATATAACCTCTCATTAAGAATTGCACGTGAGTAGTTAGAAGTATGCAGGCACCCTAGATCATTTCAATCTCATTAAGATGTCTCACTCTGATCTAATCAAACCGTCATATTTCATATTCACAATTATGACCCATATGTCATAACTGGTGCATCAGTGAATAGAAATTAATGAGATTCCGTGAATTATCTTTCTCTTCTCACAAGACTCTCGACCAAATCCAACTCTTTCTTCTAGACATGTCCCGCTAGACCGAATCATTCATGATTCTGTGGCAACACACTAAGATAACAAACATTGAATCGAGTCTCAAGTCACTAATTAGAGTCTTGAGGGTAGAGATATAAGGCCATAACCTTATGGCGTCTCACACAAATATAAGTGCAGATCTAACTTATATTAACTCAATTGGTCGTCTCTTGCACACATGGTATGAAACATGTGCTGAGCATTCTCTCCTTTCCCATAGAGCACATGTCTTTTGGTTATTTAACCAAAACGTTGTACATATGGCATTTGGACACCCTATTGTCCAAACTGAGTTTTCAAATTTACTCATTAACTTGAACTCATATTTGACCTCTTTTAGGTAGACTGGGTAGCATTCATTTTTACGCATATTTCGCAATGAGTTTTTGTCATTATTAAGGAGACTTTTATCAATATCAAGCTGACATTCATGATTTTAAGTTGATAGGTTCTCATAATGGTCCTTCTAAGAATACTAATTAAAATCTTGTCTCATCTCCCACTGGTACTGTAATCAACATAAGCAGTTACCTGTGTAAGAGGGCCAACCTTAGGTTTATTCGACATACTTTTCACATTCAAGAACCCACAACAAACATCCATGAATAACAATACATATTCAAACATTCTAATAATAAGTGTATGCATAACAACTTATTTGAATTTCATAATATTAGACAATCACTTGTGAACGTTAGGAAAACAATTAGTGAACAACATACTAGTGCATAGTTGTCATCTACGAACACTGTTAAGCTCTTATGTGCTCAACAAGCACGTCTCCTTATTAGGGCTACCTCAGTGGCTCTAAAACTGTTTCCTTCATAGGAATGTACTTTACGTTCACTATCTTCATGTGTGACCATGTGATTCACAAAATTGAGCCTTATGTCTAATCCGTTTGGTCTTATGCAATGCTCAAGGTTCTTAATACATGTGATTACAACTTGTCCTAGCAAACCATTACTGGACAATACTATTTGGTTGACCAACCAAATAATTCAAGTACCTCTTCAACCAAACAGACTCTTGCACTTTTAAGGAGAGCTATAATCTCATCTTATAATATGGCAACATATGATTGATTCTTGCAACTTTAGCACTATTGCTAAGTTGGAAGACATATTTGAGGCTTCTTTCTCATCTAAACCTGCCACAACCAAGACCATTGCACCTTTTTCAATGCAAGTTATTACCTATTTACCAAAAGCGCATAATCAAGGTTTCTGTTCAGGTACCTCATGACTTAACTATCGGCCACTATGCTACCCTCAGGTCCAGTTGATGTCTATATAAAGATACCATGTCTAATATAGACCACATCATGAACTGGCCTTCTGACAACACCTAACAAACCAAGTTCTGCTTATTAGTCCTTTTCTAATACAGTATGGACACAATTTACCGTAGGGCCTCACCTTGGTGGATGTGAGTACTAATAGGATCATAGTTGTGCATATTAGATTATTCAAAGACCTTTTGATGTTATTCTCTTTAGGAAAAAGAATAACCTCTTTCGATATTCTCTCAAAAATTTTATTTCAAAAACATACGCTACTTTACCCATCATCTTAAATTTAGATAGTGACAAGGCTTTTTGACTTACTTAGTAAGTCTACACCATTTCTAGTGATTAGAAAGTCATCCACATATAATGACTTGACTTCAAAATGGCTTATGGACCTTTTGGTATCAATCACATTGTCGCCACTATAGATAACCACATAGTGAAAAACTACTATACCAATTCATTGGAGAGACTTTAAGGTCATAATTGACCTCACATGTCAATAAACCTCATGTTTGTGACCATGTTTAGTGGGTTTTCGCTAAGATCCCCTTGGAGATTAGCATTTTCACATGCATATGATGTTACGTTAGGTCCAAACTAGCGATAATAGCTAGAGAAAGGTGAAATTGGGATAAAACACTCAATACGAGGGAAAAACTCTTTGCAATTGATCTTATCCTATTGTATATACCCTTTTGTAACAAGTTGAGCCTTATGTCAACTGTGCCATTAGCCTTGTAATTTAAGAACCGTTTTGTTCTCAAATAACTTTGTGTCTTAAAAGGTCAACCAATTGTTCACCTTCATTTACTATATTTTACTTCTATTACATTAATCCACTTATAAGAAGAAGGGTTGGAAAGGGCGTCTTTGCTAATTTTCATTTTGTAGGGCTGTCATGGGGGAATGCTTTCTGATAATCATGTCTTAACAGAGATTCATATAATCTCAAATCATTCCTCTTTGGATTGATTTTACTTCCATTCAAACCAAGACTAATCATCTTGCTCCTACCTGGAAAATAAGAATAGAATTTGCCCCCACTTGGACCAAGAATAGGATCACTTTCATTTGCTCTTAATGATGAAGATGGACTTTGATGATAAACTTATTCATCACCAATTAAAATCCTCCCACTCAAATGAAGGGAGTTGACTCGGCTTGGAGAACTTATAGAGACAAGTTTTAACCAATCTCACCCTTCTTTGAAAATCCATTCTTTAGAATGCGATAATTATTCGTTAAGGTTTAGTTGTGCTCCTATTCTCTTACAGTCCAATGAGTTAAAACATTTTCAAGGTTTGAGTATCCTATAAAGTCTTCCTCCCCCCTTTGGCACTTTCATAGAAGGGGTTGTGTTCATGGGTCCAAAGACTCTCAAATTGGGCTCTACAAGGTCAAGTTCCTATACAACAACAAAAGGAGATATCCTTAACAAGAGGCCCACAAATTTTGTGCAATTTTTAATCCTACCATCTCAAGGAGCATTCTACATTCTTTCTACACAACAACATTTTATTGTAGACTGTTAGGGATAGTTACCTAACAAACTATTCCCTTTTCATCATGATACCCACTAAAATAACACCAACAAATATTTCGTAATCATTTGGTCTTTAAGGCATTAACCTCTTGGGTTTGTTTGATTTTCAACCAAGCTCACATGTTTCTTAAAGCAACTTATTGCTTTAGACTCATCTGAGGTGAAATAAACAAAACTTGAAATCAAGTGAAAAGTGATGAAAGACTCATCTTATTATCACATTCATTGGGCCATGAATATTCAAATGAACCAACTATAATGGAAATCAGACTCTTAGTAACCTTTCTAAAATTAAATGGTTTTCTTGTTGCTTTTCCTGCCAGACTATATTCACAACTGGGCTAGTCCACTTATGTTTGCTAACAAATGTTATTTTGATAGCATTTGCATATATGTGCTTTTGACCCATATGGCCTAGTCTAGCATCACAAATAAACATTTCACATCAGCATCATTATATGAAGATGGAAAAACAAACTCTTGGATTAATGGAACAAACATCCAATCCATTACATGCAAACCCTTACTAATAAAGTAGAACCAGAACTAAAGGTGTTCTTTAAAATATAAAAAAAAACTAGCTAGGCTTTAATGCCATGAACATAGTCAAATAAAACCAATGTACCAACATTACTCCAACAAATCTTATGCACAAGAAGGATTTCACATAGGATAGAGTATCGACCGTTATTAGGACTAGTTTGCATGTTCTGATTCTTCCAACAACCACCTTATTGTTGTCTCCACATGTATCCTTATCAAACCATGTAAGAACCCATTGAAACCCTAGTAAAGTTTCATGGTCCCTAGCTCTTTGGTTTAGATTCCTGAATCTACAATCCACATATGATTAGTTTCAGAAAGAAGAGTACAACCAGCAACACAAAAAGTCATTGGGAGATATTGTTAAGTGTATTCTTGGGGTCGGTGCAATCACGAGCATGGTGACCCATTTGGTCACAGTTGAGGCACTTAGCTTGCATTAAATCCTTTTTCCATGTACATTTTTCTTTGCCTTGTTGGTCTTGCTTAGTTTCCTCATTCGATTGAGCCTTGCCAATCTAGTTCCCTTGGTCCTTCCTTTTAGAATCATTTCTTGAATTAGAGGTTGACATGTGCACTTCTGCACTTGTCATTTTAGTGGCATCTTACCACTGTTCCTCTAGCTCAAGTCATTGCCTAATGTCATCAAAAGTAAGGATAGACTTAGTTTGAGCTAGGGCCGTCTTAATATGACTACAGTCATTAGGTTAGGAACATACCACAACATGAACTTGTTGGTCATCGGTCAATTCATAATCTATTTCTACCAATTCACTAATCATATTTGACATGTGCCTCAGATGCTCCCTCATGGAGACATATGGGCTCTTCTCATAATTTTCAAATTCGAGACATGACCATCTTAATATGACCCAAGTCATTAGGTAAGGAATGGATCACAACATGAACTTGTTGCTCTTCGATCAATTCATAGCCCATTTTTGTAAATTCACTAATCATGTTTGACATGTGCCTTAGATGCTCCCTCATGGAGACATATAAGCTCTTCTTATAATTTTCAAACCTGATAATAAGAAACACCAACATAGTCCCTAGAGTCAAAAGTTCACATATATTTCCCAATCATCATCATAGGAATGAATGTTTTAGTGCAATTAATTTTATCATTTCATTTGGAGTTATCAGAACACTAAACACATACTGAAATATTCTAAAAGAAATTCTTAAATTTCTAATCAAAGACGATATGTCAACTGCAAGAATATTTCAAGAAAGTTTATCATATATCCATAAATGTATGAAAAATGAATTTAATTATTTTAGGCATATCACATTTAACAAAATTCTCAAAATTGTATTTTTGAAAAATTTCAATGTCCTTTCACCTAGCTTGTTCAAGGAGGGTACATATATAAGGTTTATATGCAATGAAGCATATTCTCATAATATGCAACATACTTTTCATGAATTTCACTCAAATATGTACAGTTATTACATATAACATGAAATTCAATTAAAAGCAAATGAGCTAAATATCATAGAGATTTCATACAATATTTTCACTCAAATAATCTCAATGATACTAAACAAATATGCTCATATCTCTTATGAAGTTCAATAGAATGAAATATGCTCAAAATAAAATATTCTTTGGGAATCACATATTATTTCATTCTAAAACCAATTATATCAAGCATTACAAACATATACTCACAAAAAGAGAATATTTCAGAAATCTCATAAAAAAAACTCTTGTCAAACTATATAAATTCATAAGCCCATATATTTCACAAAAATTTTATGCTTAGTTAACCCCGATGGTTAACTAGTTAACCCCGATGGTTAACTAGTTAACCCTTCTAGTCAACTACATGCCCAAAATTTTCAAACAAGGTGCATACATATTTTTAATAAAAACAAACAAAGACAAATGACCCTTATTGGTTATGTGCCCTACACGTGAGGGTCATCTAGCAGCCCCAACAGAGCCTGCCATGACTGGATAGCCCAGAAAACGGGTCACACAACCAGTGCCTTAATTCAACACCCGAAACCACCTTTTTTTCTCAAATTGACCCAAATTGCGTATTGAGATTTATGCTAACTGTATTCTAGGACTGATGTGGAGCAATAGCTATGAAAAATTTTGGGTGAAAAGACCAAGAATTGAGTTCAATCGATTGTAACAGTCACTGCTGTCAACTATTTTTGGTGTTTTCTGGCCAAATTCCAGCACAACTTGCAAAATTGTTCTAGGGTTTTTGCTCAGAATTTTATGGGTAACAAAAATAATAAAACAAATGCAGGAAATAATCATGAAATAGGGATCAAAATCGAGGTCAAACACACGAACGCTAACCCTAAATTTTGCTACATATTTTTCACAATTTTTGGCCAAATCCCGATGCATTCACGACAGCTTTTAGAGGGCTTTTGTTCATAACTTCATGGATAGCATATTACATGAAACAATTTCGAGCAATAATGGCCATAAAACTAATCAAATTTTGATTGAAAACGTGAACCCTAGCCCTGGGGTTCGATGAAAAATGTTTGCAAAATTCAACCCAAAAACAAGCCAAATTGCGTTGAATTCTTGAGGGCTTTTACACAAAATCACAAGCTAAACATGAATTCAGCATCAATTGAGGAAAAATTTGTCCAAATTTGACCCAAAATCAAGTTCCACTACACGACTTAAGTCCTAGAAGCACACAACTAATTCTTTGCCAAAATTCGAGCAATTGTTTCATTGAATTGACTAATAGACTGAGGGGTTTTGGTCTAAATCCAATGGGCTTCCATCCAACACTTTGCAACTTAATCAAATGACATAATTGATTCAAGAAATCAAATTAGGGTTTTACATGCAAAGAACCGCCACTAGAAAAAGGGTTTCTAACAACGAACAAATTGGTTGTTAAAAGCATAATATATCGTTATTAAAAGTTTTAACAACCAAAAGATAATTGGTCGTTGCTCGTCGTTATTGGTCCCGTCATTAATGGTTTTAACGACGAGTTGAAAATTTTCATCGTCATTTTAAGCAACGACCAAATAAGATGTCGTTGTTATTGGTTGAATAAATAACAACGAACAATATACTAATAGCGACCAAATTATTTGTCGTTACTTAAAAAATAATAAATTAGAACATTTAAAATTGCAATCAATCACGAGAACAATGGGTTTTTCGTTACTATTTTAATGAAATCTAACGACAAACTTTTTGGTTGTTAACGCACAAGTAAGCAAAATAGTAACAATCAATTTGTCTTGTCGTTAATATTGTTATATAGCAATATTTACAATTAATTTTTGATCGATATGTTAAAACAATTGATTTAGTGAAGCATAAAAATACTAGTATAACTTGAATTAAAATGTAATTGAATTCAATACCATTAGTTTGTAGATAATCATTACAAAGCAAAACTAAAGTAATAAACTAAAGCATATTGAAACCTCTAATGTTATGGAAAGTAAAAATTGTTTTCAAAGTCGACATCTAATTTGTACAGGAGATGTCATATGAAACAAAAGGAAATAAAGTCGGCCGATGACCCTATATCTTCATCAATCTTGATAAAACTTGGGTAAGTATTAAACCTGATTTAACAACCCTCATCTTCAAGCATCTAAAAAAAGGGGGATAAGTGTTAGTAATCGTCAGAAAATGAAGTAAGTAAATTAAGTTACACAGAAACTTTCAACTACAAGTATGAGTTGGGGAGGCACAAGCCATGGGAAGTATTTGTTTGAAAGGAAAAACAAAAGAAAAAGATAAATATGAGCTAGGCAAGCACAAGCCATGGTGGACCAGTGCAACTGTAACAACATAACCAAATAAACCTCAATAACAACATTAAATAGTTCCATCAACCAAAACTTTGAGAATATATATGTCATGAATAGAGTCACAACAAACTTGCAAAGAAATAGTTTCCTACTCTTTGTGTCTCATTCTTCTGCTTTGGCATGCTCTTTACCAACAGGTTGTGGGAACCTTAAGGAGCGCATAGTCAAGTGAGCTGGTTGCTACTCATCAGAAGAATGGAAAGCTCAGTGTTGCGTGTGATGATATGGGACTAAAAAGAAACCCACAAATAACCAAACAAAGTGCTCAACCCATTAGCCCAGAAGATTGTAGTTGGTTTTTTTTTGGCTTTTATTACTTGAACAGGACACCATGCAAATGTCAGAGCATTTTCCAACATCTATTCAAATCAAGGATAAATCTCCAAAAAGCACTAACCCAAATTAAATTATCAAATTTATTTTCACCCCTTTATCATTCAATGTGCTTCAGTTTTAAGATCTCAGCCATGGGCAACCATTGTTCAAGTTAGAACCAAGTAAAAGAAAATTTAAACAATAAAAGAGATGCTGCTATCCACATTAGTACCTTTATTGGTTCTCCTATTAGGAATTAAAGCAAACTAATAGCGGAAGCGTTGGGGTGAACAATGATATTTAAAAGTAAACAACGATAACAAGAACAATAAAGAACACAAAGATTTACGTGGAAACCCAATGCGTGAAAAAACCACGGACGACAATGAGCACAAACAATCCACTATGAGAAGAAGTGCGTACAATCTGATCACAATCACAACGAGTGATTTGATCAAACAACCAAATTACAATCTCTCTTATAATCTCCCTTAAAACTCTCTTAATCTCTCTGACAAATCTAAGATAGTGGAAACAGAATACTCTATAAATATTTCTTACTGGTTTGGGATTCAGGGATAAGTATTAGAGCCTATGCAAGACCCTTTATATAGGGTTTAGAGGTATAAGGATGCCAAAAACCCTAGGAGAAACCCTAGTCTCTAAGACGATGAAACCTTAACCGCCACGGTTCGTAGCCCAAACTCGTTGAAGCTCGTGGTGGATCTGCGGAGCTGATTTTGGGCCATTAAACCCAACAATCTCCACCTTGGACCAAAATCACCAACACCAACTCTCACACACCATCATAGCACCCCGAAGGGTAATGCCCCACTGGGTGGGCCCCAAAAGGTATTTAATCGATCTGAACACCGGTTGAGTTCAAGTGATACTTAAACTTAGCTCTAGGAGACGACTTGTACGAACTTTCTTCATATAATATGTCGTAGTAGATGCGTGCAAGACATAAAGGCTTCCTTGCCTCAAACCCTTCAACAAAATCTGACTGCCCTTCGAAGCCTTCAAAACTCCACCTTCAACTGAATATTTGCACCCCTTGGATTCAAGGGTGCCCAAAGAGATGATGTTACGCTTCAAGTTAGGAACGTGATGAACATTCAATAAAATCCTGATAACAACATCATAGGTCTTGCTTTTAACAGTACCAATTCTATTACATTACATTGGGCATTATTGCCCATGTGAACAACGGTTGAGTCAACTAGATCATATGTTGAAAACCAATCCTTATGAGGACACATATGATAGGTACACCTAGAATCAAGAATCTAATAAGAATCGCTCCCCTTTTCAGTAGAGGTAGCAAACAGAACATTACCATCAAAAATTGCTTCAACAAACGAAGCTTCAACAGGCTCATGAGAATTATCTTCGTCTTTCTCCCTATTGTTTAGCAGTTGCCAATAGTTAGCAACACTATGACCCAATTTACCATAGTAATTGTAGGTCTTACCAGCATGAGGATTTCTAGGCTTAGAACGGTTCTTACTCCTACTACCGTTCCCCTTTTCAATTATTTTACCCGTTACTACTAATCCCTCGGCAGAATCAGCATGTATGTCATGATCAAACTTCTCCTTAGACAATATGTTTGATTTGACATCCTCAAACGATATAGTATCAGAATTACTATATAGCATGTTCTCCTTAAAGTGTTTATATGAAGGGGGTAGAGACACAACCAACAAAATAACCTTATCCTCATCCTTAATTTTCACATCTAAACTTTCAAGGTCAACCACAATCGAATTGAAATCATTTAGATGTTTTTGAATAGGAGTACCTTCTATCATTCTGAAAGTGTATAAAGTTTCCTTCAATCGGATCTTATTGGCGAGACTATTCGTCATGTAGAGTTCCTCTAGCCGAACCTAATGAGGCACTCTAGTTGTCTTATCAAGCACATCTTGAAAGACATGTGGTGCCATGCACCAACTGTACGGCAGAAAGTGCCTTCAACTCCAATTCCTCACATTCGTCATTCGTCAAAGAACCACGCTTCTTCTTCTACTGTTCCGCCCATTATTCATCTGTCATCGTACTGGGTTTCGTATAAGGTCCTGAAAGAATATTCCACAACCGATGCTGAATGCGAACCGCTCTCATCTGCACCTTCTAGAGATTAAAACTAATCTCGCTATCAAACTTCTAAATATCAACCTTCATGATTGAAGACATCCTAAACCAAAGCTCTGATACCACTTGTTAGGAATTAGAACAAACTAATAATGGTCGCGTTAGGATGAACAATGATATTCAAAAGTAAACAACAATAACAAGAACAATAAAGAACACAAAGATTTACATGGAAACCCAATGCGGGAAAAAACCATGGACGACGACGAGCACAAACAATCCAATATGAGAAGGAGTGAGTACAATGCAATCACAATCAGAACGCGTGATTCGATCAAGCAACATGATTACAATCTCTCTCAAAACTCTCTCAACCTTTCTCACAAATCTAAGATAGTTGGAACATAATACTCTATAAGTATTTCTTACTGGTTTGGGATTCAAAGATGAGTATTAGAGCCTAGGCAAAACCTTTTATATAGGGCTTAGAGGTATAAGGATGCAAAAAACCCTAGGAGCAACCCTAGTCGTCAAGACGATAAAACCCTAAACGTCACAGTCCGTAACCAAACTCTTTCAAGCCCGTGGTGGATCTGCGGAGCTGATTTTGGGCCATTAAACCCAACATGTCCAAGTGTGAAACGGTTTATTCATACCTTCATGTAATTGAATATATTCGTAATTATTAATCTTTCCTTCAAATGGTTGATAATATATTTTTCAAGGGTTGTTACTAAGAAGCATAAAACTATGCATAGTTACAGCATGACACAGGAGAAGATAGTACATTCAAAATTAAATTTTAATGAGAGTCTCTAGTTGTAGATGCTTTCACTTCAGATATAAAAAAATTCCAATCCTTCTTTTTTGCTAAATCTCTCAAGTTTGCTCCTTTTATTTTTTGATTGCCTATCTTCAGCCTACAGGTTCATTCTCAATAATATGAATGCAAATTAAAATAGAAGTCTACAATTGTAGCCCAAATGTCAACCATTCCAGTCATTGTTCTCTGCCACTAGAATTATCTTTCATAATTTTCCTCTCTGTTCCTAGAATGTGAGTTGAGCCTTGAGAAGAAACATTCCACAAACTTAAATTGGAATCTCAAGATCAATTTCACATAATATCCCATGTCAAAGATCTCGAAGGAACAGTCCTTACAAGTCATGAGAACCTATGTTCATCAATCGACCCAAACCCAAAGCTAACAAGCAACAACGACCTGTGCAAATGATTGAGGCGGTTCTCCTCTCAACCTCATGCCCATATAACACTACGACCCCTTAAAGCATGTCGTCCTAGTAATATGAACTGCATAAAAAATGGTACTAAATTTTTTTTATAAAAAAAGGCAATAGGTCTAGATCCTCCACTCTACACCATGGGCAACCTACACATATGAAGGGGGATATTGATATTGGATTCAGGCCTTAAGCCGATTCACTTTATTGCATACAAATTTGAAAGAAATAGCCTAATCATCTCTTAATAGGATGAAAGGATGGTCACTTTTTCTAGTTTTTGCATCCAAGCCACACTTATGGGTAGAACAAACAACAATCAAAATGTACCAGAGTGTTCCACTTTATGCTTTTCTTCATTTAATTTTTATAGCTTGAGGGAGGGCCATAACCCCTCATGGCCCAATAATAGCTTCGCCTATGGGTATAATGCTCAAATAAGGATTAACTGTCCAAATCAAATACACCGATTACTAATTAAAAAGCTGTGTATTACTTGAAACATGAATTGAATAGGCAAGCAAATAAGGTGCATTGCATACATGATATTGCTTAGAATAAACTATCAATAAACAAGCCAAAATCATAGAAATATCCGAGGAAAAAAAACAGGAGTGGGAGAACAGACGAAAAGAGAAGGCACCATCCCTCTTATATAAAACTAAGCTACCTGAGTTAGACATTTTGTCGAGCATGTAATGTGCGCATCAATAAAGTACTCTAATCCCAAACTTCATTGACAGATTTATTGGCATTCATAACCAAATTGCTTCTTTACACAAAGTCTATCACGGAATACTCAATTCCAACCACCCAACAACACCAAATATCCAAAATTCCCAGTTGATAAATGCAATTTAACCATAATCCATTTGACAAAAAACTCACCAAGTGGATTGACAACCCGCAAAGCACTCACCAAGTAATATGCAATAAGAATAATTCATTCAAATCATGCCCAATTAGCTTCAAATAAACATCCCCTAATCACTACATTGATTACATGAATGATGTAATTGATAAGTACATGTTAAGAAAATCCAACAAGGGAGCCCACTTCAACTAAGTCTCATGACAACAAGCCCAAGTGAGGTTCCGTCCTAAAATCAATTGGCAATAGGAGGAGTAGCCCACTTGACTTATGTACCATGGTTCTTCTCTTCAAACTCTCGATGTGGGATTTTTCACTCATGTGTGATATTCCTAACAATCTTCCTCTCAGATATGAGTCACTTTCGAACCACATCAACACATAAGTTTCCGCAGGAGCGGAAGTCTTTATCAAGGTGTCAAACCACCATCAAGAGCATAACCGCATTCCACTCTATAGAGTCTGCATACTACTTTACACTAAGCCTTCTTGCCATTCACTTTGTTCCAGGAGTACCGACCATGCATTCCATGTATTTTTTCTGCTCTCGTCTATGGTGCTTTTTTCATAATATCACCCAAGAGCTTATCCACGCCATCGAGCTGCAGCACACGTGTTTCCACTCGATCAACACCTACGTTTCACTTCACCCAGCTTGTCCATAGGGCCCACCATGCCACACCTTTTCGCCTAGCCGAACACACAATCAACTCTGATACCACTATTGGTTTTTAAGCGCGCAATATCTAAAAATTATCAAGAACATGATAAAATAGATAAAACTGACACTAGACGATTTGGAGAAAAATTATATTTCTACTATTCCAGGACAATATACAAACAACTCTCCCTATTTACAAGTGTTAATCACCAACACCTATAAACAAACCCTTCCCATACCCTTTACACAGATGTGTTTTCCTGCAACTAATTACTAGTTGCTCCATACACTCACCCACTCTCACCAAGCTCACTCTTGGTATTTTCTCTGATGGTGTCTTGTGTAGCTCCTTTGTATGTGTTTTTCAAATGAAAGCAATGCTCCAATGTATAGGAATTCAGGAACATTTGCTGCCAAAGAAAAATCAACGCCTAAATGCACGTTCCTCTTAACCTTCCCCTAGATTAAAGTTTTAATACATTCTTTATATTACCAAAACTTTTTCCTATTTTTAACTTCCTTTGTCTTTTCCTTTTTTTTTCCATTCTTTCCCTTGATTTTTATCATTCTCAACAATCTCCACCTTCATAAAAATCAATGCCAACGGCTTCACCTAGCTCGATCCACTAACGTCATCGCAACCTTTAGCCGAAGAAGCAAATGTTACCCGTTTCCTCCTTGTTACTTGTTTTTCACTTGAGTCACTTATAGTAAGTTCTCCTTGTAGGTCCACCCATCTACACATTCACTGCAAGTTTGTTCAAGCCTCTAAACATTTCTCCTTTCATGACTACCACAGCTCCTTTGGAGACATTCAAAACTCCACCTTGAGACGAATACTGGTAGCATTTCGCATCAAAAGTCCCCAAAGAAATCAGGTTTTATTTTAGACATGGCACATGTCTAACCCCAGTTACTGTCTGCACTACCCCATCAAACACGCAAATGTACTGTCCAAACATGTGAATCCGTACTGTTTCTACCCCAACAATCCGGCTTTGTGTACCATTTTCCATGTTGGCAGTACCTATTTCACATGGTTGATACATATCAAAGTGCTCTCTTACTAAACACATGTGAAACGAACAACCAAAATCTAATATCCAATCTGACTTTCCTGGACTTTCAGTAGTTGCTAAAAATACGTCACCTCTATCATCTAGGTGTGAACATTCTTCAACTTCTACTACTGATGGCATGGCTTCTCATCTCCTAAATCGCTTTTCCTCTTCGGACAATTCCTTTTCATGAGACCTTCCTCAGCGCAGTAGTAGCATTTGAACTTTTGACTACTCGCTCTTGAACATTGGGACCTTTTCTCCTTCTCTCTTGGCCGTCCTCGTCCCTAACTAGGCTCTTTTATAACCATGGCCACCTGACCATCATTTGAGAATCCGCTATTACCCAGCAAAGTCTCATTCATCAATAAAGTAGCAACCACCTCATCAAGTCTTAAGGTCTCTTTTCCAAACAAAATATTAGTCACGATATTATCAAAATATGAAGGTAATGAAGCTAACAGAAGCAAAGCTTTGTCTTCCTCTTCAATGTTTACCTCTAAAGAATCCAACTCTGTCGTTATCTTGTTGAATTCATCTAGATGTTGATTGAAGTCCACTTCTTCTGTCATTTGGAGACCAAACAATCATTTCTTCAAGTATAACCTACTCGTCAATGATTTTGACTTATACCAGCTCTCCAATTTATCCCAAATATCTACCAGGTCTGTTAAGCCAAGAACCTTCTCAAGAGTGCTATTTGCAAGACACAACAATATTGTACTCATTGCCATGCCTTTCAAATCTTGCCCCTCGTCCATCGACATCTTCTCTTGCTTATCTGTTTCCCTGAGTGCCACTCACTCATCGTCCGTCATCTTCTCAGCCTTGTGAGTCTTCACCTTCAAGGCCTTAATTGTCCCTTCTCGTGTCAGCAAACTTTTCACTTGTTGTTGCTACACGGTGAGATCACCACAATTATCAAAAGGTTCGATCGAAATTCTCGAGTCTTTTACCAACGCCATACCGCGTTCTTTTACTCCAATTTTTTTTCCTACCACTTACAAACCCTCATTCCCTGCCCAACCTAGCTCTGATACCACTTGTTGGGAAAATCAAAGAAGGGAGCCCATTTCAACCAAGGCCCATGGCAACATGCCCAAGTGACCTTCCATCCTAAAACTAATTGACAATAGAAGGAGCAGCCTACTTGACTTATATACCATGGTTCTTATCTTCAAACTCTCAATGTGGGACTCTTTGCTCATGTGTGATATTCCTAACAGTAAAATCATGAGAACGGAAGAAGAAGAAGAAGAAGAAGAAGGCAATCCAAAACTGATATAAAGTATAATTGAAGTAAAATTCATGACAAGAAATCGAAATTGGAGTAGTCACTTGGGAGGGTTTCTGGGTTTCTGGGTAAGAGAGATGTTACGGTTTTCTTCAACTGTGAGTTGCGAAGTATAGATAGGCTCTGTTCTTCTGATTTTGATGAGAAACTCTTATATCCAGGTTTGAGAGTCATTAATTCTAATCTTTTGATGAAAAGCTCCACCTCTTATTTTTGTTCATTAATGTTAGGTGCTTTTGCCTTTATATTAATACAAATTTATTTCTTCCCTCTAATAATTATAACTTAGTGGGACTTTGTACTTAACTTTTTATTTTTATTTTTATCTTCCCTCCCCAATTTTTATACTTTCCCTCCTATTCACAATAACGGAAAACATTGTAAAATCAATAACGACCTATTTTAGTGTTCGTTGCCTAATGATGATTTTTCTATGAATCTAAATGACAAACAATCAGTTTTGCCATTATTAATGACATTAGCATTGAATTTTGTGTTTGGTTGTTAAAATATGGTCATTAAAAATCCAATTTCTAGTAGTAAACCCTAGAATTTTAAAACACAATTATTCCCAAATCACGTGACCAAATCATGCATGTAGTGTATCAAATTAAAGCTCTCTTCAGACCCTATCAGAATCTAGAATTTTGCAAAAATTCATTAAGGATTTGCACATGAAATAATGGCATGAAGTTTTGAATTTATTCGTGTGGAATAGAAATACAAACCTAATTTCTTTAGCATTAATTTAAAGAAATCTTACAAACAATCCAGCTAGAAAATAAACCTATTGGCTCTGATACCAATGAAGGAATTAATATAAAAAAGTAAGTGTAAATAGATTTACCTTAATCCTGCAGTGTAAAACGATTGAACCAACAGCTTAAGAGCCCTAGGATTTTGTGCAGAAAAACTTTTTTTTAGAGAATCCTCGTTCTTGTTCCAGTACCTTCCTACTTAGACTGGTCCCCTTTTTATATTAGATGGATAGTCGGGGAACTAGGGTTTCTAAGGTGGCTTAAGTCGCCGACATATTATGCTTATTGGGTTCGTGCTCTTTGTGGGTGTATCATGCCCTAAGTCTAATAGACATATACAAAAAAAGATGTAGTTTTAATTAATGCAAGACATAACCCATTTTGTAAACATATCGGGAAAGCAATGACCTTCTCAAACATCTTTAATAAAATCCTAGTTGATGACATCATATGCTTTTCTCAATCCACTTTGAGAATGGATCTAGGACTAATGTTTTCCCTAATATAATTATAACAAATTTCTTGACATAGCAGGACATTCCGAACCGATTTCCTCATATGAAAAAAGGCATTTATATACATTCACTTATTTGAATGGGCAAGAGAGGTCTTAAAATTTTAGATGCTCTACGATTACATTATAGCAAGAAAGGGATCTAAAATCCCCAACATTTAAGCGAATTGACCCCTTAGGGATACCAATCAGGTTATTATAGTTTACCTATTGTACTTGCAAAATTACAAAGATTGAATTTTTATAGATTCAATTGAATTAATTGGATTCAATCTATATGAATACAAAATCCTCTGATTCTTTCTCTTTTAATGATGGATTTTTCTACTTTTGAACCAAGGGGGGTAGGGGTCTATTTGTAGGAAAGCCTCCCCCTTGAAAGTCAAGATGGGCCTTAACTTGGATTTTGGGCTTTGAACTAGGTTTTGGGCCTTTCAATCAGGCTTTACCTTGGATTGCTTTGACTTTCGTTTGTTTTGACTTTAACTTTAACTTTGACTTGGGAGTCTCCCAGGTTTGGGCCGAACATTGACTTAGAAGTCGCCTTGAGCTTTTTGATTGGACGTTGACTTGAGAGTCATTTTGACGTTGGACTTGTAAGTCGATGTAGGTCTTGACTTTTGACTTTGGCTTTGCCTTTGACTGCACCTTGACTTGGACGTCGTTTGGGCTGTAGGTCGTGACTTGATTTGGTAGTTGTCTTAAGCCTCGGTTTGGGCTTTGACTTGAATTTTGACTGAGCCTAGACTTAGAAGTCATTTGGGCTTCATCTTGGGCTTGACTTGTGAGTCTTTGGGCTTGATTAAATTAATTAAAAGGATTAGCCCAATTCATTAATTTAATTTAATTTTTGAATGACACGAATAAATTTTTAGTGCCTACAAATTGCCCGTTGAGAAAAGGTCACGTACGCGACTTTGTAGTCGGAGCGTGATCGACATCTCGATTTTTTTTATAATCCATCATTTGTTCTTGATAATGCTTTGAATGAAATTCCGCAATGCTTTGTTGATTTTCTTTTTCTTTTCTTTTTTTTGGACAGCTTGAACAAATGACAATTTTTGGTCAAAGAGTTGGGAGGAAAAAGATGGGATCAAGTTGAAGATGAATGCATGGCCCATCACCCAGCCCAGACCGTCTTGCTTTAGCCTTCTTCTTTTTTTTTTCTGCATGGGCCGGACTGCTTGAACATTTCTTCCCCTTTTTTTTCGCATGCAGGCTGGGCCTGGAGGCCTCTTTTCTTTCTTGCACAGGCCAGCCTGGTCTGTTTGATTTTACTTAAAAGCCATGTGAGTATCACGTAACCTGCTCAGCTTCTTTTCTTTTGCACGCGGGCTTGGGCTCATTCTACTTGCCATTTCCTTCTTCTTTTTTTCTCACAGCCCAACCCAGCTAGCTTCATTAGTGAAGCATGCAACTCACGTGTCAGGTACTGTTCACCCTTCCTTCGACAACCACCAAATGCCCAGCCCTTCCTCTTCATTTCCTGGCTACAGCACACACCCACTTCCGTTGCAGTCAGAACCAGAGCCCTATTTGCCACTGCCCTATTTGCACAACCATTTTCCATTTGCCCAGACCTTCCCTTTCCTCCTCTTCTTTCCTTTTGCAACAGAGCGCCTCCCCCCAGAGCCAAAAATTCATTTCCTATTACTGCTGCTATTTACTAGTTCACGATGAGAGCCCCCTCAAAGGTTTAATTTTTTGCACACTACTTTTGATCCTCGTGGCTCTAAAGGTATTACCTTTTTTTTAACTTTTCTTCCTTTCTTCACGTTTTCTTTTGTTAAAATTTCATGTCCCCATTTTCTTTTCCATGAAAGAGAAAGCCCCCGCCCCCCCTTTTTTATTTGTCTCTATTCGGCTAAAAGCTTCCTCAGTTATTCATTAGGTATGTTCGGCTCTGTTGGGTCTATGCATTTGACTGGGTGGGGCTGATGATCAATTTGTGATGAGCCATGAGAGATAACTGAGAAGGGTTCATGATGGGCAGGTGTATAAAGAGATTCATGAGGCTTTTTTTTTTTGCTATAAGCTGCTATAGGGATAGCCAATAGTAAAGGATAATCAATAGATGAATTCTTCCTTTTTTGTTGATTACCCATATTTATCGTATCAAAGGATTTGTATGGGTTTTGATGGGTTTTTTTTTGGCTAAAATATGGAAGGAAAATGGATATGAAAGTGGTGTGCTTTCTTTTCTTTTTCATGGTGTTTGTGAGATTTTGTGGGCAAGTGTGTGAGGAAGAGAGAGAAAGAGTGAAAGAAAACGAAAGCATGGCCTCTATTCTTGTTCAATGCCTCTGCCGTTTAATTTCTCAGAGAAAGGAAAAGCTAATGCCAAATTTCACCGAAGTGTTGGCTTACTCTTTGGCTCGCGTATTAGTGTCTTTATTGTTGGCTCACGCATTAGTGTCTTTATTGCTGTTTAGTGCCTTCACATTTTGGCCTTCATGCTCATACTATCCTTCATGCTCTTTTTTTTTTTATGGAATTTGGTGATTGGATTTTGGTTTGTTGATAACTTGATCTTATATTGATGCTAAACTTGATGTTGATGAAGATCACACAGCATCACGTAGCAAATAGTAGTTGCCAGAAAGTGACTTGGTCTTATATTGATGTGTGCCCTCATAATCAAAGCTTGGGTTTTGAATGATCAACCCCTTTTTTCTCCGATACTCAGTGAGTCATGGGTTGCCTGTAACTTGGCCTTTTATTGAAATTTGAAATGTTGTGTCTTGGTCTCGAAAGACTTCCCTTCCCCCCCCCCTTTGTTGTGCTTGTATTGTTGCTTATGCAGGTTGAGGAGCCATTTGAAGAATCACTTGCGACACAATTCGCTGCTAGGCCATGGGCCTAGAATGAATACCGATACACATCAAAGTCGTATAAAGACTTGAAGAACCACTTGCGACACGGTTCGCCGCTTGGCCACGGGCCTTGAACGGATATCGATACGCATGAAAGTGGTATAAAGACTTGAAGAACCAATTGCGACACGGGTCGCCGCTCAGCCATGGGTCTTGAACGGATACTGATACGCATGAAAGTGGTATGAACACTTGAAGAACCACTTGCGACACGGTTCGCCGCTGGGCTATGGTCCTTGAACGGATACCGATACCCAGGAAAGTGGTATGAAGACTTTAAGAACCACTTGCGACACGGTTCGCCGCTTGGCCATGGGCCTTGAACGGATACCCATACGCAGGAAAGTGATATGAAGACTTGAAGAACCACTTGTGACACGGTTCGCCGCTTGGCCATGAGCCTTGAACGGATACCAATATGCATGAAAGTAGTATGAGCGGCGAGGAGCAGCTGGGTGGCAAATGACCAATATTTGATTGATTTTGCTTCATTTTTCTCCCTTCTTTAGTAATTATTTTGTCTGGATGTCGCCTTGTTTACTGATTTATTTCCTGAAAAAGAATTTAACTTTGTGTTTTCTTCTATTTTCAGGTGATTCATAATGGTGCAAGTCATAAGGAGGAGCTTGGAGGCAGAAAGGTGATGTCTTTGATCTCTTCTCTTTCATGCCCCCTTTTTGGTGTGTGATGTGTTTGACTGCACTTGGTGATTTGCTAAATCTATCTACGTACTTATGGGTACTTGCAAATCCCAACAAGATCAAGTTGTTACGTAGTTCAACTAAGCAACCTTTTTTCATTTGTTTTGCCATTCACAGTTTATCCTCTTGCGGGCTAGGAGTAGTACAAAGTTTTTTGGCTTGAGTGAACAGTTTATACTCTTGCTCAGGAGTTAGCATTTTCTTGATATGTATGAACAGTTTAGACTCTTGTTCAGGATCCTTGCTTTTTTTGAATGTGTGTGAACAGTTTAGTCTCTTATTTGGAAGTCTTATTTTTGAATGTGCGAACAGTTTAGCCTCACGTTCAGAAGTCTTCTTTTGTAAATGTGCGAACAGTTTAATCTCTTGTTCGGGAGTCTTCTTTTTGAATTTATGTGAACTTTGGGTGTGTTTTTTTTGTGGTGGACAGTTTAAGCTCTTGCCTAGGAACTAATCCAGCATTTCCTCAAGGGAAGTCGCCGACATCTTGGCTTGTGTCGCAGTTGGAAAAAGCTTACTCCTTGGTTCTTTCTTTTGGACTGACCCTAGCCCCATGACTAGTGAGAACTAGGACGCGTCTCTTTACTTTCAACGAGTTATCCACCTTCACATCCAAAGTGGAAATACGCTTCATGTGTGAAGGAATTGGACTTTGGATTTCATTTAGTTCGCCAAGGTGGCTGAACACTGAATTTCTCTTTTGGGAAGACGGTGAGTTTGATAACCTCTAGCCTATCTTGATTCTGGCGAAAACCGAGGGTTTAGGTTGCTCCTCCTTCTTCAACCTATGGAAGATGGAAGGTTTTGGGATTTTACGCTTTTCAATCCTTCTAAACACAAAAGGGCATTGACGCGACGTTGACGGCTATAACCTGTCGAACATCGTCATTTTGGGGTTGGTCTTCGCATGTTCACCCTGATTATCATCAGCTTCTTCAGCTTTGATATATTGAGTGAGGGCTTGCTTGTCCTTGCGTTGTCCCGAAATCCCCACAGGTTGCAGCGGTACGTAGCTAAGACCAACTTTAGGCGTTGTGGCATTGCCCCCTTGACTTTGTATGACCCTTTGCATGCTGTCAAGTCTGTAGGGCTTAGCTTCGATCACGTGCCCCAAAGATGTTGGCTGGCTGAAGTCATGGCTGGACCTCTTCATTAACTTGTGCGCATTAGGATCACACCCATCGCTGATGTGCATCTTTGACAGCTCACTTTTTTCTTAGAACGAGCCTTTAAAAGACACAACAAAACTAGGGAGAGAAAACTTGGTCAATTTGCTTGGGTTCGCCCTATGAACTGAAAGGACACCCTTTTCTTTCAGAATGCACCAGCTTGCTTCATTGAACTTGCATTCAACCTTGGTTGCACTTTTAAGATTTGTACATTTGAAGACTGCCGCCACTGAATTTGCCGCGACATTTGCTTGCTTGACGGACGAGACTAAAATTGTCCTCTCATTCTTTTCTTTCCGTTGTTGCGGCTGGATGTTGCCATCACCATTTTCTCCAAGAGGGACATTCATCTCTTCATTTGTTTCGTCATTGTCAGTTTCGAAACATGAGGTTGTGTAGACAGCCACACTATCAAAGAAGCTTTTTGTGAAGCATTAGCCCTCTAGTACTTCAGCATGATCCATTTTAGAATCTGACTCATCAGCCTCTTGCGCTGTGACATGGCCAACTTCTACTGCTTCATTTAAATCTAAAATGATTCTTCCTTCCATAGCCAGTCGCATGATGCGCTCCTTGAGTGTAACGCACTTTTCAAGAGGGTGACTAACGATTCTATGGTACAGACAGTATTTGGGATCGGAGGTCCTCCCAACTTCTTCTGGGCGCTTTGGCTCGGACAATTCGATGACACCCTTCTCTAGTAAGTCATCTAGCATGCCTGACAAATCTGAGTCAGGAAATGGATACTTCTTTTCCTGAAGCTCTTTTATTGTGGGAAGCTTCTTTGTCTCAACCTTGAACGACAAGCTCTTCTTGCCCCCTAGTTTTTGCTTTCCCATAATGCGAACTAGCTGACTTGTAGAGGTAGACATCGCTTCTTTGGTCGTGCCCTTCGAAAAGTTAACATTCCTCTCGAATTCAACTTTGTCATTCTTTGATTCAGAAGAATAGAAGGAGTTGGCGCGACGACTAGCTATCGTCACCTCCATGTCATGAGTCGTGGTCGTCGATTCTTGAAAAGTTCTAGGTTTGCTCATTTGTAGGACGTACAGCAAGTTCCAGTGCATGCCTTGGGTGCACATTTCAATGGCAGAAGCTTCAGACAGTCGGTCCTTGCACTCAAGGCTAAGTGCGCGCCAGCGGTTGATGTAGTCAAGAGCTGGCTCATTCTTCCACTGTTTGGTGTTTGTCAGCTCAGTCATGCTGACAAAGCGTTGCGTGCTATAGAGTCTGTTGAGGAACTCTTGCTCCATTTGTTCCCAACTGTCAATAGACTCATGTTCTAAGTCGGTATACCAGACAAAGGTAATACCTTTCAATGTCCTGACAAACTATTTCACCATAAGGTCGTCAGTCCCAGCGTTGTTACATGTCTCAATGAAGTGCGTGACATGCTGTTTTGGATTGCCCTTCCCATCGAATTGTTAGAACTTGGAGGGTTGGTAACCGTGGGGCATGTGAAGAGCATCAACCCTCTTAGTGTAAGGCTTGGTGTATAGGTGAGTTATGTGCGAACCTTCACCTATCTGCACCTTAATAGCATTTGCTATCAAGTCTTGGATTTGCTCAATGGTCATTGATCCAAAGGACTTGACATGTCTAGGGGTAGTGTAGCTCTTTGACTACTTCTCGTTATCAGAGGCCTCAGTGTGGTTGGACATTTTTTCTGAGTCTTTCGTGGAAGATTAAGCTGGTCGTTTTTTTCTAACTTCCTGGTCAGCTTAGCAATCTTTTCTTCTTGAAGCTTAATGCGCACTTCCTTTTCTTCGTTGTCCCTGGTGAGTTTTTCTATGATGGCTTTCGTGTTAGCCATCTCTTCTTCCAGAGTGGGTGTACCTGTCATCATGGCTGGCATGACAACAATTTTGGAGGACTCAACTTCAATCACTGACATGCGCGCCCCCTTCATTGAGGGCGAAGAAGAGTTACTACTATAGTAGTCTTCAACTTCGTAGACTGGAGATTGAAGCTGGGGTTTTTGAATTTCACCCATCCAAGATGACGCCTTTTGCTGCGTCTTCAAGTCTTGGAGCTTAGATGGAGGCAGCGCAGTTTGCCCAAGAACGATCGGCGCAACAGCTTTCGCCATACTCTTGATCTTCATTTTGCGCACGCACTTGCTAGCAGTGATGCTCGCTCCACAGGATATGTGCAAAAGAGATCCTGTGCTCTTCTTCTTTGAAGCTTGCAGATTAACGTTCTTTGCAGCCATGACTTCGTTGAAGAAGATGTTCTTGTGACTTGAAAGTCTTGGGCCCTGTTTGGCAGTCAGCTGTTAGCTGTTAGCTGTTAGCTGATTGCATTAGCTGTTAGCTGTTAGCTGATTGCATTAGCTGTTTGTGAAAAAAGTGTTTGGTGAAGTTAGCTGTTTCTAACAAAGCTATTTGATAAAATTCCACTTATACCCATTACTCAATTTCATTATTTTTCTAACAAAATAATTTTTCATTGGATATTTATTTTTCTTTTCGATATGAATTATGAATTAAGACTTATGTGATATATAAAATTACATTTATACTTTTTCCTAATTTTAGTACTTATAATCAAAATATATTTTTAATGTTAAATATTTTTTTTAATAGCAATTGAAATTATGTGATATAAAAAATATTTATATATCATATAAGACTAACTAACATAAATTATTTGTTAAATTAAGAAAGCATTAAAATTAAAAGCATTATCTTCAACATCATGACCATCCACAACTCATCTCAAAAAAAAAATAATTTAAAGTATAAGCAACTAACATTCGGAAATATCATTTGTGAGTGACATGTAATGTAAATTTGTCCAAATTATAAGGTTAGTATGGTCATTATAATAGTAAACATCAAAAAGCTCTTTGAAAAAGCTATCCCAAATAGCTTTTTGTAAAATAGCTTTTTGGGTATAAAAAACTAATCTAAAAAGCTAATCAACCAAACACCCTAAAGAGCTTTTTGACCAGAGTCAAACAGCTAATACCCCCAAAAAGCTCTTTTTGTACCCAAAAAGCTCTTTGCCAAACATGGCTTTGATCTTTTAGGAGAAAGATATGAGAGGCAAAGATGTCCCACCGAGCGTGCCAAATTTGTAATCGCAAAATTACAAAGATTGAATTTTTATAGATTCAATTGAATGAATTTGATACAATCTCTATGAATACAAAATCCTCTGATTTTTTTTCTTTTAAGGATTGATTTTCCAACCTTTGAATCAAGGGGGGTAGGGCTTATTTATAGGGAAGCCTCCCCCTTGAAATTCAAGATGGGCAATGACTTGGATTTTGGGCTTTGAATTGGGTTTTGGACCTTTCAATCAGGCTTTACCTTGGACTGTTTTGACTTTTGTTTGTTTTGACATTGACTTTGACTTGGACTTGGGAGTTTCTCGGGCTTGGGCCGAACATTGACTTGGAAGTCACCTCGAGTTTTTTTACCGAATGTTGACTTGAGAGTCGTTTTGACGTTTGACTTGTGAGTCGATGTAGGTCTGGACCTTTGACTTTGAATTTGACTTTGACTTTGACCGTGCCTTGACTTAGACGTCGTTCGGGCTTTAGGTCGTGACTTGACTTGGTAGTCGTCTTGAGCCTCAGTTTGGGCTTTGACTTGAGTTTTGACTGAGCCTAGACTTGGAAGTCATTTGGGTTTCATCTTGGGCTTAACTTGTGAGTGTTTGGGCTTGATTAAATTAATTAAAAGGATTTTTCCAATTAATTAACTTAATTTAATTTTGGTATGGCACAAATAAATTTGTAGTGCCTACAACTATGACAACACTTTTCCAGTGCAAAAGAGTTCCTTCACAGCCTTTGTCACTAAAACACCAACAATGTGCCAATCCTCCTTGAAAAAACCACTAGATAATATATTAGGCCCTGGTTATTTTTTGTTTGCAATACAAAGCACGGCCTTCCTGATATTTGTTGGTATTGCCTTCAACTAAAAATTTTGCTACATGGATAGAATGGACCATTGTTGTAGACTTCCTCCTGAATATCACTTCTTTGAGCCGAGTGCAAATTAACAATGCCTACATCGTACTTCTAGGAGTATATACTCTCATAAGCTACATTAATGCCACATATTAAAAATTGCCTATATGACAAATACACATTGGAAAAATATATATACGTAGCATGTGTGAGTACACACTCCTAGGTGTATAATATACATTGCCGCAAATTAATCGTGTTGTAGAAGTCCATCTGAAGAGCAACCACTCTTTTCCCTCTATATTAGTACCACGTCAGTCAATCAAACTATATTATGCATCTTGATCACCATAGTAATAGTCACATTTATAATTCAAAATATTAGTGTCATGAGGTTTGGAATTATGGTCACACACAAGTTTGGAATTCGAAACCTTTTATTATTATAGTCTTTGTTAATGAATTTGGCATTACCAACCGTTGCTAAATTTTTGATAATATTGAAAATAAATTTTTTTGATGATGTATATTATTTTTCTAAAGAGATTTTAAAAAATAAAAATAATAATATTGGAGGTGTCACAAGATAAATCAAAACAATATTTCAAAATCTTCCAATAATAGGATGAAAAAATTTTAAAAGCAAATTATGTGAGAGTGACATGTGTCAATTGGTGAAGATTGTTTGTCTTGTTTTTAATATATTTATACATACTACGTAACCAAATATGAATTAATCAATACTATCAAAATGTTGTACCCTAAAATTTAAAGTCATAAATTCTTGTATTATCCTCTTCTCCAAATCCTAATTTTGTATCTATTTCTTGCTCCCGTTTTCTATTTTGTTGGGGATGCTATTGGCCTCATTATAGCCAGTGGTAAGCCTCTTTTACTTTGTTTTCTTCAATTAATTTTAAAGTATAGTAATATTGTTGTTTTCTTTGAATAAGTTTTATCTCCTCATTATAAGAGTCAGGGTTTTTCTCTTTCTTGTTAGAGTTATAGTTTTCTTTGTGCAGTTTTGTTCCTCAGTTTTTGCGCCACTTACTTCTCTTGGCGATTTATGCAAATGTCATATGGTTGTTGATTAGGCTTGAGGGTATTTTTCTGGCAACTTTATTCGTTAGTTTCATTAGTTTTGATTCCAAATTATTCAATAATGGAAGTTCATAGGGCACAATCAAGATGATGTTTCTATATTATATAACACATATGCCTATGATCTATAAATTTAAACTATTGATCGCTGAGGTTTGAGAAAGATGTAAAGTCAAAGGATGCGATTCATAGCCAGAATGAAGTTGCAAGTGTAAAGCCACTAAGAAGTATGTTTACCAGTAACTTAGTTGAATTGGAGATTTTCTTTTGTTTGATATTTTAGATTTATTCTTATCAGGATATTGTCAATGTAGATGTCGTATTTGGCTTTTTATTATTGAACTTTTTGTTTCTATCCACCCACCAAATGTTGTACCCCTCACCTCTACTTGCTCATTTTATAGATTATGATGAGAAACACTATTATAGATTCAATATATGGATGTATTCATGCGGATAAATGGATACTCTCTCTATCCCTTTTTCCCTTGCTCTTTGAAATTTTACAATCTTCAAGATAATACTTTGACAATTAATTATATTAGTACAAACTATTAAAAATTATAAAATTATATTTTCATGAAAATAGGTCCATATTCGAATCCAATGCATGGTATAAGTTTCATATCACGAATAAATGTATATTTTGACAAATTAATGGTCAAAGTTAGAACATAATTTCGACCTTAAGCATCAAATTGGGGCAATGTTAAAGGGACGAATGAAGTATCACTCCTCCTTTCTTTTCCTAGTCATTAGTCCATGATAATATTCAACGTGACAAAGATATGATCTTTTATATTGCATAGACTTTTGGATGAGACTATTTCACAAAAATGTTAGCAAGAAAGATTGACCATTTTAGAGGTTTTGGGGTGATTAAATGCTTATTTTATAGTAACTTTTTAAGTTATAGATAACTAGCAAGAGTAGTTTCACAATAGTCATCCTATAAATGATTATTTGGACTAATACTTCTCTGCATCACTGAATGCAATTTCTTAATAGTCCAAAAGATTATTGATCTAAGATAAATGCCAATCAATTGACATAGGAACTTTATCATTTAATGAAAGATTAAGATTATGATGAGAAGAAATACGATAACAAGATGTTTGATTCAATGTAATGCAACATAATAAACTTTGTAATGCAATTATAATTATATAGTTTGCGATAACCATAATTAAAATAAAATTGTTATTTTCAATACTCGTTTAAAACCAAACAAGACATAATAAAAACACAATTTATAAACTTCTTTCCATTATAAGATTATTTACACCCAACGAAACCTTTCATAACTATGAGAGATGAATTATGAACATACTAGAATAGTCATGAAGCCGACACGGACAAGGTGGGAGACTTTGGTACAACATTCGCTGGAGGAATTGCAAGCAAAGCCTGAGTTTATGCAACCTTCTCCTCTTCTTTCTGCCATTGCTTCTTTTACTTGCATCATCCACCCAAACATAGGGGCATAAGTTAGTAATGTAGCTATATTTATATAATCAAATAGACACAATCTTAGCTTATTGAACATATTCATGTCAATATTCCATGTCAGTATTCCATAACGAGAGTTCAAATATAAATTCTTAACATTTGATAGTCTCACAGGATGTTTATGTGAAACCGTTGATGCACGTAGGATGCAATAGATTAAATAAGGACTAACAGAATGTTGGCATTTCATAAGATGCTTCTTTAAAATATTTTTATATGTCCAAAACAACTAGAAATTGATAGGCATTCATCCAAGGCATATCGAAAGGGAAAACATTTTCCTCTACTTAAGAGGGTAAATTCAATGCGTTACACTAAAATACTTTACATGGAATTCCCTTTTTGTGGGTGTTAATACTTTACAAATCACAAAGACTTTAGTCATAAGGTAAAAGGGAAAAATATGTAGGGGTGTTCATTATTCGGTTCAAACTCGGATCGGACCGAAAACCGGCCTAGACCGGACCGAACTGAATGAATTTGGTCCGGTCCACGGTCCACAAATTTATTTTATTCGGTCTTCGGTCCGGTCCGGTCTGGTCCACCGGTCCGGACCGAGGACCGAATAAGAAAATTTAAAAACCGACTTTTCACTTATTTAATTTTAATTTTCTTTTGCAACTTATAATTTTTCAAACATTCAAGAATATTGATTTGTTTTTCATGGTCAAAATATGTAGAAATTGTTCATATTGAAAAAAATATAAGAAGTTTATATTGTAAAAATTTGCTAACTTTACAATTCGGTCTGATCCGAGTTTTTTCAATCCTGTCCTAGTCCAGTCCTTGACTTATTCGGTTCGGTCCACGGTCCGTAACTTCCCTCTTATTCGGTTCTCGATCCAACCCGATCCGGTCCAGTCCGGTCCGGGTTTGGACCGATGAACACCCATAAAAATATGCATTATTTATACACCAAATGGTATTGCATACATAATTAAATGTAATTTCACTTAATAAATATTAGTTTAATTAATTAGTTGACAATTATTCTCCAAAAAATATTTTAGATGTCTGATAGACAACCATTTTGGACAACAACAGGAAGATTAACATGAAAATTTTGTTTTTTGAACTACTATCACTTAGCCTTTGATATATGCAAAAACTTATAGTGGTTGTCACTATATGACAACCACTGTAATTTATTAAATCATGACCATACAAGTGTCCTTATTAATCTTCACTGTTTATTTTTTTTACCTTTAATTTAAAAATTAATTTCTCAAAATTAGGAAAACTATCTATGAATTTGAAGAAAATTAGCTAGATTTGTTCATAAAAGAAGATTTTTAAGCGTTAGTCTTGCTCATGACTGTTCCCGTTCTTGGGGGGGGGGGGGGGGGGGGGGGGGGGGGGGGGGGGGGGGGG